>CM072900.1:17501886-18101886 GCA_037013685.1 Acridotheres tristis | reverse complement strand
GCAGGGCTGGCCAAGGCCGTGCTCTGTGCTGGCACAGCTATGCCAGGGCAGGGCACAGCAAGCTGGCTCCCATGGATCTGGAGGTGAGCAGGGCTGCTGTGCCCTGGCCAGTCCCTGTGCTGCCCATGCAGCAGGAGCTCAGAGCAGACCAGCAGAGCAGGCTCAGCCCAGCCTGGAGCCATCTGCCAGCCCCTGCAGTGCCCCTGGCACTGCCTCCTTCCCTGCTGGGCTGCTGGAGAGGGCTCACAGACATGGGCACAGGGAGTGACAGCCACCATCAGCACCCAGCCAGCACAGGCTGCCCCTCCTTCCCCAGGGACTCACAGGGAGCAGTCCCTGCAGAAAACTGTCCCTCAGACACTTTGGAGCCCTTTCATTCTGCTTCTTCCCAGAGTTGTTCAATTGGTAACTGGGCACTCTTCTAAACTTGGTTTTTGAAATTCACAGTGCACTGCCTTAGAGTGGTGTGAAAAGCACTCTAGGATATTAAATATCCATTTCACTTCTAAGAGAGAAAAGCTGGAGTTAAGTGGGCACTGATTTTTATTGCCCCCAGGTTCTTGGGTGCTGTGCATGCACTGCCAGCAGAGCACAGAGCTCTGCCTCTGTCCCTGCTAACAAGGGCAGGCACTGCCCACAATCTCCAGCCTTGGAGCAAAGCCCCCCTGTGAGGAGCCAGCCACAGCAGAGCCCTGTCCTTATCACAGCCCTGCAAGGCCACACCAAGGACACAGCTCTGTCAGGAACCTCTGAGCAGCTTCCCAGGCACTCACAGCCTCAGAGGCACCAACCCTGCACTTTGCAGAAAGTTATTTACCAGCCCAGCCCAAGCCCTGAACCCCTGAGGATGCCTGTCCATCCTCCCCTCCCACAGTGCAGGGCTGTGCCACCTCCACCCAGCATGGAAACACAGCCAGAGCCAGCTGGGAGTTAAGTGGGAATGGGAGAAATGGTTTAGTGAGGAATTTTCCAGGATCAGGAACCACCTACCTCATCTGCTGGCAGCTGATCCTTGAACTCTTCCATCTTGGATTCGGTGTCGTGGATGATGCCCTCAGCCATGTTCACAGCCTCCACACGTTCCTGGGGGACAGAGCTCGTCAGGGCAGCCACACACACTGCTGACACACGTGGTGACATTCCATGCCCCAAACTGCTGAGCTCCATTCGAGTTCCCACCCAGGGTGTCCTTTCTAATGGCACCAGGGCGAGAAGAAACGCACACAAACCATTTCTAGGTGCACTGTGGCCCCACAGGGCCCTAGAGGAGTCTGTGCCAGCCAGCCCTCAGGGTTCCACCCACAGTCACTCCCCTGAACCACAGGTGACCACTGCACCAGCACTGCTGGCACATGGGAAAGGACAGACACCTCAGGGACAGCACAGCACACTCTGCTCCCTGGGAAAGCAGAGAATATCCTGAAGCTTCTTCAGCAACAGGAGCACTAGAGACAACTCAAATGCTGGGTGGTCCCTTATTACAAAAACTCCCATTTATGGATTCCTGATGCTTTCACGGCAGTAAAACCAGGATCAGAAAAGTGTAATGAGGCAATTTTGAAAACTACAGTTATACAAGTCAAGAGAAGTGTTAGTTCAAATAACCTCATCACCTTGCTCTGTGAGCTCACTGGACAGGGGCGAGTGCCACTCAGGATTACAAGAGAGAGGAACTTATCCAGCAATTTAAGATACAAAGTAAGGCAGCAGGACAGTTTTCAGTGCAGCCTCTTGAGATGCCAGACCTCCCCTTAAGCTCCACAGCAAAGATGAGGTTATTCAAACAGGCCTTTGAAGTTTCTCCAGGTGACCTACAAATGCCCACCAGCCACTGCTTTGTGGCTTTAGGGGTTCTGAGGCCAGGCAGTGCTGCTTCCTGGCCTTTTGTTCCCTGCCTTCTCCCCTTCAGTCCTCTTCTGATCCCTTCCCTACTGGGGCAAGGTTTACAGCACTTCCTGGACACCTGAGAGGCTCCTGCAGACTGAAGGACACAAAGTGCATCAATTCCCTGTGCCAGCTCCAGCAATCACTAAAAACATCCTGGTGCCACATCCCAGGCTCAGCCTGTCCTGTGTCTGCTTCAAAATCAATGCTCTATATTTAGCTGCATAATTCATTAGTACTACCCTCATTAAACCAATTAGTTCCAACCATTAATCCTGCATGTATCACAGGTTCAGTCACTCCTCCATGGCAAGTCCAGTCTTTCCTTGACAAGGCCAGTGAGGATTTCCATCCCCTCCTCCTGGCCTCACCTGCACTGCTCACATGCACACAGAATGGACACCTGGAGCACTCCAGGTGCCAACTGCACAGCCAAGGGGGACAGTGGAGAGCAGTACTGACAAAAACCCTCAGCAGAGCTGCAAGGCTGTTTGCCAGGAGCAGCAGGCAGGTGGGTTTGCTCCCTGCTGCCTCCATACCCCAGGAACTCCTCAGGGAGCAGCAAAGTGCAGTCACACAGGGAGAGGTGCCCAACCCCAAGACCCAAATGCCTCTGCAAACACCTCCCTGCAGCCCTGAGTGTCACCTGAGTGTAAGGAAAGGAGCAGGCTAAGAGGTCAGAGCAGAGCCCCCAGGGGTGGGCACAGCTCAGAGGGGTGACAGCAGCAGGGCCTCTGTCCCTGAATGTCCCCAGAGCCCGTTACCTTTCTCCTCCTGTCTTCCTCTGCATACTTCTCTGCGTTCTTCACCATGTTCTCAATCTCATCTTTGCTGAGGCCACCAGAGGACTGGATAACAACTGCAGCATAAAAAAAGCATGAATAAAGGATCTGCTCTCACCTTTGAGGAGAGGATTATTCCCCAGCCTAACAGCAGCAGCCTCGCTCACAGGCTGCACCCAGGGAGGTCCCGTGGGCAGGACAAAGACTCTGCCTCTTTAAAGAGCCACTGATGCTGCTGGCAAGGTGAAAGCCTCATCTCCTGGATCTGCAACTCCCCACACTCTGCCACACACGCCCTGCCTGCTGCTCTGCAAGTCTTCAGTTAATCCTCCTGGAAAGCAGCTGCTTCATCTCTGCCTAACATGCAAGGAGAGCATGCACTGGCAGCAGGTTACTGGAGAGGGCAGAGCTGTGTGCTTACAAAGCTCTACTGCCCAACAAAAACTCACAGCTCTCCCTTTGCCCACCCTCCTTTCCAGGGGGGACACAGCCTCGGGTGACTTCGGCTGCACCAGCAACAGGCTGAAGGGCAGGGGTGACCCAAGCATGGAGCCACCCCAGGCTGTGGGACACCATCCAGGCAGCACTGGAGCACACTCCATCCATCCCCAGTCACCCAGGGTGCCCTCCCTGTCCCCATGTCCCAGCACTCACTCTGCTGCTCCCGCCCGGTGCCCTTGTCCTTGGCTGACACGTGCACGATGCCGTTGGCGTCGATGTCGAAGGTGACCTCGATCTGGGGCACTCCCCGTGGTGCTGGAGGGATCCCCACCTGAGCAAGGACAGGGGTTGGCATCAGCTCCCACAGGGACACAGCTCAGGGCACATCACCCTGGGCACCCGGCACTGCATAAGCCACTACCCAACCCACAGAGCTGAGTCCTCTGGTGTCCTGGCAGATTTAACAGGACACAGGATTCTGCCCCACACAGAAGCCACAAGAGGAAACCCATATTTGGTTCCAAGGTGGTACAGGCTCTGTTTTATTGCTACACAAGCCCCTCTTCCATAGCTGTGGCAGGATGCTCTATTTCCTCAGTTCTGGACACGGGTTTCACTGGCCACCTCTGAGGAACCATTTTAAAACATGGAGAGGTAGCACAGCTTTCTTCAAAACTACAAAGAAAGGCAAAGCCCTTCCTCTCTGCAGGGCTCTTCCTAGGAAGTCCCACAGACTTGAGTAGTTTAACAGTGCCCAACTTCGCCAGCACTGACCAAACCCATTTTGCTCAGGGATCTGCCTGGGCAGCCCCCTCTGCCCCAGCAATCCTGGAGCACATCTGTTCCCCAGGGAGCAGGGTGTGGGCTCAGTTCACAAAGTCTCCACACAACTCTTCAGAATGATGTGTTGACAGTTTAACATCATGGCACACACACTGCAATCCCAACCAGGCCACAAACAAACACCCTGGGCTACCTTGGCTCACACTGACTCTGCTCCCAGGGTCTCACTAGGCTGGGATGGGCTCCCCTGGGGACTGCAGAAATCCTGGAGCTGGTCCAGGTCCCATCTTTGCTACAGCAGAGGAGAGGCCAGCATTGAGATTATCTGCTGGTACTGGTATACTGGTACTGCACAGGCTTTTTATAGCCAAAGCCCTTCCTGGTGACCAGGCCCTAAAGCTGCAGTGGCCCCAGTGCCACACAGGAGTGCTCAGAAACTCTGAGCTCCACCTTCAATGCCAGCTGGCCCTCAGGCACACACAGGCTGTGCCTCTGCAGGCTGCTTTTGTACTACAAAGGGATCAAATGTCTTCTTGAAGATGACTTCTCCTCAACACTGCCTTCAGGGGGCAGCTGGAATGGAGAAGGCTCTGAATGGCTCCAAAAAAGTCAAGTCTAAGGTCAGGAACAGAGAAGTCAACGTACCAATGTGAACTGGCCAAGCAGTTTGTTGTCACTGGCCATCTCTCTCTCTCCCTGGCACACTTTGATCTCCACTTGTGTTTGCCCATCAGCAGCTGTAGAGAACACCTATGGAAAAGGAACAGGAAATTACTGCATAGCTAAATAGAACACTAACAATTACAAGCTGACTGAATAAAGAACAAAAGGAAGCTGCTTGGAAGGGAAAATCATGAAATGCTTGTAGCTCTCATGTTGCTCTGACAGAACTCCAGGGCATCCAGGCTAGCAAGAGCCAAGCTCACTGTTATCTTGTCCTGTATGCACCTGGGGACACAAAAGCTGGCATCCATGGCAGCAGCAGGTTCCAGGGCAGCCAGCACATCCCAGAACATCTCCCCTGAAGCTGCAGCTCCAGCCCACACCCCAGGCAGCTCAGGTGTTATCAGAGAGAGCACACAGCAGCAGGCCCAGACAGGGCCAGGGGAAGGAAAGGATCACACCCCAGTGTCCAGGACATGACCAGGCAGAGGAAAGATAACCCCTCCCAGGCACTCAGCCAAGCAAGGCACTCTCCCATGGGCGTGGTGCTCAGTCCCTGAAGGGCTCCACACAATCCTTCTTCAGAATGATGTGTTGACAATTGACATCATGGCACACACACTGCAACAGCCTTCACCAGGCCACGAACACCCTGGCACATCCTGGCATCATTAACACAACTGCCCTCCCCTCTTGGGCACACCAATAACCAGAGATACTCAGTGGTTGACATTAAGCCTGATTTTTCCACTTCTCTTGTCACATAAGGAGACAAAACCATCTGCTGGGATGCTCTGGGTGCCCTTTCCTGAGCTGTATGAGAGCACCAGCAAAGTCCCACCCATGCAGAGTCACCTCTTACCTGGCTCTTCTTGGTGGGGATGGTGGTATTCCTGTTGATGAGCTTTGTGAAGACCCCTCCCAGGGTCTCAATGCCCAGGGACAGGGGAGTCACATCCAGCAGCAGCACATCTGTCACATCCCCAGCCAGCACCCCACCTTGGATAGCTGCTCCAATGGCCACAGCCTCGTCAGGATTGACTGCTTTGCTGGGAGCACGGCCAAACAACTCCTGCACAGTCTGCTGCACCTGAGAGGAGACACAGCACAGCTCACCATGGGGGAAGCAGCACACACAGCCACAGCAGCCTTGCCTCAGCCCCTGCCTTCTGCTGCTGCTGCTGCCATGGAAGCTGAGACACAAACACTGAGCCTCACTCAGCTCCGTGCTGCTCCCTCACAGCACAGTGTCCCCAAGGCAGCCCCCACCAGAGCCACATTCCCAGGGGATCATCCCAGCCTTATCTGGGAGTCAAGGACTGCTCCCTGGGAACAGGACACAGCTGTGGAGGAGCACAGGGAAGGTAAAAAACCCAGCAGCACGGTCCATGTTGTTTGTGTGCAGTAAAGGCAAAAAAAAAATGAATTGTATGAAGAACAGCATTTTCCTGTTTATTTTGTGGGCTGTTTCAGCAGAAATGTCCTTTGTCAGCACTCCCAGCTCTGCCCATTCCCAAGGACTGTGCTCATGATCCCAACAGATTTCCTGCCGAAGCCTGCACACAGGAATGCACTGAGGCTCTGCCCCAGAGCACAGCTCAGAACTGCCCCCTACAAGGCTGCGGGTTTCCTCTCCAGTACAGGTGTGGGGCACACCTGTGAGGGCACAGGTGGGTGGGATGTGCCTGGAGAACTGCTGGAAGCAAACACCCAACTGTGCACTGCAGCCAGGAGACACCTGCCCAGAGTGCTCATTACAGAGGAGGAATGTGTGTGAGCATGTCACTAAATGCAAGTCTTTCCCTCTGGAGGTGTATTTTACAGTAGAACACAATACTTGTAACCACCCACAGTCCATCTCCCAGAGCACTGGCCACGGGAGAGCTCCAGGGAAGCCACAGTCCCTCCCAGCAGGGGAAGAAGCAGAACAAGGTACCCAGAGATGCCTGGCTGTGTACAACACACTGGCACCAATGCCAGGGGCAGAGCCCTAACCACAGGCACTAGGAAAGCATTCTGTCAGCTCAAAGCCACACTTGCTGGGGGTTATGAGGGGAAGAAGGAAAAATAAAAATCAATATTTAAGTTCTGTCTTCCACTCCTAAAGGATACATAATGTTTCAGGAAAAGGTTTTGTTTGTCATCACTTTATACATAGGTAATGACACCATTTTTCCTTTATCCAGCTGGAGCAACAAAGACTTTGGGAACATACAGCAGAGTTACTCCACCTCAGCTTTGCCAGAGCAGGAGCTTCTGTTTATCTTGCTGCTCTGGCTCCCCTGTCTGGGTAACCTCCTGCTCATACCAGTATCACCTCCAGCCACCAGGCTCATTAATACAGGGAGGAAAAACCCTCCCACCAAACCCCAAATCAACCCCAAGCAGGACCATGTACACACCTACTGTCCTAGAGGGGACCTACAAATCACAAAGCAACAAATAATCCAAGCCTGAGTGCTGCCTCTGGAGTGAGATTTTGGTGCTCCCTGCAGGACAGGCCAGGCTGTACCCCTGGAGGGAGCAGTGACCATCCCAGTTCAGCTCTGGGATGGGGGAACAGCAGGCATGGTTGGAACAGGAGCAGTCAATCACCTGCAGACAGCACTTACCTGCACAACTGTGCATGTCAGCACAGCAGGCTTTAAAGCCACCTGCTGAGCTTATCTCCACAGAATAAGGGCCAGGCTTTAGATAAGGAGTGTCTGGAAGAGCCAGAGAAATGGGGCTGCCCCCAGCAGCCAGCTCTGATTACACACAAGCAGCAGGTACCAGAGGGGTTCTGCTCCTGCAGGTTCCTCACAGCTGGAGGTGCTGGAGATGCCTTGGAAGGCACTGCTGACGATGGCTGCCACTGAAATGTGCCTTTAGCACACGAGGAAACGCCCTGTACACCTCAGCAATGCTGCTCGTGTCCAGGGCACACCCCAGTGTCAGGCTGCAGCTGCACTTCCACCTCCCAGCACATCCCCCTTGCCTCTGAAGTCAGCCCCAGCCCCGGCTGCCATGGGATCCTCACTCACAGAGTGCTCTGAGCACTCCCAGCCCCTCTGCTCTGATCAAACCCAGCCAGCACAGGGCAGCAGTGCCAGAGCAGCCCCTGAGCTCGTACCTTTGGCATTCTGGTCATGCCACCGACCAGGATGACTTCCCCAATGTCACTCTTGCTGACTTCAGCATCCTGCATGGCTTTCTGGCAGGGGGCCACTGTCCTCTTGATCAGGTCAGCCACGATGCCCTCGAACTGCGCCCGGCTCAGCTTCATGTTCAGGTGCTTTGGTCCAGAGGCGTCCATGGTCAGGTAGGGCAGGTTGATGTCAGTCTGTGGCATGGAAACAGGCTCAGGAAAACCAGCAATGGGCTTTACATCAGCTTACAGCTCCTGCTTGGCCTGCACTGGGGCATCTGTGGGGCTGCTCACCCTCCAGCCCAGAGGCAGTGGCACCAGGCACACTTTTATGTTGTGCATTGCAGAAAAAAGACAATTATTTTGTTCCACACCTCATGGTTACAACTGTTAAACCCCAATTTTAGTACTTCGAGGTCTTTCACGGTTAAGCAAATCAATTTGTCACAGCCAGGAGGTGAGAGCAGAAACACTGGAGGTGACAACCTCAGTGCTGCTCCTTCAGTACAACCCATCTGCAGAGTTCCAGATTCTGCCAACTGACTCACATCCCACAGCAGGTAAACTCCTTGAAGGTATTTCCTTCCCTCCTGGCTGTTCCCTAAATGCCAACAGCTCACGTTCAACAGCTCTGCTGCCATTTAACACAAAGTTAATTAGAGCAAGGCACCATAATCCCCACTTCTTATGGCTGTTTGCCACATGCTGGATTTTTAAAGTAAATCTTACACTGAAATCATCTGATTCAAGTGCTGAGTCATGCTGACATCAAAAGACACTACAGTCCAAAGCAATTAAAACATTAGTGCTTTGAGCTCTAAATATTAAGTTTCCACAAGAATTAAAGTCCTGCTGCTGACTAGAGGTGTGCACTCACTTTATACACAGCGTGGTCAAAAGTATTAGGGGAAAACAGGACCAAAAGCAAGTTGTTTTCACTTCACTGCTAAAGAGTGAAGGAATTCAGTCTTTCCTGGTATGAACAAACTGCATTTGCCAGCTCTGGAGCTCATAAAACAGAGCTTGCAATGTTTGTGGCAGAACTATGCAGCCATTGTGAGTGCCCTGAGCTCCTTGCTATGAGCTCCCCACTGGCCAGCAGAAAGACCACCATCAGATAAAATTAAAGATGCTTATTCAGAAGCCAGAACTTGGCAGAGTCCCCATTTCAATTACTATATAATTGACCTTAATTTCACTTAGCCAGGACTATTACACTCCAAACTTGCTACTTCTCCAGTTCCTTATTCAGTAATGAATAAGACATCCTTGACTGCATTAATATACAAAGCTGATGAAAAAAAAGGAGGGAGGGTGGCTGCTGCCCATTGTCCAGGCAACTCATCTATAGGCAAAGAAGTCAAGAGTCTGGACAGGAATTACTACACAAATTGGCTGTTTCAGTGGAATGAGTAGCACCAAGGTCTGGAACTCTTGCACAGAGCTGTAAGTGGTTCCAGTCACCCAGCAGCACTGGCTGAATTCCCTGATGCCCATCACATCTCTGAAGTACAGAACAGGTTGGGAAGGTCACATTCCCTGCAAGATCAGAAGGTGTGGTGCCAGAAAAAGGGCAAAACCCAACTCAGCTTCCAGCAGCTCCCCGTGGTCTGAAAACCCACCCTGCAGAGTGAGCTGCTGTGCCAGTGATGCCACTGGGTTACAACAGTGTCAGAGCTTGGTAAACAAAGGCACTGCAGAATTCAGGGTCTCCCAGTGCTGTAGTGGATGCTCTGGACCCAGGCACGTACCTGCACCGATGATGAGAGCTCACACTTGGCTTTCTCTGATGCTTCTCTCACCCTCTGAAGGGCCATGTTGTCTTTAGTCAGGTCAACTCCAGTCTGAGGGACAAAAACAGGGTTAGCAGACTCTCAGCACCTGCTCAGGAGTCTCTCCCTGCAGTTCACCTTCTCAGAGCTCTCAATTGAACAGCTATTTCTAGAGCAGACTGCCACGTGCCCTGTGCTGCTCTCTCCCTGCCCTGAGGGGCACTCAGCATTTCCAATCTGCTCTGCAGGTATCATACAGTGAATTACAGACTGAGCCTGCACAGGCTGCAGCAGCACAGACACTGACAGCATTGAACTAGAAAAGGAGGTGGAATTACACTGCTTTCCTCCCAGCAATCCTTGTTTGCATCTGTTCTGTCACATTCAACTGCACCACAGATGTTTACTTTTAAAAGCAGACTGTGTATAGGACAGTCGTGCTACAGAGAGAAAATAATGTGCCTTCCTGGAAAGGAATATTCCCCTTCAAAAAAACAAGTGTAAGAAGTGGAAGCAAGGCTAAAGAGTGTCTAATCCTCTTAAATTCCAGCTGTGACAGAACTGACAAATCAAGACCTAAGAATTTAAAAGATTTCTCATTCTTCTACAGAAGTGAGGTTGAAAAGCAGTGTAACATAGGGCTGTGCTCTCAACAGACACCTTACCTCTCTCTTGAACTCTTTCACAATATACTGTAGCAAAGCCTGGTCGAAATCTTCTCCACCCAAGAAAGTGTCACCATTGGTGGACTTCACCTCAAAGACTCCCTTCTGGATTTCCAACACAGAGATATCAAAAGTGCCACCACCCAGGTCGTAGACAGCAATGCTGCAGGGAGAGAGGCAGGACAAGGTTACCTTCTCACAGAGCTCACAACTCCTGCTGCTCCAGAGATGTGAGCACAGCTCACACTGCTGCCCACACAGGCTCAAAGCCTCTCCAAGGACAGCAGTGAACAATCCCAGTGCCCATCCCCCTGAGCACTCAGTCCATGTGGGGGTCTCTGGAAGATGTGCTGCACAAAGCCTGACCTCGCCCCTTTTTTCAGAGAGAACAGCTCCTGCCTCTCCAAAACCAGGCATTCTCACATCCAATGACAACAGCCGGGACACCAGAACTATTATGATTTTTTTTTTTTTTCAAAATGTGAAGTTTTCTCAGCATCATCACCACCCCAGAAATACAGAATGTCTAACAAGAAGCCTGCACTTCTGTAACCAGCCCTGACAGGGACACAGGGCTGAATGCAGGCAAGGGAGCTGGCACAGCTCAGCACAGCTCTGTGCTGCCCATCAGCACCTCTGGGGACAGCCTGTCACCCAGCTGTCCCCAGTCACACCCACCTTTCCAGGTAAGGACATTAAATTGACACTCAGGTTGAATAATTAAGTTGTAGCTGCGAGTTATGAACTCTCTTTAACAGGGATGGCTGGCACAGAACAGAGGTGACATTACTGAGCTCTCACTCACAGCTCCGAGTCCAGCTTGGCACAGCTCCAAGCATTGCTCTAAAGCCCAGCAAGCAGAGCAGGCACATCCCAGCAGGTTTATCTCACAGGTTGGTGTTACACTTACACTTTGTCTTCAGACTTGTCCAGCCCATAGGCCAGTGCAGCTGCTGTGGGTTCATTGATCACCCTCAGCACGTTCAAGCCAGCAATCTGCCCAGCATCTTTGGTAGCCTGAGGAGGAAAGGGGACAGTGCTGACTGCTGAGAGAAACTGAAGGCAGTTTATGAGCCCCAAAAGCTCCCAGCTTGATGAGTACCTGTCTCTGAGAATCGTTGAAGTAAGCAGGAACTGTAATCACAGCGTTCTTTGCTGCGTGCCCCAGGTAATTTTCTGGAAAAGGAGACAGAACAGAAGTTCTCCTTGTAAGAACACCGAGTTATCACTCACAGAATCACAGAATGGCTGGGAAGGGTGCAGCTGAGTAGGAACAAAGCCACTCCAAGCCTGGCTGCCCCAGCCTGTGCTCAGCAGCAGCCAGGGAGGCACAAGGACTGCAGCTTCCAAGGAAATGGAGCTCCCCCTTCTGAGTGAGAGTGAATTCAATTACAATCAGAATCAACTCAACCAGCAACCAATTCTGCTATGAGTATCTTGTCAAGTAAAGCACTGATACTCTGGCAAAGATTCAAGATTGAGGCAGGCACTGATTTTCCTTGAGGCTTCCTAGGGGCCCACCCTGGTCCCTTCCCCCAGCCCCAGCCCTGCCCTGTGAGGGTCTGGTCCCAGGAAAGTGCTGTTCTAGCAGCAGCACTGCCACCTACAACGCACAGAGACAGCAAAGAGAAAGGCTGTACCCACCTGCAGTCTCCTTCATCTTCATGAGGACAAAGGCACCGATCTGGCTGGGGGAATAGAGCTTCCCATGAGCCTCCACCCAGGCGTCCCCGTTGGAGGCACGGACAATCTTAAACGGGACGTTCTTACTGAAACACAGAACTCACACTCAGCTCCTGCAGCACCACAAACCCCTGACCAGCAGCATCAGCACGTGAACACGTGCAAGTCCTAACCAAAGAACACTGAACTGGCCAGCAGCAGCCCCAAATCCAGAGTCCCAGAAGTACCAATGACAGATTGCTGCTGCCAACACTCATACAATACAAATAATTTATGTATATAAACTTAGAAGTATTTGAGACAAGTCAGAAAAGTATGACTTTTACACTCTATTTAAGGTCTCAAAAAAATGACAATTAAGTCATCAAATGCACAGACAGGACTCATGCCTATGCACCAGCCCTGCAGAGAGCTTACACACAGCACTGTTCTCTGCTGCTTTAATCAGACACCTCATTTAACCACAGGCCTGAGGTACAACCACACAGCTTTGATTGCAAACACCCTCCAGAACTAGAAAAGTCTGCACTGCAAGCACCAGCAAGCCTTTTTTCTTCTTCTCTGGAATCCTCAGTGTGAAGAGCAATGAATGCAGCTGAACACAGCCCGGCCCTCAGGAATATGTTCACACACATTCCTCTTCTGTAACGAGCACTCTGGGCAGGTGACACCTGCAGCCTCCAGAGCTGGGGGCACAGAGGGCACAGCAGCCTCCAGAGGCGGGGGCACAGAGGGCACAGCAGCCTCCAGAGCTGAGGCACAGAGGCCTCCAGAGCTAGGGGCACAGAGGGCACCAAGGCCTCCAGAGCTGAGGCACAGAGGGCACAGAGGGCACAGCAGCCTCCACAGCAGCCTCCAGAGCCAGGAGCACAGAGGCCTCCAGAGCTGAGGCACAGAGAGCATGGCATCCTCCAGAGCTGGGGGCACAGAGGGCACAGAGAGCATGGCATCCTCCAGAGCTGGGGGCACAGAGGGCACAGAGAGCATGGCATCCTCCAGAGCTGGGGGCACAGAGGGCACAGAGAGCATGGCATCCTCCAGAGCTGGGGGCACAGAGGGCACAGAGAGCATGGCATCCTCCAGAGCTGGGGGCACAGAGGGCACAGAGAGCATGGCATCCTCCAGAGCTGGGGGCACAGAGGGCACAGAGAGCATGGCATCCTCCAGAGCTGGGGGCACAGAGGACACAGAGGCCTCCAGAGCTAGGGGCACAGAGAGCATGGCATCCTCCAGAGCTGGGGGCACAGAGGGCACAGAGAGCATGGCATCCTCCAGAGCCGGGGGCACAGAGGGCACAGCAGGCACGGCAGCCTCCCCCCCCCCAAGCAGAGCCGTGTTTGAGGCACACCAGGCCGTGCCAGCCCTGCCATGTGTGCTGTGCTGGCAGTGCCAGTGGCAGTGTCACTGTCCCCTGACTCACATGTCCTTCTTCACTTCCGAGTCGTCGAAGCGGCGGCCGATGAGGCGCTTGGTGGCGTAGAAGGTGTTGTGGGGGTTGGTGACCGCCTGGCGCTTGGCTGGCATCCCCACCAGGCGCTCGCCCTCGGCCGTGAACGCCACCACGGACGGCGTGGTACGAGCCCCCTCCGAGTTCTCCAGCACCTGGGGAACAGGCAGCTGTGACATCCCCACGCTCACCTGGGGACACGGGGGACAGCCCGTGGGGAACAGCCCTGCTCTACTCACCTTGGCTTGCTTGCCCTCCATGACAGCCACGCACGAGTTGGTGGTACCCAGGTCAATGCCAATAACGGCACCTTTGATGGCTTCTGAGCTGCAGAGCACAGCAGGGAAAGGCAAGTTACCATCAAAGGAAAACATCCACACAGCAAAAAAATGTTAATGTTCACGCTCAAACGCGGGACAAAGTGACTTTCCACTCAATGTTGATGCAAACCCAGGCTGGATCCTGACCTCGGGTGTTCTCTGATACTTACACTGCAGTTTAAGCTTGTGCCTCTGATCTGAATCAGATCACTTATAGGTAAACCCCTGCTTGTTAAATTAAGCATATAAAATATTACTCTTCCCCAGAAATATCTTTACCACATATATGTATTTATAACTTCTCAACAACCCTTAGGAATTTGGTATAAGACAAAGCTGTAACTAACTTTGTCCCTACAGACAGCAGCTGTTTTGGGTTACTTTTGATCACAGAATCCCAGACTGGTTGGGGTTGAAAGGGACCTCAAAGCTCATCCATCCCACCCCTGCCATGGCAGGGACACCTCCCACTGTCCCAGGCTGCTCCAGCCCCAGTGTCCAGCCTGGCCTTGGGCACTGCCAAGGATCCAGGGGCAACCACAGCTGCTCTGGGCAACCCTGGTGTTCAAACTTGTTTGAAAACATTCACCTGGAGTTAAAACACTAATAAATAAATTGTATTTGTTTATTTCTCATTGCTTAACATGGGGGAAATACACAGTGATAAATTACTTGTCCCATGCAGGGTGCTCTGGGCCAGAGCCAAAGCAAACCCCCTTCCTGGTCCTCAGGAGCAACAAATGAATTTAATTATGAAAAATCGGAGGGGTTCTCACACAAGACAAATTTGAACTCCCTCCTGCCCTCTGGGAAGAGTGCATTACCCCCTCTGAGGCTCAAAGAATCCCTGAACCACACAGCTTTGCTTACAAAGCCACATTCTGGGATGGAGAAGGCATTCTGCAGCACAGCAGGACTGTGCTGATCTCCAGAAATGTCATCTTGTCTATGCCCAAGCTGCTAGGGGCTCTAATTCCAGCTCCAACAACAGAGCAGTGAGCTTGGAACATTCAGGTGTACCAGACAGACCCAGCTTTCCCAACACAAACACATTTCCCAGCCCATGGCCTGAATCAGCATCAGCCACAAACTGCTCCCTTCTCCCACTATCCTGCAACAAGGAAAATGAGTGATTCAAATGCATGTTCAAAATGAACTATATCTGCAGGGGAATGGATCCAGGCATCACCCATTTCATATCAGTGTAAAACAACCTGTTCCATCAGTGTTTGGGTTACTTTTTGTTTGGTTGGTTTTAATCAAACAAATCTCAGCAATCCACGTTTTGTGGGGACTGCTGGTGGTGGGAGCAGCAGGAACAGCAATTCTCAAAGCTCCCCTGGAGAGAAAGATAAAGGAGAGATAAAGAAACAGCCCTAGAAAAGTTATGGGCAGAGGCTGTAATTTTATTCTGCTGGCTTGGCTCTGTTACCCAATCCCTGGCCTCGATAATCAGTTCTGGTATCAGGAAGAGAGAAAATAAAAACACCAAGAGCCAAACACGACCACCCCAAGGAACACTTACGCATATTTCCTGCTGCATGCTGCTCTGAGAACGTTTTGACTGAGGCCATTCCAAAATGTCTGTAAAACAGAGATATTCTACTGAGAATTGAGCTTAAAACATCAAGAAGTCTTCAAAGCTTTCAGAGCAGACAATGTTTGGAGCAACATTGCCCTACTACAGTGCACTGTCTTTAAAAACTTAACTGTAAAGGAATTAAGAACTTGAGCAAGACTCAGACTGACATTAATTAGCGTAGTAATTGGGGTGGGGACTGTTTATCTGCCACAACCCTGACTTCTATAACCGGAGCCGAGATATTCCCCCCATACAGAATAACCCGTGAGCACATTACCAAGCAAAAGACATCTCAGTAAGTCAACACTGACCCTCCAGCATTCCACGAGCAGCAGCAGATAAACATTAACCCCATTTCTCAGAGCTTTGTGCCTGGTCAGCAACAAATGCCCCACTGCATCCCTGGAGGAACCTGCAGCTGAGATTTTGCTGCACAACTCCAGCTATACCCGTGCAAAGCAGCATCCTGGAGAGCTCGGGAAGCGTTATCCCTCTTTTCTGATTAAGAACAAACTTCTAATCACATATCTTAGTGCAAATGGGACCGAACCATGACTGTTTGGTTGGTATTTAAATATGTGAGGCCCACGCCTGAGCGCGTGGCTCAGGCTGCGACAGAGCAGAGCCAGCAGGGCCGGCACAGCGCGGGGAATTTGCTGTCCCCGCCTGTCCCTAAATCGCCTCCACGTGCCCTGCCCGATCCCCGCAGTCACCGTCACACGGGCGGTGAGGAACCGAGCAACCTTAGCGCAAAACTCCTGAACAGAAAACAGACTCAAGCACGGAAAACACCCCTCTACATCCCTCAGAACCGCATCGCCCGCACCCGCATGAGCCTCTTCTTAATAAAATCTGAGCACTGAGGGGCCGCGGCCCGGGCCAGGACTCGCTCACAGGCAGCGCCCTTCGCTGCTCTGTGTGCCCCGGGATGCTCCGGGCCTCATAGCGAGCAGTGCCCTCCCCATCTGTGCGCCCCGGAACGCTCAGGGCCTCACAGCCCGCGGTGCCCTCCCTGTCTGCGTGTCCCGGAGCGCTCCAGGCCTCACAGCCCGCGGTGCCCTCCCTGTCCGTGTGCCCCGGAGCGCTCCAGGCCTCACAGCCCGCGGTGCCCTCCCCGTCTGCGTGCCCCGGAACGCTCCAGGCCTCAGGACCCGCGGTGCCCTCCCCGTCTGTGTGCCCCGGAACGCTCCAGGCCTCACAACCCGCGGTGCCCTCCCTGTCTGCGTGTCCCGGAGCGCTCCAGGCCTCAGGGCCCGCGGTGTCCCGGCCAGGCCGCGGTCCCGGCCCCTCCCGGCGCTGACCTGCGCGGGGCGCGCGGGCGGCGCGGGCGCGGCGCGCGGCAGCAGCAGCGGCAGGCGGCTCGCGCTCAGCATGGCGGCAGCGGTGAACGGGGCGCGCGGGACCGCGGCTCTTCTGGAAACCTCCACCCACGTGGGCCACGGGGGGGCCGAGCCGCGCCGCAGGACCCCCGCCGCGGGCTGGCACCAATAATGCCTGACTCGGCCGCTCGCTTTCGGCGCGCCGCTCGGACTCGGGAGACAGCGGCGTAGCTGCACGCTGGCTCCCCGACACCGACACGGAGCTCGCTGTACCGGCTGGCGCGCCCCGGGGCGGGACACGGGAAGCGGAGCGGCGCGGCGCACACCGGCGCGGTGTCGGCCAGCCCGGGTCCTGCGGCGGCCGCGCACTCAAGGTCGGACAGGATAAAGCGCAGGCAATTGCAGCGGCCTTGCGTCAGGCCGTGGGCCGCGCATGCGCAGCTGGCTCGGGGCGCCGCCTGCACAGAGGCCGCCCCGCGCATGCGCAGTTGAGCGCCGGGCCCTCAGTGCGGCCGGGCTGGGATCGCGGTCAGTGCCGGGACATCCGGCACAAAAACATCGGGCAGCCCCTCACAGCCTGCCGGCCGCTGCTCTGCCGCTCTCTGCAGGGGCAGAATGGGCTGTAGGAGCAGGTGCGCTTGGAAAAATACCTGTGAGGGTTGAAAATGATACTTGCTGAGCCGCAGAGGGGAAGCAGGACTTTAAATCAAATCAAGTAGTTCAGAATTCCACAGCATTCCCAGCCTGAAGGCAAACCCAGCGCCGAGCCAGCTCCTGGGAACACAGGAGCCCTCTCGCAGTGAAATGCAGAGTAGCAGGAGCTCTCAGACAGCTCTTGGGGGCAATCCTCATTCATTTAACACCTATCCTGATTGATCTCACTCCTCTCCCAGAAGGGCTCTCCAATGACCATTGTGACAATTGATAAAATATTCGTGTTAATAACAGAAGTACTGGGATTTGTATAAACCAGAATACTAAGCTCTGAAGTGAAACTTGGACACTAGGTTAAGGAAAATATATGATTAAGTCATTCTGTTTTACATCACCTTGTTATGGATATTATGTTTTCCAAATAAGTTGTATCGACTGCAGCTTGCAAAATCAGACTTCCCAATAGCCCTTCCTGCCTTTGTCTGATCAATACTGCTTATTTCAAGGACCAGACTTCCACATTTCGTTGTTGGTTATCTACAAGGACCAGATGGTTATCTGTGACTGATCATCCCCAGAGACTTTGTAAATTTGGATACAGATGTTTATGCGACCACCACTGCTTACCTGGCAAAATTATGACAGCAAAAAACCAAAAGTTTTTGATTACAACAAGAAACCCCAGTATAAGAAGAAGCAGCAAACCAAGGTTGGGTGGAGCGTGGAGTGGGCGGTGACCCCTCACGTTCCCCAGCGCTGCTTGCTCTTTCTATATCAAATAAAGCAATCTAAATTTTGCTGAATATCGAGACTTTTGTCCCTCATTTATAACACTCCCATTTCTGTTTCCCAGCTTTTCCATGGCCGTGCCAGCGCTGCCGATGTCTGTGGGCTGGTGTTGATGTCAATAGGAGCAGGAGGAGCACAGCCTCACCTCACACCACTGTCACCCCCTCTGCGCCACTGTCACCCCCTCTGTGCCCTCACAGCCCCAGGGGCAGCAGGATCAGCTCAGCCCTGAGGGGGCTCATGCCCAGGCCCTGGCAGTGCAGCATTCCCAGGAGCGAGGGGCACATCAGGAAAAGGTCTGGGGCCACCAGTGCCCACCCCATGGCTCCCAGGACGCTGTGGCACTGCCAGCTGGGAGCAGCCTCTGCTCCGGGCCTGAGAAGTTCCTGCAGACACATGCTGGAATTCAAGAAATTCTCTGAACATTGAGCCTGTAAATCAAAGTCTAGAAAAGAACACAGGGTTTGAGCTGAAACCTCGGGAAAAGCTTCCAAGCTTAGGTGCTAAAAGCAGGAATGTAGATTTAAACCTAAAGCAGAGACATGTTGAGTTGAGAAAAGTTTAGCTACAGAGTTTAAGATATAGAAGGAATAAAAGTAATTGCAAAGGTGACAAAAAGTCTTAGAATAGGTCTGTGTGTCAGGACAGGATTGGCTAAGAAAGGTCACACTGTAATTAGATGAAATTTCTTGCTGTTGAATAAAAACATAAATATTGCCAGTGTTTTATTGGTTAAGAAATCCTTAAAAAACAGTGCCCAAGCCAGGAGCTCTCCCCACAACCTTCCCTTCTCCAGGCTGAGCAGATCCAACTCTCCCAACCTGTCTCCACAGCAGAGCTGCTCCCCTGGGCAACCTGGTGGCCTCCTCTGGATTTCCTCCACCACTTCCACGTCCTCCTGCAGTTGGGGACCCCAGAAGTGCAATGCCAGCTCCAGGTCTGGGCCATTGCCAGGGCAGGATCCGTGTCCCAGCTGCTGGAGCTGGGCAGGGTCGGTGCTGTTCCCCACGGCTGCAGCAGCCTGAGCTCATCCCTGGGGCACCTGTGCTGCTCTGAACCCCAGCCCTGCCCGGCCTGGCAGGAAGGTGCCCGTGCCAACCTCTCACTGGCCAGGCAGGGGCAGCAGGTGGCCGTGCTAGAGCTGCCTGCAGCCTGCTGCCAGTGCCAGGCTGGGCCAGTGGGGCACAGCCACGCTCTGTGCGGGCTCTGCTGTCCTTGCCCTGCCAGGGAACGGGGCTGGGGTCCCCTCAGAGCCCTGGCTGGCACAGCAGCAGCTCCCACAGCTGCCCGTGGTGTTTCAGCAGTCTGGAGAGGGGCTGGAAAGAGCAGGAAAAGGAAATTCTGCCCTGAAGGTCACAGAGTGTCCCCGTGGCTGCTGCTCAGTGAGGTGTGACCCACAGCACCTTGGGGTCTGCTCTCCTTCCACCTGGTTATCAAAGCAAAACTTCACCTGTTTCATTCAATAGCAAGTGGCTATCATGGCAGAGCACACACAAATTTGCATTAACAATATAACTAATAATACCGATAGAAACAATAGAAATAACAATGCAAATCACAAATAACATTAACAATATAACTATAGGGATAGCTAAACAGATGAAAAAGTTTTTCTGGGGTTGTGTTGGACAGACATACGACATTTAAACTTAATACATTAACTAAAGCTATTTTAATACAGTAACTAAAGCTATTTAAGCATTTTTAAGTTGGCTAATTGGCAAATCTGTACTACTAACAGTAGACAAAGCAAAACAGCAAAACCATACCATAGGATCAAAACCCATATTTCCCTTGAAGTACCACATAACAAAATTCTACAATGCTACCGATTTCCCCTCTTTAAAAAAAAAAAAAGAAACCAAAGTACACAATCTTCTACAGGTAAAACACGAAACATCAGGTGCAAGTAGAAATCTTTGGAGTGTGGGTGCAGAAAGTGTGTCCATGTCCCAGGTCCCTCTGAGCCAGGAAAAGGCCAGCACAACCTTCAGCCTCCACTCCTCAAGTGCCACAAGTTCTTCTGCTCTCTCTGGGCTCCAGGCTGCCCTGGGTGCTGCCTTTGACTGCCCCACTGGCAGAGCCCTGTGCCCCTGCACTGCCCCTCTTCCCTCACACTGATCACAGCAGGGACCTGCCCTGTGTCCCCTCTGTGCTCCACAGCATTCCCAGCCTGAAGGCAAACCCAGCCAGCTCCTGGGAACACAGGGAAATGCAGAGCAGCAGGACTGTGAGCTCAGACAGCTCTTGGGGGCAATCCTCATTGATTTCACTCCTATCCTGACTGATGTCACTCCTATCCCAGAAGGGCTCTCCAATGACCTTTGTGAACTCCAGCCTGGAGGCTGAGCCTCCTGGAGACCAGGCAGCCTCCATGGTGTCCTGGGCACCATCACTGGGTGACACCACAGCCCGGCCTCACGCCACTGTCACCCCCTTTGTCACTGGAAATGACAAAAATGCGAGGATTTCCCCCCAGTTTTCCATGTAAGCAGCACATCAGAGGTGTCTGGGGGTCACAAATTGCCCCATATGGAGCTGAGCAGGGTTATGGGGTCACACAGGGCTGAGCAGGGTTATGGGGTCACACGGGGGCTGAGCAGGGTTATGGGGTCACACTCTGCCCCATATGGGACTGAGCAGGGTTATGGGGTCACACGGGGCTGAGCAGGGTTATGGGGTCACACGGGGGCTGAGCAGGGTTGTGGGGTCACACCCTGCCCCATATGGGACTGAGCAGGGTTATGGGGTCACACAGGGCTGAGCAGGGTTATGGGGTCACACGGGGGCTGAGCAGGGTTATGGGGTCACACTCTGCCCCATATGGGGCTGAGCAGGGTTATGGGGTCACACGGGGGCTGAGCAGGGTTGTGGGGTCACACCCTGCCCCATATGGGGCTGAGCAGGGTTATGGGGTCACGCTGGGGCTGAGCAGGGTTATGGGGTCACACGGGGGCTGAGCAGGGTTATGGGGTCACACCCTGCTCCCTCTCCAGGCCATCACAAGGCTGTGTCACTGTGTCCCCACACTGTCCCCTCCGAGCAGCTCCTCACTGCCCATTCCCACTGTCCTCTCCCCTGTGCTGGTTCCAGCTTCTCTCTCTCGTGCCACCAGTAAAAACCAGCACTTTTCATTCCCAACACGGCCCAGAGGATGCAAAACTCCCCCCAGTCTTTGTCTTTGGAGGAAGAGCACAGCTTTTTGTTCTGGAAACAATAGGAACCACTCCACTGATCCATACCTGCTCTTCCTTTTGTTATTCTTCCGTGCCTGTCCTTCCCTTTGGAAACCTCTCAGCTGCTCTGTGCAAACACACTGTGCTTTGTGCTGCCTGTCTGAGCACAGAGCCAGGAGAGACAGGCCAGGAGCTCCTGCTGGATCAGCTGTTGCCAGCACACGTGGCCCAGGTAGAGCCTGTGATTTATTTAATATGTACAGTTACAATAATTTCATTTTGGAATCGGCCTCATGAGACAGGTGTGAACAAAAGGGTAACATTTGGAGAAGAATTCCTGATTTGTGCTCAGTCAGAAGAAATTCTCCTTCTCTGCTACCTTGGCAATAACACAATGAAGGAGGAAAACAAAATCATTCACTTTCCCAACTCCCTCCTCTCCAGTAGCACCAACATATATTTTGGAGAGCCTCAGTGCAGGTTTTTACTGCAGAAAATAAACAATGAATTGTGTCCCCCCCAAACTGCAGCAAGAGAAACATCCTGACTGCTCCAGCCTCAGCTGCTCTCCTCCTGCTCAGCTTTCTGGCTTGAGCCTGGTGGCACTGCTGGGTCACAGCCTGGTGGCCCTGCTGGGTGACACCCTGGTGGCACTGCTGGGTCACACCTTGATGGCACTGCTGGGTCACACCTTGATGGCACTGCTAGGTGACAGCCTTGTGGCTCTGCTGGGTGCCAGCCTGGTGGCACTGCTGGGTGACACCCTGGTGGCACTGCTGGGTCACACCTTGATGGCCCTGCTGAGTGCCAGCCTGGTGGCCCTGCCGGGTCACAGCCTGGTGGCTGCACCCCTTGTCCTGGGGTGACATCGTGTGACACTCAGCCAGCTCCAGGAGCCGTCTGGGTTTGGGGGGACCCCTTGGCCTCAGGCAGTGATGTCTCTGTGGGGTCCCAGCCCCTCCAGGAGCCTGGGGACAGCAGGGACACCCCTGTCCAACTTGGGGACAGCAGAGACACCCCTGTCCAGCCTGGGGACAGCAGGGACACCCCTGTCCAGCCTGGGGACCGCAGGGACACCCCTGTCCAGCCTGGGGATGGCAGGGACACCCCTGTCTAAATTGGGGACCGCAGGGACACCCCTGTCCAGCCTCGGGATGGCAGGGACACCCCTGTCTAAATTGGGGACAGCAGGGACATCCCTGTCCAGCCTGGGGACAGCAGGGACACCCCTGTCCAGCCTGGGGATGGCAGGGACACTCCTGTCTAAATTGGGGACAGCAGGGACACCCCTATCCAGCCTGGGGACAGCACAGCCACTCCTGTCCAGCCTGGGGACGGCAGGGACACCCCTGTCCAGCCTGGGGATGGCACAGACACCCCTGTCCAGCCCCACCCCAGGCAGCCAAAGAGGAGGTGTCCGTGCCCTGGTGCCCTGGGCATGCAGGGGAGCCCTGGGTGGGGTTTTGCTGCTCTCTGCTCTCTCTGTGGGGACCCCTGAGAGCCCCCCCAGCACTGCCCACCCAACTGCAGCAGCATCTGGATTGTTAGAGCAAATGGAGAAACAAGGACACACAGACCACGCTTCCCTCCAGCTCACGCAGCAGATTGGGGTGAATCCTGCCCTGGGGTGTTTTCTCCTTGGATCATGTCACTGATTTTTCAGTCCATCAGCCCCGTGTGTTCTGCAGCCTCTCCGATGCTGCCCTGCCCCTCGGTGAGGGAATCCAGCTGTGCCAGGGCTCACGTGGATGCTTCACTCCTGGCTGGGGGCCACGAGCTCCATCCCAAAGCTGAGCCACAGCCCGGCCTCCTCCACAGCAGAGCTCTGCCCTCCCTGAAGGCAGCAGCCTCTGTCCTTGGGGACGAGGAGCAGGAAAGGACAAAGAGGGGGAAAATATGAGCGGTGAGCTCAGCACCGAGGGTGTGATTGCCACACAGACCCCTCAGGTGCCTCCAATCCTGGTGGTTTTTGGAGGGAGAGCATCGTTTGGAGTATTGATTCAAATGACCTCCACCATTAATCTCTGCAAGGGATTTTTTTTTTTTTTTTTTTTTTTTTATTTAATTCCTCCAAGAGAACAGGCAATTTTAGCCACAGCATCATCCTGGGGGGAGGAGAGGGATGTGGGCAGCTTTGAAAGCACCCAGCTCAAAGCCCGAGTTATTCTCCCTGCTTTTCCCTCACCACCTCAGCAGCAAGAACACATAAATTGTGTGTCATAGCTGCCTTTTCATCTGTCCCAGGAGTTATAGACTGCACACATAAGACAATTCGTGTTCCTCTGCATAATGAGGTGAGTTTTATAAATCATAAATCTTCACTTAATATGCAGGTGGTGTTTGCTGCCAGGTTTAGGAAAACTGATGTAGTTGCCAAGTTCATGAATGTCATAAATCATTCATGCTAAGGTAGTCTGCAATTGCTCAGTCCTTTGAGACAGACCAATTTCAAGGTGGTTGTTTAACACACAAACACGATCTTCATTGATTGTTTATACAAATACATATTTTCATTAAGTTTTTCCCTCTCCATTTTTTTCCCCTTCTTTAGGTGCCCAGAGCGATGCCCCAAAGAGTCCCCGTTAGTGGCTTCTCTCCAGTTTCAAAATTCCATCAGAAATCCATTACCAAATGCATAAAAATCCATGGATTTGTTAAAAAAAAAACAAAAAACAAAAAACGAGCCTCCTAAAGCTCAGCAAACAGCCTGGATGTTTCCATAAATCCTGATGCATGTGATTAAAGAAAAACAGAGTGTGAGAGTGCTCCTCAATTCGTCACAGGGTCATTTTGGACATCCACTATTTTCTGCAAAATTGACATTAATTAAAGGTTTGCTGATCCCAGCAGGGTTTTCATGGCTGCTCCAACTGTGGCTGCTGTGTGCACAGGAGCAGGGAATGCATTTCCCGTGGGGAATACCCCCTGTGCTCCTGGATTTAGCTGAGCCTACACAGCCTGGAGCTCGCTGGGTGCTCTGGGATGTTCAGGATTCCGTGGGAAGTCTCGTGGGGAAAAAAAAAAGGGAGATGTGCAATTTTTAGTGGGGTGGAAAATGAGAGCTGTGAAACTCCTGCAGGTACCTGGGAAAATCCCCGAGGGGCTGAGCACGGACAGAGCTGCCAGGGCTGGGGGAAATGCCCCAAATGTCCCCTGGAACTCTCAGCTCGTGGCCTTTGTGCCTCATCCTCCTCTCCCAGCACCTCCTGGGCACTTTGCTCTCTGGTTCTCTATGATCACATCATTTCCAGGCTGGTTTAACAAGGGGAGAGCTCAGGGTCATCCAGGGAGAGCTCTCAGCTCCCCTGCAGGAACAGGGGTTGGGTTAGCAGAGCTTTTCTCTTCCCACCTCATTTACATCCTGGAGACACCCAAAAAGAACCCCAAGGCACAGTGCTGCTGGACAGAGGAGTAAATCATAAAATGCTCAGGCTCAGACTCCCCCAGCTCTTGAGAGGGTCTGATATTGAACTCCACATTAATTTTGAGTGGATCTGAGAAAACTGTGGAGGTGGGAAAAGGCAGAGAATTTTGACTGCTGCTCTGCCTTCCATCATCCTTTTCCAGCATAATTAACTCATCACAAATAATTCAGGCATTGACTCTTTCTCTTCATTTTCCCTGTGATCAGCCAACTAGTGCTGAAGTTTCTCGAGTTTATTGCTTGTTTCAATCCACTCAGTGAATCACTGTTGCTGATAACTCCCCAAAGGGAGGAGGAGGAGGCTGTTCCTCAGCATCTCACTGTGTTTGCCAGCCAGAGCTGGAGATCTGGGCCAGCCTGGTTAGTTCTGCTCAGATCTGCACTTTGCTCCTTTGATTTGATGAGCATGAAACCTGGAAGAGACTTTTAGGGGAAAAGATGATTTAAATTTTGACTCGCCACAATGTGGAATTGGCTCCCAGCCTGCCCTGGGATTTCTGGGATTTCAGAGTTACTCTTCCCAATTCTCCTCTGATCCCGTGGTTCTCAGGTAGGTGGAACATCCTGGTTTCCTCACCCTCCTCCTCCTGCAGCCCAGTTCTCCAGGATATGATTGAGATCAGCCCTGGGCATCAGCACAGCCAAAGGGAACATCCCCCTCCATTCCAGCAGCTCCAAGGTTTCCACCTCCTTGTTGCCAGGTGCCCTTCAGAGCAGCATCATTCTCACTCGAGTGGCAGCTGGAGCTTCCCACTCATTCAGAGCTGAGATAAAACCTGGGGAAGCTCCAGAGCTGCAGGACCTTCCTGGCCATAACTCTTCCCTCTGGGAGTATTTATGTTCTGGAGACTGATGGAGCTGGGCTCCAGCCATACCTCACCCTCCTTCAGGTGCTGTCCCCATGCAGAGGTGACACCTCCTGGCAGCAGCACTCAGGGCTCTGGGATGGCAGGGAGTGAGAGCTGGGAGCACACCAGGAATGATTCGAGGTGCAAAAATCTGAACTCACCAAAATCCAGCCAAGTTATTGCCACCCCATCTGCAAAGGGAAGGAGCTTTTGGGGTGGCTTCTCTAAGGATGTGGAGGAGGGACTCAAATCTTCCTTTGATTGTTCCTCCTGGTCACAAACTAAAGACAGGGAAGATATTTCTGTGGAAAACACCACACCTCTCACTGGGGACATCCCCCAGGGCAACAACAAAATGCAGCAAGAATTGGGGAGCAGGAGAGGCAAGAGCAGGAGTTAAAGTGAAATGAAAAGAGGGAAGAGGAGGCTGCAGGGTCCTGCTCCCTCGGGTCCCTGGCAGCATCCAGGCAGGCACAACAAACTGCCTGGGGCTGCCACGTGGGATGTGGTTAACAGGAAACTGCATTTCCCCCGAACGTTTTGGGTTGGGAGAAGCCTGGGGAGCTGCTCACACTCGGGGGGCACCTGGGGCTCCCCTGGGTGATGCTGCTGAGGAATTCTGCCGTGCCAGCCACAGGCAGCAGCTTCTCCCTTCCCTCTCATCCCTCTCTACACTTCTGTCCTACTTCTTCCCAGCTCCTGACCACCCCAGCTCCCCATTTCCCTCTCCTTTCTCCGGAGTGTGACATTCCCACCATCTGTAAGGCTGCCAAATAAGCGACTTTGCATTTCCCTGCAGGGCTCTGCGCTTCAATTAAAAGCTTTTCTTGATGTTTTAACTTTCACCTCGCTTAATTGAGGCTCCCTTTCCCAGCCTCCTCCTCCTTTTTGATGAGAGGCTAAAATTCTGGTTAATGGTGTTTGCAGTGGGCAGCACCAACCACACATCAGAGGGCAAAGGCTGCTCCTGGGCTGGCTGAGATCCATGGAGCCTGGAGCAAAAGCCAGTGGAAAAATATAGGATGCAGGCCACAGAGCCAGTGATCCTGCCCTTTTACAAGCTCCTGGGTTTCCTCCCTCAGCACTCGAGCAGCAGCACTGCTCCTTTCCCTGCTGGAAAAGCAAGGATCCAAATGATGGAGCCCAGTTGGGCACAGCCCAACAGCTGCTGCTCAGCCCAAATTTCCCTTTCTGGAGCAGCACTACCACCCTCAAATATTTTAGAAGTGTTGGTTGGGTTAAATGTAGGGAAATAAAAAAAATAATAATACAAAATAATTTTTAAAAGCCTGTACAACCTCTTTAATTTGCCTGCTAATTTACGAGCAGGTAAGCTGCTCCCCTGCCGAGCTTTTTTTTTCACAAAAAAAAAAAGGTTAGAAACACTTCATAAAAAATATTGGGCACTTCAGAAATTCTACAAGTCCTTGTGCAGGAGTGAGGATGATTTTCTGTGAATTACTCATTTTTTTAAGAAAGATAATGTGTGTGAAACAAATCACACTTTTATTTTACAGAAGCCCAGGTTGGGTTCAGGAGGCTCCCATTAAAAACACCCTGAGGAAAGAAGGGATTTGGGATCTTCCAGGGAACTTCCCTTGTGCTGCAGCCAGACCCTCCCAGCCCTGCTGGCTCCTCCATGGCCCTGGGATGCCTGAGAGGAATGAGGGATTTGTCTTTCCAAACAAGCTGTGGGTTTGCTGATCAATGAAATTGGATATTGAAAGGTGAAAGAAGCAATGGGGAAAATCCATGAATTCCATAAGAATTAACAATTAAAAGGGAGGGTTGTACATTAGAGGGGAATCTCAGGTATCAGGTGTTCTGGGAAGTCTGGACCTCAGCCCATGGGAAAGAGAGAGGAAAATAGGGATAAAAAGGGAGGTGAGTGCTCCAAAAATCTGAGAGACCCCAGGGGAATGTCCCATGGCCTCTCCCTTTATTCAAATAAAGTAAAAGGGACTCCTCTGTCTCCTTTTTGGACATAAACCTCTGGTGTTGGTGGATTAATTTTCCTGACACAGCAAAGCTCTTGGGGCTCATCACAAAAGGTTTCCTTGCTCCAAGTCTGGTTCTTGCTGCAGGCACAGCCCACATCCATCCCATCCCAATATCCCATCCCATCCCATTATCCCGTCCCATTATCCCATCCCAATATCCCATCCCAATATCCCACTCCATTATCCCATCCTATTATCCCATCCCAATATCCCATCCCATCCCATTATCCCATCCCATTATCCCATCCCATTATCCCATCCCAATATCCCATCCCAATATCCCACTCCATTATCCCATCCTATTATCCCATCCCAATATCCCATCCCATCCCATCCCATTATCCCATCCCATTATCCCATCCCATTATCCCATCCTATTATCCCATCCCAATATCCCATCCCATCCCATCCCATCCCATTATCCCATCCCATTATCCCATCCCATTATCCCATCCCATTATCTCATCCCATCCCATCCCATTATCCCATCCCATCCCTCTGGGACCATTTCCCCACTGAGGGTCCCCCAGGGCTGAGCCTCTCCCATCCAGGTGTTCTTTAAACGCCACCAAGGGAAGGGACAAATGTCTGCAGAATCGCTCATCTCTCTCTGTCCCGACCATTTCATTCCTTCCCTCGCGCCTGTAAAATCCGGACCCTCCTCGCCAGCTCTGCAGCAGTTTGAAACCCGAGCTGCTGCGCTGGAACGCTTCCACAAATTCAGGTGCAAGCTTTTATTTCTGGCCTTGGAACAATGCAAGAATTCCTGATGGTCGTCTCTAAAAACCATTCATTTGCAGCACAGCATCGCCTCCCCGCGCCGTGGTGCGGGATTTGGGAGGGAAGAGAGGAGCTGGAGCAGAAGGAGCCCGAGCTGGAACATCGCAGATGGGCGAGCAGACGCTGCCAGGGGGGAGCCACGGGCTGGCAGCGAGGAAAGCGGGGCCAGCAGGGCCAGGGAGCGCAGGAGCTGCAGCCAGGAGGAATTCCCAGCCCCGAGGGCTGGAGCTGCCCGCAGGGAACCAGCACAGGCTGCCCTGGGCCAGCACAAAGCTGGGACGAGCTGGATGGGGGAGCCCAGCTCATCCGAGGTGTGGGATGTGAACACACAGCTCCAGTTTGGGCTGAATTCTGGAGGAGCACAAAGCCAGGGGCGAGCTGGATGGGGGAGCCCAGCCCTGGCTCATCCAAAAATCGGGGGTGTGAACGCTCAGCTCCAGTTTGGGGTGAATTCTGGAGCAGCTTCATGCATATTTTTAAAGACGATCATTTCGTTTAACAGAGAGAAAGGCGGTTTTATTGGGGCTTTTAGGAGGACAGCGTGAATAAATGCGGGCTGTCAGCCGGCTCTGGGTATGGGGATGGGGGCACAGCCTCCATGGGCTCATGGCTCATGTGCCCACCCCTCCCTGCTCCGTGGGGGCTCGAAGCCTGGCCAGCACCAGAGCCACTGAGAAAAATGCTGCTTTACCTTTTACAGATCATTTAACGCCCTAATGAGATGCCTTAAAAACACAAACGAGCCGCCTGATGCAAACCTGTCTCCATGGCAGTGATTTTCCTGAAGACGCTTTTCATCTCTGCCTGCTGCAAGCTTCCACGTAAAAATTTATCGCGCGCCCTCCCCTAATAAAATGTGATGGTTTTACTGTATTTTTTATATAAATGTACATTTACTTGTGAATTATACCAAGAGGCGGGCGCTGGCTGTGGCCGAGCCTGCGACACGCGGTGTAAATCACAGCGACTTCCCAGCACGGCGGATTTGTGCCTAAGGGTGCGAGTAAGTTCTGTTGAATTCAGTGGAAGTTTGCGGTGTGCTGCCGTGAGAGAGCAGCCCCCAGGAGGCTCATTTGGAGTTGATTAAAAGCAGGATTCTCATAGCACCGGGCACACGGCGCTGCTCACCTCGGAGCCCGGCTCTGCTGCTCCGGGGAGCCCAAAGCTCTGTGAAAAATATCTTCGTTGTGACCCAGAAAGGGCTTGTTTCAGCTGGAACAGCCCCAAACACGCCCAGTGCCACCTCAATGTCACCCCAGTGCCACCCCGGTGCCACCAGACAGGGAATGGAAGAGTAAGGAATAGTTCATTAACAACTAAGACAATGAGGAATGCCTGGCATTTATTATGCTTGCAAAAATCGGGAGAAGAAGCAAACTGCTTTGTGATAAATGGAGCCAGGACTTGCAAACAGGGTGAGGGGTGCAAGGCTACCGGTGAGAAGTGATAAATTCAAAAATCGAAACTAGCAAGGACTAATTTTAAAGTTTGGAATGTGTCCAAAGGGCTGAAACGGGTGTTCCAGAGACAAAGTTGAAAAGTTCAAGTGCGATGAAGAGTTTGGAAGCCTTCATCAGAGACCTTCGACGATCCTTGAATTAGGATTAGATGATTAGAATTTAGTTTCTTTTAATACAAAGCGAAGGTAGGCAGGACTAGGCGGGGCTAGGATATGAATATGTATTAGGTGTATTGTGTAATCCTTTTAGGATTTAGGGAATAAATAGAGCAGTAGTTTGAAGTTTTGGTGTGCAGATCCCCGTGCACCTCAGCGCTGAATAAATGCATACCTGTGATTATTGTGCTGAAAAGAGAGAGAAAGGACAGCAACACACGGAGCTCTTTGGGGAAAAAAGGCCAATTTATTGTACAGACAGCCCGGATTTAAAGTGTGTCAGTGCAGCCAGGACAGGACAGGAGCTCATGGGACAATTGGGACAAACATCCTTGGGACAGCACCTCAGGATGTGTCCCACGGCAAAGACACCAGGGGTTAATGTTGGTGATGAATTCCACTCTGTTTGTCACCGTGTTGTCACCCTGGGAGACTCCTCCCTAACTGAAGCTGCAGTCAGCTTGGCAGCCTGGGAATGGAGCTGAGAGTCAGGAGAAATCCAGGCCTGGAGAGAATTCCCAAGCTGGAATTCCCCAGCTCTCTAATTGTGTGTGTCCACACATACCTACTTTATAACTCTCATTTCTCTCGAGTTAGAGAGTCTTTTCCGCATATCAGCCATCCCAGTGCCACCCCAGTGCCACCCCGGTCCCGTGTGCCCATCACGGGCTGCTCTTCTCGCTGCCTTCCCAGGAGCATCCCAGCCTCTCCCTGACTCCAGAATCTCCTCAGCAGCGCGGACAGAGGGGACAGGGGCTTAGGGGGGTCACGGCAGCCCCAGGCTGGCTGTTCTCTTCTCGGGGGAGGAGCAGAGCCCCGAGCCCGTGGATCAGGAGATGGAGATGCTGCCCCGGACGGGATGGAGATGACGAGCAGCTCGGGAGCTGCACCATCAGCACCTTCAGCCGAGCTCTGCGGGCAAAGGGCTCTCCGGGAGAGGGGGAGAGGCTGGTGATGGAGGAGTAGCAGATGGTGTCTCTCAAGGAGAACGCTGGGACAGTAATTACAGGAGACAAGAGGAGAGCTGCTGGCTCACGCACAAGAGTTTGTCCAAGCAATCGTGGCAAGCACGAGTCTCTCCGGAGAGCGCCACGGGGGGGGAAGAGTTTTGGCAGCAGCTCGCAGTGCTGCCAGGGCACCCCCAGCTCTCCAAGGGGGCACGGACGTGGCTGTGACCCCAATTCCCGTCTTCAAACTCGCTTTTGCTTCCTGCCTTCTTCACAGAACATCCCAACCACCCTCCTGCCCGTCCCAGCCTCCCGACAGGGCTGAGGCACGCACACGCCTCGGTTCCTGTGTGGGATGCGCTGGGAGCGTCGCTGGCAGCGCTGCTTTGGGAAGGAAAAGCAGAGCAGAGCTCACAGCGTGCAGAGCTTCCTCTCCTTCCTTTGCCCAGCTGTGATTTTACGCCTTACTGCCCCTCTACCCCGTGCCCTCATTTTTTTTTTCTACTCTACCACGACTCCCGATTCCCCTCGGAGAAGTTTTCTGCCAGCCAGAGGGTTCGGGAGGAGTTTCATTAGCGCTGCTGTCCTGGGCAGCCCGGGGTGCTGGCACCGGGAGAGATCCGTACATCCCCGGGGATGCTCTGGCTCTGCAATGCGGCCTGAGCAGGAGCTGAGACCTGCGGGTGACAAGGAAATCGAGGCTAATTAGAACTGCTAATTAGATCTCTGCTGAAAGCCGTGTGCCCCTGGGCTGTGCCCGGGACGGGTCCCTCTCCTCTGCCGGTGCCACCCATCGGCAGCGCGCAGGAGCCAAAAAAGAGAAATAATTGATAAAAAATGGCACTTGGCAAGACTGAAGGGTTTCAAGTCACGCTGCTGCTGACTTGGGAGAGCCGCAGCACCGAGGGCACGGAGCCAGGAATATCCGAGGGAGATGAATCGCACCTCGCGTGGATCCAGCTCAGGGCAGCTCCGGGTGCTCGGGAAGGCTCCGGGAGAGCCCGGCGGTGCCTCCTGCAGCAGGGGAGGTCTGCAGGGGGCGGGAGGGCACCCTCGCCTCGGGGCTTTGCAGGGAGCAGAGGGTGGGATTTCACCCCTGCGCACTTTTCCGAAGGGCTCTGCAGCACCTCTGCCCAGCTCGGGCACCACAACCTTTCCCGAATCCTCCGTGGCAGAGGAGCCGCAGTGCCCGTGTCCCGGAGCTCCAGCTCCGTGCTCAGCTCCCCCGTCCTGCTCCCTCATCCATCCCCTGCTCTGGAAGGGCGCTCACATCTCCTCCATCCCCTCCTGGCAGTGCGGGACCCCCTCCCTCCCATCAGAGCGGGGTTTAAATGAACCCCCAGGACTCCAGAGCAGGCTTTGGGCTGAGCCCAGCCTTGTGTGGAAGTGGGGGATCCCCTCCCTCCCATCAAAGCGGGGTTTAAATGAACCCCCAGGACTCCAGAGCAGGCTTTGGGCTGAGCCCAGCCTTGTGTGGAAGTGGGGCTGTGCCACGGATCCGCTGAGAGCACTGGGACAGCCACACACACACACACACACACACACACACACACACACACACACACACACACACACACACACAGAGGGGATTTGCTGCTGTCCCCACCAGGGCTGGTCTCCCCACGGCGATTTCCGTGGGGATGGGGAGATGGGTGTGGAGCTGGGGATGGAGCTGGATGTGGAGCTGCAGATGGATGTGGAGCTGGAGATGGATTTGGAGCTGGGGATGGATGTGGAGCTGAGGATGGAGCTGGGGATGGAGCTGGGGATGGGTGTGGAGCTGGGGATGGATGTGGAGCTGGGGATGGATGTGGAGCTGGGGATGGGTGTGGAGCTGGGGATGGATGTGGAGCTGGGGATGGATGTGGAGCTGGGGATGGATGTGGAGCTGGGGATGGATGTGGAGCTGGGGATGGGTGTGGAGCTGGGGATGGATGTGGAGCTGAGGATGGAGCTGGGGATGGAGCTGGGGATGGGTGTGGAGCTGGGGATGGAGATGGATGTGGAGCCAGAGCTGTCAGGTGCAGCCACAGGATGGAGGGAAGGTGTGCCTGTAAAACCTCTTGTGAGGGTTTTTCCAGTCCAGCTTTCTCAGGCTCTGCTGGGTTCTTTCCCAAAGCCAGCTGCTCTTCTCGAATGTAAACAGAAGAGGAGAATTGAAACAAAGATAAACACACCTGCTGGACAGGTGAGAAAAGCCTGGGAACGTGGTGTTACCTTCTCTGGACCAATGGGCTGTGTTTTGTTCTTGAGCTCCTGTGCTGAGTGTATTTAAGCAAGGTGTGTTAGAATAAAGTTGTTTCTTTCCTGTCTTGAGGGACCATGTTGCTGTGCCTTATTACCGCCTCTCAAAGGGTTAATCCCCTAACACAGCCCCAGGAGGGGATGCCAGAGGTGGGACCACGAGAAGCAGCAAAGCAAAGGGAAGGTGCTACAGCTGGGTCAGAGCAATCCCAAACACCCACAGGAGCATCTCGTGTCATTCCGGGGGTCTGGTCAGGTTTTCCCCCTTGGCTCCCTCCATGCATCCCCAGCTCCTTTGTTTTTCCGACTGAGGTTCAGTAAAATCTGCCTGTGAGAGCCCACCTGCAGAGCTGCCCCAGCACAGGGAGGAGCTGGAGCTGCTGGAGCCAGGCCAGAGGAAGCTCCAGGATGAGCAGAGGCTTAGGACAGGATTAGAACAGCTCCCCTTTCAAAGATAGGCTGGGAAAGCTGGGGCTGCTCAGCCTGGAGGAGAGAAGGTTTTGTGGAGACCTCAGCATCTTCCAGAGCCTGAGGGGACTGCAGGGAAGCCAGAGAAGGGCTCTGCATCAGGAACTGGAGTGACAGAACAAGGGGGAATGGGTTAAAACTTAAAGAAGGGAAGTTTAGATAAAATGTTTGGAAGAAATTGCTCCCTGGGAGGGTGGGCAGGGCTGGCACAGGGTGCCCAGAGCAGCTGTGGCTGCCCCTGGATCCCTGGCAGTGCCCAAGGCCAGGCTGGACACTGGGGTTTGGGGTACCCTGGGACAGTGGGAGGTGTCCCTGCCATGGCAGGGGTGGGATGAGATGATCTTCAAGTGCTTTTCAACTCAAACCATTCCATAATTCTGACACCATTTGCCATTTCCATCAACACCCCCACCAGCAGGACCAGGGCAGGCAGCACAGCTCTGATTTACTGCCACACTTAAACCTGTGCCTAACTTTAAGTGCACGGGCAGATCCATTGACTTCAGTGGTTTAAGGTTCGACATTTGTAAGTAAGTTGCAGAACAAGGACCTACATTATTCATCTGAAACCCCGGGTAATGCATTCTTAGGAAATAACTACCAAACTCCACAAATCCCTGCTGAAAGGACATCCTAAAGCCTGCCTGGATGGAGAGATTAGCTGCGATCGCTTTGTAAACACCGCACATACATACATACACATATCTGTGCTCCTTTACAGAGCAGCGCAATCCAGACCTGCCCAGGAGGGAGGGACGGGAGAGGGGCCACAGCAGCCCAGCCCAGCCCAGCCCTCCCCACAGCGCAGCCAGAGCGGGGGACGATGCAATTAAGCGAACTAATTGAAGTGCAAATGCAGGTGCTTATGGCACAGACTGCCGGGCAGGCGCGGCTCAGCTCTCTCCTCGCAATATCAAGATGATATAAAGCCATGTCGAGTTAAGACACGCGCATAAAACGCTGCCAGCAGAGCATTTTATGTCCTTTATTCTGCTCCAGGGACCCCCTGGGAGCAGCAGAGCCAGCCCTGCTAGAGCCCAGCAGAGCAAAGGCCAAGCCTGGGAGCCCGGCTTAACCCCTGCAATCCCTTATCCTCCCAAAATGAGTCCCCAGTGAGGCTGCTCCCACCTCCTCAGCACCCCCTGCCCCAGCAGCAGCAGCAGCAGCCCTGGGCACGGCTGTGCCACCTCAGCACCCATGAAACCCCCAGGACGGGCAGTGTGTCCCTCCAGGATGGATTTTGGGTGGCTGGGAGAGAAATCCTGGCAGGATGCCCCCATTGGTGAGGAACAGGGCAGGGCACCCCTGTTTGCAAGGACAGGCAGGGGCCACCCAAGGTTCCCCAGCCATGGAGAGCAGCCTGGCATGGGCAGGGCCAGCACCACTCGTGCCAGGAGCTGCCTGGCAAAACGAGCTGAAACCACACGGGTCTGAGCCGTTTCGGAAAATGTAATCGAGAATTATATCCCTGTTGTGCAATTCCGGCTGATAGCTGGGAAAATAAAAACCCCAGAACTCTGCCGAGAGGATCTCGTTCTGCATTCAGCCTGATGAGCAGCAGGGGAAATCCCTGCTGCAAACACGCGTGTTCCCTGGCATCCCCCGGCATGGGCCGTGCCCTGGGCACCTTCTCCATGCCCTGGGCACCCTCCCCATTCTCTGGGAGCCTTCCCCATGCCCTGGGCACCTTCCCCATGCCCTGGGCACCTTCCCCATTCTCTGGGAACCTTCTCATGCCCTGGGCACCTTTCCCATTCCCTGGGCACCTTTCTCATTCCCTGGACACTTTCTCCATGCCCTGGGCACCTTCCCCATGCCCTGGCACCCTCCCCATGCCCTGTGCACCCTCTCCATGCCCTGTGCACCCTCTCCATGCCCTGGGCACCCTCCCCTTGCCCTGGGCACCTTCCCCATGCCCTGGGCACTTTCTCATTCCCTGGACACTTTCTCCATGTCCTGGGCACTTTCTCATTCCCTGGGCACTTTCTCCATGCCCTGGGCACCCTCCCCATGCCCTGTGCCCTGTCTGTGCACATGGGTGGCACAGAGGTGCACGGATTCATTGTCTGGGCCTGTCCCTTGTGCCTGTCCTTGCCAAAAAAAAAACCAGGAGCAGGTGGAAGAGCGGCCACAAGTGGGATGGATCCATCCTCCTCACCGTGCTGCTGCTGCTGAGATTCCAGCAGTGGCAAACAGGGAAAGCCAAACATTATGGATCCCTCAACCACTGTTATTTGTCCCCTTGTGCATCGCTGGTACTTTGCATTAAAATATATGTTGTTAAATTTATGCCTTAATATATATATATAGAGAGAGCTGTGTAATCTGGCTGAGTTACAGTTGCTGTGGGAACTATAACTTCCTCTTTTCCGAGGGGCTGTTATGTGTCTTATTATGCTGTATCATCTGGAGGGTGGCTGCGAACAAGATTGCTGCTGTTAATCCTTCAGCACGGAGGGCGAGCAGAGGCAGCAGAGCCCGGGGCTGTGCCTGCAGGTGGGCACTGCCCACGCCTGCTGCCTGCGCTGCTCCTGCCCAGGGATCCTGGCAACAGCACGGTGTGAATCAGCTCTGAGAGCTGCATCCCTGCTCCCCGGAGCTCTGCCGGGCTCTGGGCAGGGCTCAGGGCAGCTGGGCACAATGCCACCTGTCCCAGGTGACAAACAGCGCCCAGCTCCTGCTTTCTGCACGGTTTGGGTGGGTGGGGTCCAGCCCTGCCAGGCTGAGCTTTCCTTCCCCTCTTGGGAACCAGGAGCGAGGCAGAGCCCACATCCCCCCTGCTCCTGCCCCACCTCCATCCCAGCAGCTGGGATGTATCCAAACCCTGCTCCCAGCAGGGACACGATGGGAAATGTCCCTGGACAGCAGGGAAGTCACCCCAGGGCCCTCCCTGTGCCTCAGTTTCCCCATGAGAGGAATGAGGGATTTGTCTTTACAAACGAGCTGTGGGTCTGCTGGTAGATAAAACCAGCACTGAGACATAAAAGAAACAATGGGATGGATTCCACTGGTTGATGAATGGAAAAAGATATTTGCCTTTACAAACAAACTGTAGGTTTGCTGATCAAAGAAATTGGATATTGAAAGATGAAAGGAGCAATGGGGAAAATCCATGAATTCCATAAGAATTAACAATTAAAAGGGAGGGTTGTACATTAGAGGGGAATCTCAGGTATCAGGTGTTCTGGGAAGTCTGGACCTCTCAAGTACCTCAGCCCATGGGGAAAGAGAGAGGGAAATTGGGATAAAAAGGGAGGTGAGTGCTCCAAAAATCTGAGAGACCCCAGGGGAATGTCCCATGGCCTCTCCCTTTATTCAGATAAAGAAAAGGAACTCTTCTGTCTCCTTTTTGGACATGAACCTGTGGTGTTGGTGGGTGAATTTTCCTGGCACCCATCTGCAGAGGGGTGGCTGAGCTCCCCTGGGTGGCTGCAGTGGGGTCAGGGCTGTGTTTGGCACCCCCTGGGCGAGCACATCCCGAGCCCTGGGCTGGCACTCACAGTGCCCAGGGCATGCAGGGAGCCAGGTCCCTGTGCCCAGCACCCATCCCACCCCTGGCACACCCCACCCACCCAGGAGCCCTGGTGTGCCCAGCAGGGCACAGCTCTGCCCTTCTGCTGCTGCTCAGGTGAGCTTCTCCTGCCCTGCAGTCCCGGCCTGTGCCCAGCCCCAGCTCCATCTCTGCTCCCCATCACCCCCCCCATCACCCCCCATCACCCCCCCATCACCCCCCATCTCCCCTGGCATTTTTTTCCATGGCTGCGTTTGGGATTTGCACTGCCTCGTTTGATGCCTCTGGCCCTTGCCTGCATTTCTTCCATCAGTTCTTCTCTCCCCCCGCCCTGCCCCCATGTTATTTATTGTAATTTGGTTTTCTGGCATTCTGCTGGGTTTTATTTTTCTTGGCATCCCATCTTTGGGGATTTCACTCACATCATTTCAGCCCAGATTTGCATTGACATGGTTACAATTCTCCTCTCCCTGCAGATCCGATGCTCCCTGAGGCTTTGGGGCAGCTCTCCCTGCCCCCAGCCCAGGGTTTGCTCCTCAGGAGCTCAGCCTGGCCCTGGGGTGCTCAGCAGAGCCTGGCTCAGCCAAGCCTGGCTCAGCAAAGCCTGGCTCAGTGCTCCAGGGCTGGGATTGTTAGCATTGAAACACATCATCCCAGAATGAATAAATGCAGGTGCTTTTATTGGAGAGCTCTGGGAATCAGGGGTGCAGACCCAAATGTGACTCCCACGTGGATCCCAGATGGATCATGGTGACATGGTTTGTGTGATCCTGGTGACATGGTGTGTGTGATCATGGTGACATGGTCTGGGTGATCATGGTGACATGGTGTGGGTGATCATGGTGACATGGTCTGGGTGATCATGGTGACATGGTCTGGGTGATCATAGTGACGTGGTCTGGTCTGGGTGATCATGGTGACATGGTCTGGGTGACATGATGACATGGTTTGGGTGATCCTGGTGACATGGTGTGGGTGATCATGGTGACATGGTTTGGTTGATGATGGTGACATGGTTTGGGTGATCATGGTGATATGGTCTGGGATGATTTTGGATCATGGTGACACGGTGTGTGTGATGATGGTGACAGGGTTTGGGATGATTTTAGATCATGGTGACACGGTTTGGGTGATTATTGTGACACAGTGTGTGTGATCATGGTGACACGGTGTGTGTGATCATGGTGACATGGTGTGGGATGATTTTGGACCATGGTGACACGGTGTGGCTCCTGGGGGCTCAGGGAGCAGTGGAGCTGCTCTGGGGTGTGAGCTCTGTGCTCAGTCCTTGTGCCAGGCACCCTCTGAGGGCAGAGCCTGGGTCAGGTGCTGAATGAGGGAAGGGAGCTCTGCTTTGCAAGAGCAAAAATCCACTCTACTGCATGGAAATATCCCACACAAACACGCAGAAATAACAAATCCAGCTCCAATCTCACACAAACCAGGAATTTTCCTTGTTGTTCCCACAGAAGAGTCTTCCCTGCAAGCTTCCCCAGTGCCATGCAGCTGGGCTGCTCAGAATTGCACTGCAGAATGCAATAAATAAAAACAGGGGTGGCTGGAATCAGGGCTTAGTGCAGAAAGGGCAGCCAGGAGTCCTGGGAGAGGTGTGAGAGCCAGGCTTTGGGGAATCCTGGGGTTTGTTTGGGATGAGCATCCCACAGGACAGGAGTTTGGCTGCTCCTGCAAGGAAGAGCGAGGATTTATGGTAGCAGTGATGGCTCTTTCCAGGAAATATCCAGAAAACACCTTTTCCTAAGCTGGGCTGGGAGCTCAGAGAGACTTGAAAATACAAAATAATTGCTGGAAAGGAATGTGAAAATGACAGCTCTTTTTCTGCCTGGTGTTACACTTCACTGCTCTGCTCCCTCCTTTCATTAATTCCTGTGACTCCATACATTTGAGGAACGCTCCCATTAGTCACAGTTGCTTTCCCACTCATCCTTGGTGCCTTTCAGCAATAAGTCCAGGCTAACTGGTGCCCATGTAAAATAGATTGCACGATGGCAAGAATTTCCCCGAGTCTGAGTACGATCTGAGGCTCGTTATGTGTGAGTAGAGTTACCCCTCTGAGAGTCAGGGTCAGAACGCAGAGCCTAATGATTCGGGACAGATACTTAATATCAAATAAATCCCTGCTCAGCCCCAGCATCTCCAGCTGCCAGCGAAGAGCAGCGGGACTGGAAGGAGCCCTGTCAGCAGGATCATCCCTCCCAATCCGCAGGAGCCGCTCTGGCAGGGGAGATCTGTGCCCTGGGGAGCTGAAATCACCCCCAAAGGAGCAGCAGCTGTCCCTGTCACCCATTGCTGTCCCTGTCACCCATTGCTGTCCCTGTCACCCATTGCTGTCTGTGCCACCCATTGCTGTCCCTGTCACCCATTGCTGTCCGTGCCACCCATTGCTGTCCCTGCCACCCATTGCTGTCCCTGTCACCCATTGCTGTCTGTGCCACCCATTGCTGTCCCCGCCACCCATTGCTGTCCCTGTCACCCATTGCTGTCCCCGCCACCCATTGCTGTCCCTGTCACCCATTGCTGTCCCTGTCACCCATTGCTGTCTGTGCCACCCCTCCCTGTCTGTGCCACCCCTACTTGTTTGTCCCAGAGCGGCTGGACAGGGGGGCAGGGATGGGGACAATGCCAGGGGACAGAGCCACGGCGACAGTGCCATGGGGACACTGCAATGGGGACACTGCCATGGGGACAGAGCTGGGGGGCAGAGCAATGGGGCAGTGCCCTGGGGACACATCCAGGGGGACAGAGCCACGGCGACAGTGCCATGGGGACACTGCAATGGGGACAGTGCCATGGGGACATCGCTCGGAGCCCCCCCCAGCCTCCCGAGGCTGGCACTGTTGGCACACAGTGGGGTGCGATGGGTCCCGGCGTGGCACAGCCTGTGTCCCCTCTGTGTCCCCCCTGTGTCCCCCCTGTGTCCCCCATGTGTCCCCCCTCTGTCCCCTCTCTGTCCCCGTTCTGTCCCCGCTCTGTCCCCCCTCTGTCCCCTCTCTGTCCCCGCTCTGTCCCCCCTCTGTACCCGCTCTGTCCTCGCTCTGTCCCCTCTCTGTCCTCGTTCTGTCCCCGTTCTGTCCCCCCTCTGTCCCCGCTCTGTCCCCGCTCTGTCCCCCCTCTGTCCCCGCTCTGTCCCCTCTCTGTCCCCGCTCTGTCCCCGCTCTGTCCCCGTTCTGTCCCCGTTCTGTCCCCGCTCTGTCCCCTCTCTGTCCCCCCTCTGTCCCCCCTCTGTCCCCGTTCTGTCCCCGCTCTGTCCCCCCTCTGTCCCCGTTCTGTCCCCGTTCTGTCCCCGCTCTGTCCCCCCTCTGTCCCCTCTCTGTCCCCCCTCTGTCCCCGCTCTGTCCCCGCTCTGTCCCCGCTCTGTCCCCTCTCTGTCCCCCCTCTGTCCCCCCTCTGTCCCCGCTCTGTCCCCTCTCTGTCCCCCCTCTGTCCCCGCTCTGTCCCCGCTCTGTCCCCCCTCTGTCCCCGTTCTGTCCCCGCTCTGTCCCCCCTCTGTCCCCCCTCTGTCCCCGCTCTGTCCCCGCTCTGTCCCGCTGGCTCCCAGCGCTGGGGGCTCGGTGCCACCCCGGCAGGCTGGCATGGTGGCAGCGCTGCGGGCACACCCCTGGCAGGGTGCTGGGGGGGATTGAAGCTCAGCAATGTTCAACCAGCACCTCCCGAGGCCCCTGGAGCAGGAACCGGGACAGGGCGAGCACTGGCAGCGTCCCTGATGCCACCGTGTCCCCAAACCCTGCAGAAATCACGGCCCCGAGTCTCGGGCTCCTTCCCAAGAGCTCAGCCCTGCACAGCCAAAATCCTCCGACATCCCCCCCCTGCTGCAGCTGGGCTCGCTGCAGCTCCCCTGCAGCTGTGCAGGAAATGCAGAGCTGCAGCTGCGGGACCCCGAGCAGCACCAGGGACACGCTGCGAAATTCCGAGATAAAACAACAATAAAAGCCATCTTTATTGCCATCACTAAAAGCGCTAACAGCAGCACTTTGTTCAAGCTGAGCTCTAAAAGCAGCGTTTTAAAACCTGCCCGGGGGGATCCGTGCCAGCAGCTCCTTCCCAGGCTCCTTCCCAAATTCTGCACCCAGCGTCTCCCGGTGCTCGGTGTCACTCCAGATTTGTGCAATAAAAACCTATCGGTCCCCAGTCCCTTTGTGCCGATGTAGGGTTATTGGATTCCGGCAAAAAGTGACAAAAAACCCCACGGAGATTTCACAAACAAAATCATCACTGAGGTTCTGAGGCGCTGCTTGCCCCCCTCCCTGCCCGTGTGTTGGAGTCTCCCTGAATTCTTTAGAGAGAAATCAGAGTGCAGGGATTGAATTAAAACTTTTGAATAGATTAAAGTATGCTAAGCCACTCACACATAAGGCAGAGGTGAAAGTTTAAGGTTTAATATAAGTAAGCAAATAAGTAAATAAAATGAGTTTTTAGTGCTTTTAGTAGATAAAAAGTCTTAGATACCAGTGTAAAAATTCGAATTCTAGTGAAGGTTGAAAAACATAGTCCTAGATATTAGGAGTTCCGTGGAGGCTCCAAGAACACAGTTTCAGACATAATAAAGCTATTTCAGCCCTGGGAAGAATTATTTTGCCATGAAATCTCCTCATTTCAAGCTGCACTTTGTGCCACTGTGGTCTGAGCCCCTCGGAGAGCTGGCACCCCTCTGGTGCTGTGCCCCTGGCACCCCTCTGGTGCTGTGCCCCTGGCACCCCCAGCCTCCAGCTGCCCTCAGAAATCAGCCTGGGCAGCTTCCAGGCCTGGCCCACAAGATATTCTAGCTCACATTTAGCTTTAATAATTTTGCCAGAAGTTATTTAAGCTTTCTCCAGGGTCAGGTGCCTCACCCGGTCTGAGTTGTGATGGCACAGGATGACAGTTGTTCATGCTGTTGGTTTGGGGTTATTTTATTTATATTGTTCCCAGCTCCTCTGAGCTCCAGTTCTGCTCAGCTTTGTGCAGTTTCCTGACTTTCCCCTCCACTGAGAAACCCCTTGGTACAGAGAGAAGTTCAAACAAACCTAAATAATCCCAGCCCAGCAGGAGAGGGGAGAGTGGCATCCAACAGCAGGTACTGACTGGAATTTATTAAAATGCCCCTGAATGAACCCCAAACTGAAGGGGATTGCTCCCAGCGTGCTTCTCCAGGAAGCTCCGTTGGGAATTTCTCTGTGATGCCTTGGGGAAGGGTGAGAATTAACACAGGGACAGGGATGGGGACGTGGCACTGCTGTTCCATTGCCATTTTTCCACTCTGTGCCCACAAAGCAGCAGAGATGTCAGTGCCAGGACAGCAGCTGGGTGGGGGACAGTTTGCTGTAGCCTTCATCCATGCCAGAGTTTAATCATTTTCATTTCTTTGTGCCTAAAACGAGGAGGAGAAGTGGCCAAACCCCATCAGTTTGGGGAAAAAAAAGCACCCACACCCACCCAAGCAGATGGGTCTGGTTTTGGTTTATAATTAAACTCGGCTGCTGGCAGGGAGGCAGAGCCCGTTTTTAGCAGGGGAGGGAGCAGGAGATTCTCTCCAGGCTGTTTTGCAGCCAGGGCAGTGTCGGTGCTGCCGCAGGGCAGGGGGATGACAGAGCCCCGAGCAGCCCCTGCGGGATTTGTGTTATCCCGACAGCTGGAGCGGCCTCATTTCAAAGCTGGCTCGCTTTCTGAGGAGCACAAACCTCTGTGGCCGTGGTGCCATCTGTCCCTCAGCAGGGCTGGGGATGTCCCTGCTGCCCCTCCCCACGGCACAGCCCTGTGGGGACAGAAAAAGGGGAAAAGGAAAGGGAGAAGGGAAAAGGAAAAGGGAGGAGGGAAAAAAAAGGGAGAAGGGAGAAGGAAGATCGAAAAAAAGGAAAAAGAAAAGGAAAGAGAAGAGAAGAGAAGAGAAGAGAAGAGAAGAGAAGAGAAGAGAAGAGAAGAGAAGAGAAGAGAAGAGAAGAGAAGAGAAGAGAGAAAAGGGAGAAGCGAAAAGGGAGAAGGAAGATGGGAAAAAGGAAAAAGAAAAGCAAAGAGAGAAAAGGAAAGAGAGAAAAAAGGGGGAAGGGAAAAGGAAGACAGAGAAAGGAAAAAAGAAAAGCGAAAAGAGAAAAGGAAAAAGGGAGAAGGGAAAAGAGAAACAGGAGAAGGGAAAAAGAAAAGAGAGGAGGGAAAAGAGAAAAGGGAGAAGGAAGATGGAAAAAGAAAAAAGCAAAAAGAGAAGAGGAAAAAGGAGAAGGGGGGAAAAAAAGGCAAAATAACACAAACCAGAATTCAATTAAATTCTATTGAATTAAAGGCCCCCAAGGCCAGCTGGGCTGATCAGCATCTGTCCCCCAGTCCTGCCAAATGCCCTGAGGAATTGTTCCCTGTGGCAGGTGGCCCCAGGGGAGCCCTGGCCTGGTTTTGGCCAGGCTGGGTCTGCAGCCCCCTGAGCTGTGCCAGGGCAGGGGGGGCTTTGGGAAGGGAGCCCCGAGCTGGACACCCCAGCCTGGTCCCTGCTGGGGACACTGCCCTGCTCTAGAGAACAACGCTCAAACTTTGCACCCCAGGAGCCCCAAATTCCTCAAGGGGAGCAAGAAAATCAGATCTCACTCCTGGCTACAAAGGCTCAGCCACTGATTCCCCTTCCCAAGACGTGCTTGGAAACCCGAGGGGACCAGAGTGCCTTTGGCAAGAGACTGTGGAGGGCTTTTCTCCAAATTATCAACATGTTTTTTTAATTCTGAGCAAAACACCCAGAGTCTCCTTCCACCTCATTGTTCCTTGCATTGTTCATGAAACCTGCCTCGACTTTTAAGTCAAATATTTCTCCAGGAGAATGCACTCGGGTTAAAACAGCTGAATTATTGGGATGCACAAGTGTCCTTCTGTTTCTGGATGAGCAGAGCCCACTGCCCCAAATCCCTGCCATGGACTGTGGTGGTGAGACAGGAAAATCCATCCCACCTTGGCATCCCCACACCACTCAATTCTCACATCATCCCTATCCCTATCCCCATCCCATTATCCCGTTATCCCATCCCAATATCCCATCCCATTATCCCATTATCCTATCCCATCCTATTATCCTATCCCATCCTAATATCCCATCCTAATATCCCATCCCATCCCAATATCCCATTATCCCATCCCAATACCCCATTATCCCATCCCAATACCCCATTATTCCATCCCAATATCCCATTATTCCATCCCAATATCCCATTATCCCATTATCCCATCCCAATAACCCATCCCATCCCAATATCCCATTGTCCCATCCCATTCCATTATCCCATCCCATTATCCCATCCCATTATCCCATCCCATCCCATCCCAATATCCCATTATCCCATCCCATTATCCCATCCCATCCCATCCCAATATCCCATTATCCCATCCCATTATCCCATCCCTATCCCATCCCAATATCCCATCCCATTATCCCATTATCCCATCCCAATATCCCATTATCCCATCCCATTATTCCATCCCAATATCCCATCCCAATATCCCATTATCCCATCCCTATCCCATCCCAATATCCCATTTTCCCATCCCTCCTGCAATTCCAGCCAGGAGATAAGGCCCCTGTTCCCTAAATTGACAGCTACGTGTGGAACAAGATACCAGAGCCGGCGCTAATGAAGGTGTCATTTAAAGCTGTCAGCCCGTGCTAATGAAGGTGTCGTTAATGAGCTGTCAGGGCTCGAAGGGTGTGAACCCTTCAGGAGAGCCCCAGGAAGGCACCGAGGGCTCCTCATCCCCTCCTGCTCCGAGCTGGGGGAACCCAGGGGATTTAGGCACTCCCCGCGCTCCCAATGAGGAGACTGGCTGCAGAATGGATTTCCCTGCAGAACACTGCATGGCTGCTCTGCTCACTGTCAGGCGTCACCACCAGCTGCATGTTAATAACATTAATATGTTAATATTAATAATGTTAGGTGCTAATGTAGCTGCTTTAGCAGGGGTGTCATCGCTCCCCTGAAATAACTGACGTGGAAAAGCCCCGTGTGGTTATTTCGGGTGGAATCCAATTCCCCGGGTTTTGTTTTCAAAACCTGAAGTGTTGTTTTTTTGGTTTTTTTTTTTTTTTTTTAATCGTTTCTGGAATGTAGAATAACAACAGAACAATTTCCCTTAAATCAAAAGCTGGATCTCTTCCAAGTCATTTAACTTCCAAAAGTTCGAATTCCTTTTTTTAAAAAAAAAAAAAAATTAAAAATGAAAGCGATTCAGTCTGAGCACTTCTAATGAGAATATCACAATTATGCTTAGATTGCCACACGGGATTTCTCCTTACAGCAGCTTGATTCATGGGGGAAATTAACTTGTTTAAAAGTAACAGTTTTTAATAGAAATGTTCTGCTGACTCTTCTCCTTACATCCGAGCTGGAATCTGCTCTGAGGCTGGGATGAGCTCCCTGCTCCATCATTCCAGCAGGTGGATCCTGCCCACAGCCTGTTGCAGCGACACGACTCATACCAAGAAAACCACTCTAATTGTTAAAATAAAATTAAAAATAAGTAAATCAAGCAGCAAAACTACTTAAAGCCTTGCAAACTTCCGAAGTCAGCACACGAAGAAATCAGAAATGCAGTGAATTAATGAGAAGGAGAGAATGAATCATTAAAATTGCATCACCACAGCCCGTTCCTGGTCGCATCCCCCGTGATGTTCTCACAGGCTGAACAATTGATTAAGGAAAACACCACGGCACACTAACAATTGGAAACGCTTAAGAAGAAACAGGATTAGCAAAGCCTAACAGGAAAGGTCAATTATTTCCTCCCAATTTATTGCTAACCTGACATCTGTAAACGAATCACTGGGGGAACTCCCCGAAGACTGCACCGTGTCCAACAAGACATCCTAATTAACGAGGATGCACCGTGCAAACACCGACAGGTCATATCTGCAGCCAGCCCCCAAAAGATGCAGTGGAAATGTTTTCCTGGGAGATCAATAAAGGGGGAGAAGGTTCAGGAGAGCCGGAGTTTGCCACGGGGTAAAGGCGAATAATCTTTGTGATTATCAGAGCTAAGATGGCAAAACGAATGAAATGAGTTTAGAGAGGGCTTAGTGAGACTGGCTTAAAAACGAGAGAGAATTGGCTTAGAAATGATGCAGGGCTGCAATCATCCCTCCTGCTCCACAGTGGCAGAGGCTGAGCCAGGATTTTCCATGCCCAGCCTGGCTTTAGATGCTCTTGGAATGGGCCAGGCCTCGCTGACCTTTGGTGTCCCTGGAGCTTGCAGAGCTCTCCAAGGGGCTCCCTGACCCCACCGCTGTTCCAGCCAAGCTCCAGACCCAAGGCTCGGCTTTTTCTCCTCTCTGGCCGCCGGTTTGCAGCTCTGCTCTGTGGTGGCATCCCTGGCACCAGCCAAACCCAGCGGGCACCGTGCCTCCCCCAGAGCCCTCAGCAAAGCTGGGTGGAGGCAGCTCCTATTAAACATTCCTCTTCATCAGCATCCCCATGATTAAATATGTATAGAGGCATCTGAGATCCAATTTATTTCTTTTGTGTTGTAAATTCCTTTTCTCGTCAGCTTTTTTTTTTTTTTTTTGAGCTGCTTATAATTAAGACCTTGAGACAGAACTCAGCAGGGCTGGAAAGGAGCCACGCTCCTGTTTTATCCCACCCGTTGCAAGTGCATTCCCCTCTCTCAGTCAACCAAAAGATTCTTCTTTATTCAGCCCGGTAATGACTTGATTTCCTTCTTTCTTAATGAACACGGTGATGCTGCATTGAGTCACTCATGTACAACTTCGTGTTTTTTCCCCCTCCCTTTGGAAAGCTTTCAAAATATTTATCAATTTCAAAAGGAGCAGAGAAAGAAAGAAAATAAAGTTGCATTGTGTTTATCTGGCAGGTGCTGCCCCTTCTCTCTTTCTCTGCAGAAATTGCAATGGATCTCATTGTCCAACTGCCACACACAGGTGAGGATTGTCATGCACAGGTGAGGATTGTCACACTCAGGTGAGGACTGTGACACACAGGTGAGGATTGTCATGCACAGGTGAGGATTGTCATGCACAGGTAAGATAAGTGAGAACTGCCAGACTCAGTGCTCTGAGGAGGCTCCACAGGAAGCTTTGGAGCAGAAGGAATTCCCAGCACGGGGACACAGAGTGACCCTCACGTGGACAGGACCCAGCACGGGCTCAGCCTGGGCAGAGCCTCCCCTCAGCAAGGGCTTCCCCCTGCTCACAGCCCAGACAGGCAGCGAGGGGCTGTTCCCATCCCATTCCCATTCCTGTTATTCCATTCCCATTATTCCCATATCCATTATTCCCATTCCTGTTCCTGCCCCCATTCCTATTATTCCCGTTATTACCATTATTCCCATTCTCATCCTATTCCCATATCCATTATTCCCATTCCTGTTCCTGCCCCCATTCCTGTTCCGTTCCCATTATTCCCGTTATTCCCACTATTCCCATTAATCTCATTCCCATTATTCCCTTTATTCTCACTATTCCCGTTATTCCCATTATTCCCATTCCCACTATTCCCGTTATTCCCACTATTCCCAGTGCCCCACACTGGCAGGGCAGGCACACCCTGACACCTCCACTGTCTCCCAGCAGCCCAGGCCCCTCCCAAGCCCAGCACCCTTCCCATCCCATTATTCCCATTGTTCCCATTATTCCCATTCTGTTCCTGCTCCCATTCCTGTTCCATTCTCGTTGTTCCCATTATTCCCATTCCCATATCCATTATTCCCATTCCGTTCCTGCTCCCATTCCCGTTATTCCCATTATTCCCATTCCGTTCCTGCTCCCATTCCTGTTCCATTCCCATTATTCCCATTATTCCCATTATTCCCATTATTCCCATTCCGTTCCTGCTCCCATTCCTGTTCCATTCCCATTATTCCCGTTATTCCCATTATTCCCACTACTCCCATCCCATTCCCGTGGGTGTCCCAGGGCTCGTGGCTCCCACCCCACCGGGGCTGCCAGCCCTGCCCCCTGTGCCATCAGAGCCGCGGCTCCTCCCACGGCCCTGCAGCCAGCGCTGCCTCCCTCCAGATGGCTCTAAAGGTTAACGAGGAATTTATTCCGAGCTACACACAAATCAGATTGTCTTTTTTTTTTTTTTTAATTTTTTTTTTTTTTTTTTTTTTTTCCGAGAGGGAACAAAACCAAGCACAATTCCAAGCCCACACAGGCAGTGCAGGCTGCCAGGGTGGCTCAGTTGCCATAGACGACCGCGGGCTGTCACGCCGAGCCCGTGGGGACCCGCGGTGAGTCAGGGGCTGGGGGTGAGCCACGCTTCCATCCCCCTGCTGCCACCCAGCCCCATCCTCACCTCCCTCCTGGCATGAGCCGGGTGCCAGGTGCCCTCCCACGCCCTTTTGGCCCCATGTGGCCGTGGCTGGGTGGCCCAGGTGGCATCTGCTGGAGGTGGGGGGGAGGTTCCTCCCCAGGGTGCTGAGAAATGATGGAGCTGGAGATTTAGGGCAGAATCTGAATTCAGAAATCTGAATCAGAATTTAAGACGCTCAGCCTGCAGCTGCTCTGTGCCTGTTGCTCTGCTCCATCTTCCTCCAGATCTCACAGGAAATCTTCATCCCACCTACAAAACCTCAAATGGCCACTCAAGGACTTCTTGAGGTGGCCTCACCACCCCCCTGGCCAACGGCTCGTCCATCACTCCTGGGGGACCAGAACCCCCAAAATCATTGGGCTTACTCTGCAAACCCCCAGCACATCTCAGGCTCTGAGAGAAAAGGGATTTTTGGTTGTCCTTCAAGGCTGATGGGTCTGTGGTGCTGCAGAGGAGCCGGGTGGACCCTGCTGTGGGTTTGGATAAAAGGGAAATGTTTGTGTGTGAAAGCTCCAGGAGGAAAACCACGCATGCTGCAAGAACCAGCTGTGTCCATAACGCCAGGACACGACCCAGCAAGGACACTGGGAAGGCCAGGGATCAGTGCAGGACACCTGGGGTGGAGGAACAGCTCACCAGCAAAAACCAGCAGCAGCAGATCCCTGGGGAATGGGGCTGCTGCAGCTCTCAGGGGTTTCCTGGTGGTGACAAACCCTCTGCATCCCCCAGCCACCCCAGGGCTGGCACAACACGTGGATGGAGTTGTTTTACCAGCCTGGTGAGCTTCCCCAGCACCTTTAATAAAATAAGTTTTTGGAAGTTTCAGGTAGAATTGATGTCAGATATGGAAAGGTCACTGTGGATCTTATCAGCCACAGAGAAAATGTTACACTCCAATGAGACCACCAGTGTCATAAATCACAGCAGAGCCCCTCTGCTCCACTCAGGAGGGACCCCCCTGCAGAGGGGTCTGGAGGGAGCCCAAGGGGATGTTCCAGGGCTGGAGCCAGGCTGGGAGAGCTGGGGGTGCTCACCTGGAGAGGAGAAGGATCCAGGGAGAGCTCAGAGCCTAAAGGGGCTCCAGGAGAGCTGGAGAGAGGCTGGGGACAAGGATGGAGGGACAGCACACAGGGAATGGCAGGGCTGGATGGGATTTTGGGCAGGAATTGTTCCCTGGCAGGGTGGGCAGGGCTGGCACAGGGTGCCCAGAGCAGCTGTGGCTGCCCCTGGATCCCTGGCAGTGCCCAAGGCCAGGCTGGACACTGGGACAATGGGAGGTGTCCCTGCCATGGATGATCCTTAAGGTCCCTGTTTTGTGGGGAAGGGTGATGGTGGCAGGGGTCACTCCCTGTGTCCTGCTGCAGTCCCAGCTGATGCAGAGCTCAGGGTGTCCCAGGGGCTCAGAACTCCCCCAGTTTTTGCCTGGCTGGGGTGGCTGTGGGAGCAGTCAGGTGTCCCTTGTCACTTTACAGAGAAATGTGGAGAGCACAGAGCTAGGCTGTGGCTTGGGGAGAGGAAGATGAAGAACATTTCTTCCTCTCCTCCCAGAGAAAAGCTGATTTATCACCAGCTTCCCAGGGATTCCCTTGGAAGTGAGATGAAGGGGAATGGAGAGGTTTGGTTCTGGTTTGCAGAAGGAAAACCCTCCCAGCTCTGTGGGGGCTCAAGGCATCCTCTGACATTTTTCAGAGAAGTATTTCTGGTCAGATTGAATCCTGCCATTCTTGCTACACGGCCTCACTGGTCAAATAAAGCCGATGCCAGAGCTGCTTGGATGGGATGTGCCTCTCCAGGCCTCCCTTTTAGGGGCCAATGTAGGAAACAAATGGATCCATCCCAGCCTGGACACAGCTGCTCTGCTCTGTAAACTTTGCAAATTCAAGGCAGACCCTCGAAACAGCCAAGGTCTGTTCACCTGGAAATCTCTAAAGCTGTCTGACAGCATCTGGATCCCAGGTTTCCCATGGCTGAGCAGGGAAAAGCAGGAGGAGGAGCTGCAGTTTCTTATTATCAATAATAGGAGCGAGCACACCTCGTAGCAATGTGCCTACAAAATGTGTTCCTGGGCTCTACATCCACAACATGTGGGGCTTCTTTTTTAGCATCCATGTGCAGCAGAATCCAAAATCTGTGTGGTTTTTTTTTTCCCCCCCAAGCCTCTGCTGTTACCCAAATTGCTTTGGCTTCAAACATTGGTTCCCTTGGGCGTCTGTTATTCGCAGCCTTCCCGGTGCCAACTGAACAGCTTCCAGGAGCTCTGATGTCTCTCTTTTTATTTTATTTTATTTTTTTTAATACTCTGGATCACTTTATTCCATCCACCTTCTGGAACAGTTCCCTGGAGAGTACCAATTCTGACGAGCATCTGCTCGAGCAGGAAAGCCACGGCCATTCCCTCCACGGGAATTTTTCACTCTTTGTGGTCATTAAAGGCTCTTCAATCCCATTTACTGATGAATTTTGGGGGCAACGGATCAAAACAAGTCGTCCCTGCAGATGTCTGTTGCTTGGGCTGCCTGGAGCCTGTCCCCACTGCTCCCATCAGGACCATGGGCAGCCACGAGTTCTTCTCTCCCCTCCCTTTCCATGGAGACTTCCCCCAAAATTTCTCCTAGACCCTGTATGGACGCTCCCTGGGAGAGGGAGGGAGTGGAGAGTGAAATGAGAGCTTTTGGTTAATGCTTTCAAATGATTTGGGATATTAAGGACAAGGAGTGACCGTGAGGAATTGCAGAAGGACCTTGGAGTGAGCAAGTGGCCAAGAAAGTGACAGAAGAAATGCAGCACAGATAAATAGTGGCACACGTGGGAGAAGCCATCCCCAACTTCAGAAATAAAATGATGGGCTCTGAGCTCACTATTAACTCTCAGGAACAAGATCTCAGGGTTATAATAGATAGTTCTCCAAAAACATCAGCTCATTGCTCAGCAGAGATAAAAGAAAAAAAAAAAACGCATCTCGAATGTTAGGGATTACTCAGAGAGGAACAGAGCAAAACAGCCCCAGGCACGCTGGCACTGCATGAATTCCCTGTGCACCCACACACCGAGCACTGCACAGGTGGAAAGGGATGGAGCAGAGCTGGGGAGGCTTTGGAGAAAGGTGGGAAGGGTGGTGGAACACGCTGCCTGCATCCAGGAGACGCTGTGAGGGTGCAGGGGGGGAGCTCCAAGGTTTCCAGCCTTTGCCACCCGCTGGGACACAGCAGCTCCTCGGCACGGGGTGACCCAAACCCACGCAGGTCCTGCCCTGGCTCTGGTGTTTGTGCCACCCCCGTCCCTGCTCTGGCAGGGAATCGATGGCCACCACGCCTGGCACTGCTGGCCCCCATGCTGGGCAGGCAGCGTGGGCACTGGGGAAGAGGAATTGGAGCAGCTTGGCAAAAAGCAGGCAATGGATGCCAAAATCAAATTTTTAAAGAGAGGGGAGAAAGATCTAGCTTCACCTTCTGTTCTTGTGATTCTTCTGTGCAAGCAAATCTGGTGGGAGGAGGAAAAGGGAAAAAAGGCAGAAATCCAGCCCAGTGATGGAGGCAGGAATGTTGCACTGGAAGTAGAAAAAAAAAAAAAAAAACCCAAAAGAGTTTGGGGCTAAAGCCATCCACCCCCATTTGAAATTCCCAAGTCCAAATCCCTCTCCCAGCCCTGACTCTTGGGCCTACCAGACACTGGGGGAATTTTCATCTTTCTGGAGGGGAAGGAGGGACCCCAACACCAAACAGGTCCTGGAATTTGGGATGGGGCAGCAGGAGGCTGAGAGGAGAGGGGGAGAGAGAAGGATGAGAGTGAGGGAACGCTGTGCAAAGGGAACATTTGTGCAAAGGGAAAAGGAAACACTTTTTCATTGCACAGCAGCAGTGAGAAGGACAAATCCCCCCTGAGGCCACACCTGGGCCTTGTCCCCAGCCAGGTAATGGTGTCATGGCCCTGGAGCACCACCTGTGAATTATCAGTGAGCACAGGTTCCCTTTGCCAAGGGACAAACTGAGCCCAAACGTGTGTGAGGGGAACAGCTGAAAGCAGAATTTTTTGCAGGGTTGTGTTTATCTGCTGCTGGCAGGTTGGAGCTGCCCTCGGGAAGGACTGGGATTGCCAGGGAATAGGAACTGGAGCTTCCAAAGGGTCCCCCCTTCTGCTGAGGGTGACACAAGGAGTGAGACAGTCCTTGGCACAGCTGGGAAAGCAGAAACTGGAGAGAAAATCAGAGAGGCAGGAGAGAGAGCCCTGCCCAGAACCCCTCTGAGCCCCAGGCTGGCACTGCTGCTCCCTGACTTGGAATGGAGCATCCCCAGCACCTCCTTCCTAAGCTCAGGCACTGCTGGGCTCAAACTGGAAAGGCTGAGCTGGAACAGAGACCAGACAGAGCAAAAGGAATAAAATGGGTATTTATTGAAAGGAATAAAATCGGGATTTATTGAAAGGAATAAAATCGGGATTTATTGAAAGGATTCACCTCGGGCAGTGCAAGAGCCCGGCCAGGGCTGCACCCAAATCAAATCCCAGCTGGATCCTGGGCACGAGTTTTACACTTTTATCAGTTTTGGTTCATCTGCACATTGGGGTCAATGACCCACCCACAGCCCCAGGCTATGAAGTCTCAGCCCCTGCCTTGCCCCCTTTCCCTCGCTGCTGTTTCTGCTTTTTGGGTGCCAGTTGTCCTTGATTGTCCAGCTAGAAAGGAATTGTTTTGTCTGAGTCCCCTGTGAAGAGAACTCACCGACACCTGATGTGAAGTTTCAGAGTTTCACACTCAGCAGCAGAGATTCTGGAAAATAGAAAAGTCAAAACCCAAGGTATCACCCCTGCCAAGGACAGGAGAGTCCTGTGGAGCTCTGGGGCCATTCCCAGCTGGGGAGGGCTGGGCAGGACACAAATTTCAGGTGTTGTACACGGGGAAATTCCAGGGATATCGCAGGGATATTGCAGAGATATTCCAGGGACATTCCAAGGATATTCCAGGGATATTTCAAGGATATTCCAGGGATATTCCAGTGACATTCCAGGAATATTCCAAGGATATTCCAGGGACATTCCAGGGATGTTCCAGGAATATTCCTGAGACTTTCCAGGGACGTTCCAGGGACATTCCTGGGATATTCCAGTGATATTCCAGGCTGGGCACTGTCTGCTCCCTCTGCCCTTCACATCTTCATCCATCCCCATTATCCCTTCCCCAGATCCCTCGTGGAATCCCCGTGGCTGCTGAGGAGGAATCACAGCTAACAAGGAATTACAGCCAAGTCACTTTGTCCCCGTATAAATCATGAATTTTCATCCCATGGAGGAACAATCGACTCCTCTGCTCAGCAGCCTTGGCCCATCACACAGGGTGTCCTTGTGGGTGCAGGGACTGATTCACCCTCCTGGGAGAAATTTCCAGTATTTCACCATATTCGGGAGCAGGGCACAAATCCCCACCCACTGCTGGCTCTACCTTCCTACAAAAACAAGATTTTTGTGTGTGGGGTGAGTTTCCTGCCCTCAGCCTCCTCCTGCCAGTGCTGCCCTGTTCTCTCCACGTGTCCTGATGCTGTGAGGACACAGGGATGTTTGCTGTGCTCCCCCTGGCCCTACAGGACACCCCAGGAATTCCATTCCAGGATGGAATTGCTTCAGCTGGAAACCCCAAACTCAAATATGGGCTGAACCCCCCCCCCCAGAGCCTGCACAGAGCCCTCAGTGCCCTCAGCCCCAGAGCAAGCTGGGCTAGCAGTTCACCATTCCTGGCTCGCTGGCACGATTTCTGGCTTTAATCAGATTTCTGGCTTTCATCAGATCTGTGGGGTGCTCATGTCTGCTCATGTCTGGAGTGTGGCAGGAGGGAGGAACCTCAGCCCTGCTCAGCATGGGGAGGATGGAGGGAAATCCTGACATCCTCCTGCAAAGTGCTGCCCCATGGCAGGGAGCCAGCATTGTCCTTGCTCCCCGTTCCTTGGAACATTCCTTTCATTGCAGGGACATTCCTTCAATTCCTTCAATTCCCTTAATTCCCAGGGTCCATCCCCAGAACCATCTCACTTCTCCCCTGTGTCTCCCCACCCATCCATTTTTCCTGTTTCTTGGGGGTTTCACAGGGATGAATATGGGATTAGGAGTGAGGCATTGTGAGCTGAGCTCAGTTCCTTAATGAACTGTATGAAATATTAAACCATGATACGGTGAATTCTGCAAGAAAGAATAAATTACATTGGGGAGGACGGGAGATAATCAAATCTAATGAATGGATTTAGAAGCAGGACACAGCGAGCTCAGAGCAGTGGCTTGGGGTTCATTGTGAGGCTGAATTGTGTGTGAGGGCCGTTCAGGGCAGCTCTGTGCTGCTGTTTCCTCCTGTTGTGAATGACATTATTGCATTTTCCCATTTAACATAAATCCATTTTTCGGAAGGCTGCTTCCACCCGGATGGCATCAGCAGATCCCATTAATCACGGTGCTCTCAATCACTCAGAATTATTTAGAACCTCTTTTGTATGTCTCTGGCACTTTCCCCATTTATGATTAATCTTAAACTAAACCAACTAAATAAATAAAACTGCAAGGATCCAAAGAGCATCCCCGTGAAGATCTTATTTAAGCAAGGCATGTTGACAGCTTAGGAGGTTGGGAAGTTTCTTCTCCTGGAAGTTTCAGGAGGAGGGGAGAAGCTTTTCAGTCCAAAGCAGGAGGCTGAGTTTGGAAAGGAGCTGATCTCAGGGGGGCATTCTGAATTTTGGGATGGATTCCCTTGGTGCCAGCCCATTCCATTTAATCCTGAGCCTCTTCTGCCCCTACAGGAGGCACCTGATGGGGCAGGGTGGCCTCTGCTTGTGCCAAGGATGGCACCAGGATGGCACAAGGACGGAGCAGGGGCTGCTTTGGGCTCTGCTCTGCCTTTGCTCAGCAGGGCTGGATGCCAAAGTTTCCCAGGAAAAAGGGACAGCACTGCTGCTCTGGCGTGTCTGTGCCTCTCTGCTCCTCTGGCAATGCCACCCCTGCCACCTGTGGGGAGCCAGCTATGCCCATCCTTCCAGAAAAACCCAGGGAATCTCCAGCTGGACTCGTGGATGTGCAGCAGCTCTGCTGTTAGTGCAGCCAGAGCAGGGAACTGAAAGGAATTTAAATCCGGAATGGGCTGTGCACCAGGCAGAGCCAAAATCCCACCTGGAGCCTCCTGGCAGAGACACCTGGAGCTGGGGAGAGCTGGGGAGAGTCACTTAAATCCCAGAGTCACAGCCAGGGCAGGCTGAACTGTGTGAGTGTTAGAGAATCATTTCCTGCTGGAAACCCCAGGGGGTTTGATGAATGCCAACAGCACAGATCCACACCTCTACCCCGATCCTACATCTTTGTATTAGCTGCTGATGAATTTCTATTGCTCTTATCCACATCTATATTTGGGGATATTTGGAAATATCATCTGTGTGAGTCACAGCCACGGAGATTCTGAGTTTCCTGTCCCCCCCAGCACGTTCCCATCCCCTGCAGAACGTGGGGATGCTCTGTGCTCCTGCAGAGCTGCCCAAGGAGCCAGCCCAGCCTTGCCAAATGGCACATTAAATAATTTCTTCACAGGTTTGGGGAGCCAGGGCTAAACCAATGCTCTGGAGAAGGGCAAACCCAGAGGGATTTGTGGGTTTAAACGTGCCTGGGGTGATCTCTGAGGAAGGGCAGCTGTCCCTCTGCTGCTCAGCCAGCTCTGGCTCTCACTAATAAACTAATTGATTCAGCTTGGCTGTCCAGAGGTCTGAGTAATTTCAATATTGAAGCTCAGCTGTAATTAATTCAGTCAATACAGTCAACACAATCATGGGTGAGCAGGGACAGTCCCTCATCAGGCAGAGCACAGGGAGGGAGGCACTGACAGCTCCAAGGTGGAGAAAATAGCCCAGGAAAGCTTGGCCAAGACAGCAAGGACCCCTGTGTCCCAAAAAAAACCTCCACAGAGCAGAGACAGCCCTGCAGCCCAGCGTGAACAATGAGCACGTGGGGTGGTTTGTACAAATTTCCTGAAATACCTTGGTTTCAAGTGGTAATTTTAGAGCTTGGAGGCAAAATAATTTAAAATTGGACAACTTAATAGCCCTGAAATGGGGGCAAAAGGCGAGTGCCCTTGTGGGGCAAGCTGGGTTTTCTCCTGCCACGCTCAGGGAATTGTCCCAGGGAATTGTCCCAGGAGGGAGAGGCCACCCTGGGCACCCAGGGAGGCAGGGCAGGAGCTGGACCAGAGCCTGTCATCCCTGGAGTACCAGTCCTGGGCCAGGGGATGGATTTCCTGGAGCCTGCTGGAGCCCTGCACATCTGGGAGCAGCTCAGCACGGGGAGCAGGGAGGATTTTTGCCAGGAGACACAAAGGCAGCTGATAAATAATGGAGGGCAGCGTTATTACTGTTTTATCTTCGGGAGTCAGAGCAGCTTGTGGAAGGCAGGCTGGTGCAGAATGCTAATGGGGCAGCCTTGGCAGGGTGGAGCTGTGCCTCTGCCAGCCCCACGTGGCAGTGCCACCCCTGCCCTGGTGTGCAGAACCCGGGACAGTGACTCTGCTCCTGCCCCAGAGCACACCTGGGAGCACACCTGGCCCCTGGGCAGAGCCTGTCCAGGGCTCCTTCCCTGCCTGTGACTCCTCTGATAAACACCAAGGACAAAGGGGCGTCTCCAGAGGCTGGGACAGGTGGCAGGGGCTGAGTGTGGCACGTGCTGAGTGACAAGTGGCTTGTGCTGCCATGTGCAGCCACCACAGGAATGCCCAAATTCCAGCCCAGGCACAGGCTGGGATCTCCTCTGTGTGTTAAATTCCAGCCCAGGCACAGGCTGGGATCTCCTTTATGTTAAATTCCAGCCCAGGCACAGGCTGGGATCCCCTCTGTGTTAAATTCCAGCCCAGGCACAGGCTGGGATCCCCTCTGTGTTAAATTCCAGCCCAGGCACAGGCTGGGATCTCCTCTGTGTTAAATTCCAGCCCAGGCACAGGCTGGGATCTCCTCTGTGTTAAATTCCAGCCCAGGCACAGGCTGGGATCTCCTCTGTGTTAAATTCCAGCTCAGGCACAGGCTGGGATCTCCTTTATGTTAAATTCCAGCCCAGGCACAGGCTGGGATCCCCTGTGTGTTAAATTCCAGCTGAGATCTCCTCTGTGTTAAATTCCAGCTGAGATCTCCTCTGTGTTAAATTCCAGCTGAGATCTCCTCTGTGTTAAATTCCAGCCCAGGCACAGGCTGGGATCTCCTCTGTGTTAAATTCCAGCTGAGATCTCCTCTGTGTTAAATTCCAGCTGAGATCTCCTCTGTGTTAAATTCCAGCCCAGGCACAGGCTGGGGTCCCCTCTGTGTTAAATTCCAGCTGAGATCTCCTCTGTGTTAAATTCCAGCCCAGGCACAGGCTGAGATCTCCTCTGTGTTAAATTCCAGCCCAGGCACAGGCTGAGATCTCCTCTGTGTTAAATTCCAGCTCAGGCACAGGCTGGGATCTCCTTTATGTTAAATTCCAGCTGAGATCTCCTCTGTGTTAAATTCCAGCCCAGGCACAGGCTGGGATCTCCTCTGTGTTAAATTCCAGCTGAGATCTCCTCCAGGCTGAGATCTTCTCTGTGTTAAATTCCAGCCCAGGCACAGGCTGGGATCCCCTGTTTTTGTTATCTCACTGCTGATTTATCTCTCTGTCCCATCAGACAGGGCAGGGGGGCTCTGGAGGTCAAGGGTCTGCCCTGCCCTACCCTGGCTGGGCTAACACCAAGGCCTGTGCTGGGCTGCCAGCTCTGGGAGATTCCCAAAATCCCTGGAAAGGGCAGTGCACTCCAGGGATGAATGATTCTTTTCTTTCTCTATGAATAGGAGCAAATGCAACAACAGAAGTGCAAGAGAGCAGCTGGGGGGAGGCATTGGGGAGGCTGGGAAGCAGAAAAAAAGCAAACAATCAGGTGTTTGGCATGAGAATGTTCCAAAGCTCCGTGAACCAAAGGTAAAACATCAAAGGCTGAGTTGCAAAAACGTCCCCGTGCCTTTGCGAGTCCCTGCAAAGCCCTGGCCGTGCCTGGCGCTGGAACAGCAGCAAAGGCAGCAAAAGTGCTGTGATTCCGTGCTGCTGCCGTGTCCCCGTGCAGGATGGGACAGGATGGGACAGGATGGCACAGGATGGGACCTGAGCTCAGCTCAGAGCCCTCGTCCATCACAGGGTGAGTTCAGAGAATCCCCAGCCCTGCCCCTGACACCGCTCTGCCACTGGGCTGCTTCCACAGGGCACCAGGCGCTGCGTTAGAGAAAAATACTTTCCAATTTCCCTGCAGAGAGAAAAATGCTTCGTTTGTCCTCCCAGGAGGCACAGCTGATCCTCAGCAGCGTCACCACGGCCCTGTGCTGGCACTGAGGTGACACTCCTGTCACTGCAGGGCCATGCATGCTCGGAGCCACAGCTCCAGCTTGTCCCTGGCAGCATCTCCCCACCGGGGCACACTGGAGTGGGGATGAGGTCACACGGGGGCTGCCAGTGTCACTGCTGCCACTCAGGTGCCCCATGCCCACAGAACAGGGCTCCTGTCTGTGCCAGCCCTGTCTGTGCCAGCCATGTGTGTGACAATCCTGTCTGTGCCATTTCTGACTGTGCCAGCCCTGTGCCAGCTTTGTCTGTGACAATCCTGTCTGTGACAATCCTATCAGTGTCACCCCTGCCAGTGTCACCCCTGTTTGTGACAATCCTGTGCCAGCCCTGTCTATGCCAGCCCTGTCTGTGACAATCCTGTGCCAGCCCTTTCTGTGCCAGCCATGTGTGTGACAATCCTGTCTGTGCCATTTCTGACTGTGCCAGCCCTGTGCCAGCTTTGTCTGTGACAATCCTGTGCCAGTCCTGTCTGTGACAGCCTGTGACAGTCCTTTCTGTGACAGTTTTGTCTGTGTCACTCCTGTCTGTGACAGTCTGTGTTGTGCCAGCCCTGTCTGTGACAATCCTGTGCCAGTCCTGTCTGTGCCAGTCCTGTCTGTGCCAGACCTGTCTGTGACAATCCTGTCTGTGACAATCCTGTGCCAGTCCTGTCTGTGAAATTTCTGACTGTGCCAGCCCTGTCTGTGACAGTTTTGTCTGAGTTACCCCTGTCTGTGACAGTCTATGTTGTGCCAGCCCTGTCTGTGATAATCCTGTCTGTGATAATCCTGTCTGTGATAATCCTATCAGTGTCACCCCTGCCAGTGTCACCCCTGTCTGTGCCAGCCCTGTCTGTGACAATCCTGTGCCATCCCTGTCTGTGCCATTTCTGACTGTGCCAGCCCTGTCTGTGACAATCCTGTGACATCCCTGTCAGTGTCACCCCTGTCTGTGCCAGTCCCCACCCCACAGGAGCCCTTCCTTCCCCAGCCCCAGGGATGTCCCAGGCTCCTGGCACTGCTGCCCTCTGCTCTCTCCCTGGGGACACAGGCTGATGCCAGCTGCAGGGACACTCGTGTGCCAGCCCCGAGGGATTGCAGGGCTGCTGTGGAAGCACTGTCACCCCCTGAGGGATTTCACCTCCTTCCTTTGTACTCAGGGCACACACGAGTCAGCAGGGCTATTTTTCTAATTATTAGATTTTATTGGAAATCAATAAGCAAATAAGATGATTTTTCGGTCCTAATGCCTCCATAGCTCTTCTTGCAGGGCCCAGGTATTGCCAAGCCCACTCTGAGACTCTTCCAGCACGGTGATGGATGGTCCCTGCCTAACCCTGCTCGGGATGTTTGCTGGCACCTGGGGGTGGATTTACTAGTGAGGGATCAACCCTGATGTGCAGAGATAATTATCCCGGAATTCTGCAGGAATTGGGGTGCTGGGTTATCCCTGAATTCTGCAGGAATTGGGGTGCTGGGTTATCCCTGAATTCTGCAGGAATTGGGGTGCTGTTCCCCTACAAGCCCCGCTGCCTGCTCAGAACTCGTGAACATCTCTCCCTGTGAGAGCTGCCTCAATTGCCTCTTAATTTGAGCCCTGTCAACACAAGAGCCAGTGAAGAGTCATTGCTGTGAGGAGGAGTGCTCAGAGACACCTGGGTCCTCAGGTGGCTCAGCGGTGGGGCCAGAGCTCTGCCATGGATGCTGCATCTGTGGGCTCCAGCCCAGCACATCCCAGTACATCCCAGTACATCCCAGCACATCCCAGCATCTCCCAGTACATCCCAGCACATCCCAGTACATCCCAGCACATCCCAGCACATCCCAGCACCTCCCAGTACATCCCAGCACATCCCAGCACATCCCAGCACATCCCAGCACATCCCAGTACATCCCAGCACATCCCAGCATCTCCCAGCACATCCCAGCACATCCCAGTACATCCCAGCACATCCCAGCACATCCCAGCACATCCCAGTACATCCCAGCACATCCCAGCACATCCCAGCACATCCCAGCACATCCCAGCACATCCCAGCATCTCCCAGCACATCCCAGCACACCTCAGTACATCCCAGCACATCCCAACACATCCCAGCACCTCCCAGTACATCCCAGCACATCCCAGCATCTCCCAGCACATCCCAGCACACCCCAGCACATCCCAGTACATCCCAGCACATCCCAGAATCTCCCAGTACATCCCAGCACATCCCAGTACATCCCAGCACACTCCAGCATCTCCCAGCACATCCCAGTACATCCCAGCACATCCCAGCACACCCCAGCACAGCTGGTGGGAGGAAACAGAGGCCCAGGCCCTCTCCTCTGGCAGGGATGGTTTTTTCTGAGTACTGGACCTACTGGAGGTCAATAAGTGCACAGGGCAATTCTTCATTTTATTGTATTGGAGAACAATAACTGTACTTCAAAATCTTCACAATTTATCAGTGGAAAGAATTTAAAAAAAAACATACATACATATGTTAATGTTGAAGGTTTGAAAAGTCTAGCCTGTCTCTTTGCTGAAGCAGTAGAAGAAAACACTGAAATAGAAATAATTAGGGAAGGAGGGAATCATGGGCGGCCTCAGCACGGCAAAACCCATGAGAAGGAGCTTGCCCCGCTGCTCCAGTCCCCTGGGGCTTGCTCCTGCTCGCCCTGGCTACCTAGGGAATGGCAAGTCCTTGCATTAGGAACACGATTTACAAAGAGACCTTGTGGAAAGGGAAAATAAAACAAGGGGGAAAAAAAAAGGCTGGGCTGATTTAAAGAAAGCTGGAGTGAATAAATGAGTGGGGGAGCGGAAATGAGGAGATGGAATTACACGGGAGCGTTGCATAAAAGCAGCTGACGTCTGACTCCTGCAATGAATTCAAACCGGGCTGAGCCCGGGCTTCGGGGAGGGATAACGGGTGGGTGGTGGTGGTGAAAGGCAGAATGAGCAGAGGGTGGGGCAGGGCTGGGGTCAGGGAGCACTCAGGGTCTGTGGGGATACCCCAGGAAAACCCCCCAGCGCTGGGAGGATGAGCAGAGGGGCACAGCGGGAGAGGGAGGGATGTTTGCAGCTCCCCCAAAATCTGGAATGGGCAGTGCCTGAGGGTGGCCTCAGGGTCTGACCTGGGGCTGGAAGGATCTCCTGGGTCACCTGCCCTGCTCTCACAGCCCTGGCACCTCCTGGGCATCCCCTCCTCCTAGGGCAAGGAGCCCAGTGAGCCATGTTTTCCTAGCCAGGGCCATGCTCTGCTAGCCAAGGCCATGTTCTCCTAGCCAAGGCCATGTTCTCCTAGCCAGGGCCATGTTCTCCTAGCCAGGGCCATGTTCTCCTAGCCAGGGCCATGCTCTGCTAGCCAAGGCCATGTTCTCCTAGCCAGGGCCATGTTCTCCTAGCCAAGGCCATGTTCTCCTAGCCAGAGCCATGTTCTCCTAGTCAGGGCCATGCTCTGCTAGCCCGGGCCATGTTCTCCTAGCCAAGGCCATGTTCTCCTAGCCAAGGCCATGTTCTCCTAGCCAGGGCCATGCTCTGCTAGCCAAGGCCATGCTCTCCTAGCCAAGGCCATGTTCTCCTGGCCAAGGCCATGCTCTCCTAGCCAAGGCCATGCTCTCCTAGCCAGGGCCATGTTCTCCTAGCCAAGGCCATGCTCTCCTAGCCAAGGCCATGCTCTCCTAGCCAAGGCCATGTTCTCCTAGCCAAGGCCATGTTCTCCTGGCCAAGGCCATGCCCTCCTAGCCCTCCTGCCAGTCCTGCTCATTTCTGCTCATAGTGTCCAGTTCCATCCCAATTCTTGCTCCCCAGGGCAGAGCCATACCCAACACCTGCCCAATCCCTTGAACTGGAGACAGAAAGAGGCACGAGATGATTCTGGTACCGAGGAGGTTTGTGCAGGGACAGCTGAATTTGGGGTGAACCCAAAGCTTGTGAGCAGAGCCCCGTGGGCTCCAGCAGCCCCTGGGCTGGTGCTCCAGCCCAGCTCTGAATTCAGGACAGCACTCCTGCCATTGGAGCAATCTTCTGCAGTCTTTGTGTTTGATAATCTGAGATCTGTGGGAGTCTCTACTTCATAATCCATATATCTTGTGACCCTCTGGAAGCCTGACAACTATTTCATGCTCGGATGGCTCCTTGCTCATCTTTGTCTGTGCAAGAAGAGCGTGTCCTGACTGGCACAGGAGTAGCTCATATTTCCATCACATCCAGACAGTGATTAAATGTCTTCAGCCAAGCACAGGGCAACTTTCACTGGGTTTATTCTCTGGGGACTGGGAGGGCTGGGAATGAGGCCAGAGGAAGATGCAGGAGACCCCAGGCCGGGAAGGAGCCGGAAAATAAAACTTAGAGATAGATCTGGCACCTGCAGCAAATCTCACCAGAGCCTGCTGGGAAACAGAACTGTGTGAAAATCGGGATTGCCCCTGGGCTGGCAGGGTGGCCAGGCCAGAGCAAGAGGTCTCTGAGCTTCTCACACCCCTCCTCAACCTGTGGTGCCTCCTTGGAAGGGTTAATCAGGATGGGGAGGGAAACTGAGGCACGGCTGGATCCACTTCTGTCATTGAGCTCTTCCTGGTCTGAGTGTGCAATGTGAAGCCCCCATGGCTCCACCCTGCTCCTGGCACTACACCCTGGCAGAATTCCTGGTCCCAGCACCCAGCTGGACCCCAGCAGGTCCTGCAGCTCTCCAGGCTCAGCAGGGCTTGGAGCAGTGCCCAGGCAGGTTTGGCTCTGCAGGTCCAAAGCTCTGGACACAAATAAAACCCACTAACACCAAAATGGTGCAAAGGGAGCCGGGCTCTGGGGCCAGGCTGGGAGTGAGAGCAGTAAATTGCAGGATAAAGCCGTGGCTGCTGGTCAGCCTCCATCCCACCCTTTCAAGCTGCAGTAAAGAGGAAATGCTTTTTTCCATCCTCACTAAACCCTGTGTATGTAGAGAGTGTATTTCATGTCCTCGTGGGCTTTGCAGTCAATTGAATGCTCCTAATGCTCTCCCTGCCTGCTTCCCTTGCTCTGGATGCTGAAGCAGCTCCTCCCTGGGATCAGGAGCCAGGCACATTGCCACGGGCACGGGGATCTGAGCAGGCACCAAAGCATTTAAAATGAAATTATGGCTCTGGGCCACCTTTTACTCCTGATTTCCCGATGTTATCCCAGGGACTGTGCACCCTGAGGCACCTGCAGCAGAGGCACAGCCCAAGGGGAGAGGGCAGCATTCCCCAGGGAGATGGCACAGGGCAGAGAAAGCCCAGCTTGGAATGTTCCTCGTGCTTGGAATGGTGCAGGAACGTTTTGGCTGCACAAACACAGCCTGTGGATTGGCACTGCAGCACCAGGACATAAAACCAGATAAACTCCAGTATTTGCACTTTTCCAGGCAGTCCTAGCTTGGCTGGGAGATCTCACAAGTGTCACAGAGGGTCACAGCAACAGCCCAGCAGGAAAAATTCATTTTCCCATCCAGTGGCAATACCCAAGCCTGGGTCTGTGGGAGGAGGCATGAACACACCCCAAATTCTGCTGCCACAGTTCTGTGGCCTGGCTCTGGATGGATTTGCAAAGCCGAAGGAAATCAAGGGAGAGGAATGCCAGGAATACACTCAGGAATTAAAGAGAGGCTTGGCTCTGTTTCCCACCTGCCAGCCCTGCTCTGAAATTCTCTTCATTTTGGTAGCTCAGGTTTTTCCTTGCTCTTATGAGAACAAGGTGGTGAAGTTCAGCCTCAGGTGCCCCTGAGGGCTCCCACACCCTTGGGAATCCACAACGAGCTGGAATCTCTTCTTGTAGGGAGGTCTGGTGGTGTGGGAGATGGAGATGAGGCTCCAAAGCACTCACTGATCCACCTTTGTCCATGCAGACCATTCCTCCTCCATCCAGACCTTCCCAGCCTCCATCCAGACCTTCCCAGCCTTCTTCCCAACCTCTATCTAGACCTTCCCTGCCTCCTTCTTAACTCCAGACTTTTGCAGTCTCCATCCAGACTTTCCCAGTCTCTGTTCCAAACTCCATCCAGACCTTCCCAACCTCCATCCAGACCTTCCCAATCTCTATCCAGACCATCCCTGCCTTCTTCTTAACCTCCACCCAGACCTTCCCAACCTCCACCCAGACTTTCCCAGATCTCCATCCAGATCTTCCCAATGTCCATCCAAGACCTTCCCAATGTCCATCCAAGACCTTCCCAATCTCCATCCAAGATCTTCCCAATCTTCATCTAGACCTTCCCAACGTCCACCCAGACCTTCCCAATCTCCACCCAGACCTTCCCAATCTCCATCCAAGACCTTCCCAATCTCCATCCAGACTTTCCCAGATCTCCATCCAGATCTTCCCAATGTCCACCCAGACCTTTCCAGTCTCCATCCAGACCTTTCCAATCTCCATCCAGATATTCCCAATCTCCCCCCAGACCTTCCCAGCCTCTTTCCCATCCTCCCCCACCCAGCCCTCCCCGCTGTCCTCCCCAGAGGTCAGAGTTTGCCCAAGGACACTGGCCTTGGAGGAAGTGTTTTCCCAGGAAAATGAAGCGTCACGTTGGCTCCACGCATATGTCTGGTAGAACCATGAAATATTGCAGAGGATTGAGATTTATCAGTTTGGACACATTGGCCTCTTTCTCTGGGCCTATAAAAGCTCTGAATGATGCCATCCATCACGGGCTGGACAGCAGCAGCTCTGACTGAGGACCAGGCAATTTTTGCATGGCTGGGGCCAAGTGCCAATTCCTTAAGTAATCCCAGGTTTCATTATAGAGGCAGCCAGAGGAGGGTAAAGCTTTGAATTTTTTTTTTTAATTTATTTTTTTTTTAAAGTCAGCTGCAGGACACTTGCAAGTTACGATGGCATTGACGGTGGATGACTCGTTAAAATTAATTATAGCCATAATTAGGAATATTCAGGAAGAAAACCGCAGGAAAATGATCCATGGAAGAATATTTTCGATAGTAATGTTTTAAAATGCAGCAAAAATTTGCAGCTGCTTTATTAATTTAAATCAGAAGCCTTGTATTTTTTCTTGCATGGCTTCGGAGGGTTTCTAATGGAGGGGGCTGCTAGATGAGGCATTTCAGAGGAAATTAAATAACCTCATAAATAAATGAGTTTTCTTTTTTTTCAGGGCATAACTGTATTCATTACAATATTCACAGAGTGTCACATTATGGGGGAAAAGAGGCAGGAGGAGCCTCCAGGCTGCTCCTGCATCCTAAGGACAAACTTCTCCTTCTAAGGAGCTGCCAGGTCCTCACCAGGACCTCATCCTGCCTGTGCCTGCAGCAGGGCAGCTCCTGCAAAACCCTGTCCTGGGACACGGGGACACCCCCAGAGCCTCCACACCAAGAGGTTCAGGAATTTCAGCTTGGATTTTTCACCGGTGCGTTTTCAGCAGAACGAACCCTGCTTTTCTATTCTGCACATTCCTCTACTCAACAGCCCAATTTCCTCCTGACAAAGAAATTCATTAGGAAACTTTCAAGTCGATCCCAACCATGGCAGTGAGTTGAAATTGCTCAAATCATCTCCAGAAAACCTTCTTACAACGCATCCATCTCCGTCTGCCTTCGCATCCCCTGGTAACTGAGTCAAACTCGTAATGACCCACGAGCCTCCTGCCTGTTCAGCCCAGCTCTGGCACTCCCCAAACCTGTCACAGCAGAAATATATTCTCCCAAATTTATTTCCAGGCAGTATTTCTGTCCTCGGGTTGTTTCTCTCAGCCACTCTCTTTCATGTGATAATTGCAGGAGAATTTGCAAAGCGGGAGAAACCTTTCCCCACGATTCCCGTTCCTGTGCAAAGCGGGCAGGTGGAGGAAAGGAGGGGTGGGAGCTGAGCATCCACTGCTCTGGGGAGGGTCAGGGGATGTCCTGCAGGACGTGGAGAAGCAGATCCAGCACAGCCATGGCCACGAGGAGCTGGAGCTGCCCTTGCTCACACCGTGCTCCCCCAGGGCTGCGCTGTGGCTCATTAGCCAAGGAAGAAAGGGCTAATTTTAGACGGGGTGGCAATTAAAAAGCATTGTATTATCTTCCTGTGCTAAAGCAGGCAGTGACAATCTTTGGGTAAACCAGCAGTTAAATGAGGGGCTGACGGGGAGTTATAATAAGGAAAGACAATGGCATCATTATATTGGGATTTATCTTCCCCAGACAGGATTGTCCTCATTATTCAGGAGCGGTGTACCCAAAAGCCACTAATAAGGCTCCCTCCCAGCGTGGAGATAAATCCCAAACCTTTTTGGAGACTTTTGAATGCAAGTGCTGTGTGGCATTCAAAGTGCCCTTTGATTGCTGCAGGCTCATCCCTGCTGCCAGCACTGCAGGGTCTGCTGGGGGCTCTGGGGTCTTCATGGGCCAGGACAGGCAATGAGGTTTTGCTGGGACAAGGGGGCCTGGCTCCTACAGCACAGAGACATTTGGGTCAGCTCTGGGGGGAGCTGCACAGTCCAATTATCTTGGTTTGCAATGCAGGATGTGCCCAAAAGTGTGAATTCTGTCCCCATCTGTTAAACCAGGTGGGGCAGTGATCCTGATCTCTGTGGGGATATCTGCTGTTAATGGGCCAAGTGTTAAAAACCAGGTGATCTTTATCTTTATCTTTATCTTTATCTTTATCTTTATCTTTATCTTTATCTTTATCTTTATCTTTATCTTTATCTTTATCTTTATCTTTATCTTATCTTTATCTTCTCTTTCTCTTTCTCTCTTTCTCTTTCTCTTTCTCTTTCTCTTTCTCTTTCTCTTTCTCTTTCTCTTTCTCTTTCTCTTTCTCTCTTTCTCTTTCTCTTTCATCTTTATCTTTATCATCTTTGTCTTTTCCACAACCCATTCCTCCAGGGAGATATCTGCTGTTAATGGGCCAGCTGTTAAAAATGAGGTTATCTTTATATCTTTATATCTTTATATCTTTATATCTTTATATCTTTATATCTTTATATCATCTTTATATCTTTATATCTTTATATCTTTATATCTTTATATCTTTATATCTTTATATCTTTATTTTTATCTTTATCTTCCCCACAGCCCATCCTCCCTCCAGGAGATCTCTCCTGTCCATGGCCATGCAGTCCCAGGGCAGGGCTGATCAAATTCCATCATCCCATGGGGAGATGCTCCACCCAGGGGGAGGAGCCAAACATTTCCTACCTGGATAAAATCTGAGATTTGGAACATCAGAGGAGCCTTTTTCCAAAGCCCATCCCACCCTCCCAGTCTGCTGCTGCTGGTACAGGGCAGCTGGGGGAGAGCTGCCCAGAAGGGTCTTTTTTTAAGTGGCAGTGAAACCATGAAAGATTTTTTTTTAATGCAAGAACTGGAGAGCTCACAAATGGGGTGTGCTGCCCTGCCAGCAGGAAGGCAAACCCAGAGGATGTGCAGGGTGGGAAATGCTGGCAAAGTTCTCATTGAGCTGAGCTCAGGGTCATTTTTAATAAGAAAAAGACATTTACTGAGGGCTTGAGGATGAGCAGTGTGACAGAGGCCCACGGGGGAGGTGGGGGATGAGCTGCAGGCTGATCTGATGAGATTGTTTTCACTGCTGGAGCCTTGGTGGAGAGCAGCACTGCCCAAGCTGCCTGGTGCTGATGAAGGGATTTCTGCTGTGGTAGCTGGGGTGATTTTCTGGGCTCTGAGAGTCCAGAGTGGCACAATTTGGATGACCAAAACCTCTCTAACCAGCATCCCTTCTGCTTCTTCCCATGGCTGTCAGATGCTGAGTGCCAGGTGCCCATGTCACAGCTCCTTTGGGCTCTGCATCCCCCACATCCATCCAGGAATTGAACCCCATGGTTCATTCACCCCGTCCCCTGGGCTAGGCAGCTCTGTGCTCTCTCCTCCAAACTTTATCTTAACAAACCTTTTAATGATTGCTGGTTTCTGTTTCACCATCCAGCAATGAAAAGCTCTTAAATAAATATTTCATGAGCCCTGTTGGGTGCAGGGATGGTGGTGGGGCTGGCAGGCACAGGGAGCCACGCACCCACAGACCAAACCTGCAGCAAAATGAGGGCTCTTGTTTTATTGTGCCCGATGTTATAAAGATTGACTCTGCTATTAGAGCTTCCTGCAGGATTTCTCCGGGATAAAATCTCCAGCTAGCAGAATTTAATCAGTCAGGGATGAGAAATAGATTTCAGGTGGCACCAGCTTTTAAACGGGTGTGATGTTCTTTCTGCAAACACGGTGCAGACACCTCCTGCCAGTCCTGACCCTGCACGGGGGGCACAGAGGGTTTTGGTGCCCACCCTGAGGGGCTGTGGGTGTGCTGCTCCATCCTCCATCCCTATGGACCTCAGGGACAGCAGAGCAAATTAACAAGGAACTAATTAACAGGAGGCTGGCACTGTGTGGGATTCAGGTACAGCACGTTTGGACAGGAGGGAATCTTTATTTAAGGGAAAAACCACGGGGCTGGGTTTTTGTGGTTTGCTCCATCCTCAGCTCTGGGATTTGGAGGGGCACAACCCTCACCTGCCAGAGAGAGGTTTTGGGTATGGTGTGATCCCAAAAACACCACCCAAAAAATGGGAAGGGAAGGCTCCATGTGCCCCCAGGCCAGGCTGGGGACCCTCGTGGTGGCCACTGAGCCCTGCAGGACTGGGTGGCTCTGCCTGGGGGGGCTGTCCCAGCTGGGTGCTGGGGTGCTGGGGTGCTCCCCTCCTCCTGCCCTTCTTCCCTCTTCCCTGCCTTGGCCGAGTGAAGTTCAGCTGTTACACAGTGCCAGGAGATGAATTACATAAAATTATAATTACACTCCCCTTGCCTGCTCCGGGCAAAATGCAAAAGGTCATCCTTTCCCCTGCTGCCTGAACTTTAATGTGTCAGACACTGCCAGCACTGCCACGGTGGTCACACAGGGCCAGGCAGAGGGGACATGGGCACTCACAGCTTTTCCTCTTCTGGCTTTTCCTGGGGACACCAGAGCCAGGCTGCGCTGGCAGAGCCAGGCTTTGCTGCAGGGCTCAGCCCCCTGGCACAGAGAGGCCAGAAAAGAGATGCATTCCCAAAACTGAGGGTGTTTTTGGGGGGTGCCACAGCAGCTTTGCCGTGTCCCAGCCTGGGAGCTGTGACAGCTTCAGCAGCAGCAGAGCCTGGCTGGGTGTGGGTGGTGGTGGCACAGCAGAGCCCAGCACCACACAGAACACGGGGCTGAGCATCCCTCTGAGGCTTTCCCCACTCCTGCAGCCTCCCAAAGGGAATCCCTGGGGATAACTGCCCTGCTGGAAGCCTTCAGGTGCCTTTCAAAGACACCTGGGAGCAAACGCTGTGCTTCCTAACCCACCTTTGGGGTGGGGTGCAGCACTGACCACCCAAAGCAGATTTGCTCACTCCTTGCCTCCAGCCAGCACTGGAGCTTGCTCCAGGCAACCTGTGAGAGCTGAGACCTGGTGACAGGGACCAGGACAAGCCATGGGCTGGGGGTAGGGCCAGACTGCAGGGCTGGGTCTCTCAGGGCAGATTTATCCCCCCTCATAAGGTGAGAAGCCAATTTCCTGCTTTTCACAGCAATTTTCTTCAATGCCAGTGGCCACCAGCTGCTGTGCTGATTGTAAATAAATACAGGGGGAGCTTGGCCCAGAATAGAAAGCAGAGAAACCTCCCTGGCTCAATGAACAGTAATGAGCCCTTGCAGGCAGAGAAGCTGTGGTTTGCAGGGCCAGATCTCTCCATGGGATGCTGACTCTGGCCAGTGTCCATCCAGAGAGGTCCAGCAAGGGTGGAAGAGGGAGCCTGGCCCCAGAGCCCTGTCCTGGGCTGATCATGCTCCTCTCCTGGGCTGTGCTGGTCCCTGGGGATGTGGCTGAGCCCTGCCACACCCCGGGGCTGCCCCCTTGGTGCCCTGCCCCTGATGCCTCGGGTTTTAGCTTTTCTATTTTTCACAATCTCTGCTGCTTAGTGTGGAACTCTGAAACTTCACATCAGGTGTCGGTGAGTTCTCTTCACAGGGGACTCAGACAAAACAATTCCTTTCTAGCTGGACAATCAAGGACAACTGGCACCCAAAAAGCAGAAACAGCAGCGAGGGAAAGGGGGCAAGGCAGGGGCTGAGACTTCATAGCCTGGGGCTGTGGGTGGGTCATTGACCCCAATGTGCAGATGAACCAAAACTGATAAAAGTGTAAAACTCGTGCCCAGGATCCAGCTGGGATTTGATTTGGGTGCAGCCCTGGCCGGGCTCTTGCACTGCCCGAGGTGAATCCTTTCAATAAATATATTTAATTATATCTTATTCCTTTTGCTCTGTCTGGTCTCTGCTCCAGCTCAGCCTTTCCAGCCAACACCCTGAGCTGAGCTCAGCACCCCAATTTACAGCTGCCCACACCAGAGGTGCTCACTCAGAGCTCAGCCCTTGCAGAGGGCAGGGCTGTGGTTGGTTCCATCCTAAAACCCCATAAACCCCCCCAGTCTGGGTGAAATGAGTGCCAGCACATCCCCTCTCCCTGTCCCCATTCTGTGCTCCCTACCAGGCCCATGGGGCTGCCCCAGCAGTGTCCCCTCCCAGGCTCTGGGGTGACAAATAGGGCTGGGGTGACCCCCAGAGCCCCCCAGCACCACTGTGACCCACCCAAACACCTGCCTGGCCTCCCCCTGCTCTCACCCCCATCACATCCAGGGTCTGGAACATTCCTTCACCCTCTCCCTGTGATCCCAACGTGCTTCCAGCAGATGCCACCAGCCTGGGAGCACCGTGCTCTCTGGCCACTCCATCACTGGCAGGGGGTTTTCAGCTCTTGGGCTGTAATAAATTCCTTTGAGTTTCTGGTTTGCTGTTGCTGCTCTCCTTTAATAACCTCTAATAGGTTTTTCTCCTCAAGATAAGACCTCAGTAGCAGCGGTTTGGCTTCGTATCAACAGTATCAGGCATTCTCCTCTGCTGTAGGTACACTGAGATAAAGATTTCGGAGTCCTTTGAGCTATGGTGTAGACCTTTCCACAACAGTAAATGGTGATATTTCCATTCAGTAATGTATTTATATCTTCCCAGCGAGGTCAATAACAGAGTATCCCTTGAGCTGGGAAAAATGATGAGTGATGTCTAGTAATTACAGAGACCATAAGGCATCCCTGAATCTAATTTTGACATTAAAAATCACGACAAGCACCTCCATTGCCTGTTTTATTTGCTGGCTTGGACAGCGAGGTCCAGTGCTGTGGGAGGAAGGGCTGTCTGCACACAGGGCACGTTTTGGGCTTGTTGGAATTTAAAGCAATTAAGTGCTCTTGCCTCTCTGGCGTCGTGCCTGCCCTTGCATACGATTCATCTTCCTCACTCCTGTCGGATGTTTGCAAGTCATCCTGCCCTGAGCAGGGTGGGACTGGGGTGGGTGACAGTGCCACCCTCACCCTGGGGCTCAGCCCGAGCCAGGAGAGCTGCACATCCCAAACAGGCACCAGGAGCTGGCTCTGAGGATGGATGGCACGGAACAACCCTCCAGCGAGGGGCATTTTGCATTCCAAACACCCTCACTGCAAATGCACAGCTGTCTTTGCCAGAGGAACCGATGGAAAAAAGAAATAAATTCATTCCCACTTTGTATAAACACCCTTGTTCCATGTTTCTGTTTTGGAAATCCAAAAGTGAGACCTTCCCAAGCCAGGCTTTCCAAAGCCAAGGTGGAGGAAGCCAGCAAGAGCTCCAGCAGCTCCTGGAAGCCAGGCTGCTCAGTTTATGTTTGGAAATCTGGGTTAATATTCTGAGATTTTGGTAAACAAAATGCAGTGCTTTTTTTTTCTTTTTTCAAAGTCAAAATATTTCCGTATTTTTGGGGTATTTTTCATATTTTCCCCTAAAAGTCATCAGAGATGTGATGCTGTTTTGGGAACGATGCAGAATCACAGAAAACAGGGCTGGGAGGGACCTCAAGTGTGGTCCTGCCCCAGGGTAGGGTCAGCTGGCCATTAATCCCAGGAAACGTTTCTCCAAACTCTCCTTAAACATTTCTAATGACAGAAACTCCAGAGCCCTCCCCAGGCAAAACAACCCCAGTGTTTAATTGTCCTTTCTGCTCCACTCTGGAAATCTCCTTTTTCTGCAAGTGCAGCACTAATTCCCCTGCTGAAGCTCTGCAGCCTGAGCAGTGAATATTCCATCATTGGGATCGTTAGGGAGAACACTGACTCGTATTAGACTGAGGATGGATTCCTGCAGAAAGTCACTCAATCCATCCTTTCATTTGACAGCCAGTTATTGATTTCTCCTGCCTGCTTTGCAGCCCTGTCCTGTGTGCCTCTCCCACAGCAGTCGTGTGGAGAGCTGCTCACCAACCTTGCTAAAAGGAATGTCATGGGAAACACAGCGAGTTCCCAGCACAGCCCAGCATCCCTGGCTGCTTCTCAAGCCACAATATTCAGGGCTTCTTCTCAATCCACAATATTTAATCTCGTCACAGATTGCCTTTTTCTTTTGGGAAGGAATTTTTTTTTTTTTTAAGTTTTCATTAAGAAATATAATTTAGAAATAATGGTTTTTTTTCTGGGACCTGAGTTTCAAGCAGTCAGGTTAGAATGTTAATAGCAATTCTCCAAGCCTCCTTCTTTCTCCCCTCTGTAAATACAGATTTTACCTTTGCCTCTGCCAATCTCCTGGAGTGCTGTAACAGCCCAGATGGCTTCTGCCCATTCCTGACTAACCAACGATAAAATTCTGGTTTTGGCCACTTCCAAAATGCTTTACTTATCTGTAACTGATCCTTAGTGCCCTTCATAGTCCCTGCTGATTGCACAGCATCTCCTACCCTGAGCTGCCTGGTTCCATCCCTTCCTGCTCACACCTCGGGAATGTCACCTGGGTTCCAGTTCTTGCAGAATTTCCTGCTCCCCCAAAGCTCAGAGATGGGCTGGAGCTGAGCAGGCACAGCCCTGTCCTGCCTCCTCAGGTTTGGATGGTTCTGTTTGCACACAAAAAGTCTTGGTTCACCTCCAGACCTTTGGATTTTAGGAAGAAGATTCCTCCCCCAAAGGGCTGGCAGAGCTGCCCAGGGCAGGGGTGGAATCCCCATCCCTGCAGGGACTCAGGAGCTGTGTGGATGTGGCACTTGGGGACAGAGTTTAGTGGTGGCATTGGCAGTGCTGGGGGCATGGTTGGACTCGATGATCCCAGAGATTTTTCCAACCTAAACAGGATTAAACACAGCTCAGCAGCCTGACAGTGTGAAATATTCACTCATCACCCCCAGTTTTCCAGCAGGTCCCACATCCCCTTGTTCTCCAGCGAGCAGGGCCCTTCCTAGCACAGAGCAAAACCACCTCCCTTTGCCTCTCTCTCTGTTTCTCTCTCTTCTGACACCATCCCAGGCACATGAATCACTGTGGATGCTGGTGAGAGCCAGGTAAAACAGCAGGTTGAGTTTTCCCAAGCTACTAAAAAAAAATAATTTAATAACAAAGTTTAGCACCTGGTGCTGTGGACAGGATGAGTATGTGAGGGACGTGATGTTTTGGTAAAAACATGTTTTACAAAAATTGTTCTTCCTTGGACCAATGAGTTTATTCTATCCTTGGTTCAGTGAACCTGTCTGTAAAAATGTGTCTGCTCCTGCAATAAATCACTTCTTCTGCTTTCTAAATGAAACTTGTGTTGCTGTATCTTTTTGCCTTGCAACAACACTCGCCCTCAGCCGAAATCTTCCCGACTGTGCCATCAAAGATCTCTCCTGGAGATCTCTTTGTCAGTGCTTGTCTGGCTGCTCCTTCCAGATCCCTGAAAAAGTGGACTGGCAGCACTTCCCCAAAAACCTGCAAAAAGGCTAAACCTGCAAAAAGGCTAAACCTGGAGAAAGGCTAAACCTGGAGAAAGGCTAAACCTGGAGAAAGGCTAAACCTGGAAAAAGGCTAAACCTGGAGAAAGGCTAAACCTGGAAAAAGACTAAACCTGGAAAAAGACTAAACCTGGAGAAAGACTAAACCTGGAGAAAGGCTAAACCTGGAGAAAGGCTAAACCTGGAGAAAGGCTAAACCTGGAAAAAGACTAAACCTGGAAAAAGACTAAACCTGGAGAAAGACTAAACCTGGAGAAAGACTAAACCTGGAGAAAGACTAAACCTGGAGAAAGACTAAACCTGGAGAAAGGCTAAACCTGGAAAAAGGATAAACCTGGAAAAATACTAAACCTGGAAAAAGGCTAAACCTGGAAAAAGACTAAACCTGGAGAAAGGCTAAACCTGGAGAAAGGCTAAACCTGGAGAAAGACTAAACCTGGAGAAAGACTAAACCTGGAGAAAGCCTAAACCTGGAAAAAGGCTAAACCTGGAAAAAGACTAAACCTGGAGAAAGGACTGGCCAAATCCAAGAGCACAACCCCACCGTGCTCATCTCCTGATTCCCTCTGCTGATCACAGTCCCAACACACGGATTTCGATTGGAACCTCCTTTTTCACTCCTTGCCAGGCACAAAATGATGGGATCCGTGGTCTGTCCTCTGCCACATCTGTCAAAGCTACAAATCACTGTCCAGCATTTCTCCCTGCCGGGCTGGTCACATTGACACGTGCAGAAGATGTTAATTCCAAGCAGCTCCTCATCCGTTTCAGGCAGGAGGGATCCTGACAGCGTTTGCCACGGGAGGTCCATGGCTGGGACAGGATTTGGCTGGGTGGGCTCAGGGGAGGAGCCCCCAGGATGGGGAGAGGACGAGAGTTTAATGGAGGAGTTGTTTTGCAGATGTACAGAAGGTTCCGTAGGAATAAAAGCAAGTTTTGATACAGAAGAAAAAAATTGCTGGGCCAGTCTGACTGGGTAACTGGAAGGCAAAGAGCAAAGTGAGTTGGAAGGGGCTTTTATGGCTCAGAGAAAAGGATAAACCCACCTCAAACAAAAAATGTTTTTACCAAACAAAAGGATTTTCACAGAGAACAAGAGAGCCAATGCTGCAAGTAAAGATCTCAGAAACTTCCACTGCAGAAAGTCCCAAACTTTAATATGTGACCACTAACTCTGATGATTGGCTAGTCATTAACATAATATGGTAATTTGAGCAGTTTGGACGGGTTGTATGTAAATGTAAAAGGTGTGTGTGATGCTGATTGGTAGCCATGTATTCAGATGCTCTGTAATGAAAAGTTTATCATGAATTGTAACCAGAACCAGAGGTTCAGGACACAGGGCTTGGCCACAGCCAGCACCCCCAATGCTGGAACCTCCTCTGTGCAATAAATGTATTAAATGCAATAAACAGCATTCAATGCATTAAACAGCATTAAATGCAATAAACAGCATTAAATGCATTAAACAGCATTTTTAGAGCTGGCTGAAGCCTCCATCTCTCTGTCAGGCTCTCACAGCCATGGAGGGCTCAGTGCAGCTGCAGAGCCCAGCACATGCAGGGGACAGGGACAGCTGGGACCTGGCACCAGGAGTGTGTCACAACATGACAAACAGCTGAAGGACAATCGTCCTGACACTTCTTTATGGTGCAGATCATTCTTTTTAATAAGAATTCCTTTTATAACTGCATCTGTTCCCCAGAGGATTTACTGTGGATTAGGAATCCCCTGTGAGCAGGGGGAAGCAAACTGTGATTAATTATGCTCAGCTTGCTCAAGGTGTGCTGTGGGTAGACACACACACGGAGGATGAACATGAAAAAAAAAAAAGCAAAACAAAGTAACTGGGCTGGTTTTCTCAGCAATGAATCTCTGCGAAAGGGGAAACCTTGAAAATTGCAGATTTCCCAGGAAGTTTGGAGAACTGTGTGGGTTTGCAGGCTGCAGCATCCAAAACCACCTGGTTGGAGCAGAGCAGCCAGGTTGAGGAGCACTGCTCCCTGCTTAAACCCGGCTTCTGGGGGCTCTGCTGGAGCTGGGCTTAGATGGGGGCACACAGGAGTGAGAAATATGGGAAAGCTGAGACCTGAGTGCCAGGAAACAACGCAGGAAGATGATCCTGCCCCACGCTGGGGATTGGCACCGAGACCCTGGGACAGGAGGCAGTGAAAGCCTGTCAGCCCCAGGAGGGAGCAGGAGGAGCCCCCCAAGCTCTGCCTCTGCTCTGCAGGACCCAGGGAAGGAGAGGCCAGAGAGCTCCAGGAATGGCCATAGGACTCCAGGAATGGCCAGAGGGCTCCAGGAATGGCCAGAGAGCTCCAGGAATGGCCAGAGAGCTCCAGGAATGGCCAGAGAGAACCAGGAATGGCCAGAGGGCTCCAGGAATGGCCAGAGAGCTCCAGGAATGGCCAGAGAGCTCCAGGAATGGCCAGAGGGCTCCAGGAATGGCCAGAGAGCTCCAGGAATGGTCAGAGAGCTCCAGGAACAGCCAGAGAGCTCCAGGAATGGCCAGAGAGAACCAGGAATGGCCAGAGGGCTCCAGGAATGGCCAGAGAGCTCCAGGAATGGCCAGAGAGAACCAGGAATGGTCAGAGAGCTCCAGGAATGGCCAGAGGACTCCAGGAATGACCAGAGAGCTCCAGGAATGGCCAGAGAGCTCCAGGAACAGCCAGAGAGCTCCAGGAATGACCAGAGAGCTCCAGGAACAGCCAGAGAGCTCCAGGAATGACCAGAGAGCTCCAGGAACAGCCAGAGAGCTCCAGGAATGACCAGAGGGCTCCAGGAACGGTCGGGGAGCTCCAGGATTGCTGAGGTCTCCTGTCCCACCTCCTCATTTGGGCAGCACTCACTTCTCTCCCTCTCCTTCCCATATTCCCAGAATAGATCCCACAAAAAATCAGGGATATTTTAGCAGGAAACAAAGGGATCCCCGCCTCTGTATAAAACCAGGAGCTCTGAATAGTTGTGAAATCCTCACCACGTGGAGAGGGAGCTGTGAGCAGCTCTGCCACCACCACACTGAGATCCATGAAAACAGAAATTCCTTTCCCCTGCCCTGCAGAGCCCCCTTAGCCAGGCTGGGACACTCACCTGTGCCCCTCAGCTGAGCCCAGAGTGTCTCTGGGCACATGGCAATGCCCAAATGACAACTTGGTGGCCATCACTGGGCATGGGCAGATCTCTGCCCTTTGGGGAGAAAGATGCTGGTTCCTGATATTGAAAAAAAATCCCACAGCTTTTTCTAAAACTGCTCCAGTTTTGTTCTTTTGAGCAGGGCTGAGGCTGTTTCCTGTCCTCCCCTCTGAGAGGAGCACTCTGCCCTGCGTGGTGTGGGATAAAACAGCACATGGGAAGCAACAAAAGGGTTAAACAGAGCTGGAGTTCAAAAGCTCTTTGATCCAAGCAAGAACATATTTCAGGATGGGGAATTTCTCTCTCTAATAAATATATATGGCAAGGAAAAGCTGCTGCCAGTAGAATTACTCATAATGTTATAAATGAAAATGGATTTGGGGATGCTGGGTTTTTGCAGAGCAAGAGAGACTTTTAGACCATTAAACAAGAGACATTCATATTTTATTTCCATGCACACAGCACCAAACAAGGATCTCAGATCTCCTGGATCTGAATGCCCAAGGAATGGGAACAGTGGTTGGTTTGAGCCTCAGGAGAGACAGAGTTTAAATAAAATTCAAGAGATGAAGAAACAGAGAGAGACCCTCACTCCCTGGCTGTTGCATTTCATGTGGGATCATTTGTCAGTGCTCAGCTGGGAGCTGCAGGAGAGCCTGAAGTGCCTGGAGATGATGCCCACGTTGTGCCCAAGGCACAAAAGATTGCAATTATTGCTGATAAATAACAACAGCTCATAGTAAATGCTTGCCCCACTGATTTTCAAGCATGGGGAGGCAGTGCTCACTAGGGCTGAGAACTCAAACACCACCAGGCAGGTAGGAAAGACAAACCTGGGAATGAAGAACCAGGAGGAGCACATTTAGCCCTGGCAGGGTGGCCTGGGGCAGCAGGATGGGCACTGCTGGAAGGATGGAGATGTGTCAGAACTCCAGCAGGGAAAGAAAAGCCGTGAAAGGCAAATCAAACAGTTTAAGTGAGCCCGGGAGACACATGTGAGTGCAGAGCAGGAGTGGGACAGGCATCCCAGGGCTGCACTGCAAACTCTGAGCAATAAAAACCACGGCAGGACCCCCAGGTCCCCTGTGAGCACCGAGGGTGAGAGAGCAGGGACAAGGTGGCTGCTGGCCAGGAGGTTTGGACAAGGCAGAAGAGAGATGGGAGAGGGAGAAGGGAGATGGACAAGGCAGGATGGAGATGGGAGAAGCAGGAGGGAGATGGAAGAGGGAGAAGGGAGGTGGGAGAGGCAGGACAGAGCTGGGAGATGCAGGACAGAGCTGGGAAGGGGCAGGACAGAGCTGGGAGAGGCAGGATGGAGCTGGGAAGGGGCAGGATGGAGCTGGGAAGGGACAGGAGGAGCTGGGAAGGGGCAGGATGGAGCTGGGAAGAGACAGGATGGAGCTGGGAAGGGGCAGGATGGAGCTGGGAAGGGGCAGGATGGAGCTGGGAAGAGACAGGATGGAGCTGGGAAGGGACAGGAGGAGCTGGGAAGGGGCAGGATGGAGCTGGGAAGGGGCAGGATGGAGCTGGGAAGGGGCAGGATGGAGCTGGGAAGGGGCAGGAGGAGCTGGGAAGGGGCAGGACAGAGCTGGGAAGGGGCAGGATGGAGCTGGGAAGGGGCAGGAGGAGCTGGGAAGTGACAGGATGGAGCTGGGAAGGGGCAGGATGGAGCTGGGAAGGGGCAGGAGGAGCTGGGAAGGGGCAGGAGGAGCTGGGAAGGGGCAGGAGGAGCTGGGAAGGGGCAGGATGGAGCTGGGAAGGGACAGGATGGAGCTGGGAAGGGGCAGGATGGAGCTGGGAAGGGGCAGGAGGAGCTGGGAAGGGGCAGGAGGAGCTGGGAAGGGGCAGGAGGAGCTGGGAAGGGGCAGGAGGAGCTGGCAGAAGCAGAAGAAGGGTGGCTCTGTGTTTGTGTCACTGCAGTGACAGCAGCCCTGCCAAGGCACTGGAGACAGGGGTCAGAAAAGGGCTGGGACCCTCCTGGCCACCACAGGAGATCTGGAAAAGCCCAGGAGGGATTCAGGGCTCGTGGCTTCATGGGTAGGGCCAGTCTGGGCTCCTCTGAAGCATTTGCCCAAATTAATGTTTTCTGAACGTGACCACAAGCACCCAATGTTCATTTTAAAACCACAAGTGAAGGGAATCCATCAGGAGCCCTGGCAAACGGCTCCAATTGCTGATCACCCGTCCTGTTCCTCTGGATTTGTCTAACTTCACCTTTCAACCATCAGATCTCTGCACGCTAAATTGAAAAGCCCTCTGTCAACAATTTGCATCCTTTAACCTTCCCCTGGAGAGCTGCAGCCACTGCAGCGTGAGGAGTTTGCTTTAACCTTGGAGCTGCCTCTGAAATGACAACACAAAGAAACTCAGCAAAAGGAGGACAAGCAGGAGATTTGGGTCTTAATGAAAAAAAAAAAATACTAAAAACGGATGTGGAAAAAGGCTTTCTGAAAGAAACCTTTGCTTGGATGCAAAGCCTCGGGACACAGTGCAGCTCCTGGCTGTGGCACAGAGCAGCTTCCTGACAGGGCAGGTCCTTCCTTTCCACCCCAAAACGCTGTGGAAGGCGTCAGGAAACCAGGAGGCTTCCAAAATGTTGAAAACAAGACAAGAGTGTGAACCCCTGATGGGGGTGAGGGTGGCACCATCCCCATGGGCCCTTCTGCCCTGGCACAGCTGCCCAGAGGTTTCCCTCACTCCCTCTGCATTTCCTAAATCAAGGCAAAACATCTCAAAGTCAGAGACAAAACAACTCAAAGTCAAACCCCAGTTTCTGGCAGGCACTGCCTTCCCCAGGAGCCTGGCTGGCTCAGGCCATGCCCCCACCCACCCTGTCCCTGTCACATGTGTCTGCTGGGCTCACTTAAACTGTTTGATTTGCCTTTCACGGCTTTTCTTTCCCTGCTGGAGTTCTGACACATCTCCATCCTTCCAGCAGTGCCCATCCTGCTGCCCCAGGCCACCCTGCCAGGGCTAAATGTGCTCCTCCTGGTTCTTCATTCCCAGGTTTGTCTTTCCTACCTGCCTGGTGGTGTTTGAGTTCTCAGCCCTAGTGAGCACTGCTTCCCCATGCTTGAAAATCAGTGGGGCAAGCATTTACTATGAGCTGTTGTTATTTGTCAGCAATAATTGCAATCTTTTGTGCCTTGGGCACAACGTGGGCATCATCTCCAGGCACTTCAGGCTCTCCTGCAGCTCCCAGCTGAGCACTGACAAATGATCCCACATGAAATGCAACAGCCAGGGAGTGAGGGTCTCACTCTGCTTCCTCCCCTTCTGTTTCCCCTGCTGCTTCCTCTTCTTCCTCTGCTGCTCCCTCCTCTTTTCCTTCCTCTGCTTCTTCCCCTGCTCCTTCCTTTTCTACCTCCTCTTCTCCTTCTCCTTTTGCTTCCCCTTCTGTTTTCCCCCGCTCCTTCCTCTTCTGCTTCCCCTGCTCCTTCCTTTTCTCCTTCCCCTTCTCCTTCCCCTTCTCCTTCCCCTTCTCCTTCCCCTTCTCCTTCCCCTGCAGCCCAGCTTGCCCAGAGCTGGCTCTGGGTGCCTCCTGTGCTCAGCACACTGGGCTGGGCCAGTAGGGAGCTGGGCTGTGGTGTTGGGGCTCGCTGGTGACTCCCAGCCCAAGCCCAGGTGAGCTGTTCATGACAAGGTGACCCACTGATGTCCCTGCTCTCCCTTGCTGGTCCCTTGGCACTCCCAGGAAGCTGCTGGGCTCTTTTCCTGCCATGTCTCTGCAGGCAGCCCGTGCTGATGCTTTTTGGGATGGTTTGTGCTGTTCAGCACCAGCTCCTGGTTTCCATGACAATGACAAACTCGGGCTGACATCAGGACGGGCCCAGCAGGGTGGCAGCATCTGCCAGCACCTTGCAGGTGTTCCCCTCCCTCCTTGGGGGTGAGCAGCACCCACGGCAGGGATGCAGCAGGTGCCACCCTCTGGAAATGATCCTAAAGGATCCTGAACTGCAGGTCCCAGCCCTCTGCCATCCCATAACACAAGAGGTATGAGCTCCCCGTGCCTGGTACCTCGCTCCCTGCCAAGCCCACCATCTCCCCTGTGCCAGAAATTCTGGGACATCAGCTCCATGTGGGCACCAGGCAGAGATGTTTGAAGGATGGGATGAGAGGCTGTGCCTTGGTGAAGCTGCCCCGGGGTTCCCAGGACACCCCAAAAGGCCCAGAAGCAGAGCCTTGTGCCAGGGCTGGCATCCCCAGGGCAGGTGGCTCTGGGGACAGCAGCACTCCCTGTGCTGGAGGAGGCGATTCAGGGCTGGGCACAGGATGCTCAGGGACCCTCAGGAGATGTGCCAGGGGGGCACTGACCTGGGAGAACACCCAGCTGCAGCTGAGGGGGAGCCAGGCATGCCAGGAAGGAGATTTTAAACCTTTGAAAAGTGGGAACCCTTCGTGGCTGCTGTTGGATGCAGAGCCTGCCACAGGCTGACAACCAACATCGCTGTGGGAATTGCTCCAGCAGAGATGCCAGGTGGGGATGGGTGGCACTGGGGGGGGACAATTGCCACGAGAGCAGCCCATGAAGGGTCCTGTGACAGCCCCAAGGCTCTCACCCCCTCCCACGGGGCAGGCAGGGGGGGATGCTGTGCCCTGGCCATGCTGCCAGGGTGGGCTGACCCCAAACAAGCCATGGTTTGTGGGTTTGGGCTCCATCCCCGACTGCCACCCGGGGATTGCCCTTTGGGGCACCTCAGTGGTGCCCTGGCCGTGCTCTGTGCTGCACTGACTCACTGCCAGGCCTCGGTAATTCACATCAGGGGATGTGAAGGCTGCTGTGATATTTTCCAGGATGATTTCAGACTGTTTACTGCTCCGTGTTCCCATGGTGATTAATGCAGTGCCACTCCGTGCAGCCGCCCTATTAAACACCTCCACACAGGGCTGCTTCCCTGGGGCTGAGCTCCCTGTGCCCCACGAGCCTGTGCCCAGATCCCTGTGCCCAGCTCTTCTCCCAGTGCCCAGATCCCCGTAACCAGCTTCTCCCTGTAACCAGCTTCTCCCTGTGCCCAGATCCCCGTAACCAGCTTCTCCCTGTAACCAGCTTCTCCCTGTGCCCAGATTCTCCCTGTGCCCAGCTCTCTTCCCTGTGCCCAGATCCCCGTAACCAGCTTCTCCCTGTAACCAGCTTCTCCCTGTGCCCAGCTCTTCTCCCTGTGCCCAGCTCTTCTCCAGTGCCCAGCTTCTCCCTGTTCCCAGCTTCTCCTTGTGCCCATCTCCCTGTGCCCAGCTCTTCCCTCTGTCCCTAGCTCTTCTCCCTGTGCCCAGCTCTTCTCCCTGTGCCCAGATCCCTGTAACCAGCTTCTCCCTGTTCCCAGCTTCTCCCTGTGCCCAGCTCTTCTCCCTGTGCCCAGCTTTTCCCAGTGCCCAGCTCTTCTCCCAGTGCCCAGATTCTCCCTGTGCCCAGCTCTTCTCCCTGTGCCCAGATTCTCACTGTGCCCAGCTTTTCTCTGTTCCCAGCTTCTCCTTGTGCCCAGATCCCAGTGCCCAGCTCTTCTCCCAGTGCCCAGATTCTCCCTGTGCCCAGCTTTTCCCTGTTTCCAGCTTCTCCTTGTGCCCATCTCCCTGTGCCCAGCTCTTCCCTCTGTGCCCAGCTCTTCTCCCTGTGCCCAGCTCTTCTCTCTGTGCCCAGATCCCTGTAACCAGCTTCTCCCTGTTCCCAGATTCTCCCTGTGCCCAGCTCTCCTCCCTGTGCCCATCTCCCAGTGCCCAGCTCTTCCCTCTGTGCCGAGCTCTTCTCTCTGTGCCCAGATCCCTGTAACCAGCTTCTCCCAGTGCCCAGCTCTTCCCTGTGCCCAGCTCTTCTCCCTGTGCCCAGCTCTTCTCCCTGTGCCCATCTCCCAGTGCCCAGCTCTTCCCTGTGCCCAGCTCTCCACATCCCCTGGGCTGATCCCCTGCCCCGGAGATCCCTGCAGCCCCTGCTGTTTAACTTTGCTGTGACTCGCCATGCACGGGGAGTTTCCCCAAAATCCCTGGCGTGGGAACAGAGGTCAGAGCAGCCTCTCCGTGCTGGGAGGAGCTGGGATGTTCCCAGTCCTCAGGCCAGGCTGCTGTTCCAAGCTCACCTGGGCACTGTGGAGCACCTGGGGCAGCCCCGGCTGTGGGGCTGCTCCCTGGGCTGCTGCTCTGCCCCACTGCACCCCAGCCAGTCCCCTGCTGCACACACACAGAATTTTAGGATGGCTTTCCCACCCCAGCATCCCTGATTCAGTGTTTCTGAGGCTGCTCCCTGCTCTGGTTCCAGGGGGATGAGGATGAGGATGAGGAGGGGGCTGCACCCAGCAGGCAGGGTTGGCACAAGGCTGTGGGTGTGGGGCAGTGAGGAGGGGCTGGGCTTGGAGGAGGGAGGGCTGTGGGGGCCAGGGCAGCTCTCAGCCCCCTTCCCAGCCTGAATAAACAGAGTTTCCAGCCCCTGGAGCAAGTGGCTCTCCAGAGCCCAGGGATGTGTCTCTACGGGCACCCACAGCAGGGTTTTCCTGTGAGAGGAACAGAGCCAGGAGAACAAACCCAGCTTTTTTTCCCAGGATTTTCCCAGGACAGCAGCTCCCTGTGAGCATGGGGGTCACTGTGCCCTGCTCCCCCTCTCCCCACACCCCTCAAGCACCCCCAGGCTCAAGCAGGGCACCCCCAGCCTGGCCAGAGGTGCCTGGGGCAGTGCAGGAGCTGCAGCACATCTGTTTGCACCTCTGGGAGATCTCCAAGCCGTGGCTGTGCCTGACCACCTCAGTGGGTGTTTGCTGGATCCCAAACCACAGAGCAGGCGGATTTTTGGGATCCAGCGGGTGCTGCTGCCTGCTCTGTGTTTTGGGAGCTCACCAAGGAGCTGCTGCTCCTCCTTCCCCAACCTTGGGGACCCCGAGCATGCCACGCACACCCCAAAGAGGGGATTTGTAGAGCAGAGCTGAGGCCTGGCTGCACAGCCCCCAGAGACTGGCACAGCTGAGCCCTGCCATCCTGCAGGGCCAGCCAGGGAATTATTCCAGCCAGAAAAGGACTTTGGGATAACCAAGCCTTCCCCCAGCACTGCCAGACCCAGCACTCACCCAGTCCCTGAGGCTCAGGGCTTTGCTCAGGGGGAGCTCCTTGCTGCAGGCTGGCACCTGCCTGGCACCTGCTGGCACCTGGCAAACCCCAACCCTCGTGAATATCGATGTGCATCCCAAGGAAACATCATCTCCAGCCTGGCTGTTTTTCTGACATGTTTATGAGTGCTGGGTCTCATTAATGTGGTGAGCATTCCTGAGACTCCTGGGAGGAATGTTGAATTTGTCTTTACAAACGAGCTGTGGATCAGCCTATAGATAAGGCTAGCACTGAGAGATAAAAGAAACAATGGGGTGGATTCCACTGATTGATGAATGGAAAGAGATATTTGCCTTTACAAACAAACTGTAGGGCTGCTAATAAATGAAATTGGATATCGAAAGATGAAAGAAGCAACGGGGGGAAACTATGAATTCTGTAAGAATTAAAAATTAAAAAGAAGGGTTATACATTAGAGGGGAATCTCAGGTATCAGGCGTTCCGGGAAGTCTGTGCCTCTCAAGTACCTCAGCCAATGGGGAAAGGGAGAGGGAAATGCGGCCGGGAAATTGGGATAAAAAGGAGGCTGCGTCCTCCAAAAATTGGAGAGATCCCAGGGGAATGCCCCATGGCCTCTCCCTTTATTCGAATAAAGCAAAAAGGACTCCTCTGTCTCCTTTTTGGACATAAACCTCTGGTGTTTGTGGATTAATTTTCCTGACACTCCCCTTTCCTGCAGGAGCAGCTGGGGGCAGGAGCCTCTGTTTGTGTGCTCCGTGCCAAGGAACTTCCTCAGCACTCAACGGCATGAAAGGTTTTCACCTTTGAAAATCCTTCATCGAGCTTTTCCACCCCTATGTCTGCCGTGTTTTAGGTAAAAGTCAACTTTGTCTTTATGGCACAAACCCGGGGTTCAGCTCTTTTACGGCCCTGACAAAATCACATTGCCCTCCTGTCCCAATGGCTGCCTTCCTCCCCGGCCCTCATCATCCTCACAGCACTGCAGGGATGCACACGAACACCATGAGCACACGGAGCTGGCACGGTGAGAGCCTTTCTGCTTTGGTTTAGGGTAAATTTGGGTGGGAAACTTTTGAAACTTTTTCGGGAGAGAGATTTAAGGAGGTTTTTTTTAGTTGGTTTGTGAAATTTTATTTTTTTCTTTGGAGAGAAGTGGTTAAAGAAAAGCTATTTATTTAACAGGCAACATATTTTTTAGTATAAAAATGAACAATATTAAATAGTAAAGTTTTTTTGTTGTTTTGAAGAGATGATAGATTTAGAAGAGGGGTTTTTTTTGTGGGTTGTTTGGTTTATTTAGGTTGTTTTTTAGTTTTTCCAGTGCTGGGAAATGTTGTGGTTTAGTTTAGGTTTGGTGGGTTATAGATGTGAGTTTTTGGTGGATTTTTGGATTTTTAGTTTACAGTAGGTTTAAACAGCTTTAGGAAAAAGGAAAACGAAAAAACAAATTTAAAGGGAGCTTTTTTGTTTTAGTTAATTAGAAAAATTAATTGAAAAATAAAAAGAGAGGGTTTTTTTTTTTGGTGTTTGTTGTAGATAAAATTGTTTGTGAGTAGGAAAAACCCACAACAAACAGCACCACAAAAGGAGCCTGGAGTGGCTCCATGCCCATCCATAACTCTCCGTGCCAGCCTGGCCAAGTGCTCCTTCCCAGGGCCCTATAAATAATAATAATAATAATAATAATAATAATAATAATAATAATAATAATAATAGTAATAATAACTGCTGAGCTCTGGGCTGATTCCCCATGTGAGGCTCCTTTCCATTAAAGCACTCTCTAGTAATTGCTTTTCATTTACCTTTTTTTTCAGGGGTCTTCTTAGCATTGTATCTAAATCAATACTGTAGTTAAAACAAAAATATTTCACAAAAGCCACAGAGCAGTAAAAACAGGGAAGCAATTACAGGAAACCTTCGAGCATTAGCACTGAAAAGGAAATAAAAGAATAAAAGCTTTCAAACACCAATTTGAAACGTTTACAAAAACATTTCAGTGCAGAAAATGAGGTTTTGGAGCGTTCCCCTCTGGGTGGGCCACAGAGTTTGTGGGTCACAGTGTCACTGCATGCTGGGCACCCAGGGAATGGCTGGAGCTGGGCCAGGGCAGGATTTTGGGAGATTCCTTCCCCCACAGGGTGCTGGGCACTGCCAGAGCTCCAGGATACCAGGGATGCTCAGGGTGGGATTGTTGGGGGGGTCTGGATTTCAATGATCCTGGTGGTTCCCTTCCAGCTCAGGATATTCCATGACTCTGATTATTTCTCCCTTGTTTTTCTCACCCTTACACAGAGTTTTGAGCTCACACCTTCTCTCAGCAAGGTTCACACTGAGCCCAGCCACGTCCCTTGCATCATTTCCCTGCTTCCCTCTCACCTCAGCCAAACCCAGGAGCCATCCCTGGCATCACCCAGGGCACCACAGCCAGCCCCAGGAGCACAATTCCCCTCCTGGCACACCACCAAGCCCAGAGCAAAGCAAGTGCCTCTCTTCCAGCCCTGCCCAATTATCTGAGATGGAGCAAAGAGAGGGAGCAAACACACAGGGAACAGATGGGGCTGCTGATGGCTTGAGAAGTCAGTCTGTTTGTCTACTAATTATTTAATGTATGAGACAATTTCAATACTTAACCCCCTTGATCCTGGGAGTTGCTTTGCTGTTAAGGATGGGAGTCAGGACACACACTGCTCATTAGCATTGAGCACCCGGAGCCTGGGATTAGGCAGGGCTGAAGTTGGGAATTAAAAATGAGCAGGAGTCAGACAGAGAATTCATCATCCTGGAGGAAGATGTCAGGCCTGGCCAGCGCAGCCATCAGCAGAATTGCCAGGATCTCCAAACATCAGTGCCCATCCAGCAGCGTGGGGCTCCTCCTGCCCCAGGGGTGCCTCTGATGCCAACCTGGGACAAGGGCATGGATGTTTTGGGGAATGCCTGGTGCCCTGGGACAAGGGCATGGATGTTTTGGGGAATCCCTGGTGCCCTGGGACAAGGGCATGGATGTTTTGGGGAATCCCTGGTGCACTGGGTCAAGGGCATGGATGTTTTGGGGAATCCCTGGTGCCCTGGGACAAGGGCATGGATGTTTTGGGGAATCCCTGGTGCACTGGGTCAAGGGCATGGATGTTTTGGGGAATCCCTGGTGCCCTGGGACAAGGGCATGGATGTTTTGGGGAATCCTTGGTGCCCTGGGACAAGGGCATGGATGTTTTGGGGAAGCCCTGGTGCACTGGGACAAGGGCATGGATGTTTTGGGGAATCCCTGGTGCACTGGGTCAAGGGCATGGATGTTTTGGGGAATCCCTGGTGCACTGGGTCAAGGGCATGGATGTTTTGGGGAATCCCTGGTGCACTGGGTCAAGGGCATGGATGTTTTGGGGAATCTCTGGTGCCTTGGGATAAGTTCTTGGCTGTTTTGGGGAATCCCTGGTACCCTGGGACAATGCCATGGCTGTTTTGGGGAAGCCCTGGTGTCCTGGGATAAGGTCATGATATTTTGGGGAATCCTAGTGCAGATGTCACCCCTTCTCCAGGACAAGGTCTTGGCTGTTTTGGGGAATCTCTGGCGCCTTGGGATAAGGTATTGACTGTTTGGGGTATCCCTGGTGCCCTGGGATAAGGCCATGGCTGTTTTGGGGAATCCCTGGTGCAGATGTCCTTGGATTGAAACCAGAAATATTTCTGCTGTGTGCAGAGGCTGCTGGAAGCACCAGCCCAGCTGCCATGTGCCCACACCCAGATGAGCAGGAGGATGTGGGAGAGCAGCATCTCCTCACCCCAGCAGGGCTGGGGCAGCATCTCCTCCTCCTGTGCCCAGAGGTTTTGGAGGCACAGAGGAGGCTCCTCTATGGCAGCACGTGTGAAACCATCCGTTCCCTTCTCTGTTTTATTAAAGTCAGCATGTGGTTTTTATGAGAAGAGATAATTGCAGAAGAAAAGGTCACTGTTATCTGTGCAGAGCTGTCAGCGATTGCCAGAGCTGTTTATTGCATCGTGCCTGGGCTCATCCAAACCCCACAGCCCGGGGACCAGCCCAGGCTGCCGTGGGCACAGACCCTGCCCAGGGCTCTGCTCACACTCCTCACCAGAGTTTCATCCCTGCAGATCCCAAAACCATCCAGCCAGAGCAGCACTGCAGCGTCCTGGGCACCGAGCTGCCTGTGCCCAGGGGAGGGGTGACACCCTGCCCACGGGGGGCTCTTTGATCATCTTCTTCTAACTTCAGCAGCTAAATGAAAAGCAGAAATCTCATTTCTTGGGTTTATGTCCCCAGCAAAGCTTGCTGGAGGGGAAAGGAAGATCACAGAGTGCCCTGATGCCACAGATGCCCATGGGGCGAGCAGGAGCTGCCGTGGCGATGCTGTGCAGCAGGTGGGTGTCCCTCAGCCCCTCGCTCTGTGACATTTTTGGGGCCAGCTGTGGCCTCCTGGGGGACATCAAGCAATGCCAGCTGTCACCCAGCAGCCAAGAGAGGGCAGATTTTGGGCCCCTTTCCTGCCCTTCCCACGGGATGTGTCCCTGATGGATGCAGCAAGGAACGCTTGTTCTTTCCCGACCACGCGTTTCTCCCGTGGCTCAGTGGCTGGGGACTCATTCCAGCGCTTCTCTTCCCTCTGTCCCTCCCCATCTCTGGCTGTTCCCTGTTCCTGCCTCCCCCATGCAGGGCTGTGCCCATTCCTGGTGTGGGGAGCTCTTTCCTCAGCCCTGTCTCCCCCTCTCCTCCCCCGAGCTGGCTGCAGGCAGGTGAGAATTGATTTGCGGTGAACTGGTGCCCTGCCAACGCCTGACTCATCCATCCAGTGCGCACACATCCCCCCCATGCTCATCAACCATCCCGCTCCCAGCCTGGAGCTCCAGCAGCGCTGAGGAAACGTGGCCACCACCCCCGGGCATGTGGCCACCAGGAGCCACAGCCCCGGGAGCAGCAGGAGCCACACGGGGAGAATCTGGACCCAAACGCAGCAAGCAGGAGAAGAGGGCTGGGATGGAGGGAAAGATTGTCAGCAGAGCCACAGCACAGAAAGGTGGGAAATACCAGCCCTGGAATCCCCAGGGCTGAACAGCACGGCTGGATGGGGCATTGCTGGAATCACCGAGTGACATCCCCGAGTTCATCACAGAATGGTTTGGCTGGGAAGGGACCTTAAAGCTCACCCAGTGCCACCCCTGCCATGGCAGGGACACCTCCCACTGTCCCAATGTCCAGCCTGGCCTTGGGCACTGCTCTGGGCACCCTGTGCCAGCCCTGCCCACCCTGCCAGGGAACAATTCCTGCCCAAAATCCCATCCAGCCCTGCCATTCCCTGTGTCCTGTCCCTCCATCCTTGTCCCCAGCCCCTCTCCAGCTCTCCTGGAGGCACTGGAAGAGCTTTGAGCTCTCCCTGGAGCTTTATCCCAATGTTCCTGCCCATCCCTCCCTCCTCCTCCAGAGCCACACTCATCCCCCCTCCCTCGGGCTCAGACCCCAAATCTGATGGACCCTGAAGTGCTCCCAGAGCCAACATGAGGGTGCAAACCCTGAACTTTCACCCAGAGCATCTTTGGGCTGTGAGGGTGGGAGCTGGAGCCCAGGAACTGGGGAGGATGAGGCTGAAGGGCAGGATGGAGAATGATGCTCTGGAGGGAAGGAGATGAAAACCCAACAATCCATCCTGGAGCAGCTCCTCCAGCTCACCTGGAGGATGGAGCAGCCCCATCCCCACCCCCTGGCTCTCCAGCACTGCACACCAGCTCTATTTCACCTGAATCTTAGATAATTAATGTAAAGCAAAAAAAAATGTGCCTCTGATTAGTTAATATACCCACACTGCTCTGCAAAAAAAAAAAAAAAAATTAAAAAAAAAAAATACAGTCCCTCAACAGGCCTGTTCCAAATAATAATTCAAGTTCTTTCAAAAGCAGGTCAGCAGCGCTGAGTAATAAGTTCATTATAATCTAATAAAGTTCATTAGTCCTTGAGAAGACTAAAATGCAAGAGCAGTACTACCACCAAAATCATCCTCTGGCAGGATCGTTTCTGGGTGGGGAAAAGAAGGATTCGAGACAAAAAGGAGTAAAAATAGGCAGGAAGGATTCGAAGGAGGAGAACTGGAAACACCTGAAGTTCACCCAAAAAGCTGCAATAAAAGCTCATGAAAGGGAAAAACCGCTATAAATAGTGGGGCAGCGCTCGGCCACGGCCGCACAGGCACGGGCAAAGAAAAAAATGCCCGCACGAGTGATAAAAAAAGCCTTTAATTCAATGTCAGCGGGGGCCGGGCTGGAAGAAAAACCGGGAGGAGAGGCGTGATTGAGCTGCCAGGCACACGGGGACATCTGCAGGAACACCCGGCTCCTGCAGCAAACAGAGAGCTGCGACACACCCCGAGATAACCGGGACATGCCACCCGTGTCCAGGGCTGTGCCCGCCGCTCTCTGAGCTGGGGGAGCTGCTCTGCAGGGAAATAATCCCGGGGGAAGGAGGGGATGGCAGGGACAGGGACAGGGGATGGCAGGGACAGGAACAGGAGATGGCAGTGCCAGGGGATGGCAGGGACAGGGACAGGGGATGGCAGGGACAGGGGATGGCAGGGACAGGGACAGGGGATGGCAGGGACAGGGGATGGCAGTGCCAGGGGCAGGGGATGGCAGGGACAGGAGATGGCAGGGACAGGGACAGGGGATGGCAGGGACAGGAGATGGCAGGGACAGGGACAGGGGATGGCAGAGACAGGGGATGGCAGGGACAGGGACAGGGGATGGCAGGGACAGGGGATGGCAGGGACAGGGACAGGAGATGGCAGTGCCAGAGACAGGGGATGGCAGTGCCAGGGGATGGCAGGGACAGGGACAGGGGATGGCAGTGCCAGGGGTAGGGAATAGCAGGGACAGGGGTAGGGAATGGCAGGGACAGGAACAGGGGATGGCAGTGCCAGGGACAGGGAATGGATGTGCCAGAGACAGGGGATGGCAGTGCCAGGGGCAGGGGATGGCAGGGACAGGGACAGGGGATGGCAGTGCCAGGAGATGGCAGTGCCAGGGGTAGGGAATGGCAGTGCCAGGGACAGGAGATGGCAGTGCCAGGGGCAGGGGATGGCAGGGACAGGGACAGGGGATGGAAGTGCCAGGAGATGGCAGTGCCAGGGGTAGGAAATGGCGATGGCAGGGACAGGGGTTGGCAGTGCCAGGGGATGGCAGTGCCAGGGGCAGGGGATGGCAGTGCCAGGGACAGGAGATGGCAGGGGCAGGGGATGGAAGTGCCAGGAGATGGCAGTGCCAGGGGCAGGGGATGAAAGTGCCAGGGGCAGGGGATGGAAGTGCCAGGAGCAGGAGAAGGCAGTGCCAGGGATAGGGGATGGCAGTGCCAAGGAATGGCAGTGCCAGGAGCAGGAGAGGCACTGGGGGCACAGCCAGAGCAGGGCTATGTGAGTGTGGCTTGGGGTCCTGCTTCTCCTGCATCCAAATTCATCCAAATTCATCCAAGTTCATCCAAGTTCATCCAAATTCATCCAAATTCATCCAAATTCATCCGGGAACTGCGGTTGGGCTGCAGATCTGATTCTTGCTCGCAGGAGGGCAGGGATGCTGGGCCAGGTAGAGCCAGGAGGGACAGGGGCAGCACGGGCTGCTCACAGCCCAGGCTGGCATCCCTGCAGGAATAAATCGCCACTAATGAGAGCCAGGGCCAGCGCAGACACAAATAAGAGGGCCGGGAGGATTTGTCCTTTACTGCAGCGTTTGTGGTTGGTCCACCGGGACTTTGCACTCTGCAGAAAAAATGATTGGTTTGTCCGAATTTCCACATTTCAGCACAGGAGTGATGCTGTCCCCCATGGATGGAGAGAGGGCACCAAGGACAGACCCCAAATGTTTCCTAAAGCCTTCCTGGGTGTGTGGAGCCCCAGGGGAAGAGGCTGGGGGGGTGGAACAGGGGCTCTCCAGGCTGCAGGGACGCTGCTCCTTCCCCTCTTCTGCCTTGTTCTGGTCTTTGTCCTCAGGGAAATGGGATCAGACATTGAGAAGAAGAACAGCACCAATTTCTCCTGCACATATTGGCTCATTTTTCCTCTTTCCACCCCCAAAACGACAGCTCTGGCTGCCCTCAAGGCCACCCAGACTGTGGCCAAACGAGGTTATGAAAGCTCACTGTGCTTGAAGGGAACAGGGATAAGAGGGTGGTGTTAGAACAAATACTTCACTGGAGACTTCATGTTTCAAGCCCTTAAATTGTTTCTCCTTCTTTTTCTAGTGGAAGGCCAGCACACCTTACAGAATCAATCCTTTGTGGTTATGGACAGCTTTTCATTGGTGTTTAACGTGACCCATGGTTTCATCCCTCACCTGCTGCCACAACTGTGGGACATGAGGGGCTCCCGGTGCCCAGAATAAGCAAAGGACTGATAAAAATCCATGATCCCAGCAGTGAGCCTGGCTCTGCCAGCAGGAAAACCCAAACAACCCCCCCAGGGCAGCAGCACAGGGCAGGGTGAGGACTGGGCTGGGACTGATGCACTCAGATGTGGGAGATTTAATAAACACAGACCCTGTGACCCCTGGAGTCACTGAAGAGCTCGAGTGTCTGTGCCCACGGGGGTGCTGAGGCTCTGAGCAAAGCCTCAGCTCTTGCAGGCAGTGCTGGGGGTGATTTATGGCCAGTGCCAGGCACAGCTCCACCCTGTCCTGCCCTCCTGGTATTGCCCACCTGTGCCCTGCTCTCCTGGCATTGCCCACCTGTGCCCTGCCCTCCTGGCAGTGCCCACCTGTGCCCCAGGGAAGCAGGAGGAGAGTTCTACACCCAGCCTGGGCACAGCTGCACCAACACCAAACACAAACCCGCACAGAACTGCAGGGAGAAACTCCATAACATTGGGCAGAGAAAGCTCCAGGGAGGTCTGAGAGCTCTTTCAGTGCTGGGAGGGCTCCAGGAGAGCTGGGGACAAGGATGGAGGGGCAGGACACAGGGAATGGCAGGGCTGGATGGGATTTGGGGCAGGAATTGTTCCCTGGCAGGGTGGGCAGGGCTGGCACAGGGTGCCCAGAGCAGCTGTGGCTGCCCCTGGATCCCTGGCAGTGCCCAAGGCCAGGCTGGATATTGGGCTTGGAGCAGCCTGGGACGGTGGGAGGTGTCCCTGCCACGGCAGGGGTGGGACAAGTTGAGTTTCAGGTCCCTTCCATCCCAAAACATGGTGAGGTCCCCCATGAATGTCACCACCAGCCACTCCAGTGGCCGAGGTTCCTCTGCTGGGGCCAGCACTGGGATGTTCCCTGCCCTGGGTGCAGCATCAGCCTCGTGCTCCTCACCCAGGGTAATTTGTCTCAATCAGCCACAGCAGAGAAAAAAAAAATAAAGATCTGAAGGAAGAACACCACAATCTATCCAAACTACAGGAGAACATATCGGGAAAGAGCTCGAGGTAATGAACTTGGAGATTGATTCTTTTAACCAGAGCTGTGATGGGCTGCAAATTAAAGCCAGAGGGATGGGGGAGGGCTGGAATGATCAGAATTTTGTGAAGCTGAGCAAAAGCGTGAAGCAGCAGAGAAAAACTTAATGATAATTAAGGATAATGCTTGAGATTCTGATTTCAGGGACACTATGTAAATTCAAAATAATTCCAGGGGAACAAGCTGTGTTTCCTCAGAGGCAGCCCAGCATCCCTGGCTCGTGCACAGTTGTCTTTGAGACCCAAGGGAGAAGGGGGAATGCATTTCTTAGTCGTTTCCTACAGTCTACACACATTACCAGGAGTCAGGAAAATTCAGAGCTAAACAGTTTTCTGGTAGAATTAGTGGTTTGTCAAAACCGGGAAGCTCCACAGGGATTTTGATCAGTTTAGCTGGAAACCAGGCAGGGCTGGGACTGCCCTTGGAACAGATTCCCCAGACTCCCACAGCCCACAGAGCCAGGGCAGAACTTTATGCCCCTCCAGGGAGTGAAATGGGGTTGTTTTTTTTTTTTTCCAAGTTGAAACAAAAATCTAGAAGAAAAAAGCCCAGAGGGCAGAGATGCCTGCAGAGACTCCAGCTCCAGAGCAGCTCCCGAGACAGCAGAGCTGACACGGCACTGCCGTGGGACAAATGATGCAAAACCCGGCTCCAAATTGTTCAGCAAATGATGTTAGGGGGCAAAGACGGCTTCTTGCAACCCAAATATAGCTCCAGACTGCACAAATCAAGTGGAGTTAAAAGAGAAGGACATCTAAAGGTCCGGGAGCAGCCCGTGAGGAGGAGGGGATGGGGATGCAGGCTCGGTGGGAAACCATCCAGCCTTTGAAGGCAGCAGGAGCTGAGGGTTTGATGAGCAGGGTGAGCCCTTCACAGGGGTCTAAAAAATATCACACGGGGGTCTAAAAACCACACGGGGGTCTAAAAACAGATGTGAGCAGCTCCTGGGACAGTGGGACAGCACAGCCTCAGTCCTGGGCTCAGTCCTGGGAGCTGGGCAGGGTTTGAGGGGCAGGCAGGAGCCAGAGCCAGGTCCGGGCTGGCACAACCGGCTCATGCTGAAGGTGCCAGTTCTGCCATGCTGAAGGTGCCAGTTCTGCCATTCTGAAGATATCAGTTCTGCCATGCTGAAGGTGCCAGTTCTGCCATTCTGAAGGTGCCAATTTTGCCATGCTGAAGGTGCCAGTTCTGCCATTCTGAAGGTGCCAGTTTTGCCATGCTGAAGGTGCCAATTTTACCATTCTGAAGGTGCCAGTTTTGCCATGCTGAAGGTGCCAGTTCTGCCATGCTGAAGGTGCCAGTTTTGCCATGTTGAAGGTGCCAGTTCTGCCATTCTGAAGGTGCCAATTTTGCCATGTTGAAGGTGCCAATTTTGCCATGTTGAAGGTGCCAATTTTACCATTCTGAAGGTGCCAGTTCTGCCATGCTGAAGGTGCCAATTTTGCCATTCTGAAGGTGCCAATTTTGCCATGTTGAAGGTGCCAATTTTGCCATTCTGAAGGTGCCAATTTTACCATTCTGAAGGTGCCAGTTCTGCCATTCTGAAGGTGCCAATTTTGCCATGTTGAAGGTGCCAATTTTGCCATGCTGAAGGTGCCAGTTCTGCCATGCTGAAGGTGCCAATTTTGCCATGCTGAAGGTGCCAATTTTGCCATGCTGAAGGTGCCAGTTTTGCCATTCTGAAGGTGCCAGTTTTGCCATTCTGAAGGTGCCAGTTTTGCCATTCTGAAGGTGCCAGTTTTGCCATTCTGAAGGTGCCAGTTTTGCCATGTTGAAGGTGCCAGTTCTGCCATGCTGAAGGTGCCAATTTTACCATTCTGAAGGTGCCAGTTCTGCCATTCTGAAGGTGCCAATTTTGCCATTCTGAAGGTGCCAGAGTTTGCACTTTGGCCTCGCTTCTTTGTCATGTTTTATGTTTTCCAAGCACTGCATAGGATTAGCTGGTTAATTAATACTTGGTATTATCCTCACAGATGGAGAGAGCTTCTATGAGCTCAAGGTAAAATATTTTAGCAATACAGATTTGTGCCAACCTAAATTTATAGTCTTAAACATAATGAGATTAGTAACAAGGGGGGAAAGAAACCAGGATGAGAGTAATAAAACACAGATCCTTTCTGTGCCTCTGCCTTTGGAAGCCCCATCCTCACCACACACTGCAAGAAGGTTAAAATTCATTCATTTATTTGTAATCAAGCCCATGTCTGATCCAAATCTGCAAGGTTTGTGGCCACTTGTGCCACTGTCCCCAGGCAGTCACTGCCACAGCTCCCAAAAGGGCTCAGCACAGCCCAAGCATCATCCCCCGTGGGAGGGAGAATGGATCTGGCTCATCCCCACCCCCAGATCTGAAGATTTTACAGAATTTTCCTGCTCAAAACCCAGATAGAAAAATAAAAATCACTGGGAGGATCCAGAGGGGGGGGTCAGTAAACATTTCATTTGGAAATGTTTCTTTCCATGCCAACCTTCTCAGCTACTTCCAGCAGAAGTTTCACTTGAACTGTTTTGACAGAGATTTTGAAGGTTGCATCAAGATGAAAATTTTTTCATCAGATTTGCACTAAAAATGTAAAAATAAGGTATAGAATCAAAACTGGATGCAGCTCAGGTTGAGTTTTCTTTTGGCAGTGGGGGCAGAACAGATGATCCCCACAGCTCCTTCCAGCCTGAGCTTTCCCATGTTTCCATGCAAACTATTTTTAAAGGCTTTCAAATATTTTGTCAGGAAGAGCCTTCTTTAAAAATTCCCTTTTCATCAACAGTTAATCTTAGCAGTAAAAGAGCTAAAACTTCACCTGAGAAATGCCTCAGCTTCTCTTGCAATTACAGCTCAGGCCAGTTTGAGAGGGAAAACCCCAAGGAATGAGGCAGGGATGGATTTTATCCCGTGTCTCTTGGGATTAGAGCCCAGCTCAGGCCAGTTTGAGAGGGAAAATCCCAAGGAATGAGGCAGGGATGGATTTTATCCTGTGTCTCTTGGGATTAGAGCCCAGCTCAGGCCAGTTTGAGAGGGAAAATCCCAAGGAATGGGGCAGGGATGGATTTTATCCTGTGTCTCTTGGGATTAGAGCCCAGCTCAGGCCAGTTTGAGAGGGAAAATCCCAAGGAATGGGGCAGGGATGGATGTTATCCCATGTCCCTTGTGCAGCTTGCCCAGCACGGGCTGGGAGAGCCAATACAGGGGGGTGGCAGCACAGGGAGCAGCTTTAGGGTCTGGCTGAGCCCTGGAGGTGTTTTGGGGGCTGCCCACAGCCTGCTGAGCACCAGCCCTGGTATTTTTCCTTCCCCAGAGCCACATCCTGTCCCTCTGGGGGTGAGGATGTGCCCACGGTGCCAGTGCCACTCCCCACGGCTGCCAGGGCTGTTTGTCCCCACGAATGTCACTTATAGGGCAGGTGGGACTGGGGGCAGAGCCAAGGGGGGTGTGGGACAGGCAGAGCTTGGCTTGGGCACTGCCAGCCCCAGGAGAGCTGCTGCTGTCCTGAGAGACACAAATAAACAGAAATTGTGGCAGCCTGGGCAGAGAAACAGCCCCAGCCCTCTATGGACTGAGGAATTGGGAATAACTAAAGCTGAAGATCTCCTTGCTGGAGATCTTGGAGAAAAGCAGCCCTGGAGCAGCCCGGGGGAGGCTCCTTCTGTCCCAGAATGGTTTGGATCAGAAGGGACCTCAAAGATCATGGGCAGGGACACCTGTCACAGAGCACAGCTCCATCCAGCCCGGGGCCACCTGCTCCTCTGCCATGGGAGGACCAGGAGCATCCCTGGGACATTCAGGGATGATCAAAATTGGAATTTCTCCTCAGGGGAGGGAAAGCTCCTGCCCTGGCCAGGGAGATGTGGCTTTTCCTGAGCTGCTCCCAAAGCCTGGCTGCTCCTTTGATTGTGGTCAAGGGAAGAAGATTCCCTGAGCAGGAGCCTCCTGCAGCTTTCCCAGCTGTGCACGACTCTCATCTCAGCTCCACCCAAAACAGAACAGAGCATTTGCCTCTTTCACTTTGTGTGGAGACAGAGATAATTAGAACAAAGAGGAGCCTGAACTTTGCAGTGATGGGAACTTCAGTGGGGAGGAATCACACTGGCAGCAAAATCAATCCTCTGCAAAAAGGGAAAAGATAAAACCCAGCCCATGAGGCCAGAGCTCTTCAATGAGACTAACAGCATGCTCAGCCCAATTTGGGGGCCCCAATTAGACAGCTCAGATTAAACAAAGACTGGCAGAAGATCTGCCTGGACAAAAAAAAAAAGGAAATCTGACCTAAATAAGATATTTTCTGAGATAAGATCAGTGTAGGGAGCAGCTGTGGCCTGCTGGGGCTGCACCAAGTGGCCCCATCCTGCCCTGGTGGCCACAGCACAGCTGGGCCAGTGACCCTGCAGGGCTGGGCCAGTGACTCTGCAGGGCTGGGCCAGTGACCCTGCAGGGCTGTGAGCCACACTGGGCCCATGGAGGGGACCAGAACTGGGCCAGTGACCCTGCAGGGCTGGGCCAGTGACCCTGCAGGGCTGTGAGCCACACTGGGCCCATGGAGGGGACCAGAACTGGGCCAGTGACCCTGCAGGGCTGGGCCAGTGACCCTGCAGGGCTGGGCCAGTGACCCTGCAGGGCTGTGAGCCACACACAGCTTTGCACCAGGGCCCGGGCATGGAGAGATCCAAGGGCTGTGTTTAGTTTCTTGTTTGTGGAAATAGATCCTCGTGTTTCAGAATGGATTGTGTAGATGATAAAATCCTTCTGAGGTTTTTGGGCAGGACAGGAGTTCTCCAGAGCCCACCTGGGGCTGGCCAGCAGCACCCTGGGCACTCTCCATCCTCCTTTGTGCTGCCAGCATCCTCAGCATCCTCAGGAAATGACACAGCCTTGCTGGCCAGCCCTGCAGACACCCAGCCTGCATCAGGACAGCCACACACCCCCCATCCCTGGGCAAATAAATCATTGCTGTGTCCCCCAGCATCACCTGCCCCCACCCCAAAGCAGCCCCACGGCCCCCCCAGCGCCCCCCACATGAAATTCCATTAAAGCAAACATCATTTCACTGTCACCCAGTGAGGAAGCATCACAGCAGCCAGCATGGAATGGGGCTGGAGGTAAAACAATTCTCCTGCAGAGGGAGGAGAGCAATTCCTCCAGTGCCACCCATGGTGGGTGCAGGTGGGGTTTGGGTAAAATCGGGGGTTTGGTTAAATCATCAAAACTCGGGGTTTGGGTAAATCATCACAACCTGGGGTTTGGTTAAATCATGAAAGCCCAGGGTTTGATTAAATCATCACAGCCCAGGGTTTGGTTAAATCATCACAACTCGGGGTTTGGGTAAATCATGAAAGCCCAGGGTTTGATTAAATCATCACAACCCAGGGTTTGGTTAAATCATCAAAGCCCAGGGTTTGGCTAAATCATCACAACCCAAGGTTTGGTTAAATCATCAAAACTCGGGGTTTGGATAAATTATCACAACCTGGGGTTTGGTTAAATCATCACAACCCAGGGTTTGGTTAAATCATCAAAGCCCGGGGTTTGGGTAAATCATCACAACCCAAAGTTTGGTTAAATCATCACAACCCAGGGTTTTGGTGAAATCAATCATGGTTTGAAGGGCACTGCTGAGCTGCCAGGTGAGCACAGGTGAGTCAGAGCAGAGAGGGCCCTGCTGGACCAGGGGGATGCTCAGCTCCTGTCCTGGCCATGGGCACAGCACAGGGGGACCCCACAGCAGCTGAGCCACCTCCCCTTCCCTCACCACCAACCTGCAGCAGAAATTACACTCCAATTCCTGCAAAAACGATAAGTTTAATTTGAAAGGGCATAATTCTTAATTTATGTGTTGTCATGAACAAAGACAGCAAAAGTAGGTCATTTCATTATCTGCTGCCTGAGTATTTTGCCAAGGAGCCAAGACATAAAGCTAAACAAAATCATCACCCAAGGTTTGGGATTTGTTTGTGGAGAAAAAAAAAAAATATTATGGTTATTTTTCTACTTGCTTGATTTGCACATCTTGGATTGCAGAGCATATTTAGCTTGGCTTTAAAGCATGCATTTATTGTGACTGTCATATTTGATAGTGCTGCCTATAGTCAAAGAGCAATCTTTCATGGATACACTGTCTCAATTTATAATTCAATATCACAGCTTTGAGAACTCGTACAATAAGTCAGCCAACAACAAAAAGCCTAAAATGTCTGTATGCAAATAAACATGTCAGGGCATGAATGAGCACCTTCCAGGAAGGGCCTGCCAGGCTCTCCTTGCTGCAAACTCCCAGCAGCTGAAGGACAGGAGCCTGAGCTGTGCCCAGCTCCTGCCAGGCTCCCTGCACATCTGGGGAGATGCTCCCAGGGCAGGGAGAGCAGCTCTGCCTGTGCTGTGACTGCAGCAGGGAACATTCATCACCCCCTGAAATAATTAATATAATCTCAGCACAGCAGATCCATCACCCCCTAATAAAATCCAATATAATCTCAGCACAGCAGAAAACACTCACTCACCCCCTTAAAAATCCAATATAATCTCAGCCCAGCAGAGAACACTCACCTCACCCCTAATAAACTAATATAATCTCAGCATAGCAGAGAACACTCACATCACCCCCTAATAAACTCTAATATAAGCTCAGCACAGCAAATACATCACCCCCTAATAAAATCGAATATAATCTCAGCACAGGAGAGAGCACTCACTCATCCCCTGAAAAAATTGAATATAATCTCAGCCCAGCAGAGAACACTCACATCACCCCCTTAAAAATTGAATATAATCTCAGCCCAGCAGAGAACACTCACATCACCCCCTTAAAAATCTAATATAATCTCAGCACAGCAGACACATCACCCCCTGATAAAATCTAATAAAATCTTAGCACAGCAGACACATCACCCACTAATAAAATCTAATATAATCTTAGCACAGCAGAGAACACTCACTCACACCCTAAAATAATCGAATATAATCTCAGCACAGCAGAGAACACTCACATCACCCCCTTAAAAATCTAATATAATCTCAGCACAGCAGACACATCACCCCCTGATAAAATCTAATATAATCTTAGCACAGCAGAGAACACTCACACCCTAAAATAATCTAATATAATCTCAGCACAGCAGAAAACACTCACCCTCTAAAAAAATCGAATATAATCTCAGCACAGCAGATCCATCACCCCCTAATAAAATCTAATATAATCTCAGCATAGCAGAGAACACTCACTCACCCCCTGAAAAAATCTAATATAATCTCAGCCCAGCAGAGAACACTCACATCACCCCCTTAAAAATCTAATATAATCTCAGCACAGCAGAGAACATTCACATCACCCCCTTAAAAATCTAATATAATCTCAGCACAACAGACACATCACCCCCTAATAAACTCTAATATAAGCTCAGCACAGCAGGCACATCACCCCCTAATAAAATCGAATATAATCTCAGCACAGCAGAGAACATTCACCTCACCCGCTAATAAAATCGAATATAATCTCAGCCTAGCAGGCACCTCTGGGCACCCAGGGGCACCTTGAGACCCTTTGGTTTTTCCTTGGGGCACAGAGGAAGGGGCTGCCCCACCCTTGGGATGGGCACAGCCACTCCTGCTGAGCAGCTCAGGGAGAGCCCCCAGGGCTCCAAATCCTGCCTGCACCACCTGGCCCCAGCCCCCTGCCCCAAATGGGAGCCCCCTGAAACCCAAACCCTGTTGTGGGGTTATCCCAGCCCTGCTGGGCACTGCAGCCTCAGCTCCTGCATGGCTCCACTCTGCTGCTGCAGCCTGGCTGCCCTCTCCTCCCAGAGTCTCTGCACAAAAATTCCTGATGGATGACCCTGTGGGCAGCACACCCTGCTCAGCCCCCTGGATAATTCCTGGGATGGGGGGGACACGGCCCCAGAGCATCCCAAGCCCTCCAGTCCCTGGGAAGTGGCTGAGATGAGAGTTTATCCATCCATCAATCCAAATTTGGGGAGCTCTGGGGCTGTGCTCAGGGATGCTGAGCTGACAACCTCTGCTGTCACTACAGCTGTGAGCATCCAGTGGGGATGGAGGAGGGGACCCCAAAACTGACCCCGAAACTGCCCCCAAAACTGACCCCAAAACTGACCCCGAAATTACCCCAAAACTGACCCCAAAACTGCCCCCAAATCTGCCCCCAAAGGTGCCCTGAGAGCACAGAGCTGGCTCAGCTGTGCCCTCCTCATGCCTGTGCCAGGGCCGGGCAGTGGCTCTGGGCTCAGCCTCCCACCCCGAGGGAATTCCCTGCACTGGGGGGGGCTGCAGGACCCTCCCTGGCTCGGGAAGCACCAGCAGGGCTCTGAGAGCAGAGCTGTGCCATTGGCATGAGCATCCTCTGCTCGTTCTGCCTCCCGAGCGTGGCAGCTCCAGCAGATCGTGGCGGATTGTTTGCAATCAGTCAACAAAGAAGGGAGAAAATCCAAAGGCTCGAGCAATTCCAGCTCCCGATCGCAGCCCGGCAAATTGTGACATTCTCGGACGACAAGAGGCTGAGGGATTTGAGGATGCTGTGAATTGCTGCCTTAGTGTGGGCAGGGAAATTCCCTGGGACGTGATTCCTGCTGGACCCTGTGGTTTTTTCCTCCTTCAGCACTTGGTGGGGTGATCAGCTTTGAAGCTTTGCTCGTCACTGCCCAGTTTGAGGAGCTCTCTGAGCTGACCCAGCTCAGCCCGAGGAGCTCCGGAGATCATCGGTGCCTTCTGCCCCGCTCCTCATTAGACCTGCACTCCCTAATTACCCTGAGAGCAGATTTGGAGGAGGGTTCACACACCTCCACCCGAGCCCACCCTTTTCAGGGTGATGATCTGGCAGAGCAGAGACTCAATTGCACAGAGCCCTAAAGGACATCCTGGGGTCATTCTTCCCCCTCCAGGACATGGATTTCATTTCCAGAGGGCTGGATCCTGATGGATGCTGAGCACTCGCATTTTTTCACAGCAGACAGCCCGATCTATAAGCATTAAATAAGAGTGAGCAGTTTTCCTTTTGCCCACTGACGTATAAAATGGGTTTGTGTGAGGATTAGGGAGCAGAGGTGGGAAATGTCTTTATCTGCTAATGATCCCGTGAATTATACATGTTTAGTATTCATGCATCTGAAGGAGAGGCAAACATAGCCATTTTCTGTGGAATGACCTTTACCAGCAGCCAATACATTTACATTTAATTTAGAATTACAATTACTGGGTCAACTTGGGAGCAAGTGGAACTTAGATTAATGGAGAAGAGACAAAAATTGGTCTTTCTGCCTTCACCAGCAAAACACGGATTTTTCTCTTAAATAACTCCCTCAAACCTCGTGTCCAGCAGGGACCTGGAGCATCCCCAACACATTTGAGCATTTGTGTATTTTGGCTGGGTGAAATGTGGGGACTGTGAGTTTGGTTCATTGCCCAGCAGAGCGTGGCTCAGGCTTTGCTAAGCCAGGACCAAGGAGCTTCCATCAGCCACTGCTGCACGTGGGAAGGAGCCAGAGGCAGGAGCTGAGGGGCAGAATGTGTGTCTGGACACTGGGGAGCAGCCTGCAGGAGCTGCCACTGCCCCTTTCACAGCAGCTGGATCAGCCCCTGACCCTGTGGGAGGACCCTGCATCCCCCAGGAGCAGGTTTAGCTGGGATGGATCCCCCCAGGAATGTGGCACAGTGGGCATGAGGCTCCTGGGTGCCCTCCAGTTTGTGCCCTGAGCTGGGAGCACCTCACAGAGCTGTGGGGAGTTCCAGGAGAGGCGGCTTCACCAAGCCTGGCATCATTTCAGCACATTTCACACAAGTGGCAGAGATCTTCCAGGGAGCCTGGGAAGCGTGAGAGATGCTCATCAGCCCAGCAAGGCTGAGATCTGATAAAGGAGAGGCTCAGACTGATAAACCCCCAAGTTAACTGGCAAAAAAAGATGTGATTAGGGACTGATTGTGTGCAGGCAAAGAGCCCAGTGCCCAGCAGAAATAATCTGCTTATGATGGGAGTGGAACCACCAATTCCAGCTCCCTGAGAGAGCTGGGGACTCAGAGCAGAGAGAGTGGCTCTGGCAGGGCAGATTCTGGCCTGGTGCCTTGGCTGGGAAGAGAAGTGGCTGTTCTAGAGGGGTCTGTGCTCTAGAGGGGTCTGTGTTCTAGAGGGGTCTCTGCTCTGCAGGGGTGGCTGCAGTGTCCCTGGCTCTGCTCTCAAGGGATTTCTTCACTGTTAGGGTCTCTGCTCTGTTCTTTAGGGGTCTCTGCTCTAGAAGGGTCTCTGTTTTGTTGGGGTCTCTCTTCTAGAGGGGTCTCTGTTCTGTTGGTGTCTCTGTTCTTTAGGGATCTCTGTTCTTTAGGGGTCTCTGCTCTGCAGGGGTGACTGCAGTGTCCCTGGCTCTGCTCTCAGGGGATTTCTTCTCTGTTAGGGTCTCTGCTGTGCTGGGGTCTCTGTTCTTTAGGGGTCTCTGTTCTTTAGGGTTCTCTGTTCTGTTGGTGTCTCTGTTCTTTAGGGATCTCTGTTCTTTAGGGATCTCTGTTCTTTAGGGGGTCTCTGTTCTGTTGGTGTCTCTGTTCTTTAGGGGTCTCTGCTCTAGAAGGGTCTCTGCTTTGTTGGGGTCTCTCTTCTAGAGGGGTCTCTGTTCTGTTGGTGTCTCTGTTCTTTAGGGATCTCTGTTCTTTAGGGGTCTCTGCTCTGCAGAGGTGGCTGCAGTGTCCCTGGCTCTGCTCTCAGGGGATTTCTTCTCTGTTAGGGTCTCTGCTGTGCTGGGGTCTCTGTTCTTTGGGGGTCTCTGTTCTTTAGGGGTCTCTGTTCTTTAGGGGTCTCTGCTCTGCAGAGGTGGCTGCAGTGTCCCTGGCTCTGCTCTTTAGGGGTCTCTGCTCTGCAGAGGTGGCTGCAGTGTCCCTGGCTCTGCTCTTTAGGGGTCTCTGCTCTGCAGAGGTGGCTGCAGTGTCCCTGGCCCTGCTCTGGCTCCCACCCTGCCCTCTCTGCTGCACAGGAACCAGCAGGAGCCCATTCCCAACAGGAGGATGGCCCGGGAGCAGCAGTGACTCACGCTGGGGATGACTCATGAGATCTCACCGAGCTTTTCTTGGCTTGGGGACACAGGCAAAGGCCATCTCTGCCCTTGGGACAGAAGGGCTCTGGCCCTTCCCAGTGCAGTCCCCTGGCACAGCCTTTCCCAGTCTGGGCACTGATTCTGCCCTCTCCAGCAGGGATGCCCAAAGCTGAGCTTTCCCTTATTGTCCTGGTTATGACATGAGCATTTCCCACAAGAAATGACTTTTTTACAGGCTGTAGGTAACTTGGCCAACACGACAGGGGTGGCTGCCAGTGTTCATGGCAGCTCCTAGGCTGGCTCAGAGCATCCCCTCTTCTCTAGCACAGGTTTGGAAGCAGAGACCATTTCAGTGGAGGAAACACGGGCAGTTAAATATCCCTGTCCTCCAAATCAAGGATTTCTGCTGCTGGTGGAAAGGAATGGGAGACAAAGCAAGATCCAACTTCTGTGGGAATCCAGAGGGCTGCAGAGATCAGCTCTGTTCCCGAGCTCAGCGACACAGCCAGGGACACCAGGAGAAAAGGACACCCAGCTGCAGCAGCAGCCCCCAGCCCAGCCCCTGTGCCACCACAGCCGTCTCTGGGGGCTCTCTGCAGCCCAGCCCCAGCCTGGATAAAGTGATGGAGCTGTCAGGGCTTTCTCACTTTGCAGCACATTTTCCCAAACCTTTCCCAGAACAGACCTTATTGCCAATTTAAAAATATCGTGTACAGCCAAGAAACTCTTCACCTTGCCTTTGGGCATGAATTTTTCCTCCTGCTTCACTCAGCCCACTGACACCCAGGCTTGTTTCATGGCCTCTCCTGGTGACACAGGGAATAATTTGCTTCCAAGGGCACGACAGCTCAGGCTTGATGTGAGCTTTTCCTCCACGTCCCTTTGAGATCATCTTCTGGAAATGTGGAGAGCAGTGATGAATCCCTGGCAGGACAGAGGGGCTGGTCTGGGGGAGATGGTGATGAAGCAGTTGAGGAGCTTCCTGAGCAGAGAAGCTGCAGCTGCACTGGAGGATAATGAGAGCACCCACTCGTTCATAAGAGGTGCTAAGATCCTTTGCCCTGTGTTTAGTCTGAGAGCTGCACTGTGGATTAAGCCAAGACATTTGCACCTTTCATTTAATAAGGGCATATCTGGGCATCTGACTCGCCTTCATTATTAAATACCAGGCTCTTATCAGAAGCTGAAAAAGGAAAAGTGGGGTTTTTTTCTTTTATTTTAGTATTTATTTCTTTCTCTCCTGGGTACTCCTCCTGCTCTGATATCAGGGTTTGCTGGAGGACACGTGGTGTGGGAACATCATCCAGTGCCACCAAAGGACCATAATGCAGGAGACTCCTCTTTCACAAATGGCAGATTTATAATAAAATCCATCACAAAACCACCCATTTCCCCATAAAGACTGTGAAACCTTGTGAAAGAAAAGCCAAGCTTGCTCAGAAGCAGCTCCCATTGTCCCAGGGTACATCCCAGAGGGGCAGGAAGAGCCTGCAGACCTCAGCTTCTCCTTCTTCATCCTCATCCCAAAACTTCACCTCGCTCTTGCTGCCTGCTCTCCTGGCTGCATCCTGCTTTGGGCTGGAAGCAGCTCCTGCTGTGACACCTGCAGGCACAGCCCAGCTCGGTGGGACATCCAGTGTCCCTGGCCACCCCCAGGGCTGGTGGCACTGTCCCCTCCTGTGCAGCAGCAGCAGGAAAATGCTGGCCCAGCTCTGCTATTCAGTGCAGCCTATTTATATCTGAGAGGGAGATGAGGAGCAGCCGTGCAGCTGAGCCAGCCCCTGTGAGCTGGGGATATTTTTAAGCTGTGCTTTTGAAAGGGTTGGTAATGAAGCCACAGCTTTGCTCAGCAGCAGCTGCACCCACTGCCCGGCCTCTGCCCCATCCCTGCCCCTTCTCTGGGGTCAGGACCCCTGGCCTGGCCCGGGGGATGCTGCAGGGGAGCTGTGTTAGTGCTGGGCTCTGAGCTGGGGCTGGCACTGCCCTGGTGGCTGCAAAGCCAGAGCCTGGCCCAGCGCCGGCTCTCTGAGCTGGGCTTATCCTCCCGACAGCCCCAGAGGTTCCACACAGCAATTACAGCCCACTGCTAATTGTACACACATTGCTGATGTGCTGGCACAGCCAGCAGGACACAGGAGCCTTTGGCCAGTGGGGCACAGGAGCCTTTGGCCATTGGGACACAGGAGCCTTTGGCCATTGGGGCACAGGAGCCTTTGGCCATTGGGACACAGGAGCCTTTGGCCATTGGGACACAGGAGCCTTTGGCCATTGGGACACAGGAGCCTTTGGCCAGTGGGGCACAGGAGCCTTTGGCCAGTGGGGCACAGGAGCCTTTGGGACACAGGAGCCTTTGGCCAGTGGGACACAGGAGCCTTTGGCCAGTGGGGCACAGGAGCCTTTGGCTATTGGGGCACAGGAGCCTTTGGGACACAGGAGCCTTTGGCCATTGGGGCACAGGAGCCTTTGGCCATTGGGACACAGGAGCCTTTGGGACACACGAGCCTTTGGCCAGCAGGTCCAGCAGCTCTGCTGTGACAATTCTCCCATTGCAGATCCTGCTGTTCCCTTTTCCCACCCAGCCCCTGAGCCAGGATGGCCTTGGGGTCACTGTCCCCTTTGGGGGACCCCCATGGCCTTTGGGAACATCCCAGCTGTGCCCCCTGCTCCCCAAGAGCCCTGTGCTGTCCTGGCTGAGGGTCCTCCCTGGCAGAGGGAGGGAAGGGAATGCTGAGAGTCTGATCCCACCCCTCACACCTGGGGAACCTCCCAGGGAGGAACAGGACAGAGAACAGCACCCCAAAAATGCCACACCTCAGCTGCTTCGTGTCCCCATGTTTTTGTACATCCACAGTGGGGGGCTAATCCAGCTGGAGCTGAGACCAGCAGCAAAACTCCTGCTTGGGCTTGGGCAGGGTCCTGGTGGACACCAAACCCTGGGAGCCCTGCTGGGGACCAGAGGGGACCCACAAAGCACAGCCTTGCTCCCCAGCACACACTTTTCCACCTGTATGATTTATTTCCATTTTCCTGGCTTTTTTTTTTTCTTTGAATCCAGGTGGGTCTGAGCCTCTGGGCTGGGGAATAGCTGGGGGCTGTCACAGCTCTTCTCTCTCCATTACCTTTCTTATTGAGCTGTCTCTCACACTGCTCACGGCAGCAAAACACGCTACAGGCGTATTAAGGATTCTCCATGCAAAACTGATAAGCTGAAGCCTCATTATTATCCCGCCAAGTGATTATCTTTCCTTGATGAAGCCTCATATTTGCCCAATTTCAGATGGAAACCTTCTCCTTTTCAATTTGAGACTAATTCATTTCTTGACTCCTGGTTACAGTGCAAGGTATCACAAACAGTCCCTGGCTCTGATTTATATCGTTAAGAATCATTTACTTGCAATTAAAACGAGCCTTCGGGGCTTTTGCAAACAAGGCGGATTAGCCAACGGTAAAACATTTGCTTTTTGTAAACAGCAGCTCCAGGCTATGAAACAGGCTGGGAGGGGAGGGAACCAGCAGGGGCTGCCCCAGGGCTGTGGGTGGAGGAGAAGCAGAGGGGACCTTTCCAATTTCCCCTGAATCCATCAGGAATCCCCAGGGGTGCATCCCCGGGCTCAGCTCCAGGGAGTCCTGGCACCCTCAGCATCCCCATCTCCCACCTCCTTCCCTCCTGCTTTGGGAAATCTTTGGGGTGATGGAGCTCTCCCTGCACCTCTCAGGCTTGGTGAGCCCCAGAAAGGGTCTGGATGAGTCCCCAAGTGCAGACCCCAAGGATTGAGGACCTGAACCTGCAGCACAAACCTCCAGCCGAGGTGTCACCTAGCAGGGTACTCGTAATTAAAATAATTAACAATAGGATCGTGTAATTGGCAAACTCTCCTGCTCTTACAGCTGTTCCAGGCTCTGAGAAACAAGAAGACAAACAACCCTCTTAAAACATGAACTTGGCCAAATCCTGGGCATTGAGGATGGAAAGAGTCCAAATCCCAGCACGGAGAGCTGGGCACGTCCAGGAGCTGATGAGGAGCTGGGGCAGCTCGGGGAGGTGCTGGGCCACCCCTCTGTCCCTTCAGCTGGGCACCCGGGGGCTGGCATCAGCTCTGGGGCATGTCAGAGCTCAACCACTTGGAGAACACCCAAAAAGAGGGTTTTAAACCACAAAAATACAGCACACACCAAATGCTGGGCTCCTCACAAAGCTCCATCCCTGCTAAAACTGGAGCTAAACCATGGCAGGGCACCACTCTGCTGGTGGGGGGTGGCTCTTTGCCTGATTACTGGGGACGTGGGGACCCAAGGCTCCCACCACTCCTGAGCCCACTCCTTTCCCTGGAAGGAGGAAATGTGGAATAGAGACTGGAGCCCCAGGGAAGGGTCTGGGTCAGCACACAGCCTGGAATAGGGACTGGAGCCCCAGGGAAGGGTCTGGGTCAGCATAGAACTTGGAATGGAGACTGGAGCCTCAAGAACAGGGACTGGAGTCTCAGGGAAAGGTCTGGGTCAGCACAGAACTTGGAATAGGGACTGGAGCCCCAGGAATAGAGACTGGAGCCCCAGGGAAAGGTCTGGGTCAGCATGGAACTTGGAATAGGGACTGGAGCCCCAGGAATAGGGACTGGAGCCCCAGGGAAGGGTCTGGGTCAGCACAGAACTTGGAATAGGGACTGGAGCCCCAGGGAAGGGTCTGGGTCAGCACAGAACTTGGAACAGGGACTGGAGCCCCAGGAATAGGGACTGGAGCCCCAGGAATAGGGACTGGAGCCCCAGGGAAGGGTCCGGGTCAGCACACAGCCTGGAATAGGGACTGGAGCCCCAGGAATAGGGACTGGAGCCTCAGGAATAGGGACTGGAGCCCCAGGGAAGGGTCTGGGTCAGCACACAGCCCGGGTGAGCTGAGGTCACTGCTCCAGAGGCAGCTCCTGCCTCCTGAACAGGACGTGAATTCCCTCAAGTTATCAGCCGTGGCTCCCTCTGATTACATGGAGAATTTATTGGGTGACTGGATAATTTGAACCTATAGAGTTATTAATTATGACCTTAATCTGATCATCGCTTTGTTCCATTTTTAATTAGCTTAGTAAAACTGTAGTCATTTAACTTGGTAATATACTTGCTTAAGTGCACGTCTGATTGCATATCCTTTTTATATCCATCAGGAGCACTTGGGACTGCTTCACTCCATCTAACTGCAACCTGGGGCATGAACTCTGAGCAAACCTCGAGCAATATTAAGTTTACAAGTGGGCTGAGTGCTCCCCTAGACCCGTGTTAGAGCTGGCAGCAGGAGGAGGGGGGGATAAAGTGGCCCAGTGCCAGGCAGAAAATGGGAATTTGAACTCTAGGGGCTGTGGAATGACCACTCAGCTGTTTTGTGGTGGGCACAGGCTCAGCTCCGTGCTGCAGAGGATTTGGGGAGCACCAAGGCAGAGGTTTCAGAGCCCCTGGGGAGGATGCAGACATGGATCAGCTCTCAGCGATCCTTGTGGGAAGCTTTTACCCCTGCTGGGGATGAAAGTGAAGCACCGGGCTGGGCTGGGCAGTGTGAGCTCCGTGTCAGACCTGCCAGCACTGAGCTGGCCAGCAGGGCTCAGAGTCTGCAGCCTGACATCCAAGGACTCATTCATGCTCCAGGGGCTGAGACTCCCCTGGTCACACAAGGCAAATAATTTCCGTGGTTTTCCCCTCTCTAAGGACGTGCTGGCTGCCACTGTCTTTGGAGAGACGTGGATTTGAAGTGCTCACTCTTGACTATTGCTCTTCCCGGCTTCCCTACTTTCCAGCTTTCACTGGATTTTGGATAGCTTCTGCAAAGGTGGGAATTTACCTCTCCTAAAAATATGTGCTGCTGTTCTGCACCACAAGGCACCTGTGGCACCATCCCCCGGGCATCAGCCACAGTGGTCAGAGGAGGTGCTGGGGGTGAAAGTGTGGCACAGATGGGATTTTTATTCAGAATATCAGCACAAGGAAGTGGCAGTAGTTCAGTTTTCAGTAGTTCAGCTGTGTTTTTCCCTGTTTCTCCCTCCTGACTGTGTTGCTGGTCCTGGCACAAGCACCTGTCCCTGGCTCTGGCTCAGGACCACGTGTGCCCTGATTTTTGTGTCCCAAAAATCACACTGCAATCACATCTGCACCGGGCACAGGTGCCAGCACTCCCAGGCATAGGGGTGTTAATGAAATAACCACTGCCCTGCTATGTTTTCTACTTTTTCCCACTTTATTACTTAATTCACAGCAGGGCAGTTCCCCATCCGTCCTCCTGGGATTGGATGTAATCAGAACTGTATTTAATCACCTGTCTCATTAATCCCTAACACTCTGTGTGCCAGCCTCACCAACGGGGCTGTGCAGGAAGGTAACACTGAGGTGGGAAGGAATTAAATAACTTTATCCTAATTGAAAGCCAAGCCACCAGTTCCTCAGCAGCCAAATGCTGGCATTTTTACTGATTTCACTGCATGATGAGGCCCAAAATCTCCCACAGAGAAGGAACAGAGCCCTCAGAGACAGGTGATACTCCCAGGGAACCTTGGCAAAGCTTCTCTCAGATCTTGAGCTAAAGGACCTTTCCTGCAGATCCTCTTTGGCCTTAGCCCTGGGAGATGTTGGCACCTGCCTGGTGATCCAGGTGGTGGTGGTGGTGACCAGCTGGGTGGTTTCCTGCAGATTTCATTTATCCTTTACTCCTGGACAATACAGGACCAGTTGCTGCTTGCTCCAGGTGCTGTGGCCAGGGCTGCAGGGGAAGGATGTGGCTGCAGAGCATTGCCATGGCTACAGGCACTTCCCTCAACATCCCTGAGGTTTTGAACCACAGCTGAGTGCAAGGCACTGCGATTTCAGCCCCCTCCTGATGCCCCTGGTCTCCAGGACAAGGAGAATGAACTCTGTTCCCCAGGTGGGAGCAGGGAAAAGGGGTGGTGGTTCTCTCCTTCTGGACAAAATCACACAAATTAAGGTAATTAATGGGCTCCAAACCATCCCTCCACCCCATTGTCCCCATGCTCCTGCCTGTCCACGAGCACTGGCATCACTGAGGAGCTCAGTGAGGGGAAAGCTGAAATGATTCAATTCTCTTCTAAAGCCATGGAAAATTCTCCCAATCCCCATCCAGAAGCTGTGTGACACTTGATGTCTTCACATCCTCTGGTGTCTCAATTTTGCTTTCCCTTTGCTCTCCTCTTGCTGCTCCTGTCATGTGTGCCTGCAGGTTGTGGTGTCTTCCTTTACCAGGCAGGGACCCCACAAGGACAAGCAGCAGCTCTTCCAAAATTCGAGGAGAGAAAAACAAAAGCAAGGTTAGGCAGACAATCCTCCTCTGGAGGAGCTCCCACGGGTTTCCTCCTAAAAACTGTTAATTCTCCAAAGCATCCCTTTGACCCAGCACCTGTGGCTCTACCACACCTGTCCTTTCCTTTAGGAGAAACCTGTACTCAGGGAACCACCCACCCCACCTAATTGGTGCTAATTAACACCCAGGCATGATTACAACAATTTGGGCCACCTCAGGCTTGTCGTGATTGAGGTTTGACCATCAAGAGTGAACTGGCTCTGCTTTGGGACCCCGTTTTCAGGCACTCCTTGTTCCCCTGTCCCCATCTCCTGGCTCTCGGGCGTTGTGCAAGCAGTGCCTGATGGGGACCAGCACGTTCTGCTCCTGCACCACAAATGAGGTTATTTTTTTTTTCCCCCCCAGCATTTCAGCTATAAATAATTGAGCATTTTAAAACTCCATTTCTGCCACAAGACTCTGGAGGAAAGGGTTCAGATGTGGTATACAGATATATTTTTAAGCAGTGAGAGATTGATTTGTGCTGCTCCTGCCTGCCTGACACCTGCATTCGGTCACCTCGGAAAGGCTCAGCCTGCTCCTGTAAAGAGGAAAAATGGAAAATTGCTGGTTCCTGAGCAGCCCTGCTGCAATACCCGTGTGTGGGGAGCCAGAGGGGTCCCAGCCCTGCCAGTGGCACTTGGGAGATGCTGCAGGATTGTGTGCCCAGGCCACCAGAGGGAATGGCCAGGGTGGCCACAGCTGGGTGGGGAGGGGACCCAGTGGGACCCCCTGCCCGTGGGAAGGGGCTCATGTGGCCCAGGAACAGCCCCACATCCCCGTGGTGGGCACAGAGCAGCCCCCACACACAGCTCAGGGTTTTTCTGTGTATTACGTGGCTGGTTTCCAGGGAGGAATAACAGCTCAGAGCCTCAGGGCCTTTTAACTGGCTCTTCCTGTTATTGCTTTCTGAAAATAACAATAGTGGGAGGTTTATGTTCCTTCTCCTTTTTTCTTAATTCCATCCTTTCAGTGATGTTACAATTGCTTAAGTGGAGCTTTCCCTGATGTGATGTCAGAGTAAACCGTGTGGCAGAATTACAGCCAGCTGAATTAGCTCTGTGTTTTGTGCTGCTCTCAAGCATGTGCAACAATTATTAATTTTCCAGTGCCTGCGTGGGTAGAGTGAAATCCTTCCACCAGCTCCCAACTCTCCACTTCTCTCCTGCTCTGGGTAGCACCAAAACCTGTCCAAGGTGCAGCACAAGCTCTTGGGGTGACCTGAAGTGCCTGACATTGCCCTACCCACAGCAATGTCACCTATGGGTACAGCCAACAAGCTGGAGAGCAGAAATATGCTGAAATTGCCCAAACATTCCCAGAAAGATCCAGAAATACCTTCCTTCTTTTTATCTAATGTGGCCATATCACAAGATGATTTCTGGGGAGCCAAGTCTCTCTGTTGTGCCCACGCCTGGAAGGTAAATAAGCTCATCCCCAAACCAGAATTTCCTTGAATTTGCTCAAACCGTTGGACAGAGTGGGTTAAGCAGGGAAAGGACAGGAGAAGACACATTTATATTCTTGAAAGAGAAAAATACAAAGCTCCTGCTCTCCTCATTGTCACCCCAGGCTCGACAGATCCTGACTGAGAGGTGAGGTGGAGTTTCACATTTGTGCCTGTGTGTCAAGAGTGCAGGAAGAAATCCTCTGGGGAGCTGAGGGCGATTGTTCAGAGGCCTGGGAAAGCCCCAGCCACACCATGCAGGAGACATCACTGAACCCAGCAGGATGCTTCATAAGTCAGAGCTCTCTCTTCCTCCCTCACATAAGAAAGAGCAGAGATCAGCAGAAAAAAAAAAAAAAAAAAAAAAAAAGTTGCTGGGTGTGATGTTCCTGCTCTTGTTACAATACCACAGGAGGTGGGATTTTATCCTGGTTAAAAGGGAAAGGATTTATTCACCTCTTGTTAGGAAGTGCTGCCCCATCCTTCCCCTGCCCCAGGGTACAGACACACAGAGTGGCCACTTGTACATGTGGACAAGCTCAAAGATGGGGAGGAAAAGTGGTTTTTTTTCCTTGATGACTTTCCTCCCAGCAATCCCAGCTGCCGTTTGTAAGGGCAGCAGATACCACAGCCTCAGACAAAAGTCTGCTTTTCGAGCAATGATGTCCCTTTTTATAACAAATGCTGCCAACTCCCAGAAGTGATAGCTCACAAACAATCAGGGAGAGGACAACGGGAAAGCTCTTTGAGGTGCTGTGCAGAATAGATCATCCACTGTACAGCAACAAATCAAATTTAGGGAGAAAGAATTTGGAAACAAATTACCAGCGAGATATTTCAAGCTGACAGCAATTTGGAGCAACTTAGGTCTGTCTGGTAAGAACTGTATTCCTTTTATTTCCCTGTCAATAGCAGCTACCTTATAAGATTGGCTTCTCGTTGATAATTCTGTCTGGAACAGAAACTCCTGAGTACACTTAAGTTGATAACTCTCTCTTTGATCACATTTCAGTAGCAATGCTTTTCACCTTGACGACAGAATTTCTCCCTTTGGATGAAGTTTCCATGCCTAAGAAGCCACGTGGGCGTGGGATTTGCAGGCTCAGGGACTGGGAATGGCAGGGAGGTGAGTTTGGGGCAGGAGCTGCAGAAATTGGAGCATTGCTCTGCCTCAGTTTCCCTGATCCTACAACGGTGTAGAAACTGCTTGTAGGTGTTTGTCCTGATGGGAGAGGGATAATAAACACCTGCCACAGACACCTCGTGAATGCTGAATGTGAAGGATTAAAAGTGTTTGTCCTTTCACACAGCTTTGTGTGCCTGGAGGAGCAGGGTGTGAGTTCAGGAGGGAAGGGAAGGGAAGGGAAGGGAAGGGAAGGGAAGGGAAGGGAAGGGAAGGGAAGGGAAGGGAAGGGAAGGGAAGGGAAGGGAAGGGAAGGGAAGGGAAGGGAAGGGAAGGAGACACCGGGAATGGGGCAGCCACAGGCTCCGTGTGCCCCCACTGCCCTGTCCTCAGCCTGGCACAGCTCAGCCTGGCACAGCTCAGGTGCCAGGGGGGTGGAGGGGGAGTCAGGACTGATCCCACCCTGCACACACAGAATGTTTTCCCAGCACTGCCAGGGCGCTGGGGACTCATGTCAGTGCTGACAGCGGCGCTGAATGTGTTAATTACAGAGGGAGGTCATTAATGCCCATCAGCAGGCGGGGAGGGGACAGGACTCGCAGGGAGGAATGTGCTGGGGGAAGACTGGAATGCAGCAGTGCTGACATGCCCGGAGCAGGAGAGACATAAAAAGAGAGCACTAGCCTGTAATTTCCCTGCAATTTCTCCTCGGGAAGTAATGAAAGTTTACGACCAGTCGTGGCAATGCCCGTGTCTCTCTTCCAGAATGAGGTAGATAAAAATAGTTTAGAATCACACTGTGAAAAAGAGAAATTTGACATTCCTTTGAAAACTCTTTGTGGTCAAGTGCTCCCAGCCCACTGTGGCCAAGTGCTCAGTGAGAGGGATGTGGATGCCAGTCCTTGCTGCTGCCCTCATGCAAGCCAGGCCCTGCTCATCTGCTGAGCAGAGAGATGGACTTGTTTAATCTTTAGAAATAAAAATGAAAAAAATAAAATAAAAATAAAAAAGCCTCCCCTCGGGGGCTGTGTCAGCCTTGGGACAGGAGGGCTCTTCCCTCCTGGTTTTCTCCATTGCCCCACTTGCTGCTTAGGGCTGGTTTTGACCTTGCTGAAGCCTCACAGGATCCTGCTGAGCTCTCAGGGAATGTGAAAGGGTTCGGTTTTCCGGATGCAGGGTAAGGTGCTGTCAGCACGGGATTTGTTTCCTCCACTGGCTTCTGCATCGTGGCTAATATTTGGGAATAAATTATGAGCAGGCAGGAAAGCTTTGATCCAATGATGGTTTAAATTTGTAGCTTAAGTTGTGACCCTTTAACACCCCAAATTAAAATCACCCAGTACTTGTTTTGCACTGCATCCCCCCTGGATAACAAAAGCAATCTACAATGTTATTTACTCAAGCAGTGCCTTAGAAACGAAAATCTTTTCATCTGTTCTCCACAGATATGAAATACTCAGTGATGTAACAGAACCTACATTTAAAATTAAGAACCTTTTTCCCCAGTGCCCCTGGCTAAGCTCTCACAGTCCCACCTCTACAGGAACTATATTTCAGTGGTGCTGCACACCCCTTCGTCTTTACAGCATTTTCGGATCTTTCCAGATGGAAAGCGCCATAGAAATGTAAACCCTTATTAATTAAAGGCTGAAATAGATGCAGTGTGTGGAGGTCAGTGACTCATGCAGGAGGATTCTCAGGCTTCTGCTGTGCATTGCTTCGGGGCGCTTTTTTGAATGTTCCCTTCTCCGGGGCTATGTCAGTTTATTACACAAAGGCTGCCCGAACCTGGAGGTGAATGCAAACTGCTCGGGTAGGGAAAACAACCAGCGAACGCAGCCGATGCTGAGCCTTTTGGGATGGCACAATTTCCCCTCATTACGGTTTCTGCCTGGTTTTTTCCAGGCAGCACAGGCGTGTGCTGTAGTGCTCCGTGCCTCAGCCCCCTGCCCCTGGCCACGCTGCTTCTCTTTCTGGAAGGCTCAGGAGCGTTTGATAGTGCAGCAAGAGAGGGTTTCACTCAGGATCCAGTGGATTCTCGATTCTGAACCGGGGCGTGTTTCTGGCAGAGTTTTCCATGGAGAGGGTGGCAGTGATGGGGAGCAGGTCCCAGTGCTGACCCCAGAGGAATTCCAGCACCAAGTGGGTCTGATCCTTGCGCTGCCAGCCGTGCCAGGGAGCCCCAGGTGTGCTGGTAAATCCCTTCTCCTCCTGCCCGAGGCTCATCTCACCACGCTGGGTGTTGTAGTCACAGCTGAGGCTGGACCTGCAGTGTCCCCAGAAGCACCACCTACCTGCATTTCCAGAGTCCCGAGCCAGGAATCGCCCCAGCATACTGGAATTTGATTTCTGGCTGTGCACATGCTGGTTCCCAGCTGGATACTGAGAGACGATCTCAATTCTTTCTGTACCCGAGCCCTGAAAAGCAACGGCGATGCCTCCCAGCTGCATGGAACGCTGAGATGAGCACTGGAGAGCCCCCGGGAGCTGCTGCCATAGCACACACGAATTATTGGTGCCAGACCCTCATTTTGTCACTTTGCTGCCTTGCTGACTTCATCAGAGCCCCAGCCCCCGAGGGAGGCAGCATTTTGGGGTGACTCCGACTGGCTGCGGGTCCCTGCCCCGCTGCTGGCCCCTCGCTGGCAGCCCGGGGACAGGAGGTGACAGGGCAGTGCCCGCAGGGACAGGAGGTGACAGGGCAGTGCCCGGGGCTGCTGCTCGCACTCACACAGCTGGTGGCACAGCACGGCTGCCCTGGGGCTGTCCCCATCGCCCAGAGTGACATCAGCCCGCAGAGAGCCTCAACCGGCTGCTCTTTGAACACGGAGATTCCTTTAGAGGAGTTTTTTCCTCTCTCTTGGTTCCTGCTGCCCATTCAGCCCCTCCGGCAGGACCTTCAGCTTGCCATTACAACACTCTATATCTTCTCTGTATTCTTTTTTTATTTCCCTCCTTCTCTCATCCCTCTCAATCCCCTCGCCGTGTTCTGCCCCAGCACTCCTGTCTTTGAAAATGACACGAGAGGTGCAATGCTTACTTCTCACAAGTAACAAAATGAAACCGCTTAAAAAAAAAAAAAAAACCAAACAAAAACAAAACCACAGAGACCAAACAAGAATTTTGAAATGGATGCATGGAGCAACTACTTGTCTTCAACAAGAAATAGAAATAGAAATAGAAATAGAAATAGAAATAGAAATAGAAAATCCAGTTCCAGGTGATGCACACCATTTAGACCCCGTGGATCTCCAGCAGGTGCTATATTTTATTTAAACCAGCCCTTTCCTAGCCAGCCCCAGCCCAGGATTTACAGGAAAATGCAGCTCCCTGCGGTGGCTACACCCTCACGGTGTCTGCAGGTGGCCCTGGCCAGGGTTTGCCCTTGGGGACACACCTGAGGAACAGGGCCAGGCTGCCAGGAGGGCACAGCCACCAGCCCTGCTCTGCTCTGGGGCACCTTGGATCGTCCTGGCCGGCTGAGAACCGGATTTTTTGGGTTTTTTTGTTGATTTTACACAAACCTCCCCATAATGTCAGTGCAGCCACCTCGCCTCCCTCTCCCTGTCCTCCTCTCCGTTTTCACCCAGTGAAAAAGGGCAAGGAAAACATGTAAAAAAACCACCAGGAGAATGGGATTACAAAACCACAGACGCTGTTACAGGAAGATTTGAGGTCAAGCAGCAGACTTGTAACTCATTTCAGAAAATGCATTCGATTTTAAGCTGCCAATGGCATGGACTGGATGGGAGGTGGGAGCTACTGTTGCTGGGTGCCTGTCTGAACACCCCCTGCATTTTAGTCTTGTTGACAGAGCCCAGTGCTGTGATTCAGAGAGAGCTGTTAATTAAGAGACAAAGTCCAATCTCAAGCTAGCTGGCTCTATTTTTACACGATTTTATGTTTTGTTTGCTGAGCCACAGAGCTGCCAGCTGATCTCCTACTTCTCCCTTGACTTTTCAGTGGTGCAGTGTAGAACATGTGATTCTCTACAACTCCAGGCCTTCTACTTTTTGAATCCGTAGGTTTAAAAAGGAATTTTTTTTTTTTTTTTTAAAAACCTGACATTTTGTCCTGAAAGGATGTGAGGCACACAGAACTGCCGAATGTGGAAGCCACCACAGGAGGCCAAGACATGATATTAAAAGGAGTAATGAAAGAAAGCAAGCTATTGAAGTGTAAACTCCATTTTTACTGAGAGTATGCTACAGACAGAAATGAGTAGTTTGGATCCCTGGTGCAACTGGCACCAAATATTAATGGTTTGGTATAAGCAGGAAATACAATGAAGTTAAAAATCTGTTTTTCCTGTGTTGCCATAGGAGAGTCTGTTTGTTGAGGCACTGAAGACCTATATTTTTTTAATAACCTGTATCTCAGTTTCATAATTACAGATCTCACCTTCTTTAGACTAATTTCACTCACTGACAAGGCTGGGCTCTTAATCCCTGTTTTCTCTCTGGATTATAAAACAACACTTACTTCCTTGTCTTGGATGCCTTTCTTGGATTAAACCTGCAGGAAGGAAAAATGTAATCTAATTTGCTGCAGGAAAAGTTTGTGGGAATATGGCAAGGATGGGGAACACAGCCCTGCAAATCCCACTGAACCAGGACCGTGACCATGGTGTGGTCACCTGTGCTGTGACACTGACCTCAGGCCAGACCCCTCACTCAGTTACACACTTTGAACGAATCTTCCTTGTGGCTTATTCAAAGATCTCCATTTTTTGCTTAATAACAAAAGATGGAGTATGTAGAGTCACATATCTCAGCAGCGCTGGCAAATGAGTCATGAAATGTATTAAATTTATTCAGTTGTCTTTACAATCCAGTACAAATGTAAGTTCTGTGGAGAGATTTGTATTAAAAACCATCTCAAAACACACCACAGAAAGTCCCAGAGTAGTTTGTTGCAGGGTACAAACAATCACTCTCTCTCACAACAAGCTCACTGAGACTTTCAAAAGAAAACTTTGAAACAAATTACTGCACAAAGACAAGGTTCTCCACCTGCAGACCTGTCTCTGCAGGTCAGGGCTGGGTTCCCAAAACCTTCCTCTCTTCTTAGAGGGGCTCCTGCTTGTACCCCGGGATTTCCTCTCACCTGACATTTGGATGAAAAGAGAGACATTTGGATGAAAACAAAGCTTTTCCTAAAAGCAGCAGCTCTCAGGAGGGTGAAAATATCTGGGTTTTCAAAACAAAACACCAATTTACAAACGCGGGGGGAGCCCAGCTATAACTTTTCCTTCAAACCCCTGCATCCATCACCTCTCCTAAGACTCTCGGTATGTCGTGCTTAGGAGGACAAGGCCAGATTTTGACTTTGAATTTGTTGATTCGAGCTCAAAAGCGGCATCGTGAGAGCCTGGGCTGGGGGCAGCTGAGAAGGGAGGCAGGGACAGGGAGAGAAAGGGGACAGGGAGAGAAAGGGGACGGGGAGAGAAAGGGGACGGGGAGAGAAAGGGGACGGGGAGAGAAAGGGGACGGGGAGAGAAAGGGGACAGGGAGCTGTGCCAGGCTCTACTGTGGGGACATGGGAGGGTTTTAGGGTGCCCTGCCCGGGGTGAGGGGGGTCCAGCCCAGGGTGAGAGGGGTCTGGTCCTGTCCTGCCCAGGGTGACAGGGGTCCTGCCTGGGGTGAAAGGGTCCAGCCGGTCCCTGCCCGGGGTTAGGGGGTCCTGCATCCCCACCCTGTCCTGTCCCCCCATTCCCTCCCTAGCCGGGGTCAGGGGGTCCAGCCCTGTCCTGTCCCTTGTCCCCTCTCTATCCGGGCTCAGGGGATCTGGTCCGGTCCGGTCCTGCCCCATCCTGTCCCTTGTCCCGTCCTTGCCCGGGGTCAGGGGGGTCCTGTCCTCTCCCGTGCTCCCGTCCCCACCCTGTCCTGTCCCCTCTCTGTCCAGGGTTGGGGGTCCTGTCCTGTCCCCTCTCTGTCCGGGGTTGGGGGTCCGGTCCTGTCCTGTCCTGTCCCCTCCCTGCCCAGGGTTGGGGGTCCGGTCCGGTCTTGTCCTGCCCTGCCCTGTCTGTGCCCGGGTTTGGGGGTCCTGCCCTGTTCTGTCCCCTCTCTGTCCGGGGTTGGGGGTCCTATCCTGTCCTGTCCCCTCTCTGTCCGGGGTTGGGGGTCCTGTCCTGTCCTGTCCCGTCCCTGCCCGGGGTTGGGGGGTCCTATCCTGTCCTGTCCCCTCTCTGTCCGGGGTTGGGGGGTCCTATCCTGTCCTGTCCCCTCTCTGTCCGGGGTTGGGGGTGCTGTCCTGTCCTGTCCCCTCTCTGTCCGGGGCTGGGGGCCCTGTCCTGTCCTGTCCTGTCCCCTCTCTGTCCGGGGTTGGGGGTGCTGTCCTGTCCTGTCCCCTCTCTGTCCGGGGCTGGGGGCCCTGTCCTGTCCTGTCCTGTCCTGTCCCGATCCTATCCCGCGCCCGTCCCTCACCTGCGGGCGGGCGGTGCCGGCGGGGGCGGCGCGGTGCGGCGGGCGGCGCCGGGAAGAGCGGCCGGGCCGGGCGGGCGGGGAGGCGCCGGAAGAGCCCATTTCCTCCGCGGGACGGGACAAAGCGGCGGGGCCAGCGCGGACGGCGCCGAGCGAGCCAGCCCGGCCCAGCCCCGGTAAAGTTGTGCCTCTCGCACTTGGAAACTTTTGGGAGCCGAGCTGGGCTTTGCTGAGGTGGGGGGCGGAGGATGGGAGCGGAGCGGGCCGCGCGTGGGAAGGGGAAGGAGCCGGGCTGGGCTGGGCTGGGCTGGGGAGGCAGCGCCGCGGCGGCGCCCGCGTGGGAGCGGCGGTCCCGCGGTGTGTCCCGGGCAGTGTCCCCGCGGTGTGTCCCGGGGGGGATGGCCCCGCGGTGTTCGAGATGGCCGAGCGCGTTTTGCCGGCGGAGCGGCGCGGCCCGGCCGCTCCCGCAGAAGTTTCGGTGTCCAGGCTCCTCCCCGCACGGCCGGGGCCGCCCCAGCGCCGCTCCCGGCCGCGATCAGGGCCGGGCTGGGTCCGGCCGGGAGGCCCCCGGGATCTCTCGGTGCCTTTGGGACCCCCAGGCGGAGCTGCGAGCCCTCCTCGTGCGGCCCCGGCCGCGCTGCTGATCCCGCGGGCGAACAGCCGGGAACAGCCCGCGGCCCCGCCTGGCTCCGCCACGTTTTGTGACACCCAGCGCTAATCCCCTCCTGTGCTGGCAGGCCGGAGTCTCCGCTCGGCTGGCACAAAGTTTCCTGCTACTTTTCCCGAAGGAAAAAACAAGGAGGGCGCATCCGCTCCTGGGTTATGTGCGAGCCCCGTGCCCGCTGCCGGTGGTCTCTGTACAGCGGGGCTCACCCCCTTGTTATTCATTGCTCGTTTCGCTTCGAAACGCTTAAACTCTTCCAGGCCGAAAGTTTGCAGGAAAGTGCGTGCTCCGCTTATGTTTAGTGAAGAATCAGATGCGATCAAGGCACGGTTCCTCGCCTGTGTGCCCTTGGCTCGCCAGCCCTGCCCTGTCTCCTGGCGAGGGCCATCGATCGCCCCATGGCCCAGCTCGGAATTGTGACCCCGGGCGTGTCTGGGCTCTCTGTATTGAACTAGTCTGGGAGCTCTTTGCTGCCCTTCCCCCTCTGTTTGGCTTCGTCCATTGTTTTTTTTTGGGATGGGAGTTGTGCAGAAGGTGTTTCTGGGTGCTCTGGTTACTGGTTTCCTGTGTTTTTCCTGCTCTGGAACTGGGGAGGTGGGAGAGGCTGCACTCCCCAGTCCTGCTGGCTACACCGGGCTCTGGGCTTGTTTCCCTCCGTTCCTGGGTTGGTTTGTAGGCAGGATTGTGTTGATGAAGGTGAAAACCCAGCTCATTTTACGCTTTGCTCTGTGTTGGAGCACCAAGGCCACATTAAGTGTTTTGTTGTACTTATTTCACCGTCGTGAATCGAAACCTGTTGTTTAAAAGGACATACTTTGATGTTGAGTCACTGTCTGTCATTTTCAAAGAAGCCGTTTCTGAAACATCACCGGGAATGTTTTGACTTTTCTCAGCGGAAAGTGACAAAGGTTTAGTAAGTTTTGTTTTTAGAAAGGCTTTGCCCTAACCTTTTCCGTAACAAACAATGTGCCTTCAGTCTTTAGCTTTTTTTTCCAGCCAGCTCTAATAATAGGCTTCTGCATCGGAGATTTAAAGTTTATACAAGGTGGCCGGGGGGAGCGCAGCGGGCAGAGATTAGAAATCCTGTGCTTAAATCGATGCTTTAAAATACAAATGTAAATACCTTCCTCACAATGAATTTTCAGGCTTTGAAACATCAGCATTTCTGTGCTGACATGTGTAAGGACAGACATTAATGTGCAGCTCCTTCATAGGGCTTCCGTTGGTCTGATAAAGTTAACTGGGAGATGTAATAGAAAAGTAATTTGTGTTTTTCCAGCAGCATGAATATCTTCCTTGTGCAGCTGTAAGATCGAGAAATTGATCTTGCAAAGGAATCCACATGAAGGAGAAATGCTTATGAGCTGGAAATACACTTTAGTGGCACTTCAGGCCTGCCTTGAATTTACATCTGCTGTTCCTGTTAGATTTCTACATGACCTTTCTTACACAGGGGATTAGTTAAGATCTCGGTGGCCGAGATCTCAGATCTCATCAAAGGTGGGCACTGGGGCCCACGAGGCCGTGGTGCTTCTGTTCAGGATTTACTGGGCTCTGTTTTACTGGTGCCTCTCAGCTTTGCTGGGCACTAAAGGAAACATGAGGAATAAAAGAGGACTGAGTGTCACTTTGTTGGGACAGTCACACGGCGTAATGATGAGTCACAGACTGGTTTGGGTTGAAAGGGACTTTAAATCTCACCTTGTTCCACTCTGCTGCCATGGCAGGGCCACCTTCCTGCCCAAAGCCTGCCCCTGCTCCGAGCCCTGTCCCCCCTGGCCTGGGATGTTTCCCAGGATGGGCCTTCCTGCTCTGAGTGACATCACTCAAAATCCTGCACAGCTTCAGGGTTGGAAGTGTGACCTTGAGGAATGGGATCTGTAACTGCTCTGGGAATTCACCCCAACTGTTCCACAGCTAATCTGGAATAGCTCCACTCCATTCAGTGAGTTGTAGCTCGTGCCTTGGTTAAACAGCATTGCAGCTTTAGAGAAAGTGCAGATGTTTGATAATTACTACTTTTAACTCCATACTATTTTAATCCAGCAAATGAGATTTAAAATAGAGCTACCACAAAATTGTATGCTAGCACCCTGACTGGATGAGCTCCTCTGGAGACACAAGCACTGAGAGTGGCCTGGTGTGTCAGGAAGCAGAGCTGGGTGCACATGGATTTATTGAGGTGCAGGCGGAATGCAGGCACTGCAACGGGAAGTGGGATCGTTCTCCTGGAGTGACTGAGACTCCTTATCTGCTAGTCAGGGTGAAATGGGTGTAACTGTGATTTCTGGTGTGTACAAGGTTAGTCCAGACTCTTCTGTTGGCAAATCTGATACTTGAATATGATTCATAATTCCTTGTGACTGATGGATTTAAAGAGCCAGCTACCTTTTCTCTCAATATCATTACATATTTTTGCTTGTTAATCCCAAATGTACTACAGGAAACATCTGTTAGTCCTTTGATATGTGCTCATAAATATCTCTGGTGGAATTAGAGGAGTAATCTCTTCTCCCCGTGCTTTGTGAAGTGATAGAAATTATTCAATACACAGATCTAAACTAACACAGTTTACAAAGCAAAACTCTCCCCCAGTCTGACATTCCTTTTTGTTATAATTTCTCTCATTTAGAAGACAGCTACTTGTTAATGAGTTAGATCCCAAGAGCCTCTTCTGAAAGGCTTTAAATTCAGGGATCAATATCTGTATCCTGGGCTTATCCAAAGCACTGTGGACAGCAGGTCGAGGGCAGGGATTCTCCACCTCCACTCAGGTGAGAGCCCACCTGCAGAGCTGCCCCAGCACAGGGAGGAGCTGGAGCTGCTGGAGCCAGGCCAGAGGAGGCTCCAGGATGAGCAGAGGGATGGAGCAGCTCTGCTGGGAGGAAAGGCTGGCACAGCTGGGATTGTTCACCTGCACAGGAGAAGCTTTGGGCTGAGCTTAGAGCTCCTTCCTGTGCCTAAAGGGCTGGAGAGGGACTTGGGACAAAGGATGGAAGGACAGGACACAGGGAATGGTTTCCCACTGCCAGTGGGCAGGGCTGGATGGGATATTGGGAAAAAATTCTTGGTTGTGAGGGTGGGGATGCCCTGGCACAGGTACCCAGAGCAGCTGTGGCTGCCCCTGGATCCCTGGCAGTGCCCAAGGCCAGGCTGGACATTCCTGGGACAGTGGGAGGTGTCCCTGCCATGGGAGGGTGGAATGGGATGAGCTTTAACATCCCTCCCAACCCAAACCATTCTCGGATAAACTCAGGGATGGCAAAAGCAAACGTGAGGCAGGCAGTAGCTAAAGGAATCACCATTAGCAAGGCAGAGAATGGAACAGTGGCCGTGCAGCCCCAGCTGCCTCTCTGGCAGCTCTGCTTTAGTGCACGGAGTGGCACAAGGGCACGGGAGGGTGGATGTCACAGGCCAGGAGTGACTGAAACAGGCACTGAGGGCTTTGAGAGCACAGCAGGCAGGGAGCTGGCACCAGTGTGGCAGGTAGGATTGCACTGGGCATAAAGTGAGATCTCAACTTGTGGTGTACTGTTTTTCCCAAAGAACACCCAGTTTCTCAGCAATCAGTGCCCTATTATGGAATAGATCTGCATATGACTGTGTGTGCTTGAGAAGAATTTCTGTATGGAGCTGATGTTGAGCAGATGAGGAGTTGATGTGGAGCAAATGAGACTTTGGTACAAATTAGGGTAGAAGAGGCACCCTTGGTGCACCCTGTTCGAAAGTAAGTCTCCATTTGAGGAGAGTGAAACTAATGAGCTTGGTAGGTGGGTAAGTGCTGAAGGGTCAGGAGAAGAAAAAGTGTTTTGTTTTTTTTTTTTTTTACCTGGAGGTTAACTGAGGGGACATTGTAGGTCCCACAGTTGTGTCATTGCCGTGTTCAGCAGGTCAAGAGGGCGTTTAGGTAAATGCCAAGTTTGTGGCTTTTCATTTAAGTCTGCAAGGGTCAACGTTATCAGGAACACGTGGCCTTGATGGCTTGTGTGGTTTTCTGTGCTCCACCTTCCCCAAGGGCTCCGAGTTTTCATTCACTTTATTCTGGGCGCTTGTAGAGGTGATACCTATGCAGATCTAAGGCTCGAGGGGGGAGATTCTTTTTCTATATCTTTCTCTGATTGATACAACCTGGGCACAGAAGACCCACTTAAATAAATGGTCTGCACAAGGGCTCCACTAGCAACGTAGCTTTACAGAGCCACAAAGGTCAGGTGAATTTTTCATGTAAACAGGGCTGAGCTGTGTGCCTATAAAACGGTGTTTAACCTGTGTAACACTGAGCAGGTCAGTATTCATCTTAGCAAAGTGCTTTTGAGATCTCCAGCTGAAGCTGTAGGTGGGTAAATGGTTTTTTTAATTGACTGGAATATTGAATTCAGAGCCAGCGTTGTTGAACAGCAGAGGACAGAGCTGTGGTGTGCTCAGAAGCAAGAAGGTGAAAGTGGGTGTGAGTGCAACTAATCAAGATGTACAAGCTGCCAGTTTTTGCCCTCTTTCTTGCAAGTATGTCCTTGTAATGTATGCTTGTAAAACTAATCTCTTTTAGCATGACTTAAAGACCTAGAGAGTCTCTCTGCTCAAGAGTTGCTCCTGGTTCTGGATAATTCATGATGGGCTGTGGATGTGTGTGCAAGTGACACATCTCATAATAACTTCACTTACAAACATACAGTTCATCCCAACCAGCACCTCGTGTCCAGGTGTTTTGGAGTCTTAAGCATCCTGAAACTTCAATTATTTATTCATTTCAAAGGTGAGAAGTTGAACAGTGAAGTGTAAGTGGTGCACAGAGGGCTTGGGGTGTTCTGATGGTGACAACTGAGATGTCTGTCCTGCCATGACCCTCATCGGGAGGGTTGGGTTGTACTGGTCCCATCAACTTTTTATTAGTCTAGCCCTTTTCTGAGGCCCTTTTCAAGCCCTTCCCCTGGTCCTGGCTGAGCTGAATGTTACCAGCAGCTGAGGGAGGGAATAAAGCAGGAGCTGTGCTTGTTGCACTGTTGAGCAGTGTCCTCTGGCTCTTTGGTGCCTTTGTGGAGTGATGGATGCTCTGGGATGGGCTTTGCTTCTTCTTCTGATTCTCTGGTTGTAATTACCAATCCCTACAATCATTTATCATCATTAATCTTCCCTCCCTCATATCTCCCCCACCTTTTTCCTGGGTGGTGGCAGTGTGTAAAGCCATCCCTAAAAGGGAAAGCAGCAGGCAGGCAGTAAAAGCAATAAAACCATGAGTGAAGAGCAAACAAGCAGCATTGCTTCCCTGAGGTTCTCAGCCAAGCTCCAGCAGTTCAGGAGCTTCCTGAGGCAGGAGCTGGAGCCTGGGCTGGCCCTGCAGATGTGCCTGGTGGCCACAGTGGCCACTGTGGCTCTGGCAATGCTGGCTGCAGGGGCAGACCAGCTCTCCCATCATCGTGTTCAGCTGAGAATTTCATGGCTTTTCAACTGGGAAACCTTGTGTGTCAAACAACTGCATACAAGCTACAAGTAAAATGAAAGGTACAGAATATTTTTTGAGTGAAAAGCAAGAATCTGGTTTGGCTCTATGAAGGGCACTGGAGTGGTTTAAGTTTTGGTACAAAGTAGGGCTTTGTAGTTCCTGCCACTTCCACTCTTTGGAAGATGTGTTTAATTAGAAACCACAGCTGGAAATAAATTTCCTGAGTCACATTAAACAATACATCCTGAACTTGGACATGTGGGGAAGGCTTTTTGGGCAGTGGGCACAGCCTGTGTTTGTTGCTCCATGACATTTCACGTGGTGGAGTCCTCAGTCACAGCCCTCTCTGACTTTGTAGGGGTACACAGAAAAGTGCAGTGTGATTTGAGAGGGGATTTTTCCCTTCTCTCCTAGCTGGGAGTTAGGGAGGAAAAAATAATTGCATAAAATCCAATAAGAGTAGCACAAAAAAAAAATAAAAAAGCTAGAGGGTTTATTTGTAGCAAAACAGAATAATGCAGATTAGTTGTATAGGGTTCAAAGCTTATAACCTCAAGGAAAAAAAGTTAATTTCTGGTCTTTCTGCATCAGTACTTCGGTGTCAGGTGTTCTGAGCTGGTTTACTTAGCTTACAGAATTGGTTAAGACAATTTGAATATGATTATTTGATTAACAGAGTATTATTGTGGGCCTGGGGAAAAGTCAATGGCTGTCAGTGAAAGGTGCAGTGTTCAGCAGAACCAGAGGCAAAGTGCTGCTGCAAAGCCAATGGAACAGGATTTTTTAGCTCATCTGGTTTTTGTTCTGTAGGTTTGTCGTGTTTCCTGTTCCTGGGGGTGAAAAGAAGGGGTGGAGAGAGAAAAATGTGTCTTTAATCAGATGCGAGTTGGTTTCTACTTAGTAAATGGCTGTTACTACATTAAAACCCATTTTTTTTCCCCAGCAAGACCATCCAAGCAGAGACTCCTCTTTTCTCAAACCTGGTTCCTTCATCCTGCTTTTATGGAATGTGGGTGGGACAGTGACTTTTTTCTTTTTTTTTTTTTTTTTTTTTTAACAGGAGTTGCTTTAATTGGTCATCTCTCTGTGTGAAAGCAGTGACTGGGAAGGATTCCTGCCCAGGCAGGTCATGGTTAGCTCTGACTCCTGTGCACCCTAAGCAAGTTTGTACTTGACAGGAGGTGCTTATGGCTGTGCAGCAACTCTGGGAAGCATCCAAAAATTCATCACACCGCTGTGGTTTTTCTATTTGCTTTGGTTTTCTGGAGAGGCTGTGAAGTTCTCAGCAGTCAGTGTCCCAGGGATCTGTGTCTGCAGCCTTGAGGAGCTGGGCTGTCACAGCATCCTCCCTTTGTGCAGGCACTGAGAGGTGCTTCACTCCCCCAAATCTCTCTTTTTTTGGGGTTGATTTGGGTGAATTCCCCCCTTCCGCTCCCAGTCTCGGTGTTGGGAGTTGTCTGAGGGTGTGTGGTGATGGTGCAATTCTCATTGTTTATAGCTGAGATGTTGCTGAAGGTTGCCCTGAGCATAAAGTGAAAATTTCAGCCTTATCACCTGTGGGGCTTGTTGCTATTTTCTTTTTAAAAAACTGCTTTGTAATTTTTAGCTAAGACTGACAGAGTGTTCCTGAATCAAAGTGGAGCACTGCAAAAGAACTTCTGAAGGAGTTTTCATAGGAAACTTAGAAAACATTTTCCTTTGAAGAGTCTTCACACTCATGTTCTCTTTTTGGTTCACTGGGTGCTTCTGGTAGGTTTTGCAAAAGGAGAAAACTGGAAAACTTTTTCCATTCTTAAAACACAGAAGTTTTTGTTATGCAGTCCTTAGTCCTGCTATGCTGAGCATGCAGCTGAGAAAGAATTATGGTATTTAGTCTCTGGTAATGCAGGGCTGTCAATTTGCTTCATGTTTTAAGTAAATTTTCATCAACCCCCTAATTACAGGGAGTCATTTTTTTAAAAAAAACGTGTGTGTGTCGGCTCCAACAGCTCCAGTATTTGTGGGCTCCTGACAATTTCAAATTGCTAATGAAGGTCTGGATTTCGAAGATGTGGTCAGCTGAAAGCACTGAAGGGTATTGCATAACAACACATCAATTTAGGAATGAAAATGCAGTTTGAGTGAGGTCAGATTCTGGTTATTTCTGACTCTTTAGCATAAACAGCACTTTTTATTGCAGGTTGAGTGCTGAAGAAGATCAGAACAAAAATCCCCAGGTTTTCTTTTCCCTTTATTGCCAGCCATCAGTGAGGTTTTGCAGGCTAAGCAAGAATCAATTTTGCAGCCGTGGCAAATTCTTCTGCCAACTGATAAAGTGGACTAATTTATAACAACCTTTTTCTTATTTAACGTTTAGTTATGGCAAAAATTACCTTGTTAAAAGGTTGCCCCTTTTTTGCATTCATTGTTAACTTGAAGGTTGGTAATTGGAGCCTGTTTTGGCATAGTTTGGATTTGAAGAGCCACGCTCTGAAGCACAGCCTGGTTATTCTGGCTGCACTGACTGTGTGTCCCTAGGGTCTGAAATGTGTGCTGTGGTTCAGAGAGTGCCAGAAAACTGCTCTTTAATTCTTCTCAAGGATTTTCGGGGAGCTTCACAGAGTTTGCTGCCTCAAGAGTGGGAAGAGGCACTGGGCTTGGAAGGTCTGTTGGTAGTTGAATTCAGCAGATGCACAAGCCCCTGCTGGGTTCTGCCATCCTGCCCCAGGCTGAGCCCCCTGGTTGTGTTTGTGTGAACCCACAGTTTGAGCTACAGCCTCAGTGGGAGAGCAGGGGTTTGGGAGGTTGGAGTTGCCATCACTGCAGGGATAAATTCAGGAGAGATGTTGCTGTTGCCTTAAAATGCAGCTGTGGTGTCTTTGTGCATGGCCAGAGCCTCACAGTCCTGACCCACAGGGCAGCTAAATGCAGCAGGAACAGAGCTGGTAGTGATGAGTTCTGATTTGGGAAGTTCTCTTTCATGGTGTTAGTGCAGGTCTGCAGCATCAAATGCACAAACATCCACAGAAAGGCAGAGTGAGTGGTCATTATTCATAACACTAATAGCTTGCTGGTCATGACACGTCGTTTTTTTTCCAAATATGAGGTTTTGCAGCCAGAGTATAAAAATTAATCTTAGTTATAGAGGACATTATCTCTTTTAGAAAGAGCATGTGTGTCTTCTAAAGCACTCTTGATACCCTGTCAGTATTCTGTATGGAGGTGGGATCATGCATGAGTTTTGGAAACTGAAGACTGCAGAAATGAATTGGAAGTTTGTTGGGACGTGCCAGGCTATCCATCTGAACAGTTAAGTGGGTATAAGCCTGAGTTTGGCTCCTGTATTCTTTCAGGCTGTCATCCATGAACTGGAGCCTTAGTGTGACATAAATAAGCCACTAATTGCCTGTGATTTGTCTTCCATGCACCTCCAGTTCTGGATCCTTTGTAGTAAAACAGTTCTGTCAGAGAGGAAAGGGCTGAACTTGCATAACTGGAGGCAAGAAGCTGCTGCTGGCACCAGCAGCTCCCAGCCAAACACCTCATTTAGCATTGGGAAATCTCTGCTGAGGTCCCAGGACCAGCACAGTGCAGAGTGTGCCTTCATCCCCTGAGCAGCAGCTGGGCCTGGGTGCAGAGTGAGAACTGGAGTGACAGAGCACACTCCTGATTGTGCTGAAGATGAATTGCTGAAATCCCCAGCGCTGTGACAGCCTGGAAGCTGCTGGGAGAGAGCACAGACTGCCTGGGGGACAGTGACAGTGAGCATCCTCAGCTACTGCTGTGCCCTGTGCTGTGTGAGCTGGGCTGGGCTCTGCTGCCATGGGGAGCAAAAAACCCTGTGGCTGCTGGCTCTGCTGGGAGACAACACCCACACGAGACAGAAAATCCATTTCATGGATTTTTGTAGGCACTCTGGATTAGGTTTCATCTCTCAATTCAGTAGCAAGGTCTAAATGAATGGAGAAGAGAGAAGCATTTGTTTGTTCCTGTCTGTGTGATGGGAGTTTCACATGCCTCTGTGGGTCTTCTCCACAAGAGCAGCAGAGAAAAATTTTTGAAAGCAGATTAAGAGACCTGGAACTGAGATGGCACTGGTAAGAAACAGGATTACCTGAATGTCATCTTTTTTCTTGGGTGTTTATTGCAGTTTGTGGAAAAAAGCCCCAGAACAGAAGGTGCAGCAAAGCTGAATATAGTTGAGTGGCAGGAAATTCCATCAAGGAAAATATGGTCATTGGTTTCTACAGTTTTATTCAGTGATTTCATTTCCCACATGTTTTTCTACAGACACCACACTTGAAAGTTGAGTAAAATTGTATTCAGTGCAAACCAAGAGTTTGGGATGAGGTGGAGATGGTCATGCCTTGACACCAGCCTGGACATGGTCAGTGTATCTGCTCCCACTCAGGATTTGGAGGCTCCCCAGAGTTCAAGAACACAAACACATGCAGTCCATCCCACCTGAGTCTTGTGAGGCAGCTCCAACTCAAACTCTTATTTGTGCTCACAAACAGGAGCTTTGGCACAGCGTGACACCTGAGTTTGTGTTGGTATTTCAGACTGTGAAATTCTAGCAGTGAGGATTTCTGATGAGGTTGTACCTGGATGGAATTTCTAGAGGGAATGTGAGGTTGAAGGTTATGTTAGAAGAGAATGACTCTCTGGTTTTAGTTGTGTATACTTGATATTGAATAAAAACAGCTTAAATAAAGCCAATTTAAATCCTCCTTGAAAAGTATCACATACACCAAACATCCTTGACTTGCAGCTATTTGGCTGCTGAGTGTTGCTTTATTTGTGGAACAGGGCAGACAAATTAATTTGGAGACTGTGAAGGGAAAAGAATGAAACTTTTTATTTTATGGACGCTCTCAGTTATATGAAAACCAGTTTTGAATTGTCACTGGGCCATGTGAAGCCCCCAGCATGTGAGCTGAGTTTTATTGAAGTGTGCCTTAATCTCTTTGAAACCAAAACTGTTCAGAAGGTTTGCATTAATGGTGAGTGTTAGATAGCCAGCTCCTGAAGAGCTTTGATCTCTTGTGTGCTGCCTCCAGCAGGGGCCAGGGATCCCTGCTGCTCCTCAGGTGGTTTGGGTATTTGGGTAACAAGCCAAAGGATTCCATTGGGAACAAGGGCTCTGCTGCTTTTTTTTTTTCTGTCTGGAAGGTAAAGCTGGCTCGTTGTGTTGTGAATCCCACCATGTCCCATCCCCAGGAGCTGGGTGATGGAGTCACTGTGCAGTACAGAATATCTAGAGACAGTCTGGAAGCATGGTAGGAAACCAGATTATCATTTAAAATGAGTGAAACTACTTAAAGACACGTGAGAAAAAGAAGCTGCAAAAACCTGCAGTGAAACACTTCTCACTGCCCCACAGAATGGGGAGTAGCAGCAAGAGTGTTCAGCTGGAGAATGCCCTCCCAGGTATAAAATGTTTCTGTCCCGTGTTCTGTATTTTGGAATTCAGCATGTGGTCTATTGTGCCTGGCCAGGTCAGCTCCTCTCTGTGCCTGTCAGACCATTCCTTGAATACCAGGCTCCCTGGGAAAACCAAGAAATCACCGAGTGCTTTTAAAAGCATTTAAAAGGCAGCCTGGCAGGAGAGTTAAAATGTGAAGACTGACAGCAGATGTCACGTTAAAGACTTTTTTCAGGTAGCACGAGGTGGTGGGGCTGAAGCACAGGAGGTGGGCAGTTTGGTTTTGGGGTTTTTTTGCTGTGTAACCCAAAGGGATTTACCCTTGCTGGGAGGTGGGGTGGCTGCAGGGTGGTTTGGTACAGGACAGGGGGAATGGACTCACTCGGTGCCTTCAGGTGTGTGTGTGTGGGAGTCCTGGAAAAACAGGACCCTGAGCACTTGGGCCTTTGTGTGATTTTTTGGGTGCAGAGCTCGCTGTTCAAATCGTGCTCCACAGGCTTTTGGAAAAGCCTTGGGTGCCTTCAGGGCACTTCTGCCAAGCAGCTGCAGAGCTGCATTCCTCTGCTTGCCAATATCCCAAAATTATTTGCATGCCAGTATGATGGAAGTAGGTATCTGAAATGATTCCTAAAACCTTGAATTACCAGTTTTTTGAAGGCACTCAGACCTTCAGTTGTGGTTTTTGGAAGGAGCACTGTGTGCACATCACTCGTGGTGTGTTACTGGCAGCCCCAGCAGCTCAGACATCCCTCTGCTCATCGTTCTCTCCAAGCAGGGCTGGGCTGTGCCCTGGGGGACATTTCAGAAGCAGAGCTCATCTCCCTGCTGCTCTCTCCCTGGGCAGTCCCACCTCCTCCATCGGGACAGCAACCTGGCAAGGGAGGTTTTAGTTCCCAGCTCACTGCGAGCCTGAGCTCCCTGTGTTGGGGCTGTTTGGGCACTGAGACGAGCAGTAGGGTGGCGACAGTGAAGCAGAATGGAGACTTGATTTAAATTTTAAGCTATAGATGAAATCTTAACTGTTTGTAGAAAGCAAGAGAGAATAGTCCAGGGATGGACTTGCTGGAACAGAGCTCTGAAAGTGGCTTCTTTAAACTCCTGTGCTTCCCCTGCCCTCGTGTCCTTGTCAGTGCACTGAGCCCCAATAAGACGCTGTAATTACTATTGAAATCTCCATTGCAATAATGAGCACCATGACAAACGGGAGAATAACCCAGAGGGTTTGCAGTTCCCGTGCTGGGCTGCTGAGCGTGGTTGGAGGTTGGGGCTTCACATGTCTGAGCATCAGCTGTGTGGGGAGGGCATTCCTGCTCCCTGCAGGGGCTCTGCTTGATGCTCGGTTCTCAGTGGTTCAGCTTGGCTCTGGCACCCAGCTTCGCCCTGTTCCCACTGCAGTGGCTTTGCCAAGGGTGCCAGCTGATGGTGCCATCTCCCCTCGCCATGGCGGTGGCACGGTGAGCCAGATGGGCATCTCAGCCCACCTTGCAAAAACGCATTTCTTTCCCTCCAGCCAAATCTGTCCTTCCCCATCTGGTTAATCGCTCAGGCGTGGGGAAAGCTGTGCCAGTACGGAGGGGGTGTGATGTGCAAACGGGGATGAGTTCCTGGAGGGCTGTGGGAGGATGAGCATTGGTCTTTAAGCAGCTTTTCTGCTGCTTATGAAACCACAGGCTGGGCAACCACAGCTCCCTGTGCAGCGGTGTCGTTCTATATTTTCCTGCACTTGAGATTGAGCGCGGCTCACTCTGCTGCCGTGTGCTCTGTGCTGCTCTGTCCCTGCAGGCTGTGGCATTTGGGCATGGAGAACCTGCTCAGTGCTGCCCTGCTCTGCAGGTGGGTTCCTCCTCCACAGGCTGTCCTGTGTCCCTGCACGTGTTGGAGTGGCTGCACTGGGGCTGTGGTGTGTGATCCAGGATCCCGTGATGTGGTTTCCTCCCTGTTCCCATATTTGCAGTCAAGTTCCAGAGAGCTGGGGGCAATCACAGCCATGCCATGCCAGGGCCCTGGCAGTTGTCCTTTTATCCCCAAACCCATCTCACCCACGTGTTGGTAACCTATAGCCCGTCCCTGTGTTCTCCACAAGAATTTAATTGAATAAACGTATTTATTGCAATGTACAATGATATCCAAGCCATTGCTGCCAAACAGGCTATTTGATACCAAGCTTTGCTTTTTAGATAAATTTCAATAGCACCGCTACTAAGTGGTTTTATAGACCATTACTTTTGGCCAATTCATGAGCCATCACACTAACGTGTTTTCAGATGAATTGCCTTTATTATCCTACTAATACAATTAATGTATCTTCTCGTGGTTACCTCGTCCTGCACGTTGTTTTTGTGAGAGGTGGAACAGCATTAACTACATAGAAAAAAACCTTTCTTTAGAAACCTACTGGGCTTTCCAGAGCCCTGGCTCTGTTTCTCAGAAATCACAAAGGTTGTCAGTGTGTTTTTCTTGGCTTCCTACGCAGGAATCATTCCTAAGTAAGGGAACAAACCTGTGAAATTCCTTGTGGAGGGTGGGAAGGTACCTGTGGGTGAAGGGCATTCCACAGCAGGCACCAGCAGGTGAGTGAAATACAAAGGGGGTGATTGAGAGAGAAGGTTAATTAGTGAGCTCGGTGATTAGTGGTCCCTGTCACGGGCAGGGCAGGACAGGATCTCCTTCCACCCTCCCTGCAGCTGGGAGCCTCCACCTGCACCCACTGCATTTCCATACAAACCATCAGAGGAGTTACACGTGTGCCAGCATCCATCGGGCTCTTCCTACTCCCTCCCTCTCTCTTTTGAAGCTTTCAGCTTTTAAAGTTTTTTTTTTTTCCTCCCAGCAGTGTGGACACTTGGAGCGTGGGTGTAGTGGGGAGCTGGATGCAGCTGTGTGGATATTCCTGCCTTGCACCTTGTGAAGTTGTAGTTTTGGTCAGCAGGGCTGCAGTGAGTTTTTAATCTCGGTGATGGTGCCCGTGGGATGGCAGGGGAGCAGCCCTGGTGATGCTGAGCTCCTCCTTCCCTGGAAAACAAGCAGCCCCTCCTGAGCACAATGAGTTTTTGGGGTCGGGGAGAGCAGTTGGTTGCTGTAAACATTGTTGGTTACCAAAATTAGTGCCTTGCCTCCTGTTTTGTTTTTTTTTTTTTTTTTTTAAATAACGGGATGTTGTGCTCGTCTGGCAGCCTGGGGACATCTGGTGCTGTCAGAGCAACGTGACTACTGAGATGCTGTGCAGGCAATGCCCTGGCCAGGGAAAGATCACAAATATCAGCTAATAAGCTTTAAAATTACTTCAACAATAGGCGTTCAGGAAGATGGGTGGACAGAGATTTAGGAAATCTATTTCTCTTCCTGACTTCTTTAAAAATAAAAAGTTACAAATGTAAGTTTAGTCTAATCTTGAATTTTGAGGTCAGCCCAAAGCAGGAAGAGCTAGAATCTATTATGTCTGAAGTGATATGGATTGGTTTTATGGATCTGTAATACTTGAAATCCATTTTTTTAACTGGAATTATTGTCGAGTTTATTCTTTTGTTGTAATGTGCAGCATCATGGTGTTAATCCAGCGATTTGTTGTAGTTCCTTATTTTTAGTTCTATTTTTTTAGACTGCTGGTCTCAACAGCAGATCTATTTCAGTAGTTTCACTCAACTTTTCCCATAAGTATGTTTGCTGTTCCGTTGGGATGTTGATAGAAAACTGTAACGGGAAGGAACGGCTCAGTGACAGCTTTGAACAGATCTCGTCATGCAAATCTGCTTTTCCCTCCTATGCAAATGTTAAGGAGAAGTGTAATAGATATGTAAGCTGTTAAGTATGAACCAGCTGGATTTTCTGGCTTTGTGAGGCTCACATTCACTCCTTTACCTTTGTGCTCCCCAGAGGTGAACTGGGGGAAAGGGGAGGGTGCAAGGCTTGGTTTAAACCTGGCTCCTGCCCTGGTGGTGGAGCTGGGGACAGGGCAGCCTCCCAGAGCTGCTGAAATCCAGGGGTTCCCTTCTGCTCCCCCACACCCTGGGCTGTGTCTGAGGGATGCTCTGGGCCACAGGAGAGCTGGCCCTGGAAGGGAGGTGGTGAAAATTGGGCAGGGGCCTCCCAGCTTCGTGGGTGAGGTGCCCCCACTACCTGTACTGAGTAGCCCAGGCACTGCTGATCTTGTCTTTGCTCTGATAAAACCGTGTGGCTTTGCAGTAGGTTTGTTTGCTTTTGTTTTTATTTTCTAACCAGAATGTACAGGTAGTATCTGTCATAACATTTTGTCAAACTCTCACCATCTGAATCAAAGCTGATGATTCTGGAGATGCTGTAACCTTCACTTACACTAAGTGGATGTTTTGTGTTTAACAGGCTGCATTTAAATTTATTTTTAAGATGCACTACCAATAAAAAATTAGCTCATGGAGCTCTTTTCTTCTGGCAGAAATGACTGCTGTCACTGCAGCCAACGTGAACTTCAAATGGGACCCCAAGAGCCTGGAGATAAGGACCCTGGCAGTGGAGAGGCTGCTCGAGCCTCTTGTTACACAGGTAGGAAAAGATGGGGCAAAATAAACATGATTGCCTGATTTGATGTTTTATTCTAATCAGGTCACAAAGCTTAAATTCTAGGTGTAAAACGCTATAAACTAAAAATCAACAAGTCTGTGAGCAGTTTCTTAGCTCAGTTTCATTGGAGCAGTCACTGGCAGTGAGTCCAGGGAGGCTGTGCTGCTTCAGCACCTGATTAGACCCAGTCGTTACTGACATGCATTTCTGCACTTCTGACTGAAATAATGCTCTGTGCCTACACTTTGTGCTGGATTTGTGAATAAAAGCTCCTTTCTTGTGGTGTATATGCCCCAGTGGAAAGCTCTGAAGAGCACAGGAAGGCTGCAGTAAAGTCCTGTAAATGGGAGCTGTGTGTATTGGGTGTTTGGAAAATTCTTGGAAGAGACTTTCTAGGAGGTCTGGAAGAGAAGGTGCACAGGAGAGACAGTTCACTTGTCAGCATGGTTTTCTGGGATGTGAAATGTCTAAAATGACAGAATGAGCTGGACACAATCCCTGCTAAGTAGAGACAGCAATGATCAAGTTTTGTTTCCAATATTATTCCCTGTAGTCACCAGGCTGCTGTCTGTACCTGTACTTGTTCCTTCTGGATCCTCAGGTGGGCAGTTGGATGCTGAGGCTTTTCAGCTGAAGTTACTCATGGAGTCTTTGCTTAGGAGAAATTGGCCTAATTTGGCAAATTTAACCGAGCAAAGGACCTTTCACAGAGTGCAGCATTCACAGGACCTTTGTCACCCAGGGCAATGTCTGTAATTTACTCCTCAAGGAATAAGCACAACAGGCTGCACTGGCAATCCCCAGTTTTGTGAATGATGTGAGTGGCAAAAATACAGAGAGGGGAAGTGGAGCAAATTGCCTTGTTGCAGCTTGTTCTTTATTTGTAGAACACGAGGAACTGAGAGTGCCCAGTACAAATGAATGCTCCCCATTAACCAACCATGGTATTCCCAACTGCAGGCTTTCCCTCTCTGCAGCAGCCAGCTGGGAAGATGGATTCAGCTCTGAGGACCTTTATGTCAGCAGTCCTTGGGCTTTCCAGAGCAGTGATTTTTTTTTTTTTTTTAGTGTTGTAATTTAATGTCCCTCTCAAGTAGCTTTGTGTGCATTTTCTGCAAAGGAGAGGAAAGAATGAGGCAAGTGGAGAAGTGAGTGTGGATTTTGTGACATGCCTGTGTTGGATGGGAGGGGATGGATCCTGATCCTGAGCTCAGGGATTACCTGGGGCTCTCCTGGCCTCTGGTGATGGCTCTGCTCCCAGCAGGGTTTCAGTGTAAGACACAGAGCTTGGAAATATTTGCTGATTGCAGGATGACTGTGGGAGTTCAGTTGGGTTTTTTTTAGGGAAATAACGAGCTCGACCAAGTCCTTTGCTCTGCATTCAGCCCTTTGGCTATAGCACTGATTTGGGCTGAAAAGAAACTGTGTGTCTGCATTTCTACTGGCACAGACTTCAACCTTGTCTGGGGTCTCCTATGACTGGAGTTAGCCCAAACTAATTATCCCCACCCTGGTTTCCTTTATTGGTGCCAAGGAGCTCTGGCTTGTTACTGAGACTGCAGCTTATCAAAAATACAAATAGATCTCCGTTCTTAAAAGCAACTTTTAAGGTGTGCTGCTGGTAAGAGAAATCTTTGAGTTGTTTAGCTGCATTTATTTTGCTCATCTAAAGAATCAAAGAAGCATGGTAATGTTTAAATGTGAAAAACCCTCTTTAGGTTAACTTTTGCATCAGGCAATAGTGCAGGTATTAGCAATACAGTGTCCAGAAAAAAATACACGTGGCCATTACTGTCAAATGGATAAATATTAAATTTGATGTTGGGTTTTTTTCCCCTTCCATCTGTGCCTTTAGGTAACAACACTGGTTAACACCAGCAACAAGGGCCCCTCCAATAAAAAACGAGGCCGTTCTAAAAAGGCTCATGTCTTGGCTGCTTCAGTCGAGCAAGCAACAGAGAATTTCCTGGAGAAAGGAGACAAAATCGCCAAGGAGAGCCAGTTCCTGAAGGAGGAGCTGGTGGCAGCTGTGGAAGATGTTCGTAAGCAAGGTAAGAGTGGGGATCTGGTGGCTCCTCAGGCAAGGAGAGCCTTTCCCATTTCCCTTTGCTGCTCTTTCTGATGACTCTCAGTTTGTGGGTTCTCAGCTTGCCTGGCTGCCATCCCTGAGCAATAATGTAACTGGACAGGTCTGGAAATTGCATGGCCCAAGTAGAGGTTAAGAAGAGAAGCAGAAGGGCTGATTCTTTGAAGAGCATTTAAAAACTCAGTTTAGGCTCAGAAGTAAAAGTGCTCCCCACAGCTATGAATTTTATGGGACTACATCTGAAATAATGTCAGTAATTCCTTCAGTATCTGACTGTATACAGACCAGCACTGCAGGAGGAAGAGCCAAGTGTTGACTCAACAGAGACGTGTTTCTTGAATATGGAAAATGTAAACAGCACCAAACAGAATGTGAAGACCTTGATTAAATATTCCAGGCTTCCTTCCTCATATCTAATGTTGATTTTTATCATTCTCCTTTTTTACTTTCTTGGAGCAGACCTGCAAGAAAAGCCTATGGAGCTGACTTACTCTAAAATATTCACTAGTAAATATTGTTGCTCATAAATCATTTATCATTCTTCCAGTCATGAGTCTTCTCTATGCTTCAGTGAAACCCAGTCAACTGGTATTAATGGTGACGGCTGCTGCTGCAAAAAAGGGAAAGCTCATTAGCATTAATTACTTGTTTGTAGCTGAAGTTGCAGAGTGGTGAAATATTAGTTAAAAATGGTTCTAAGTACTGGATGAGCCTGGTTGACAGACCAAAGAAAGATCAAGGTAAGAAGGCTGCAATATGAGGGGCTAATTGAGTTGGCTTAATTTAACAACAACAAACAGCAAGGGAGCCCCTTTGACTCGGAGCTTTAATTGTTGGTGCTCCTCTGCTGCTCAGTGCAGTCAGAGCTCATCTGGGGCTGCCTCCAAATGGCTCAGTGATGCTGGGAGAGAGGACAGGGAGCTCTGCTCAGGACTCACAACTTCCCTGGGCTGCATTTATAGCTGAATATTGCAGTGAGAAGCTGGTGGGAAGGAGAGAGTGATAAAAACCTTTCCAAGTGACCCCTTCCCATGTTTCTTGGCTCCTTTTTGGTTCTGAGACTACACATAGGCTCGATGCCAAAACCTCCCTGCTCTGTTGGCTTTGACAGAGGAGGTGAAGCTCATAACTGAGTGAAATAACTTCCCACCTTCAAGTTGCTTCACTTCTTGCTCCCTTTTTGCTGTTTGCAGCTTGTGTGGATGCTGGTGTGACAGGGCTGGCTGTGCCTGTCTGCTCAGACACCACAAGTGGTGCCCACCATCCTCTGGAGTGACACAGCTCAAACAAAGCCAGGGCTCAGAGCTGGGCCAGGTTTAGCAGAGCAGCTCTCGGTGGGGGAGTTAAAAATCAAACCAGCCTTTGAGGAAATGAGGAGCTAGTGGTGAAAAATGAGTTAGAACAGAGGGAAGGGTTATTGCTGCCAGTGCCCAGGAGGATTGCAGTTCTCAGCAGTGCCAGGAACAGCAGGGAGCTAGAACCTCTCAGTTTATGGGGTTATATACCCTCTGTGCCCTCCCAGTATTGTGTCAGACCAGCAAAATTCATGAATTGGAGAAAGGAAAGTGTGACCCTGTGCATGTGCTCAGCAAACTTCCTGGTGTTGGTGCCCTCACCTCCCTTTTGCAGGAGTGCAGAGGAGAATCTGGCTGTCGTGGTCAGCAGCAGCAGCAGTGGGATTATGGATACAGAGCACAATTAATCTTCAGCAGAGGACAGGAAAATAGCATTAATAATGCCTCTGTGTTTAGAGTAGGGAGTGGTTTAGTTACCATAATAAAAAAAGATGAATGAATGCAGACAGGGATTATGAAGATGATTAGGACAATAGATAACTTGTCTCATCAAAGAAAATTAAAAAAATTTTTTTTTTAGCCTAGCAAGAAGAAGATTGAGAGAGTACATGATTTTAGTGAGCATGCTTGTTCATAAAATCCCATTTGTTGGGGGTAAAAACAAAGAACTGAAAAGAGCTATTTTGAATGAATAATAGCATGGCTGCCTACTAAATCAATGTAAGTGGATCTTCAAAATCATCTTGTTTTTTACAATGGAAGAATAAATTACAGCAAGCAAGTTAATGAAATATCCTGCTGTAAGATTCCTGGCCCTTTAAAGCTTTAGACTTTGGATTTCTTATAAAGTAATGAAACTTTTTAAGGTTTTGAGCAGAAGAGTGGAGATAAGAAATCAAAGTGGTTTTCAGAATAGATCCTGCTGTGGTTATAGAAAAGACTTTGTCTTGAGACAGCATTTGATGTGAACATCTTGAATTTCAGCATTGCTGTAGTGTTTGTCACAGGCATTTCTGCCAGCAGAGGTGTGCAGGGTGACAGAAGGTGCAGCCCTGTCCCCACTGCAGACCCCGTGGGTCTCACTCTCTGCTCTTGGGAGGGGTTTTGGACCCTGAACCAGTCCCTTACCCAGTGCTTGGCACTCGGGCAGCTTCCAAACTGGGCTCAGAAGGGAATTTCTTTTGGGCCAGGCTGTTCCTGATTCCCTGGAATGCTGCTGGCTGCAGCTCTGCCTCTGTGTCTGTATGTGAGTGTGGGGATCCAGGAATTCTCTGTGCTCTCCTCTTGTGTGTCCTCTATGGCAACTCTGCACAACAGACCAGAATTAAAGCTTAACATTAAAAAGCCTGAGCCTGTGATAGGGTTTGAGGTAAGAGGAGGGATAAATGCTTTGATGGCTCAGATTGCAAATGCAGGGGAATGAGCCAACTGATTGAGCTCAGAGTCCTTCTGCCTCGTGCTTCTAAGTGAAGGGTTCTTCAAAACTCAGCAGTGAGAGATGAATTATGAAAGGGGGAAAACAGTTTTTTCACTGTACATCACACAGCATGTCTGGCTTAAGGATTTCCAAGGAGCAGGAGGAGGCCAGTTGTGGAACATCTCAAAGTTAAATACTGAATTCTTCTTGGAAAATTCAACTTGAAAATTCTATAGTTAGCTGAATTTCTTAGAAAGGTACAGTGGGTTGAGTTGGTTTCTTGCAGCAAAGCTTTAGGAGTGTGCCACTTAGAAAAGCCTTAAACTGAGGGAGCTCTGAGGTGGCTCTTGGCAAACTGCAGGAGAGTTTAGGCAGCACATGGATTTAATTGAGGACAAGATTGAGGAATTATCAGGAGCTTTTGTTGCCATAAGCATCAATTCCTGTCTTGATATGGCAGAAGGGGGTGTGGGGAGCACAGGACAGCCCTCTGTGCCACTGCTGGTGGCTGTTGGAGGTGACATTCTTGGTGAGACAGGACTTGAGCATCCAGAGCAGCAGAGACTTGAAACTCTGATTTCCTGCTTGCCTTCATTTATTTGGTGGGGAATGGCAACCTCTGGAGAAGTGTGGTGGGTGCTGTGGGCAGGAGGGAATGGCCTGGTGGCACTGGGGTGTCCTGGCTGTCCCTGCTGCTCTGTCCTGCTGCCACTGCTGCTGTGGAGCGAGTTCATGGTGTTCCACAGGTCACCAGTGCTGCCACACCCTGTGGGTGTAGGGGGAAAGAAACTAGAAAATGGGAATTTTCTTTTGATGGACTGGAGTCTGGCCATTTCTAAAATGGGCTTTGTTCCATTAAATTTAATTGAATTCTTAGTGCTTTATTGACAGGATCATAGGATGGTACTGTTGCCTCTTCTCTACTCTGTTTTATTTGCTTTCCTTTCTAGATATATCTACTACATCTATATATCTAATGAAGATCTAAGGTTCTATTGGAAAAACAGTCTAGTCATGTAAGAATTTGTACCAGCTTTATAATCTGAGTCTCATGGTTGGACTCTTCCCCAGTGTGTTACTTTAACTCTTAAAATCCTTCTCACCAAGTGATTGTGCTGCCTGTGCCCTCTGAATCCAGCTAAAAGAATTAGCCCAGGGTGCTTTCCATTTATAAAAGAAGTCTGAAAGCCAGCTTCCCTTAATTGGCAGAAATGTATATATATGCAACAACTTTAAATATAATCTGCTTTTAATTTTGGGAAGCTGGTTGTCTTTTGACACCCTGACAAGCTGTTTGAAACTCACTAAATCTTTTAAAATCTCTTGTAAAAATAAAAGGGAATAGCATTTTATTTTAGGACTGGCTTGAAAGGTTGCAATTGAAGAGATGAGTACAGGATAATTTTGGTTTTTCACTTCATTAGCAATTTCTGAGATTCACGTGAAGCAAGTGGCCCCTTCAATAAGTTGTTTTAAATAGAAAATAAATGAAAACAACATTTTGAGTGTTGAAAATGTGGGAATTTTACGTATAAGTAAATAGGGAAGGGAATGTTTGTACTCAGTTTTGATTCTGGTGTATCACAGAGTGGCCTGGATTGGAAGGGACCTTAAAACTCACCCAGTGCCACCCCTGCCATGGCAGGGACACCTCCCACTGTCCCAGGAGTGTCCAGCCTGGCCTTGGGCACTGCCAGGGATCCAGGGGCTGCTCTGGGCACCCTGTGCCAGCCCTGCCCACCCTGCCAGGGAACAATTCCTGCCCAAAATCTCACCCAAACCTACTCTGTTTGAAACCATTCCCCTTTATTGTATTACTTCATGCTCTTGTAAATATGCATCCTTAAATCCTGAGGTTGTCAATGGATTTCATACTCGTGGTGATGACTTTTATTATTAGTCTATTCCAGAGGGAATAAAGAAAGGGTCGTGGCAGCTCTGTTGGGCTTTTCAGTCTCCTGGCTGTTTGAAGCTTTCAGCATTGGTGGTACAGCATCTCTCACCCAGCTGGAAATGTGGAAATCTTGTTCAAGTCATGACTTGTGTTCCCCAAAGCTGGGTAGGGATAGCTTTGGGTTGATATTCAGAGCTGGCCAGAAGCTTTTTTTGCCGTGTCCCAGTGCAGAAGTAGCATATTTTTATCTTAAAATGTTATGTGCCACTCTTGGTTGTATTATTTAAGATGATGGAAGGGTGTTACATAGTGGGGAACATTTGAACAAAATCGAGTATCTTGGTGTGGTTGCTTGGGCAGGCTGGCAGCTGTGCTTGGGCTGAATTTAGCTGTGAAGGTGTAGAGTGCCTGGGTGGGAAAAACTTCCTGGGCAAGATATTATGTATGAGGATGGTTAACCCCAGGCTCTCCAGCTGTTGGCATTGCTGAGCAGTTAAAAATAAGCTGTTAAATGAGCAGAAGCCTCCTGGGACTGCAGGAGAGATTTTGGTGCAGCCCTTGCCCTGTTTGGTGTGGGGGGCTCCATGGGATTCACTGTCAGCTGTCACTTGTCAAGCTCTGGTGGAGGTTTTTTAGGCTCATCTGAGACAGGCTATTTTTATTTTGGCATTTGGCTACATGGACACTTTTTCATACAGGTTTTTGGGAAGCCTCTGAAGCAGCAGCTAGCTAGAACAATCTGCTTTGGTCATCTCTTGCTGCCTGCAAATCCGTGACCCTGAGACCCTAGTGTTTTCTAAAACGGAGTCCTAGCTGTTCTCTCAGTGTTTCTGAGATGCAGAGAAATCCAAGGATAACAGTGTGGATTCCAACATTACTGCTGTGTAGGAACCGTGGTACTGGAAACTGCTCCAAAAAGTGAGGGAGAAATCCAAAATTTCCTCCTCTGACTATAGGCAGGCACGACTTTCATGCTTTGTGAATGCCTTCTGGAGGGATTGCTCTAGCTGTGCAAAGTGGCCTTTGCTTTTCACAGTTAACCAATGGCATTGTTACCATCTGAAACCCAAATTCTTTGCTCCTGCACCAGATGCAGCCCCACAGGCTATGAAATGTTGAAGCGGTTTTTTTTCCGAAGCGCTGCCTGGCTTTGAATTCCAACCAGGGCACATCCAGCCAGGTCATTGCTCCGAGTTGTTTACGGTCCCAGGAGCTGTGGCAGCTCTCCCTGTGTTTACAGGGCCTCTCTGCTGCTCTCTGCTTAACTCCTACACGCACACAAATCAAAGCTTTTGCTCCGGCTTTGAAAGCACCGGAGCTTGGGAAATAACTTCAGCCCTGCAAAGGCGTGCTGAATTCGCCTCTCTAGAGAATTCAGACATGCTGAAACACCTGTACAAATAGAAATAAAGACTAAAGTGTGATTTTTTTTTTTCTTTTTCCCAATCTTTCCTCCCTGCACGAGCCCCTCTGCCCCAATGCCATGTGGTGGCTGCACACACGCAGCGTTACCTGTTACCAGCCGTATTTCACAAACCATTTCGTTTAGAGACTCGGGTTGGCTTAGGAACCTTCCCAATGGCTGAGGTGATGCTGAGGCCATCCCCTGCTGTCCCCCCGTGCAGGTGACCTGATGAAGAGTGCCTCGGGGGAGTTCGCAGACGACCCCTGCTCGTCGGTGAAGCGCGGGAACATGGTGCGGGCGGCGCGCGCGCTGCTCTCGGCCGTCACCCGCCTGCTCATCCTGGCGGACATGGCAGACGTCTACAAACTGCTCGTGCAGCTCAAAGTTGTAAGTGTGGGGCTCTGGGTGCTCTGCCAGGTGCCCACTGTGTGTGTGACCTCGTGGGGAGTGTGCTGGCAGCAGCTCCCTTCTGCACCGGGAGGGTCTGGGGGTTTTTTCCTACCATCACAACGTGGGGAGGGTCTGGGGTGTTTTTTTTTTCCTCCCAGCACAACTTGGGGAGGGTCTGGGGGTTTTTCCTCCCAGCACAACTTGGGGAGGGTCTGGGGGTTTCTTTTCCTCCCAGCACAACTTGGGGAGGATCTGGGTTTTTTTCTTTCCTCCCAGCACAACTTGGGGAGGATCTGGTTTTTTTTTTTTCCCCTCCCAGCACAACGTGGGGAGGGTCTGGGGTTTTTTTTTTCCCCTCCCAGCAAAACGTGGGGAGGGTCTGGGTTTTTTTTCCTCCCAGCACAACGTGGGGAGGGTCTGGGTTTTTTTTTCCTCCCAGCACAACGTGGGGAGGGTCTGGGGTGTTTTTTTCCTCCCAGCACAACGTGGGGAGGGTCTGGGGTTTTTTCCTCCCAGCAGAATGTGTGCTGTGGGTGTGTGTCAGTCACTCTCATACTCACTGTCAGTAGATTTTGACATTGAGCTGCACTCTGTTCTGAACTTTTAGTACAGAAACTGAGCCCTGGTCTGCAGCTGCAGGTGAGAGCCAGCCCTCTCATCTTCCAGAATTTCTTATAACCTGTACTCCTTGGCAGCTGCCAGGGATGAGTAGCTTAGGCAGACTAAATAAAAATGAAGGTGAGCTGCTTGAGGAAGCCTTTCCTCCCCATGAGCAACAGGGTGGGTGAGTGGTTTGTGCAGAATTTGAAGTGAAATGACACTGGATACTGGGTCTGCTTTACAAATGAGCTTGGAGAACTCTCCTTGTGCCCTTTGGCCACTGCTATGGCTCTGCCAGGACCCTGGACTCCTCCATGCTCTTTCAAATGTGTGTGCTTGACTGTCCCTGGTAGCTGGTGACTGTGAAATAGTAGCTAAGCACTGTATCCCATTAGCCTTTAAAGTGTCCCTCTCCAAAAAATAACAGGGGGCAGAGGAAGATTGCTTTCTGTGCCTGCCATGAAATACATTCTGAGCTACCTCCTGACCTGTGGACTGTATTGCTTGGAAAAATATGTGAATATATATTCTTTTAGGTGGAAGATGGTCTCTTGAAGCTAAGAAATGCTGGCACAGAGCAAGACTTGGGTATCCAGTACAAAGCCCTCAAACCAGAAGTGGACAAGCTTAATATAATGGCAGCCAAAAGACAACAGGTACAGTGTGGCCACTTTCTTCTGCATATTAATTCTTATTTTTCTTTTCCAGCATGAGGCAGCCTTGCTGCTTTGGACTATTCTGTTAATACTTTATTTTTTTACTTTATTGCTGAGTGCTTTATGTTGTGCTCTGGGATGTTTAGGGCTTGATAAGCAAGAGAAGTGTGCTTGGCTGTAGGGTGGAATTTGTTCATAGCAGCATTCGTTTATGTCAGTGTTTTAGGGCATTAATTTTGAAGCAGTGCAGGTGTGGGTGAGGACAGGGAGCTGAGATGTGTCCCAGGCCTGGGGCACTCTGCACTGACCTGTGGTTCACACAGATGGACTGAACATGTCCACAGGCAGCAAAAGCCATGGCTGGGCACACGGGGAAGGGAGTGGTGCTCCTCACTGCACTGAAATGTCCACTGGAGGAGGGGTTTAAATTCCTGTTTGCTGTGGGTATATTCTGTGTTTGCATAGCTTCTGCTTAGCCTTAAATTGCGTGTGAAATTTGTTTTGTTCAACAGCATTGCTGTGACTCATTCTCGTGTAGTTCAGTTTTCAGAAGAAAGCAGAGGTGTGGGCAGTTTAAATTATCAGAAATAGCATAATTCTTTTAGAGCATTTTTTGCCTCTTTGTTCTGTAGATACGTACAAACCAAAACTGCTTATGCACCTCTGACACTGCTGGGGCTTTTTTGCAGAGATTTGTCTTAGAAAATAAGCTGGGTACAGTCAAAAAGGGATTGCCAGTTGGTTATGTATCTCAAATCTGATTGCAGTAAATGGGAGTAGGGTTGTGATGGCAATGCAATAAATGCTCTAAAACTGCTTTGTGATGGATTGTTCCACACTATGGGAAGTGGTTTTACAAAATCTGTAAATCTCTGTGCCTGCTTGGAGTGCCCTCCCTGCTCAGTGTGTACCTTACAGAGGTCACCTATTGCCCATTCATTTTTGAGAGTCTGACAGAATTTTTTTCTCTTTTCTCAGTAAGGCAGTCCTTGTCTTCATTTTCACTGCCTCTTTGTTAGATTTAAGAGGTAACTTTGAAATGCTGCTGCTGCTAATAACTGTGGTTGTTCTTCCTTTTATAAACTTACTGCTTGTGCTGGGCTCAGAGGCTTTATCTGATCACGGTGCTCTGTTCCAAAACAGAGGTGATGGTGCTTTAGAGAATTACAGCACAGAGTGTTTGGGAAAAGACTTATGGACTTGCTCCCTAATCTTGAATTAGTGGTAATTACAGTCATTGGATTAATTTTGTCTCATTGGAGGTGAACACGAAGTTGAATGAGATGATATATTTGTTCTTCTGAAATTAAATACCTGAGTCTCTTGAGGAGAGTAAACGCCATCTTCTAGGTGTGATTAAAGAAAACATTCTGGTTGTGAGCCTGGGAGTTTAAATTAAAGATGATCTGGCTTCTCATCTGCAAGTGCAAGACAGGACAGCTTTTAAAATGCTGGTCCCCTGCTGCAGAGGAACGAAAACCCAACGTCGGGTTTTGAATTGCGGTGTCGTGAATTGCCCTGCAGTGTTGTTGTGTTTTCTGGCTTTATGAAGCTGTCGTGTTTTGCAATTAGTTGAGCCCTTCAGGACAGGAGTACTCAGCAGACAGATTGGAGCAGATTTGAGGCAAAGAACCTGCCCGTCCTTTGAAGATGCAGGGAGACAGCACGTGGCTGTTGAATGTGGGCAACTCTCTTGCAATGCTTTTATTTCCCCTCTAACTTCCCTAACAGGAGCTGAAAGATGTGGGTCACCGCGATCAGATGGCAGCAGCCCGAGGGATCCTGCAGAAGAACGTGCCCATCCTGTACACAGCATCCCAGGCCTGCCTGCAGCACCCCGACGTGGCTGCCTACAAAGCCAACAGGGACCTGATCTACAAGCAGCTGCAGCAGGCGGTCAGCAGCATCTCCAACGCCGCCCAGGCCACGGCCTCGGACGATGCTGGCCAGCAGCAGGGAGGGGGTGGAGAGCTGGCCTATGCCCTCAACAACTTCGATGTGAGTTGGAGTTGGTGTGAAAAAACACCCCCCTGGCTGTCCTGTTCATTCACCTGGTTTGTTAGGCACAGCTTGCTTCTGTTGACGTCGTGTCCTGGCAAGTCTTGGTTTGTGTCTGCTAAGAAAGGCAAGAGACTCTCCTGAAATGGGAAATGTAAACCTCCTCCATCTGAATTATTAAAATTTTGAAATTAAGGAGCTCTCAGGCAAAGATATGGGAATAGGAATAACAGTTCCTTACTAGGAAAATTCCAATAGCAATGCAGTATTGCAGAGAACAAACCCAAAACTCTGCCAGAGTGAGAATCCAAGGTGCCCCCGTCAGTCAGTCAGGGTTGGTGCAGTCCCATTCCATGGTGGCTGATCCTCCTGCAGGGACAGATGTGGTTCTGCTGGAGCAGGGCTCCTGCACAAGGTGCACTTTTCCTCCAAAGCTGCAGGGATGATGTGCAAGGCTCTGGTTTTCCTCTGGGATCCAGTGGGAAAAGGCTGCTCTGCTGTTCCAAATCTCCCCTTTGATCTGGGTAGGAAATGCTCGGCTCCTGCCCTGGCTGGAGCATCTCCCCATGGGATGATGGAATTTGATCAGCCCTGCCCTGGGACTGCATGGCCATGGACAGGAGAGATCTCCTGGAGGGAGGATGGGCTGTGGGGAAGAGAAAGAACACTGCCACAGCTGCTTTAACAGATGGTGACAGAATTCACACTTTTGGGCACATCCTGTATTGCAACCTGAGACACATTGTCTGCAAAATGAAGTGCAGCAAATTGTAGGCAAAGTAGGCTTTTTAAAAAAAAGTCATTTTCCAAACTAGGGTTGATGGAATTTAGAAAGTTATATATGTGGCTCTTGGTGATGGAAAGCTGTCAAGTTAAACTAGCTCTGAAATAGCAGTTAGCCTACTGCTACATTAGATGGTTTGTTTGAAATTGATTATTTCATAATATATTTATGTAATGTATTCTTGGAGGTGACAGAAGTGATTTATTAAAAGTGAATCATGTATTTGGAATTGCTGAAGCTACCTATTGAGAGGAGCATGAGGTGGGAAGTTTTAATATGATCTTTGGTTGGAAATGAAGTCGTTTCACACTGATATGTTGTACTGATCTGTCATGTTCTTTATCTTGCATTCAGCATGTTGCTGAGGACAGCCATGCATTTTTACTGAGATGGCTTTCCTTTTGAAGCCAGGATTCGGTGTCTACCTGATTCAGCCTCTGAATTTTAAACACTGTAGCACTAATTTACTCTAGAACTTTATTTAATATTGCAAAGCCATCACTCAAAAGGCATTTACTAGTTGTGGCTTTGCCAGATTTTGCTCACCACCTCCTTTTTGCTCTTGCCACTCTCGTTCCTCCCTTTCTGCCAGGATAAAGTTTTTGTCAGGTGTATGGGATAAAGTGTATTTTGCCAGGATAAAGTTGTGTTTGAGCTCTCCCTGTGCCTGATAGGAAACGTTTCCCTGTGATCCCTTGGGTAACAAGAGGATGTCGTGGCTGGCTTGATCTTTGTGACTGGTTTCAGTTTTGAGTTTGCCTTTCTGAAATTCCATCAGATGCTTGGTGAGCCTTTGGAGTGTGCCTCGGGCTCAGTGCAGCCCCGAGGGGCTGCAGGTTCTCCCAGGTGCCTGTGGGAGGGGAGGGCAGCCCTGCAGCAGCAGCACTGTGGCAGGGAAGAAATAATTCACTTCAGGTTTGTGGGCAGGCTTGTACAGCTCACACCAGCTAATGGGATTTCTGATTAATCACCCTATTTTACTATAGAAACTCTCCAGTATACAGCTGCAGACTTGTTTGTGAGTGTTGCAGTTCACATGAAGCTTTTTGAGCTTTTAATTCCACTTTGTGAAGCTCTCTAATAGCAGCAGTGCCTGATCAGCAGGCCAGCTTCACGATAGCTTTGTCTCATCCCTGCCAAGGGAGGCTGACAAAACAAATGTGTTGAGGTTCTTGGCAGATGTTATCCCTGCACTTCATTTCCTGCTACTGCTTGAGTGTTATTACACTCCTGTAATAGAGGCTTTGAGCACACATGCCCCCAGATACTCCAGTGATGGTAAAATATGAAATGGCTAGCAGGAGATAACAAGCTGATTGCTATCTCTGTGTTTTGATGGTGCAGTTCTGCAGTGGCAGCACACTGCCATTGTGTTAGCCAGTGGCTCAAAGTTTCAGGAAGAATCTCATCCTGCTGTGTGGTTACTCCTTAGGGATAGGAAAAGTGCTGGCTGGCAGGAGGTGGCTGCTGAGGTTAGCTGGAACACAAACTGGCTGAGAAAATTCCCATTTCAAAAAGCCTTTGGGGCTTCTTTTAGAATTAACAAATTCCGCCCCTGAAGTAACCCAACCAAACCCTAAACAAACCACCAAACTGTGAAATGGCCAAATTACTTTTCTTTATTAAATTACAGACCTGTTTAAACAAATCGCCTGAAAGTGCTCAAAGGTGATAAATACTGTGCAGCTTTTTCCTGAGGAGCTTCTATGGGTGGTGGTGTTTGCCCTGGAGAGCAGATACATCAGTGCTGCTGTTCCAGCCCTTGGTATGAGCTGTGCTTGCTAACACTGAGAAGAGAAACCTGTGGTCATTTTCTGCCACGAAGAAATTGATTTCTGTGTGGTGTGAAACCTTTGTGTTGCTATTTCACTTGGAGAATTTTCCAGAACACAGTTGTATTTACCTGCCTAACACTGAAGAGAAGAAAGACTCTGCAAAGTAGGGCAACAGAACACAATACATAGAGCTAATTTTGGATGTTTGTTTTCTTGTTCATGATGGGATAATTATATCTGACAAGTTAACTAGTGAAGGCCCGTCCAGAGTGACATGTCATTAGGAAGAGTCCTGTACTTTGAGCCTTATTTCTGCTGGCACATTTGATTTTTGCCATTCATGTAACAAGGCTTCCTGTGGCCAAACTTTGTTTAGCTGTCAAAACAGCACAAGAAATGAGTTGCAGCATAATCTGCTGAGAAACCTCTTAGTAATTTTACAAAACTACTCATGAAAATCCTCCTCAGTGCCAAAATGCTGTCGTTTGCCTCTTAATGCCTGATCAGGGGGTTGCTCTAAGTGTTGGTTGTGTGCATGACTAAACAGTAACTCACTGCTTTGATGCCTTAGAGTGGCTACCTAGAACAGAGGCTGGATAAGATTAAGAGAATAAAAGTGGGTATTTTTTGAAGGCCTTCAGTAGGTACAGAAGCCTCCCAGTGGGGCTGCACCCAAGATGGATGATGGTCATGAGTTGTTCAGACAATTGTAAGTTTGGTCCGTTGGCATATTGGGGGTTAATACTCCAAATACAGCTGACGTAATTTACTCCAAGTTTGCCCCCTCACTTCACTGTTGTTTGCGGCCTGAGACAGCGAGGTGCCCTTGAGTTCCAGGCCTGGAGAGGAATTTTTGCCTGACCAAAACACCAAGACAGCACCGAACGCTCTATCAGTACTTTGAGCGTTACGCACTAAAACCCTCCAGAAACTTAAAAAATGGCTCCACCTCACTCCTAAAGCATCACTTGTGCTGACCACCGACCTGCCCGTGTCTGTCTCCTGTAGAAACAAATCATCGTGGACCCGTCGACGTTCAGCGAGGAGCGGTTCCGGCCGTCGCTGGAGGAGCGGCTGGAGAGCATCATCAGCGGCGCGGCGCTCATGGCCGACTCGTCCTGCACGCGCGACGACCGCCGCGAGCGCATCGTGGCCGAGTGCAACGCCGTGCGCCAGGCGCTGCAGGACCTGCTCTCCGAGTACATGGGCAACGTGAGTCGTGATCATGGGGCACTTTGGGGATGTAATTCTATGGGATTGGAGCTCCATGGGCAACGTGAGTCGTGATCATGGGGCACTTTGGGGATGTAATTCTATGGGATTGGAGCTCCAGTGCATGGGCAACGTGAGTGCTGATCCTGGGGGGGGAGTGAAAATCCATGGGGTTACCTAAAATATGGGATTGGAGCTCCAGTACATGGGCAACGTGAGTGCTGATCCTGGGGGGGGAGTGAAAATCCATGGGGTCACCTAAAATATGGGATTGGAGCTCCAGTACATGGGCAACGTGAGTGCTGATCCTGGGGGTGTCAATCCCTGGGGGCACCTAAAATATGGGATTGGAGCTCCATGGGCAACGTGAGTCGTGATCATGGGGCACTTTGGGGATGTAATTCTATGGGATTGGAGCTCCATGGGCAACGTGAGTGCTGATCCTGGGGGGAGTGAAAATCTGTGGGGTCACCTAAAATATGGGATTGGAGCTCCATGGGCAACGTGAGTGCTGATCCTGGGGGTGTTAATCCATGGGGTCACCTAAAATATGGGATTGGAGCTCCATGGGCAACGGGAGTCATGATCCTGGGAGTGTCAATCTGTGGGGTCACTTAAAATATGGGATTGGAGTCCCAGTGCATGGGCAATGTGAGTCGTGATCCTGGGGGTGTCAATCCATGGGGGCACCTAAAATATGGGGTTGGAGCTCCATGGGCAACAGGAGTCATGATCCTGGGGGGGAATGAAAATCTGTGGGGTCACCTAAAATATGGGATTGGAGCTCCATGGGCAACAGGAGTCATGATCCTGGGGGTGTCAATCTGTGGGGTCACTTAAAATATGGGATTGGAGTCCCAGTGCATGGGCAATGTGAGTCGTGATCCTGGGGGTGTCAATCCATGGGGTCACCTAAAATATGGGATTGGAGCTACAGTGCATGGGCAACAGGAGTCATGATCCTGGGGGTGTCAATCCATGGGGGCACCTAAAATATGGGATTGGAGCTCCATGGGCAACGTGAGTCGTGATCCTGGGGGTGTCAATCCATGGGAGCACCTAAAATATGGGATTGGAGTCCCAGTGCATGGGCAACGTGAGTGCTGATCCTGGGGGGGGAGTGAAAATCCATGGGATCAGCTAAAATATGGGATTGGAGCTCCATGGGCAACGTGCATGATGATCCTGGGGGTGTAAATCCGTGGGGTCACCTAAAATATGGGATTGGAGCTCTAGTGCGTGGGCAACATGAATGCTAATCCTGGGGGGGGGAGTGTAAATCATTGGGATCCCTAAAATATGAAATTGGAGCTCCATGGGCAACATGAGTCCTGATCCTGGGGCGCTTTGGGGGTGTAATTCTATGGGATTGGAGCTCCAGTACATGGGCAGCGTGAGTGCTGATCCTGGGGGGGAGTTAAAATATATGGGGTCACCTAAAATATGGGATTGGAGCTCCATGGGCAACGTGAGTCATGATCCTGGGGCACTTTGGGGATGTAATTCTATGGGATTGGAGCCCCAGTGCATGGGCAATGTGAGTGCTTCTCTGCTGGGGCACTTTGGGGTGTAACTCCATGGAATCAGCTAAAATATGGAACTGAAGCCCTGTCTGTCCAAGTTGGTTTGTTCTGTCCCAAACAAAGTTCCAACAGTAACAAGTGGTCCTGAAAGTTTTGTCATGATGTGGGATGAAACCTACTTAAATCAGCAATGATAATTACCTTTAAAACCGATCTCCAGGCTTCCAAACAAGTGTTAACCCTACAAGTATTACCATCGTAAGATATTAACCCTTTGGCACTGCTTCTGTTTCTATTTTATGACTGTTGACATTGTTCTGTAGAGAAATTCAAACCCTGGTTTGCATAAGGTAACTGGGTTTATGCAGAAAGTTCTGCTGCACTTCTGTTGACTCTTGGAAACTTTCACTCTGTCGTCTTTGTAGCTGAAAGCATGAATTGTCAGAATCAAGTTGATTATTGTTGCTGCTCAGTTTGAGTAGAAGTGATGTCTGAAGTGAAATATGTAGTAAAAAATCTGAGAGCAGTTTGGTGTAAATATTGGGCTCTGGGCAGTTCTTTTCCAGTGTTTAGGCACGGGATGTGCTCACAGTGTTTGAATCCTGGGATTTTCTGTGGTTGGAGTGAGTGTCATGTCATGCAGATGAGCTTCTGCATTTGAGGGCATCGTGGTGCAGTGCTGGACTTCCTTCCCCTCCATTGCCCCTTTGCTCTTGTTCCAGTGGGTGTGAAGCTGAAGAAGTTGCTGTGTTGAGAGGTGAGATCAGGATATCATGAGCTTATAGACAAGACTGTATGTAATTGTGAAAGTTCAGTACTGGTAAAGCTGATTTCGGAAATAAAGTTGCAGAAATGGCAACAACTTCAGCAAACTGTGTGGCTCTGTAGCACTGTGACAAGTAAAATTGTCTGAAGAAATCTTAAATGGGAGGACTTGAGGTCTTATTTATGCTTTTGAACTTGAGGTACAATTGAGTTCAGAGATACCTTTTTTTTTCTTTTTAAGGCAGTAACTTTTATTTAGGAACCTTGCTGCATTAGGTACCTTACCTTCAAATCTTTTGGCCAAATTGATTTCAGCATAGAGTCAAACTGGTCCAGGGGCTGCCACGTGTGGGTTGAGGTGGTGGAATTTGGAGAACAGATGCAGTGTGTGTGGTAGAGAGAAAGGAAAACAAGGATTTCTGTTTACCAAAGAGAAGGGCAAAGTAATTGAACAAAACTGAAAGGCAAGTGTGATGTAGCCTGAGGGCTGAGCTAGGTATTCATGTAGTCTGTCTTAATTGCTTGTGAAAGTAGCTTGTGCTCAGCATTGACATTTTGTAGAAGTCGAGACTGCAGCTGGGAAGCAGAGCACGGAGTTGTGCCACTCAGAACTCCTTTGAGCAGGGTTTTTTTATGAGGCTATGAAACATCAGCAATAATCCCTCAAATGGGTTGGATGGAGCCCTGTCAGCACGATTCTGTGGTGGAGCAGCCACCAAAGGGAAATGAAACATGTGCAAGAGGGAAATGCTCAGCCTTGCGTGGAGGAGTTGGTGGCATTTGTCTCATTGAAAGTTGGTGAAGAGCCATGTGAGAGTGCAGAGCTTGGCCATGCCTGTCCTCCTCCTCAGCCATGGGCTTTTGTCTCTGATAGGCAACTAAAAGCAATCATGCTGAGATGGAAAGAATGTATTCCCTCTGTTATCTCCTTTAACACATTGTGAAATTAGTGGAGCATACTGCATTTTTTAAAGTCACTGTTATGTTATGATTGTAGACAGTGTAGTTGGGGAAATGAGATTAGAAATTCAGTGAAATGGAGTGGAAAAAGCAATTGATAAATTATGGTGAAAATGTGGGATGGTGTGTAAAAATCCATACTGTAAACCCCTCTGTGATTAAGCTGAAGAATGACTAATAGTTGGGAATCTAAACAGCGAAAATGGTTTGATACATCTGCAGGAAAAGTAGGGATGTGCTGACTTCGAGTAGTGGCAGAGGAAATGTCATTTCATGTATATGTATGACATACCCACAGCTCCTGGGATGCTTTCCTCCAGTCTCCCTTTGAAGGAGGAAGTGAATTGGGCATTAAATCTGTTAATTGCACAGCACTTGCAGTGCATCATAAATCCCATCCAAGTGCTAGAGTAAGAGGTATTTATTGGCCAAGTTGAAAAATTCACAGAAGATTGGATGAGGAATACACTGGAAAGGCTGAAACACAGGACTATCTTGAGGCAAATTTCCTTTTTAACTTTAAATGCTGTGACTTCCTCCAGCTTTTGGGCTCTCTTTCTGATCTCTGGCAATAACAGGACTGTTTTCTAGACAGTTTATAACTCAAAGTTTAGTGTTTTGGACCCAGAGTTTAACTGTTTCTCTGTGCCTGTCCTTGAAGGTCTGTAAGTCTGGAAGCATTGGTGGCTGGGTTATGGAGTGTGGCAGAAGTTTTTAGCTGAATAACACTTTTTGGCAATAAACTGAATTTTAGGATCTCTTGACCCCCACTGCATCTGCTGGCACAGGGATGAATCCTGTGATGATGCCCTTGAAAGAAGGGCAAGATTTGCTCGTTCAGTAGCTGGTCACAGAAGTTTGGATCCCCTTTTTCTTAGATTGGTGTGTGTATAATTTCCTTTTTCATGTATCTGCCATTTTCAAGAGCAGCTTGGTCAGACTAAATCTCTTTCACCAAGGCCAGCATCCTGTCAGGCTGTGGTCAGCAGTGGATCCTGCAAGAAGGACAAGGAACAAGGGAGGTGTTTAATTTATCTTAGCCCAAGTGTCCCCCAGTGCTGGCAGTCTGCAGCTCAGGCATTTCTGACCAAGCTGGACTGCTCTTGAAAATGGCAAGAGAATTTGTGCTGGGGACAGGAGTCTGTGGGTGTTGAGATGGGTTTTCATTACCTGTGTCCACTGAACTTCATCATCCCCTTCATGACTTGATTTATAAACTGCATTCTTTGAAACCCCAACTGTTCATCCCTTAATTGCAGCATCTGATTCTCTGGCTTTTCCCCCTCCTCTTCCATTTCTCCTGGGGAGAGCTGTTTTCCATTATGGCTTTTGCTCACTTCTCACAATTCCAACAGAAAATAGTTTTCCTTTTTAAACTTGCATTGCAGATCCCTCTTGGGTTGAAATAGCACAGATGCCTATTTGTGTTTGGGTTTTATTACTTGGAGTAAGCTTGATTCTTGCTGCTGGTGCTGACTGGCAGAGCTGGAAGGGGCAGGCTTAAATTCATTATTGATTCTGAGTAGCTTTGTAAAAGCAGAGTGGTCCGAGGTCTTGGTTCTGGGATCAACTGCCTGGAATGCAGCAAACAGACCACATCAGTTGCAGCTAAATTTGTAATATCACTCACAGATGGCAAGACCCAGATCTCTGTATGCTCTGTGGCACTCAAGCACTCTTGGTGTGTATTTTATTAATTAAACCAAGACATTTCAAAGCATATTTGAGTTTAGTTGAACATCGATTCCAGACTTAGGCAGGGCAAGAGGGCAGAGCAAAGCATGGAACTGAATGATGTCAAGATTAATAGTGCAATCAATGAAGAAGTTAGTAAGAAATACCAGAAAATACAATGGAAACAGCCTTTTGGGTCTAACTGCACGATCTTGTGTGGGTACTGTTGACCTGTTGCAGTTTGCTGCAAGTAAAAAAGATGAAGCTGGGTATTTTTGACACTGCTACCAGTTTATCCTGGCATTGCCTTTGCACTGGCAGCTGGTGAGATCCCTGTGCTGCTGGAGGTACAGCCAACATCTCTGCTTTTCTGTGCTACTCAGCTCTGCCTCAAAGTTAACATTATCTCCAAAGAGAACTACATGGATAGCTAAACTACCGAAATGCATTAAAAAAACCCCCGGTGGGCTGACAGCTGAAAAATTTCTGTATTTGAGAAGTAAGAAAATGTGTCACTGACACAGGGATCCACCAGCTTAGTTGTGACAGGTCCGTGCTCTGTGCTGTAACCCTCTGGGTGTCATTAGCACAGGGCTTGGGCAGTTGCCTTGCTGGCAGCTCTGTGTCACACTTGGCAAAGCCTGGATTTGGTGCCTTTGGAGCTGGGCTTTGCAGGGGTTTGGGGTTCAGCAGGGTGGGAAGCACAGGCTGTGCCCTGGAAATGTAAGCAGCAGTTTCCAGTGTGCTCTGAACTTGCAGAAGACATCAGTTATGTGACTGACGTGTAAGACTGGAAATAAAAGCTTCCTTAAGCTTTTGACAGTCAGTTTTTACTGCCTGCTGCAGGAGCCCCGAGGGCTGGGGACACTTGGGCTCCTTTCCACGAGCCAGCAGTGGTCAGAGGTGTCTGGCTGTGTTTAGTATGCACAGGGAGGTGCAGAGAGCTCTCATTTTCAGTCTATCCTGTAGCCCATCAATTTCTAATGCGTTCAGCTCCCCTTTGATGCACACACCAGTAACTCAGCCCTGTACCAGCAGAAACATTGTCAGGAGTTGTAGTTTGGCGAGTGTGGAATGCAGACCCACAGCCCCATTGTGTACCACATGCTCTTGTACAATAAAATCCCTTGTTACTACATTTGGAAACGATAAATCATGTTACATAAAGTAGCCTGACAGGTCCCATTTCAATGGGAATTTTAATGCTTTCATATTAACATTCTGACTGTGTCCTTGACTGTCTGGATTGCATTAGAGGTGCTTGGCAGCAAATGGAGAAAAGCCATTGGGAGCTGGTTCAGAGCAGGCATTTCAGGCACACATCACTTCAGGATGGCTTTTTATTTTCCCTGGTTTCCATCTTCTTTTTTGGCCTCAAGTGCTTGAGCACCACAGCAGGGGCTGCTTGGGGGTGGGAGTTGTGTTTCTTTTTGTGTTCAGTTTTAACCTGACTGTGCTGCTGTGGCACAGTTGAAGGTGAGGGAGGTGGTGGAGCCAAGGCTGTGCTCCTGCTCTGCCTCTTGCAGGCCAGCTTGCTTTGGACCTCAGGCTCTCCAGAGAAGGTCCCAGCACTGCTGGATTTGGGCCTGGTGGACCCAGCAGTTGCTCAATGCTTGGTTTGCACCCTTGAGTCTGTGTTCAGTGCAGTTAGGGGAATGTGATGCTCCCCACAGGAGCTGTTTGCTCAACCTTAATTGCACGGGTTTGCTTTTCTTTCTTGAGCTTCTCTGAGCATCTCTGATGCTTGGAAGTGATTGGGCAGGAAAGTGCCTGGCTTATCTGTTCAATATCTGCTGGGAGAAATCATTTGTCTTCAGAACTACCAGCAAAGGATATTTCTACTTCTGACACACTTGCAATTTACAGAATGGAGATGTGTTTTCATGATGAATTTGTCTATTAATAATGTTGATCCACAGCTTTGTATTCCCATCAAGGATCCAGGCTTGGAAAGGAACATGTGAATTTTCACATGACTGTAGAATTCATTTATAGCAAGTATCTGTATACTGAAAGGGCTCTTGCATAGCCCTTTTAATGAAAGCATCTGTTTCTGAGGGAATAGATGTGAATTAAAATGGCACACTGATCTGTGTTGATGATAAAGATGCTGATAAAAATTCTGCCTTGAGATAATCTACACTTTCTTTTTTAATATTGTTTGTCAGTTTAAGATGCCTGAATGCTGACGTGATGGATGTGGTTTGAAAGCCTGGATGGGTTTTCCTGTCATGGACTTTGCTGCTCAGTACAGAGCTGTGCTGTTATGCTGGGCCCTAATTTCCATAGACATTATTGCTTTGACAAAGATGCTGCTTTTAAAAACAGAGCATTTCTGAAGTGATAAGAGTTTTAGGTTTAATGCTTACAGGCTGCCATGGAGTAAATATTTCAGCATCATTGGAGTGAAGCCAGATAAAGATGGTGAGAACTTCACACTGTGTCAGTCTGGCATTTCTGGGCTCCAGAATCAAACTCCCAGGTGTTCACCCAACACCATCCTGGTTTGGGACTTAGTGTGGGGCTTTCAGGAGATGTTCTGGAGCCTTCTGTTTTTTAGGGAGCAGTACAAGGACTTGAGGAATTTAAGAGAAATTCTGAAGAGTCCAGCTCATGTGAAGTTCTGTACCTTGTGATCTTGGGGTTTTGAAGGTCTTCAGAGTCTTTGCAGTGGTTTCCCTGAGCTTGCCCCAGTGTTGATGTGGAATTGCTGGTTTAGAGACCCCAAACCTGGGGTGCTCAGCCTAGAGGGGAAGGAGGGCAGCACATCTGGGCTCCAGCTGTGTGCCCTGGGTGGGAGCACACCCCAGTGCAGCCACTGATGCTGTTGGCACAACTTACAAGTCCTGGATCTGCTTTTCCAGACCCAAGACAGTTTTTGTGCTGGGCAGATGCATCTCTTAAAGAAGCACATGGCTGGCTGAGTGCCTCCTGAGAGAATCCCAGCACCTCGAGGCTGGTTCCAGTAAGAAGAGCCCAGGAGTCTCTTGGAGTCTTAAATCACTGCTGAGCTCCATCCACTGCCTTCAGCCTGTGCTGCTTGTTTGGTGCAGAGCTGCCAGCGAGAACTGCCTTCAACTGAATAGATTTGACAGCAGCTGGGACTTGTTCTGAGCTGCCTCATCCAGCAGAGCTCACCCTTGCAGCCTTTCCATGCTCTGCAGCATTTGTGTTACAGGCTCTTAATGGGTGTAAAGGAGGGAAGGTGGCTGCCCTCACCTGCAGTGCTCACTGCAGCCAGCTGTGCAGCAGAGCTCAGTGCTGTGCATGCTTTGAGTGCCAGTGAAGGCTCCCATCCTACCTGGTCCCTCTTTTCTCTCCTTACCCTTTGGTTTTGTGTGGGTGAAATATTTGGGGTTTCCTTTCTTGTCAGGCATGTGGCCATCTCCAGTGTTAGAACGTTCTGATCATGCATTAGAAATCTCAACCTTTTTTAAATGTTACTTGATCAACAGGAGATAAAGATGAGTGCAGGGAAAACCTGCAATAATAATGTGTATACCCTTGTTTGTGGTATGGAGGTTGGCATTTTGCAGTGTTTTACTTTCCTTGAGCTGTAAGTGGCTTTTTATAAATACACTCTAATGCTGTGCATGGATTCTGCCTTAACATTATGGTTTATGACTTAATTCATTTGAATGCTACTGTTTTGTGAGGAAATATTTGAACTTTATCTGCCTACATAAGATCAGAGATGTAGTCACCCCTAATGCAGCTCCATTTGGTGATACTTGAGTAGTCACTCCAAGTCACATTGGAGGGCTGTGGATGGACTGGAGCATGTGAGTTTGCACAGTGCCTGCTGATCTGTGGATAAACAGTCTTTAGCCTCCAGCAGGATCATGCTCTCAGTGTGCAGAAGTATTACACACACAACTGGGCTTTTCAGTTCCCCTCGTTGGAGGAGAGGGATGATGGAATTATTACAAAGCTGGAATACCACAGTTCTTACATTGCCACTGCTTGCATCTCAAGTCCTCGACTTCTCCTTTTCCTTTTGCCTTGATCTCATACACAAACTCTGGATGAAGTTCCATCTGCAGGCTGGGATTCAGGAGATAATGAAGGGAGAGAAGGGGAGCAGTCACTGTCCATGCACACACGTGTCCCTGTGGCTGCCTGGTACCCCTTGTCCCCTCTCCAGTGCTCCCACGACATGCAAAACCTGTTGTACTCTTCCATTTTTTTTTCCTTTCCAATACCTCCTCATGTCTTTTACAGCTCCTGCTGCAAGCATGAGAGGGCTTGATGGAAACCTGGATATTCTCTTCTGGATGTGGTGTTCATTATCCAGACTCTGCTCTTGATAACCTGTTTTATCCTGTGTAAGAAAGCTGATGTTCTGTAATGCTCTTAATGTGTCCTGGAGCTTCAGTCCTCCTTTGTCCCAGAAAGTCAACAGAATCAATACAGAATAATTAACATTTGTGGCTTATCCAAATAGTGGCAGCCCTCTGGAATTTAAATAGAGGCAGAAGAGTGACTTAATCCTTCTCGTGTCTGAGAAAAGGATGAGGCTTAAGCTGTATCTTGGAAAGCTGTTGAAATAGAGTAGAGGGCTTTGCCTTCCTTCTGGCCTTTAGCAGGAGGGCCAGGAGTTAGAGGGGAAGCAGCAGAGGCAGCTGGTGTATGGCAGGGCTAAAAACCTGCTCAGGCTATCTGAAAACACCTCAGGACTTTGGAGACTCACAAATTATTTTTGCATTATAGAAGAGTAGTTTCCTTACAATAACAGCAGCAAAGCCAGAGGCTGCCAGGCCAGCAGCTGCCTTGCAAAGGTGGCCTAAAAGGTGCATTTTTCTCAGCACCAATTAAAAACAGCACTGGCATGGAGCCACAAAAAGGAAAACCAGGGCATGTGCAAAATTAGCAGTAGGCAGTGAAGAAACAAACCCAGATGGTTCTGTGCTGCCTTTCACAAATACCTGTGCCTTCCACAAATGGAGGGTGTTTTCCTTTATTGTTTGTGTCAGAGTAAACACAAATATTGTGGGATGTGCAGCCACTCCACCGTGTTGTGCTCACCTCTGCCCGTCAGGAAACAAAGCTGCTGCCATTCATTGGGTGCTCCACTGCTGCCATATGTGGCCAGGAGAAAAAAAAAAAGAAATAAATTTCTTCTCAGCTCAGGATCTCTTTGATATGCCTGAGGTGCTGTCAGCTGTGGTTTGCTGAATACGAGAACGTGAATTGACGTTATCAGTTACTTTCTGAAACCTGCAGAGTGAGCTGGGGAAATGGAGCTGCTGCTTCTCTGAAGGGAAAAGGCTCTGAAAACAGAAGGGTCTGCATTTAGGATTGGTTCAGTTTTGTAGGTGAGAGTGAAGTGTTGGGGAGATGAGGAGCATCCTGGTGGGTGAGTCCTGGGTGCCATGACTGCTCCAGAGCATCCTCCTGGCTTGCCTTTCATCTGCTGGGCCTTAGGGAATTTATTTTGACCTTGTATTTAAAGGATGGATTCCAAAAAAAAACCTTTTTGTTGTCTTTTGATTGAATTTTGGAGTGAGGTTCCCACCTGCAAGTGTGGCAGGCAGTTTTTTGAATCTTGAATTTTGGCCATGAGGCTGCACACAGGGGCAGTTTTTGGGAGTTGGAATATTGACTATCCTAAACTATTCAAGACTTCAAACAATTCTAATATTGTTAAATTTCTTTTCATGTTGTCTTGATTCATGAATGCAGTTGCATAATTTCTCCCCAAATTAAAATCCATACAGAGATATTAAGAAATACTGGAGATACTTCAGCATTTCTTTGAGACACCAATCTCATGATGTCCTTGAGACATGAGCTATTTTATTAAATTTTCTTTTCTGCTATTACCTGCAACGCTGGTATATGATGCTTTAAAAAGCTGAGTAGGAAGATAACCCTGGGACTTGTTTGTAGCACACACATTTTGTCCTGTATGTGCTGTTGGAAGTTGATGGATGTTTTTCCTTTCAGGCTTCCCAGCAGATGAATTGCAGCTCTGAATGTCAGTGGTGCCCAACTCAGATCCCTCCATTTACATGCTGTCCCCGTGGTTTTTAACCCAATACTGTGCACTGCTTTTAAATAGATACCATTTTTATTCAAATCCTCTTGACTGAACCCCAGAATTAATGCAATTAATTCTGCTTGTGTAGAGGTTGAGCAACTGGCTGTGTGATACTGCCCAGGTGGTTTGTGCATCTGTGGCTTCAATCTCATTTCTCCCTTTTCAAAGGGTTTGTGTGTGTGTGTGTCCCCCTCTCCCCACTCAGCCTTCGGGATTGTGTAGGGGAAATGTGGGATGTGGGGCTGCCTTCTTCTTCCCTACTGTGCCTTTGACCCTCTCCTTTGAGGACTCTGAGTCATTTTGGGGGAAGAAGGTGACTGGAGAGCTCTGATGTCAAGTACAAAATAAGACTGCAGCCATATCACTTGATACTGTTCCCCTTAAATGCCAAATTGTGAATTTCCTTAGAGGCAAAATGAGTTTTTTGGGCATCTCTCCAGGAGTCAAAGAATCCAAATTCTAGAGGTCACTGGACTGAAAAAAGCCAAGAAAACGGGAAGTTCATGCAGAAATAAATGAAGAGGAAGGAGCTGAAAGCCTTTCTGCCTGGGCAGGAGGAGATAATGGCCTGCAGGAGGGCTGTGCTGGGGGTCTTCTTCCTGCAGGCCTTTCCTTGAGGAGGGCAGGGTCTTCCCCAGGCCATGGAGAACTTGATGTTCTGGTCAGGGTGGCTTTGCAGCTGTGGCTCTTGGTAGCCTCCGGTGAAGTTGGTGCCCAAGCTCACCTGGCTGGGCTGAGCTCTGTTCCTGCTCCTCCTCCTTCCTCTGCTCACCTGGCTGGGCTGAGCTCTGTTCCTGCTCCTCCTCCTTCCTCTGCTCACCTGGCTGGGCTGAGCTCTGCTCCTCCTCCTCCCTCTGCTCACCTGGCTGGGCTGAGCTCTGCTCCTCCTCCTCCCTCTGCTCACCTGGCTGGGCTGAGCTCTGCTCCTCCTCCTCCCTCTGCTCACCTGGCTGGGCTGAGCTCTGCTCCTGCTCCCAGTCCCAGTTCTGCTCCCCCCAGGGCTGCTCCCATGGGTGCAGGAGCTCAGGGATGCAGGGACTCAGAGCTGTGGGAGCTCTGGAGTGAGGAGAGCCCATCAGGAATGTGTGTGGAGAGAAAATTGTGGTGATTATACAAATCTTCCTGTCCTGTACCCCCCACACCCCCCATGTGCTCTCATGAGACTTTTTCACAGAGAATAAAACTGCCTTTCTGGTGGCAGATGCTCAATTCTCCCAAGTTCCTCTAAATTTGTATCCCTGGTCAGTTTTGTAGTGCCATGGAAACCTATTTCCTCTGTATCCCCAAGTTATGGGATCCTCAGCTGGACTTGAGGAATTCTTTCTGAAGCTCCATCAAGTACACAGAGCACTTGTATCCCCTGGGAGTGTTCCTGGTGTTATTTCCAGTGGATTGATTATTTTCTGCATTTTGTGAACTTGTTCTATGACTTTGACTCTATTACCCACTCCTGGAGCAGTGCCTGTGTGGAGGGAAAGGCTCTCTCACTGCAGTGAAGTGTAGATTCACTTACAACTTATTTCTTGGTGTAAAACTGAATTTACCAGCTTGGTTTTTTAGATTACTGTCAGCTTAAGTACCTTCAATCTCCTGCTTTTTCTGTGCCAGTTTTTGCAGTTCTGTGGGTTAATCCTGTTTGTTTTGAATAGCTGTTACTTTATCATCTATCTAATGCTAATTCAAATTGTGTATCTAATGATGTCTTTAGAAGTAGAAGCTGATAGAATAAAAATGTGAAATGCCTCAGCATCTCAGAGCACTCAGCTTTGTTTTCCTTTCTTTTCCTGGATGCTGAGGTGATGCCACCTTTCCCCTGCACCTCAGATGTGCTGAGTGTTCCTAAATGGTTTATTTCCTTTGACATTCATTTTCTTTTGAAGAAGGGCAGCCACTTCATATGTGTCAGGCTTGTACAGGAATTTTAAATACTTTAATGCATTCTTATTATCTGCAAGGGTGGCTGGCTAATTAGTTAGCTTAGTAAATAATGGCTTGGTGGTGCCTCTGTGGGAGCTGAAGGCATGCACAGCACATTTCTGGGCTTTTTAATCCCCCTCAGTGAGTCAGTGGCTCTGGGAGGATGGAGGTGATGTGGATGAGGGTGAGAGCAGCCAGGGCTGCCTCCGAGCCCTTCTGGCTTCTCAGGGACTTCACCTGACTCCAGAGATGCTGAAGCTGCAGAGCTGCCCCAGCACAGGGAGCAGCTGGAGCTGCTGGAGCCAGGCCAGAGGAGGCTCCAGGATGAGCAGAGGGATGGAGCAGCTCTGCTGGGAGGAAAGGCTGGCACAGCTGGGATTGTTCACCTGCACAGGAGAAGCTTTGGGCTGAGCTCAGGGTGGCCTTGAAGGAGCTGCAGGAAAGATGGAGAGAGATGATTGCCAGGGGATGGAGGGACAGGACACAGGGAATGGCAGGGCTGGATGGGATTTTGGGCAGGAATTGTTCCCTGGCAGGGTGGGCAGGGCTGGCACAGGGTGCCCAGAGCAGCTGTGGCTGCCCCTGGATCCCTGGCAGTGCCCAAGGCCAGGCTGGACATTGGGACAGTGGGAGGTGTCCCTGCCATGGCAGGGTGGATGGGATGAGCTTTAGGATCCCTTCCAACCCAAACCACTCTGGGATTCTGTGATGGAGAAGGAGATTCTGCTGCTTTTGCTGCTGCTGAGGCTTGAGGTTCTTGACAATTAGTCAGCTTTTCCTGCTGCTCCTGCTTTTTAATGCCTCTTGCTTCCTGTCAGAGGCAACTTCATACCTGCTTATTCCATTGCTGTATTGCAGGTTAAGGCTGCTGAATCCCCCCTACAGGAAATATTTTAAAATCTGTTGCAAATTAAACCTATTTCTATTTCTAATAACGAATAAAGGATACATTTATTCTAACGTTGAATGTCTTGTGATCATATTGGTAGGATTGCTTTATTATCTGTTTCTCTAGGCTGTCTTGCCAGGAGTTAGGTGGCTTTATTCCCAGATTTATAATGCATTCTCTTCCTCTTGGAAAGGGCATATGCTGCCTTGGCTCACTCCTTTTAATTTGAGTTTTGCAGGGGTCTGTGTTGTTCCAATTTTAGTTTGATTTCTAAAGCCTTTTGCACACATGTAAAATTTGATAGAAACTACAATATCTCAAGGCTTTTACAATTACTGCAGGTGTAAACTTCAGCCTGCTTTTCATGCTTCTGGATATATCTATTAATTCATGTAATCTGTGAGGGAAAAACTTGAGATATTCCTTAGATAAGGTTGCTGATTAACATAAAAAAGAAAAAGCAGGCCTGTAAAAAGGCAGTTCCAGTGGTGGATGACTCTCCAGCCCCAGCAGCTCTCTGGTGGCTCCTGCAGAAGTGATTTGTCCCCCTGCTTTGGTATTCTGAGACATTTCCCCCATCCATCCTGCTTCTCCCATCTGAGCTGGCCCACTGCAAGTGTCATGAATTGACCTTAGCCAAGCTTTACCAGTTGTCACTCAACAAAAATCCCCTGGGAGGAAGCAGCTGGAAGTGTTGCCAAAACTGGGCAGCCCCCCTTGAGCTCCTGTTTGTCACTCCCAGCACTGGGCAGATCTCACCTGCCTGGGGGCTCCAGCATCATTTGGATCTGGGTGCTGCAGGAAGACACTCCAGGTTTAAAGCAGAGCTTTTAGCAACAGTTCTCATCCAGCCCAGGGCCTGTGGGGGCTGTTGTGTCCTGCTGCTTTTCCAGCACAGTTTTCTGTCCTGGCTGGGCTGGGTGGCAGCTGGGGCTGTGCTGCAGGAGAAGGAGCAGCCTGGCTGGGAGGGCTGCAATCCTGAGCCCTGGCAGGACAGCAGGGAGGAGTAGGGGCAGGAGATGGTAAACTGCAGGAGTGGGACCCCAGAGTCACTGCAAATTAACCCTGCAAACTGCAGGAATGGGAAACCAGAGTCACTGCAAATTAACCCTGCAAACTGCAGGAGTGGGACCCCAGAGTCACTGCAAATTAACCCTGCAAACTGCAGGAGTGGGACCCCAGAGTCACTGCAAATTAACCCTGCAAACTGCAGGAATGGGAAACCAGAGTCACTGCAAATTAACCCTGCAAACTGCAGGAATAGGAAACCAGAGTCACTGCAAATTAACCCTTCAAACTGCAGGAATAGGACAGCCAGACTCACTGCAAATTAACCCTGCAAACTGCAGGAATGGGACACCCAGATTCACTGCAAATTAACCCCTTTACAACCCCACACTCCTGTGTCTGTGTGTCCTGGCTCTGAGAGACCCCACACTCCTGTGTCTGTGTGTCCTGGCTGAGATGGAGACCCCACACTCCCCTTTCTGTGTGTCCTGGCTGAGATGGAGACCCCACACTCCTCCTGTGTCTGTGTGTCCTGGAGGCACAGAGGGGTGACTCTGAGTTGGGCTCAGGAGGTCAGATAATAATGACCCCAAGGTTTTAATAACCCCAAGGTTTGGGGCTCCATCCATTGGGAGCTGGGCTGTGATCCTTGTGGATCCAGCTGAGAATATTCTGGGATCTGAGCTGCTGCAAGGGGAGCCTGGCACCCTGAGCCAGAGCCCTGCAGCTGCCTCTGAGCTCAGCTAAGAAACATCTGCAGGGCAACAAGAAATAGAAATTGGTGCCATTTTGCAAAAGGTAACATTCCCTTGGTTAATGCTGGGTCTGCTCTGGCTGGTAAGAACCTCAGTTCCCTGAAAAGTCAGGTTTAGCATGTGCTGTATTATTGCCAATTTGGGTTTTCTTTTGTGCTTTTAGGGAGAAGATGTATGGTGTTCCAGGATGACTTTTCTTGGCACTTTCCTGCCATTACTGATCTGTATATATAGATATTTTTGCTTCAGTGGTAGAAATGTGCTGCAGAGGTGTAGAACCTTCGTGCTAGAGATGATAAAACATATGCTATTAACTTTTTAGATATAAGAATAAGCCTTGAGAGAACACTGGTAGGCTAGATCTGTTACCTGGAAGTGATATAAAAGTAGTACAAAATGTTTGAGAATCTGTTGTTTTTCAGACCTGACAAACACCTCTCCTCATCCCTTCCCTTCCTCCCCCACACCACAGGTGCAAATAATAGTAAAAAAAAAAAAAAAATTACTTTTTGCTGTTGCAATAATGCTTTTTTTCCCCCTCAAGAAATAACACATTGATAGCACTAGAAGGTAATTTTAAAAGTTTGGTTTCACCATCACTTAGAAGAGGACTTAGAGAATCACAGAATATCCTGGCTTGGGAGAACCCATAAAGATTTCAATGCCCTGCACAGAAACCCCAACAATTCCTCCCAAAGGCTCCTGGAGCTTGGGCAGTGCCCAGCACCCTGTGGATGAGGAAAAGAACTTTTCCCAAAATCCAGCCTGAGCCTGAAGCCCAAAAAGATCCCAACTACCTTTTTTCCATCAGCCAGGTGAGATGTCCTGTTGCAGGAGGAAATCAGGTTTGACAAGCAGGACTTTCCCCTCCTGTAGCCATGCTGGCTGTGACTGCCCTGTGCTGTCCTCCAGGTGTTTTTCAGCACATCCCAGAATAATCTCCCTGCTTTTACCCAGCTCTGAAGTGACACTGGCAGGCTGTGCTTTCCAGGGTCCTCTTCCTCCTTGCCCTTCTTGAAAATCAGGATAATGTTCCCCAGCTTCCAGTCAGCTGGGACCTCTCCAGATTGCCAGCACCACTCAGAATTATCAGCAGGAGAGGTTTTGTGATGATATCAGCAGCTCTTGGAGGATTCTTGGCTGAATCCCATCAGGCCCCCACAGGTTTGTAGGGATCAGCTGGAGCAGCAGATCCTGCAGGATTTCAGGGTCATTGTCACATCATGGTGCTCCAGCCCCCCTTGGTCTGTGATCCGTGTTGAAGGCATTGACAGAAATGGCATTAAACACCTCTGTGTGTCCCTGGCCCTGTCTGTGGAGTGATCATCCTCTCCCTGGAGCACACCAAAGCCATTCCCACACTCCCTTCTGCCATTAAAGTGTTTGAAAATTGTTATTATCCCCCACAGTTGAGTTTTGTCCACGTGGATTTTCTGCCTGCAGCGGGGAGCAGCATCTCAGTGTTGTCCCCATGTCACTGTCCCTGCTTTCACTGGGCACATTCCTTCCTTTCCTGCTTTATTTCCAGCCTGGAATTGGGACATTTCCAGGGCTGGGACAGCTTCATTGAATTGTCCTGCAGATATTAATTCTTCCAAAGCAGTCCCAGTGTTTTGAGCTGCTCCCAGTTTTGCCCTTGAGTGGGAATTCCTGGCTGAGTTCCAGGGGTTAGGAATTGTTTTTAGCCTGGAGCAGACCCGAAGCTTTGGTCACTTGCCATTGAAGTTAAAAGTGGAGGAAGATCTGTGTGCACTCCTGATTTTTCTTTTTCATTAGGGAACAGACTGCAAGACTGAAGTTGCAAATTATAGCTCCCCTTTGAGAAAATAAGATTTTTGGAGGTTTTTTTTTATATTAGTGAAGTGACTGGAAGTATGTTACTAACTTGAAATACTTGATTTGAAGGCAGAGGAATGGTTTTGATAAGAGAGGTAAAATAGGTCTCTGCTGATTATAACTGCATTACATAAAAAGGAGTGACCAAACCACTTGTCAGAGTAGGAATCAGCCTGTGTACTTGCCTTTAATAATCACAAAAAAGTCCTATTTTCTGCTCAGAAGGGGTGTGGGTTTGAATTTTTTTTTTTCCTGGCTCAGCTCACTAAAACCTGTTCATGTTCTTTATCATATTTTTCACCTTGTGCCTGTGAACAATCTGGATTAAGTATGTGAACTTGTCATTTAATCCTAGTCTTGTCAGCAGTTAAAAACACTTCTCTTGCATAAGCAAATGTAGCAAACAGGATGGAGTGATTATAAAAAAAACCCTTTTTATAACTCCTTCCATGAGTGAACTTCCCATTAGTGGGTTTGAGATTTACTTTTGATTTTGAAATATTTTTGATTGATTTCAGTTAGCTCCGTTAGGATCAGGGATTGCATGTATTTCATAATGTAACACTGGAAATCCACCTGAAACATCTCTATTATTTATATATGTTATAATTATATATATTATCTATATATTTACCTGCATATGTGTGCATAATGAATGCTTTAGAGGGATTAGGGTGCTTGGATTGTTTTGTTATTTGCATAAACTCATTTTTTTGGAGAGGTTTCCTGGTATTTTGCTGCTTGCCATGGCTGTGTGCTGGCCAGGCAGAGCTTGGGGCAGGGCACTGTGCAGCCGTGTTTGCATGAACAATTGAAATTGCTTTCTGAAGTGGATGATCACTTATTAATTTGCCTGATGAAGACCACTGGTTTTAAATCAATGGGCAGTAAAAGAGAGAGTTCCTCTCGTGATGCTGCAGCTTTATTGGGGCATATTCAAATGATGGAGTGGCCACGGAGAGGAGAGCACAGGGTGGCATCAGCTCATTTGAATGTGGCATAAACCTTTTCCATGGGTCTCTGGACACTCTGCTGGCACCCTTTGTCACCTTAATTGTTGTCCACAGACAGCTGTGGGTGTGATGGGACAATATTCCTGGGATTTATCTGTGGGTATCAATGGACAATATTCCTGGGATTTATTTGTGGGTGTGAATGGACAATATTCCTGGGATTTGTCTGTGGGTGTGAATGGACAATATTCCTGGGATTTATTTGTCTGTGGGTATCAATGGACAATATTCCTGGGATTTATCTGTGGGTGTGAATGGACAATATTCCTGGGATTTATTTGTGAGTGTGAATGGACAATATTCCTGGGATTTGTCTGTGGGTATCAATGGACAATATTCCTGGGATTTATTTGTCTGTGGGTGTGAATGGACAATATTCCTGGGATTTGTCTGTGGGTATCAATGGACAATATTCCTGGGATTTGTCTGTGGGTGTGAATGGACAATATTCCTGGGATTTATCTGTGGGTGTGAATGGACAATATTCCTGGGATTTGTCTGTGGGTGTGAAGGGACAATATTCCTGGGATTTGTCTGTGGGTGTGATGGGACAGTGTCTCTGGGATTTGTCTGTGGGTATCAATGGACAATATTCCTGGGATTTGTCTGTGGGTATCAATGGACAATATTCCTGGGATTTGTCTGTGGGTGTGAATGGACAATATTCCTGGGATTTATTTGTGAGTGTGAATGGACAGTATTCCTGGGATTTATTTGTGAGTGTGAATGGACAATATTCCTGGGATTTATTTGTGAGTGTGAATGGACAATATTCCTGGGATTTGTCTGTGGGTGTGAATGGACAATATTCCTGGGATTTATCTGTGGGTATGACAGGACAGTGTCTCTGGGATTTGTCTGTGGGTGCACTGGATTCTGCCTGCTCTCTGTGCCTGTTGCCATTTGTCCCTGTGTTTTAGGGTGTGCTGTCAGGCTGGGGAAGGTGTGGAGCACTCCCATCCCATAATTCCAGCTCCAGTCCAGTCCCACTGCTGTGCCATCTCCTGCTGCTGGCCTGAGCCCTGCTGGGAAGGGACAGCTCTGCAGCAGAGGGGGGCAAGAGCTTTGAATTCATTCCAGAAACACCTCCTGGGTGTTCAAAGCCGTGGTTTCACCCAAGTTTCAAACCCGTCAACAAATATTTACACTGCTGACAAAAAATCCCAAACTTGGAAGAGGTGCTGCAGTTTGTTCAGCAGCTCCCAGCACTGAGGGTGTTTGGAGTGGTCTGTAGATAAGTGGAATTCCTTAGTCCTGATGCCGTTGTGTGAGCTCTGGGGGTGTTTGCTGAGCTCAGCTGTGGGGGGTGGTTCAGCTGCTCCAGAGCCTTGTCCTGCACTCAGTGGCAGGGGGGAATACCTGGCAAGAGCTCATTGCTCCTGAGACACCCAGGCTGGGCTTTGCAGTGTCAGTAAAGGGTTGTCCTGCTTTGCTGAGCAGACAACTCCAAAAAGTTCAGTCGAGGGTGAGCAGGCATGTCCTAGAAGTTCCTTGTCACCACAGGCTCTGGGAACTTGCCAGAAGTTTCTCATTTTTGTTCTGTTCAGGAGTTCAGGCAGAGCTCACTGGGTTGGTTTGGTTTGGTTGTTTTTGGGTTTTTTTTCCTGCTTCATCCCAATCAGATGTGTAAGCTTAGTCTTTCTGGAAGTTTCTGAGTGCTAACTGCAGGTATGTGTCGTGTAGTCACAGCTGCCCTGGTGCTCATGGACATCCCAGAGCTGAGCTGCTCATCCACAGACAAGAACATGAATAAACTGGGGATGGTTTTCTCTGCCTGCCTGCCCTGTGCCTGTGGGATTCTGGAAAGCCTGGACCCTGCAGGTTCACCCAGAGATCTTCCACTGCCACCAGGAGCTCCCCAGCTTGGCTGCCTGAGCTCTGCTGCTCCCCTGGGTGCTGAGCTCAGTGTTTGTCCTCCCTGGCAGCAATTCCTGCTGTTTCCAGCTGTTTCCATCTTCAGGATTGTCTGGAGAGCTTGAGGAGGAGTTCTTTAACCTTTCAGTTAACCAGGAAGAATTTCAAGGAGCTGTTGCAGTTTGGGGATGTGGTGCTTCAGGGCTGGATGGGATCAATAAGGAATTCCAGGTCTTTAGTGGAGCTGTGACATGTCCTGAGGACAGCAGAGGTGGTGCTGTGACATCTCCTGAGGACAGCAGAGATGGTGCTGTGACATCTCCTGAGGACAGCAGAGATGGTGCTGTGACTTTTCCTGCCCTCAGCAGACATGGTGCTGTGATTTCTCCTCCTCTTTAACTCAGAGGTGTGTTCAGACCTGGGGATTGCAGCCTGGTCCTGCTGGGTGATTTTCCCACCTTTGGAGGTTTGTTCCTGGCTCACATCCTTCACTAGGTGTGTGCTGAGGATGACCTTCCTCTGGAGCAGGTGAATTTTTTGAAAATGTTTTTGAAAGCTGAAATTTGCTTTCCTCAAAGCAGAGGTTGTTAGCAAAGCTGCTCAGAGTGGCTGCAGTGCAGGAATATGGTTTTGCCCCAGTTAAGTGCTGTGTGGTGCCTTCAGAGATGGAAATTCCCCTGCAGTGTTGTGTCCCTGTCCCCTTTCCACGTTCTCCCTCCTCAGCAGGTTGTGTCATTATTAGCTTTACTAAGAGCTCTATTAATTTTACAGGTTTTCTCTCGAAAAGAATTCAAACTTAAAGTGCTGTTAGGGTTGAAGCAATGCATTGGAGGGCAGAAATTGATAGTCCCAGCTAACATCACATGGCTTTTGAGGCAGAGGTTCTGGATGTGTGATGGATTATTTAGGAGTTAATGGGAAACAGAGCAAATGCTTCCTAATAGGAACAATTGCTGTAGGGTTGAGCTGGATTCCACATTAACACACTTGTCAATATTTTTATCTCTTTACAAACGTTTAAGTAAAACTATTTCTTGCAGCAAGATTTTCTGAGTGTTTTGTACACTTCATAAACGATATTTCAAGTATTTTAGTGGCTATACAGTTAAGAGGTTTCTTGGAAGGACCTTTCTGCTTGAAGTGCATTTCCTGTATCTAATGCTGTCTTTAATCTCATGTGGTCTCACAAAACCCGTTCTACCCATTAAATATGCAGTAAAGCTGTTCTGTTTGGTAGAGGATTGTATGTTTAAACAGCAGAAGTCCTCACTGCTCCTGTATTTTAAGATTTAAAATTCAGCTGCAACACTGCCTTCAGATCCAGAGCCATTAGAATGGATTTTTCAGATTTATTCTCCTGATTACAATACAGAAAATTAATTGCTTTTGACTGTAAAGAATTATGGCTCATTCATTATTTAAGAACCTTCTTGATGGATGAACCTTTTCCACTTAGTCCAAGACTTCTCATGAAATATGGCTGTTTTTTTTTAAACTGGTATAAAGCATGATGCACCTCTGTCAACCACCCTGTGGGGCAGGGAGGGCTGCAAGGGAAATCCAGCCCCTCCTCTGTGTCCAGTGTGCTTGAATATTCAATGTACAAGGAGTAGAGTCTGCTGGGGATAACGGGGAAGTTATTTCCATGGCATTTAAAAGAATTACATTGGATTTATAAAAGAAAAATTGATTACTTCATTTAAACATCCAGGTAGCAGAGAACAGCCTTTCATTTTGCTTGTGTGTGCACACTGGAAGTGTTTGTGTAACATTGGTTTAAAATTGGGTTTAACTCGAGGGAAGTTCCCCTCTGGTCGTGGTTCAGCTTCTTGCTCTTGGTTTTTATGCTCAAATGATTTTTGTGTGTGTTTAACTCGTGTCCTTTTAGAAAACTTAGAAGAAAAAGTCAAATTATAGACTTTGTGGATTAAAAGCTGAAGAGCTGAAATAGGATTTGGTTACCTGCCAGCCCAGAAAGGTTTGCTCAGTGTCCTTGGCAGCCAAACCTCTGGAGTTGTGCACACAGAAACAAACGCAGAATTGTGCTCATGGGACACTTGTCATCTTTTTGTCCCACAGAATCACAGAATGGTTTGGGTGGGAAGGGACCTTTAAAACCTTTTAACCCCAATCCAGCTCTCTGCAATGAGCAGGAACAGCTTCAGGTAGATCAGGTCACCCAAAATGCTGTCCAAGCTGGCCTGGAATGTTCCCAGGGAAACATCCACCACCTCTCTGGGTAACTGTCCCAGGGCTTCACCACCCTCACTGTGAAAAAATTCCTTCCAAAATAAGACCCAGAGCATGTGAATCCTGTGTCAAATATGGCAAACAGAGCTTTAACTCATGATAATGAAATTTCCTAAAATCGTCATGGTAATGAAACTGTTGATTGGACACCAATGATTTTGTAAAGCTTTTCCTTAAGAACAGATGAGAGGAAATTCTGGCATCAGGGTTTGGTGGTGGGTGAACACTCTCACTGAATCCTGGACATTGTGAGGAGGGAGCCAGGGTTTCCCAGTGCTGCAGTTTTCAGTTCATTTGTGCAATCCTCTCCAGTCAAATTCTGGAATCTCAATTTTTTTGAAGTTGTCTTAACAGAGGCTACATTTAAAAGTGAGTTGCTAGTGATGTTGACATTTCCTTGTTCCTAATTGGATTTAATGGTTTTGCATAATATATTCAGAATACTGGTTCCTCTCTTAGGTGTGTTACCTTTGCTTGTGAGAACAGCTGGGTTTGTAGTTGAGAGATGCTTTTGCTTGTAAAATTAGTCTCTGAGAGTTTAAGAAAATAGATATATCATGTGCTGCTTTGAAGTATTAGAAGGATTTGAGAGGCAGTTTGCCAACTGACATTTAAAACCCTTGAGAACTTGTTCCAGCCAAACCTTTTGATAAAAAAGTAAATGCAGCTACAGCTTAGTTACTAAAATGATTTTAGCTGGAAGTTCAGTGTGTGTATCATCTTGGAACATCCTAAAACTTGTTCTTTTATTCAGTTCTGATCACAGCTGATCACTCTGTGTCTGTGAGCTTGTCACTTCTCAAACCCAGCAATGCTTGCCTTGATGTCTGGAGGCTGTGGTGGCTCTGGTAACTCATGTAAAGAGCATTTCTTGTACCAGGAATGGTTTTGGGACCCTTCCTGGAGGGCTGTGGCTCAGAGCTGATGGGATGTCTCACTGTGGGACACCCCATTGGAAATGGCAGCTCCTGGCTGGCACAGTGACCCCCAGGTGGCCCTGGAGGTGGCCCAGGGGCAGAGCCAGGCTGGGCCAGGGCTGTGCTGATCCTGATCCAGCTGCTCAAGGGCTCAGAGCTTGCCTTTGGTTTGGTTTTCACTCCCATCCTGCTCACTCAGTTTTTGTTAGTCAAGTCACACCTGCTTTGGGCAGAGCCTGTGCAGCCCTGCTCACTTGGTCCAACAGAAAGTTGGATTTTGCTCACTGTGGTCCCACAAAAGGTTGAATTTTGCTCACTGTGGTCACACAGGAGGTTGGATTTTGCTCACTGTGGTCACACAGGAGGTTGGATTTTTCTCACTGTGGTCCCACAAAAGGTTGAATTTTGCTCACTGTGGTCCAACAGGAGGTTGGATTTTGCTCACTGTGGTCCCACAAAAGGTTGAATTTTGCTCACTGTGGTCACACAGGAGGAGCTGGGTTTGCTGTGACTCTGGCAAATGGCCCAAACCTGACTCTCCTGCTAGGCCAGTGGGTGCAGACTGCTTTTAACAGAGAAAAATGAGCTTTTGACACCTCTGCTTGAAAAGGGAGGAAGAAAGAGGCAAATTCAGTTTTACAGTATACACAATTTTAATAACAAAATGCTTCTGTACACTGCACTTGTTTTACTCCATTACTCACACCCCCTCCCACCAGAAGTTGGCTCTTGAAACATAATTAAAACACAATGCATCTAGGACTCTGTAATCTTGGCTTGCTAAGCTGGTAGAATAGTTCACTTACTAGTGTTTTCATTAGTAAAAAGGAGAAATGGGGTGAGTTTTGTTTGGCTTTTTCCAGAGGAGTGTTTGGGGGATGGCAGGCATTGCTTCTCAGTGGTGTACAACAGTGTCTCACCCCATCTGAGGCCTGATTCTACCCCTCAAAAACCTTCTGGTCCCTTTCCCTGGATGCCTCTCAGAAGATTTTTACACGAGATGTGAAATGCTGAATTTCCAGCTGATTCTGAAATGATCTCGAAGCATCCTGCTAACGTGGTGCCTTAAAAAGCAAAGCCCAGCACCAATTTTAGCATCTGGGACATTTGCAGTGGAGGAAGGTGTGGGGAGGGAGGAGCTGCTGCTTTTGGTTTCTGTTGTTTCCTTGCCTGTTCCTTTTTGGGGGGGAGGAGGAGAAGTACTGTATCCCCCTCTGAACTTGTTCAATTTTTATGGAAAACTTCATAAGAAAGATGAAATTCAGCTCCTGGGTAAGTTTCATAGGTCTGAACAGATGGATTTTGATAGCTACACAGATCACAAAATTAAATCAACTTTATTTCCATTAAAGTAGTACAGAAATTATCTTAGACACATTAAAAATAAGTGTGCAGTGCAGATTTCTGGTTTAAAGCCGTGGGATGTTTCTGGTTTTCCAAGGCAGCAATAGGCCCCTGCCTTGTGAGGAGGGGTGATGGGACAGAAGCTCAGATGTTCAGATTTGCATGGGGCTGATCGCTGAAAAATTGGATCATTTCTGCTTGGGGGAGAAGCAAACAAAACCAAACACGGATGGAGCAGCATTCATTGTGTTTCCATCTGATAGGGAAGGGGAACTCTTCAGCTGCAGCCTCAACACTCAGCCATTTCACCCTTCATCGAGTAATTTTCACTTGTGTGCATTTAAACACTGATCTAATGCAGAGAGACTAACTGGGAGCATTAATTCAGCCTGTTCCAGGAGAATGACTCAAAAACCTGAACTTGTGCTGCTGGGTTTGCATCTCACTGGCACGAGGGTGGGGAGCAGCGAGGATGGGAGGAAGACCTCAAAAACAGCACAAGAAATTGTGTTTCCAAAAGAGCCAAAGAGCTCAGAGGTTGTGGCTGGAGGTGTGGGATCTGTACAAAACGAGGCTGTGCAGCAGAGATGGTGTTTGGGGAGGGCAGGTTAACGAGCTCCTGCCACCAGCCACTGCTGAATACAATTAATTGAAACCAAATCATCGTGGTTCTCGTTCCATCAACAAAATAAATCAGGGACTGCCGAGTAGCACAAGTATTCCTATCCCCTCCTTGCCTGGAAGAGTCACAAGCAATTGCAAATGGAAGACAGTAACTTTAAAATAAAATATATTCCCAGCCTGTGGCTGTGTCCTTGTGCAGAGCTGGCTCTGCCTGGTGCTCGCTGTCCCTCCACAGGGAATTCAAGTTGACTTCCCTGCTACTGTTTGACATTCTGGGAGTTTTATGATACCTGTTACCCTAAATGTAATGTTGGCTGAATTGCTTTGCTTATGCCTGGAACCTGGCAACAAATGGGTTTGGAAATAGCAGAGGTAAAGCAGAGCATTTGGGAGCTTGGCTGTGGGTTAGCGAGGAGTGAGGAGAGGGAAGGGGAGCAGTGCTGGGCTTGTCCCTGCTGGGCTGTCCCTGCTGGGCTTGTCCCTGCTGGGTTTGTCCCTGCTGGGCTGTCCCTGCTGGGCTTGTCCCTGCTGGGTTTGTCCCTGCTGGGTTTGTCCCTGCTGGGTTTGTCCCTGCTGGGCTTGTCCTTACTGGGCTGTCCTTACTGGGTTTGTCCCTGCTGGGCTGTCCCTGCTGGGCTGTCCCTGCTGGGTTTGTCCCTGCTGGGCTTGTCCCTGCTGGGCTTGTCCCTGCTGGGCTGTCCCTGCTGGGCTGTCCCTGCTGGGCTTGTCCCTGTTGGGCTTGTCCCTGTTGGGCTTGTCCCTGCTGGGCTGTCCCTGTTGGGTTTGTCCCTGCTGGGTTTGTCCTTTCTGAGCTTGTCCTTACTGGGCTTGTCCCTGCTGGGCTGTCCCTGTTGGGTTTGTCCCTGCTGGGTTTGTCCTTTCTGAGCTTGTCCTTACTGGGCTTGTCCCTGCTGGGCTGTCCCTGCTGGGTTTGTCCCTGCTGGGCTTGTCCTTACTGGGCTGTCCTTACTGGGTTTGTCCCTGCTGGGCTGCCCCTGTTGGGCTTGTCCCTGTTGGGTTTGTCCCTGCTGGGTTTGTCCCTGCTGGGTTTGTCCCTGCTGGGCTTGTCCCTGCTGGGCTTGTCCTTACTGGGCTGTCCTTACTGGGGTTATCCCTGCTGGGTTTGTCCCTGCTGGGCTTGTCCTTACTGGGCTGTCCTTACTGGGGTTATCCCTGCTGGGTTTGTCCCTGCTGGGTTTGTCCCTGTTGGGCTTGTCCCTGTTGGGTTTGTCCCTGTTGGGCTTGTCCCTGTTGGGTTTGTCCCTGCTGGGTTTGTCCCTGTTGGGCTTGTCCCTGTTGGGTTTGTCCCTGTTGGGTTTGTCCCTGTTGGGCTTGTCCCTGCTGGGTTTGTCCCTTCTGAGCTTGTCCTTACTGGGCTGTCCCTGTTGGGTTTGTCCCTGCTGGACTGTCCTTACTGGGTTTGTCCCTGCTGGGCTTGTCCCTGCTGGGCTTGTCCCTGCTGGGTTTGTCCCTGTTGGGTTTGTCCCTGCTGGGCTTGTCCCTGCTGGGTTTGTCCCTGCTGGGCTGTCCCTGCTCTGCTGTGTGCAAGCCAGGCACTGCAGCACCAGTGGGAACTGGGAGTGCTGCTGGGAGGGAGAACTTGGGTGCTCGGAGAGGCCCTGGAACAGCTTTAATGCTCGGGAAATGGCTGTGAGTGGTCGGGATGGAGAGGAGGGTTAAATGCAGCATTTGCTCTTCTTGGGTGGAATTAAGAGCTCGTAAAGATGGAGTGGGACAGAGCTGGGCTGTTGGGAAAGCAGCTCCTCATCAAGCAGCCACTTCTTGTTCCCGTGTGGAAGACTGAGGAGGGGCCCCTTGAGCTGTGTGACAGCCAGGGTTTCTGCAGGATGGGTGGCATTGCCTCCTGTCACCTGCCAGTGGTGACACCTGATGGGGGTGGCAGCACAGCCACTTTATTTGGCTGCCAGGGTAATGAACGAGCTCAGTGATCACTTTGTCTGTGCTGTACCCTGCAGCTGGAGGTGAAATCACCCCCAGGCTCCCAGAGCTGAGCCAGGGCAGGGACAGTGATGCCCACTCCATGCCCACTCACCTGCTCCCAGAGCAGCATCCTGGCAGAGCTGTGGGCACTCATTCATGGGAAGGGGCAAAGCAAATCTTCCTGCAGCCACCTGGATACCCCTGGGGACCAGTGTGGGCTGGTATTTCTCAGCTCTGGCCTTCTGCCTCACGTGGGATTTAATCATCCAGAATATCTGCTCTTTGTCCACCTACCCCACAGGAATTTTTTGTAGTCAGTTGAAAGCAATAATTAATTTCCCAGAACAGGTGTAAATGGACTCAGTATTAACAGTAACAAGAGTTCAAAGATACCTCTGTGGATATCCATTAGGCTTCAGTGGATCTCTTCCATTAAAGTACAGAGTCAAGGGAAGTAAACAAAATATTGGTTTTATAATAAGGGCACTGTATGTAAAAGTAAAATGATGCAAATTAATATCTTCAAAACCAGCAATTGAAAAACCTTTATGTAAAAACAGAAGTTACTTATCTTGCTATAATTGCCTCGGACGAATTCATCTCACAAGAAAACATCAAACTGTTGTATAATTGCACCCTAAATACCTCACTAAGTGGTAATACAGAGAGAAAAGCAGAGTGAAATAGCAAACAGATTTTTATGCAGTGGTTTTTCTGTTTAAAAAGTTTGCAGGATAGTTTAGTACATCACAATTAGCATACTGTAATTATGGATTTGGTCAAGGTATGGCAACACTGTGAGGAATTTCATTTCTTCATCAGGGTGTGCTGGTAATTGTTTAACACTGCAGCATTGGACACAACACATTTTTTAGTTATACATACATGTATATATATATAAAATAATTCTCCATCCCTCTGAATCTTTTAGCTTTGGTTAGAATGTTTACAATATTTGAGCAGTTGACTTAAAAATAATGTAATCCTTTGCAGACCCCCCACCCCCCCCACCCTCGTGGCATCTGAGTACCACCATCACTGCATAGATCTGCAAATATTTACATATAATTCCATAATAGAGTATAAATAGCAATATGGTACTTCTGGCTAAAGAAACCAAATTACCTCTTTAGAATGAGGTGTGTGTGTGTGTGTATATATATTTATATATGATTTTTTAAAAAGTCATACTAGTTTAGATTCTGTCCCATATCGAGTAAGAAACGAAACATTTTTCAGTGAACTATTCTATAAACTAATCATATTCTCCTAACTTATCAGAAGGGGTCTTTTTTTATCTTGAATTTTGGAAGAGGAGGACAAGTGAGAGCTTATATTACAGGGGCTAATTCTGTCTCCAGAGAAACCAGTGGAGTTAGTGCATGAAAATAGCTTTCCAGTGAGAGGAAGCCTCAGCTGGGGGGGCAGCAGGGGGACAAAGAGAGGCTTCTTCCTTCCTTCCTTTCTCCCTTCCCTCTTCTCCTTAACCTCGCTGTTGATATTTGCTTTTAATTAAGAGAACCTTGCATTAAGGGTATTTACACATGAAAAGGTGTTGAAATGCTGTTTGTTCATCGTCATTAAGTAATTAGCCTGAATTCATGAAAAGCATCATCAAGTGAAACCAGGGAGCCGAGGGCTGAATGTATTTAATAATTCCAATCGATCCCGGCGTGCTGAGCTTCCCTAAAGGAGCTGCACTGCCAATGTGGGGACACACGGGGGGCTGTCCTGCTGCTGGGGGAGTGTGTGCCCATCTTTCCTGGGGCTCTGTGTGCCCATCCTGCTCCTCTGTGTGTGCCCATCCTGCTCCTCTGTGTGTGCCCATCCTGCCCGAGGCTCTGTGTGTGTGTGTGTGTGTGTGTGTGCCCATCCTGCTCCTTTGTGTGTGTGTATGTGTGCCCATCCTGCCCGAGGCTCTGTGTGCCCATCCTGCTGCTGGGGGAGTGTGTGCCCATCTTTCCTGGGGCTCTGTGTGCCCATCCTGCTCCTCTGTGTGTGCCCATCCTGCTGCTGGGGGAGTGTGTGACCATCTTTCCTGGGGCTCTGTGTGCCCATCCTGCTCCTCTGTGTGTGCCCATTCTGCTCCTTTGTGTGTGTGCCCATCCTTGGGGCTGTGTGTGTGTCTGTGCCCATGTGTGTGTGCCCATCCTTCCCGGGGCTCTGTGTGTGTGTATGTGTGCCCATCCTGCCCAGGGCTCTGTGTGCCCATCCTGCTGCTGGGGGAGTGTGTGCCCATCTTTCCTGGGGCTCTGTGTGCCCATCCTGCTCCTCTGTGTGTGCCCATCCTGCTGCTGGGGGAGTGTGTGCCCATCCTTCCTGGGGCTCTGTGTGCCCATCCTGCTCCTCTGTGTGTGCCCATCCTTGGGGCTGTGTGTGTGTCTGTGCCCATGTGTGTGTGCCCATCCTTCCCGGGGCTCTGTGTGTGTGTATGTGTGCCCATCCTGCCCAGGGCTCTGTGTGCCCATCCTGCTCCTCTGTGTGTGTCCATCCTTCCTGGAACTGTGTGTGTCCATCCTTCCTGCAACTGTGTGTGCCCATCCTGCCCAGGGCTCTGTGTGCCCATCTTGCTCCTTTGTGTGTGTGCCCATTCTGCCCAGGGCTGTGTGTGTGCCCATTCTGCTCCTTTGTGTGTGTGCCCATCCTTGGGGCTGTGTGTGTGTGTGTGTGTGTGTGTGTGTGTGTGTATCCATCCTTCCTGGGGCTCTGTGTGTGTGTATGTGTGCCCATCCTTCCTGGGGCTCTGTGTGTTTTTGCCCATGTTTGTGTGCCCATCCTTCCTGGAGCTGTGTGTGTGCCCACCCTGCCTGGGGCTCTGTGTGTGTGTGTGTGCCCATTCTGCTCCTCTGTGCCCATCCTTCCCGGAGCTCTGTGTGTGTGCCCACCCTGCCTGGGGCTCTGTGTGTGTGTGTGTGTGCCCATTCTGCTCCTGTGTATGTGACCATTTTGCTCCTCTGTGTGTGTGTGTGCCCATGTTTGTGTGCCCATCCTGCCCCTGTGTGTGCCCATGTGAACTGCACGCACAGAGCAAAACTGCATTTCAGATAAATTCACCCCTGAAATTCCCACCTGCACCTTTGCTGCTCTTGATTCTTTTTTTCTTTTCTTTTTTTTTTTTTTTTTTTTTTTCTTTCCCTCCTTTCCTTAACTGAAGTGAAATGCTCAGAGGAGGAAAAGCTTCCTCCCTGGCTGCCCTTAAAGTGCCCAGAGGCAGCTGCAGTGTTTGGGATCCTCCAGCTGCAGTGGAACAAGGAGCACACGTCCCCCACAGCTCCCTGCACACATCTCCAGCCTCTTTCCCCTCGGACTGTTTGCAGTAGAAAAAGTAGAATATGGAGACTCGGGTATAAAGGTTTACACACAGTCATATAATTACATAACATGAAACATTTTACATAGCTTGAGGTGAGCATCTCTTTTAGACTTTTAAACAGTAGGAGTGCAAGTTTAATGTAATCATTGCTTCTTTAACACTGAAAATATTATGGATTTATTTTTTAAAAAACTTAAAAATACCGCACCACTCCATAAACAATGTTTCCATTAAGTAGCTTGGAAAATTAGGCTTTATGTCAACATTTTGTAAAAATTAGAATCTGATGTAGGTCCCTACAATTTTAAAGTAGGTTACTTATCTGATTTACTTTGTGACGGGCTGCAGGTATTATACTTCACATTCTTTATAGGGCAGCTGCTGGCACTTGCACTGTCCGTAGCCATTGATGATGATGAAGGGTCCTTCGTGGGTGGGTTCGTACTCGTTATAGGGTCCTTGGTCTGACATATTGGCCATGTGCAGCCGCGTTTGGGATCGGAGCTGCCTGTGGTTTTGAATCATTGAGCACTGCCTAATTCTTCTGAGTGTGGGAGGGCAGCACTTCCTGGAGATGAACACTATAAAAATGATAAAAAAGAAAGAAAACAATAAAGCCATTGTTCCTGTAATTACCCTCTGAGTGAAGATGGCATTGTTTGGCTCGGGGAACTGTTCTTCGGTGGTAACGACCATGCCTGCCGTGGTTGGAATCTCTTTGTCTCCCACATGGAAATGAGAGGAGCTGATTCTTTTCGTGTACTCGGTAGTTGGAGCCGTGTACGACGTCGTAGCCACGGGGGTAACCACAGTCGATAAATTCCAGCAAAGCTGAAAACCATACACTGCATCCAGAATATCCTCTCCCTGGGTGTGGTCGGGGCTGTGGCAGAGGATGGAGTGCTCCCACCGACCTTGGAAGCCACTCAACCATGTGGCCAAGGCGCAGATCTTTGGGCTGCATTCCCACAGATTGCCGGAGAGGCCCACGGTGGTGAGGGATGTCAGCGAGCTCAGGATCTTGGAATCCAGGGTGGTGAGCTTGTTGTTATCCATGAGGAGGGTTTTAAGGTTAGGCATAGTTTCAAAGACGGTGAGGTCGATGGCTTTGATTTCGTTTCCAGTCAAATCGAGCTTTGCTAAGGTGCCCCAGGTCCACTCCATCCCACACGTCAAGTTGCTAATTTTGTTCCACTGCAAGAAGAGCGTGTGCAGGCTGCTCAGCCGGAGGAAGTGAGCAAAATTAATCTTTGTCAGCTGGTTGTGCTCTAGGTGAAGCTCCCTCAGCTTGATTAATCCCGCAAATCCATTGCGAGCCAAACTTCGCAGGCGGTTTGTGCTCAAATCCAGGAACTCCAGGCTACGGCAGTCCCAGAACAGGCGGACCGGGATGGTCCGCAGGGAGTTGGATCGCAAGTGCAAGGTCTGTAGCTTGCGAAGGCCGTAGAAGAGCTCGGGGTGCAGAGAGGATAACTGATTAAAAGAGAGGTCCAAATTCTGCAGGTTAAGCAGCTGGCTAAAAGTTGTGTTTGGCAAATGAAAGATTTTGTTGGAACTTAAGACTAATTCCTTAAGTTTATACAGTCCTTGAAAAGAATCTTCTCTGACTGTTGCAATTTGATTATGATCTAAGTGAAGCCAAGTAAGTTGACTGAAGCTTGCAAATTGATCCCTTTCAAGTTCAGAAATATAATTGTGCCTCAGTGACAAACCTAGCGAGCCCTTTTCAGTGGTGTTTGGCACTGAGTGAAACCCCTGAGAGTCACAGTAAAAGAGCAGCTTCTCACAGCGACATTTTGGTGGACAAGCCATGCCCAAGGCAGGCAGCATTTTTAAAACCATACTCATTGCATATAGTGCTGCCAGCATACGAGCCCCTAATGGCCACTTGAAATGTAAGCCTGCAGAATATAATTTAGGAAAACAACAAGATAGGATAGCCTTATCAGTACACTTGGAACATCACGGTGGAAGATTTCACTGCAGATAACATTGCCATGCATTTCCAACAAGCTAATTCTAAATGCAAGAAACAACTTACTACGACAAACCGAATAGTTGGACATTACACTTAGGAGGAGGCTTTATCTCGATTACGGAGGGTTACAGCGGCACTATCAGAAAACATTTTTTCTTTCATAAGGTTCAGTGCAGAGCAATCAGCTTTAGCATCTTAACTGCTCCTTTAAAGCAGAGCTGTCATTCATTATACAAGGAACAGAGAAACGCAGAACTTACCCATTCTTTTGAGTACATTGGAGGGTGCATTCAGTCGTAGTTCGAGACTCAACGCCGTGAGTCTGTGAAAGGCTCTAATGTAAGACAGCCTTGAATAATTGACTGGGTTTAGTGTCCTTTGATATTAGTGCAAAATCCACGATGTTCTCTTGGAATATTCCTTTTGAAAATCGCTGCCTTGATCTCCTCTGACAGGTCTGCAATTTTTAAATCTTAAAGACAAGTTTTCGTCCTCCGTGGCTGCTCAGCTGGTTAATTGAAGCTCACGTTTTCCTTTTCCGCAGCTGTGGCTTCCTTTAGTCCTAACTTGTTGATGGCAGATGGGTGGCTTATTGCTGAGAGAAGCTCCTGTAGTAGCATGAGTGCATTTACTGAAAAGCTTTTCAGGGAAGCGGCACAAGAATGGGTTTGCTTATGCGCTGCGACCACACAGGGCTCTATATAGGCTGACGTCACCCGGTGACGTTCCTTTTGTTTGGGTTTTCCAGAAGCTTTGCTGTTTTAAAGCGTTGTGCTGCATGCTGTGATCGTGTTAAGGACCACTGATAGAGGGGGAGAAATGCAGCAGCAGCAGCGGGAGCAGGGGCAGGAGGCACTGGAGCACCCTGCTCCCCCCACATCTGCGCCGCCTCTGCTCGGCTGGGGTTAACAGCAGCGCAGAGCCACGGCTGGAGGAGCCTGAGTGCTGCCTGCTCCCACCTCTCTGCTCCAGCTCCCCGCACAAAAGGAACTTTTAGAGGCCAAAATGCGCAGAGTTTGAATAGAGGATGCTGGTCAGCACCGGCTTTATGGAGGTGAGAGAGGGAGTGGGCAGCTCAGAGCTCCGTGTGCCAGCTGTGTGTGACTGTGGTCCCTGCAGAAGTGCAGAGAGCAGAGCTGGAGCTGGAGCTGGAGCTGGAGCTGGAGTGTCAGGAAGTACAAACCGGGAGCAGGGCACAGGAGCGAGCGCTTCGAGCCAGGAGAAATTTCTGGAAAAAGCAAAGCTTGCGTTACAGGAGGGCACAGGAAAAATTTAATTGGAATCCAGCTTGACAGCGTGCGGTTATGAAAGTAGAAAATCTATTTTCTCCTCCCAAACGGTGGCTTTTGTACTTGCTTTTTGCTGGGCACTGGAGTGCAGGGAGGAAACGGTGAGATGGGCATTTCCAGTCGGGCTCAGAGCAGTGTGAGGGTTTCCTTGTGGTCACCCACGATGTCCTGCCGTGTGTCCCCACGGAGGGGACCCCAGGTGCAGGAGCCCCTGGCTGCAGGCTGGGTCTGTGGCAGTTCTCCTGTGGGATTGGGGCTGCAGAGCTGTGCCCCTGCAGGGCTGGGTGTGCTCTGGGTGGCCAGAGCAGCACACACAGCCAGGAGAAGGACTCTGGGCTCTGAGGGCTCTTTGTTTGCTTTAAAGGTTCATTGCCCCGTTATTCAGAGCAGCCTCTCCTCTCCAGGACAGCTGGTGCTCGGAGGTAAATGACCAAAGGTTTGACTGACATTTTGCTGCGTTTTTAGGGTGCATGTGCAGGTAAAGCCTTTGGAGGCTGCTCTGGTGTTAGCTCGATGTGGGTGCAGCAGGGGGATGCTGGTTTCCTGCTCCAGGCAATTTGGATAAGCTTTTTTTTTTTTTTATTTTCACCTTGAGATATAAAGCAATAATGTAGAGGAGGGACTTGGAAATGTTTGCTGTGTAGCAGCAAGGTATCACCTCCAACCTCCAAGATCTGGAATGAGCCGAGAATAACAAATTTCCCATGGTGATGGAGCAAGATGAATTGAATTGTGTCAAAAAGAGGGTTTAAAATAAAATGGCCGTTTATATTTTTTTATTAAGTGTTGGTTCCTGGCTTTGGTTCCTTGGAGGTCCTTGCTTAAATCAAGACCTGCTGTTCTCTGCCTCCTTCTGCCTTGTCTGTCCTGGGGCTGCCTCTGGTGCTTCCTTCCTGGGATGGGCAGACTCAAGGGGAGCACTGAGTGGAAAGTAAAGGGATGGAGAAGGTGAACACACAAGAATAAAATCTCAAAAACCTCGAAAAAAGCCAAAGTAAAACAAATAAACCCTCCCCTGAACCCATCAGGAGAGTAACTGTCTTGAATGATTAAGCAAATTAGGAGATGTTAGATAAATCCCTTAAATTGCTCTGCCATAGTAAATGTTTTCACATTTTCTCCAGTGTGAAAGAAATACATGAAAAGAAATTACATAAATCTATTGAAAGAGATTCTCCTTGTTTAATGTGGAGTGTAGGACGAGCTCAGGCTCAGCTCCAGCTGTCCAGTGGAACCGTGGCTCTGCAGTTCTCTGATCCCAGGTGCTGCTTGGAATTCCAATAACATTTCAATATGTTACCATAACATTTAACAACAGCATTGCAAAGGGTATAATTTGAGGTCAACTGTTAGCCCTCCCCAGGGCTGCCTCTTTTTCCCTCTTACCAGGAGACTGAAATTTAGGTATTGTTGGAAACATTTTGCTTTTTTGCATCAATATCTGCTGGTAGGTTCCTCCCACGTTAAGATTGTGTAATTTGGCACAGAGTTAAGAGTTAATGTTCAAACGCGGTGAGTTGCTCCTTTTCTGAGGCTCTCCATTCTTTGGCCCTTAACCAAACAAGGGCTATTTAGCACCTTGCCAGCGAGTTTCCTGTTTAGGAAACTGTTAACACGAACTTTATGGGCGCTTTTCTTAGCAAAACATGTTTTTATGTGCACTTGCTGTGAAATAACAGTTATTACCACAAGTGTGCATCTCAGTCTCCCAAGTCTGGAACGCTGCAGCAACATTCACATTGTTCCTTGGGAGCTGCCTGGGGTGTCAAGGAGCAACAGGTTGGGAATAAACCCCCAGAAAACTCATGGAAATGCATCTTCTTCTGAGCCTGGAAACTCATTGGCCAGCATGAAAAACCGTGTCTGGTGCCACCTGGGCACTTCTGCCCCAGCTTTATGGCAGCCTGAACCTTCACATGCAGCATGGACAGGGAAACTTTTGGGGTCTCCTCACCTAGCCCAGTCCTGGAGCTGCAGCACAACTGGTTTTCCTGCTAAACCCATGTGCTGGCAAAGTAGAATTGCACCCTGAGGCGAGCCTTGTCATTTAGTTAGGCTGACATCTTGTGGAAGCCTTCCTAGTGCATTAAGAACAACATCCAAGGTAATTTTACAGGATGGGGACGTGGGGGCTGCGTGACTTTGCTGTGCTGGGGGCCTGGAGGGTGCCAGCCCTGAGCCTGCAGCCCCTGGGACAGCAGCCAGGGAGGGCACTGGGGAGTGCCAGCACCGTGGGGAACACGGGAGCTTTGCTGCTTTTCCTGAAGGTTGTGGTGGTGCTGTGTCACTGGGCTGCGAGGCAGGGACGTCTGGCTGGAGTGTCACCGTGTGTGCTCTGTCACTGAGCCCTGGGTGGGGACAGCTGGGACAAAGCCATGGCAGGGATGTGCCCAGGGCTTCAGGGCCAGCTGCAGAGTGCTTTGGGGAGGGCACTGGGAGGGATGGGTGTCCTTGTCCTCATGGGAGCAAAGGGCACAGTGTGGTGGCACAGCGTGGTGGCACAGCATGGTGGCACAGTGTGGTGGCTGTCACCTCCCTGTCCAGCAGCTCTGCACCTGGCCCTGGCTGCACATTGTAATTCCTCCCTGTACCAGGGTGAGTGCAGAGCCACCCTTGCCCTCCCTGTGCTGCAGCCTGGCAGGGCTGTGGCATGGCCAGGGGGACAGTGACAGTGCAGGCAGCTTTATTGTCACTCAGGTTCTTGCTGAGCCCTGGCCATGCCATGCTGCCCATTTGCTGTGCTGAGCTGGGGGTGGCTGTGGGAGACTCCTTCCTGCAGGGCACAGCCCTGCTTCTCTTGGATGTGAAAGCTCTGCTGGAATTGGTGTGGGTCACACATCAGTGCTCCCTCTGCCTGGCCTGCAGTCAGCCCTGTTGTGTCTGGAATTTGTTGGCAGCCCTGCTGTCACAGTGATGTGCATGGCTGTCCTCTGCACACACAGAATTAGGCTGGGTGGCAAAGCCAAGCGTGGTTCACAGTGCAGCTGAGCACTGCTGTCCCCTGTCCCCTGGCAGCAGAGCTCAGAGGTGGCACAGTGCCAGCAGTGCCTGCCCACAGCAAGGTGTGCCAGGCACTCACCTGTCAGTCACTCAGCCCCCATCATTAACCTGTTGGACTGACAGCCCAGAAGTCAATTCACAGGCTCCTGAAGCAGAAACCTCTGTGCCAAGCATCCTTGTTGGGTGGTGGGAGGCAGGAGGGGCAGTGGTGGCTCTCAGCAGTGACACATCTGGCTCACATCTGGGTGCTGATATGGGAGGGGCCACGCTGGGCTCTGCAGGGATGGTGCTGAGCAGGAGGCACTTATCTCTCAATACCTCTGTGGGCTCAGCTTCACCCAGAGTGATGATGAACCTTTAACAGCAGATGTCTGTGATACTCAGCTACACAAACATATCTTGGAGTGGCTGGTTACAGAACATGCTCTGCTGATCCTGGTGGAGTGCAGCACCAGCACCATGCTCCTGTACCTCTGTAAATCACTCAGGATTCGATTTGAACCTCCACAGCTGTAGGAAAAGCTTGGGTCTGTCTTGTGCTTGTCAGAATTCAGATAGCACACGTACAGCTTGTGACAGAAATGGGGATTCTGCTCCCCTCCCTGTGTACAAATCCCCTTTCTTTGCTTCGAGCATTCAGACGAGCCCTGCTGGGGATGGTGGTTGAGCTGGGACTGCAGGGATGTGACAGGGAATGTTTGTGGTGCTCTGCAAGCGGGGCACCAATGGTGGGGGAGGAGCCGAGGTGAAGGGGGTGGGGGAAACGAGCGATTTTAACATCAATTCTATCCTCTTTGATAAAGATCTGATTTAATTTAAAGTAAATTTGCACCGTGGCTAAATTTATTATCCATGATAGCGGTCAGAGTTGGGATATCACACTGCAGAATGATTGACATGGTCATCATGACCCTCTTAAATCTGCTGAATCTATTAGCTGCTCGCTGGCTGCGGGGTTTGTGATTCCCTCAGCAGAGTTTTGTGCTGTATATCTAAAAATCCCATTAGAAATCTGAATATTTGGGCTTCACTCTTGTGAGTCCTCCCAGTCCTGTGGATGCAGGAGCTGCTGGCTGAGCTGCCTTGTGCTGCTGGGTCATTAGCTGACTCCTCAGTGAAGGTTCACACCAGGCATGAGCACCAGTTTTTAATGGTCACACTAATTGGTTAGTGGAACAAATCACCCAGAAGAGCTAAACTGGCCCTTGGAGCCTTTAAAACATGATTTGTTACTTGAGACAAGGGAGCCCAGCTCAAATAGGACTTTTGAGCTGTAGGGTGGGTAAAATTCCTGAGGTGTGTGGGAGGTTCTGCTGCCAGGGCTGTGTTCCACCAGCTCCTAATGGGGTTTGGATGGCCCCACAGTGTTTATTATGCAGGGGGGAAGAAAAAGGTCAGAAAACTTCAGCTGGGCAAAACTCCACGTTGTTGTCTCCAGGACCTTGGTTGGAATTGGCTGTGATGGTTTAAGGTGTCACTGGCAGCAGGGTCTGAGGTGTCCTGGGTCTGTCCTGGGTCTGTCCTGCTCTGCCCCTTCTCAGCCCTAATGAAGGAACCCAATTAGTGCTAAATTAGCAGGTTGCTTTATCCTGCAGCCTTCTGCAGTAAATTCTGGTCATGCTTTTGACAAGCTTCTGAGCTCAAACTTGTGCATGCCAACAAGGTGGAAATAAACTGGAGCTGCCTTCCTAAAATGTGGTGGGGTTGGGTCGTGCAGCTCCTTCTGTGCTAGGACGTGGTGTAGTTCCATCAGTGAGAAATCAGTGCTGTAATGTGCTTTTTGGGGTGTTTTGCATAGTGGTCCATTAGTGGAAGGCATCTCTTGGTTTTCCTCTCATCCAAAAGGCATCTGGTGCTGTGCACCGAGGCTGCTGTGGGCTGTGAAGCCAGGGACAGCAAAGTGGAGTTGATGGGTGGCCTCTCCTCAAATCCCTGCTCCTGCTTCTTGTTAAAATGGTAATGTGGGAGCACCCGGGGAGAAGTGAAATGGCACTTCTTGGAAGAGCTGAATGTTTGGCTTTGTGCATAATAGATGAGCACATCTCTCAGATCCAAACACAGTCCTGGGAAAAAGCCCCAGTGCGTGGGGAGGGTGCTGTGGGTTCAGTGAAATGCTCACCTTGCCGTGGGTAAAGAGGGTGAAACACAGGAGGGGAGGCAGCTGCCACTGCAGGTTGGTGCCTGGGAGCAGCCTGTGGCCGGGGCAGTGCCTGGTGGCAGATTCTGGGGTCACTGTCCCCTGTCCCCTGCAGGTGCCAGCCCTGCCCACTGCCACCAGCCTGGCAGGGACAGAGCCACTGCTCAGGGAGCCTCGTCTGTCACATCCCCTGAGCAGGGCAGCAGCAGAGGGCTGGGTAAATCAGTGCATTAATCTTCACTTTATTTAGAGCCTTCAGCTTTGATTTTTGAACGTAGAGCACAGAAGGGGCCAGTGCCAGGGCTGCTGGAGGCTTGGCAGTGTCACAACGAGCTCCTGGGTTTAGCTCCAGTCACTTTTCAGTTACCTTTTGTGATGAGAATCAAATAACTTGATCATGGCAGTGACAAATCTTCAATAATTCATTACACTCTAATGACATTACAACATCCTGACTCCCTCCTCCCCATTTTTTATTTCTGCTGTAGAGTGGACTTGATGTTTTAGATTCAAGGCTGTTCATCCAAATATTTCACACCAGCCTGTCACCTGGAGAATTGATACCTGGCATACCCTCACTGCAGCACTGCTAAATGGTTTTTCTTCTCAACTGGATAATTATATTGATTGTGGCTTAGGACTTCAGAAATTGGATTGTGGTTGAATAAAGTGTGTTTTGAAACCCCAATGTAAGCTGTATTAAAAAGAAAAATCTCCCAGCAAAACCAGACCACCAGCACTCTTATCTGGCTCTTAATTTGATAGGAAGGAGGATATTTTTGACCCAGTGGAAAAGGGAACCCTGATGGAAAAGGGAAGCTGCCCCTGCTGCCTGGCCCTTTGGCCTCTCTAACAACAGGGCTCAGGGAAAAATGTGCTGGATCAAACGTTGGCAGCTCCCCATGGGCGGGCCTGGAGACTCACTTGAAAATGTTGAATTTCCTTTCCCGACCAATGGTTTAGAAGGATTTGACTTTTGATTCTGAGCTTTTGACTGCCTGCTCAGGAGCAGTGCTGTGTGATCCCTGGGGTGGGGCATGGAGGGAGCAGTGAGTGCATTATTGGGGAGGTGGAGCCTCTGCTGCCAGCGTGCAGAATCGCTTCACAAACCTCAAAAATGGCAAAAGGAACGTTACAATCTACTAGAAACCAACAACAACTGCTTTAACTCGGAGAGCCTGAATTGCTGTTGAGCTCTTTGTGTGTTTTGTTTTCCAGGCTGGCAGGAAGGAAAGGAGTGATGCCCTGAACTCTGCCATTGATAAAATGACCAAGAAAACCAGAGACCTGCGCAGGCAGGTGAGCAGTGGGACAGGTGATGCTGCTGCCTCACAAAAACCAGCCTGGGCATTTGTTTCTGCAAAATGGGGCACCACATTTATTCTGCAAAAATGAGGCACTGGGTTTGTCTTCAGTGAGTTTAAAAGGCAGAAGCTTCCAGTGGGAAGCATGGGGGTGGGAATGTAATTCCCTGTTAATTCCCTGTGTGATACAGATGTTGGAGTCTTAATCATCCTTATGGCAAAAGAGATTTAAAAACCCAACCAAACCCCCCCCAAAAAACACTTGATGGGCTTCAAAGATAATCAGTGATATTTTATAATTCTGGTGGTGTTCATCTCAACCTGGTTTTTTTGAGAGTTGTATTTATGTAGAATCAGCCTTTGTCTGTTTGGTTTTAAAGCAATATATTCCCATTTTTGAGTAAGCGAGAATATGGATCAGGTTTGTTGAAAAATGTTTTTATTCTAGCAGAAAAATAAAAAAGTTAAATCAGTGTGTTGTTTAATCAGCTGAAGGAAAGCAGCAAATTTACTCAGACAAAACCAATATGAGCTGCTAAATCAATATTTGTGGCCAAACTGGTGACTTGCACTTCTATAACTAATCCATTTTTTAAGGAGATTTAATTTAAATTGAAGCAAGAAGTGTGTAGACAAGATTTTGTGCAGGGAAAGCCTCGGTCACACAAAAGAAAAAGGATCAGTGACAAAAGTAGTTTTCAGTTTTACGTGTTAATACAGCGAGAGTGGAGCACTGCTGAGGAATAACTCATTCTTCTTTTTATTTTTATTTTAGCTCCGCAAAGCTGTTATGGACCATGTTTCAGATTCTTTTCTGGAAACAAATGTTCCTCTTTTAGTATTGATTGAAGCTGCCAAGAATGGGAATGAAAAAGAAGTTAAAGAATATGCCCAGGTTTTCCGTGAACATGCCAACAAATTGATTGAGGTAAGATGGTACAAATTAAAATTTAATTGTTGCTGGTTAAATTAAGGCAAGACGAGGTAAAACAGGTTTTTCAATTGTGTTGAAGCACAAAGCAAATTGTGTAATAAATTCCCTTTTAAAATTTTATTTGAATTAACTTAAACACGATTTAATATTTAAATAATTGAAAATGCAAGCTTATCAAAAGGAGCTGTTAAATAACCCATGTAGTTGTGGATATTACAAAGGGAGTTTATGATAAAGGTTTTGTTAATTGGAGGTTGTCACTTGGAGTAAGGGAGACCAGGGCATGATTGTTCTGCTGGACAGTTTGACCCATGGCTTTGAAGCCTGGAGGGTTTTTGGGTTTTTTTCCCAGTAAAATCCCACAAATACAAACAGGCCTTTAGTGTGAAGGCTTGCAGAATGAGGAGCTGCCTGTGTGTGAGTAAAGAGCAAAGAGAACACTTGGGGTGACAACACAGCTGTCCCCTGCCCCCCCTCTGTGAGGAAAACCCAAAGGATCTCCAGCTGAGGCAGAGCAGAGCTCTGAGTGGGGGGAGAGCCAGGTGAACTGGGACCAGTCTGGCTGAACTGGGATTATGGAATCACTGAGGCTGGAAAATCCCTGCCAGCTGTGCCCATCCCCACCTTGTCCCCAGCCCAGAGCACTCGGTGCCACCTCCAGGAATTGCTGGGACACCTCCAGGGATGGGGATCCAACCCTCCCTGGGCACTTCCAATCCCTGACCACCCTTTCCATTGGGAAGTTTTCCCTAAAATCCACCCTGAGCTCCCCTGGCCCAGCCTGAGGCTGTTCCTCATTACCTGGGAGAAGAGACTGAGCCTCCCCTGGCTGTCCCTCCTGTCAGGGACTTGCTTTCAGGGCCATTAGTGCCTTGCTGGCAGGAATTTCCATGGCTGTGTGTGCAGAGAGCAGCCCCAGAACCTGTCCCTGCTCCTGGATCCACCTTGGCATTCTCAGCCCCTCGCCACCACCTTGGTGAGAGCTGTGTGCCAGCTGAGTGGCACAAACAAACAGCTCTAGGTATTGAAAAGGAAAGAGCTTCCAAAAGTCCTCCTGTGCTTTCAGCCTCTGGCTGGGTGTGTTTAACCTCAGCAGCTCCCAGGGAACAGTCCCAGGAGCTTGGTGTGTCTGTGTTTGATGATGTGTTCCAAGGCTTGTGGGGAGTACTCACACAGCTGGGCACGTTTAAACTGCTCCAGAATAAGAATAAAAGAATAAGAATAAGAATGAGAATGAGAATAAGAATAAGAATAAGAATAAGAATAAGAATAAGAATAAGAATAAGGATAAGAATAAGAATAAGACTGATCAGACATCACTAAAAGAAGCTTCTGACTTCCACAATGGGTTTTTTCTGAGTGCACTTTGCAACTGCTCCATAGTCCTGGGTGCAGGAAGTTTGTCCAGCTCTTTTAGAGCTGCTGTCTAAGCAGTGAAAATAATTTAATTCCTTGAAGGCATCCATTTTTCTCTTTTGGCTTGTCATGTTTCAGCATCAGTGCTGTCCTCCTAGAGCTGCAAAGTTATTCTAATCTAAATTTTAAGTAACTGACGTTGTTCTGCAAAGCAGCATGTGGAGGGAAGGCAGGGCTGCTGTGCCCTGCCTTGGCAGCAGGATCCAGCCTTGGGAACACTTTGAAGTGGGTTTGGTCTAAAGCCTCCCTTCTTCATGTTGCAAGCGTGATTTATCTAGAAAATTATTTTTAGGGCTTGTTTACAGGAGAAGTTGAATCGTGTAACAATAGCAGTGTCTGTTCTGCCAGAGTTCTGCTACCTCCTCAGCAGATGTGTGGAATTTTTTGGCATAATTAGGAAGGAATAATGGTGCTGCTCTATCCCTGAGTTTCTCCCCAGCCCTTTCCAGGTGAGCTCTTCCTCCCTGTCCCCTCTGGAGCCGTGTCCCACCAGAGCAGCCACAGTTCCATCCTCACTGGCACTGGCCCTACCTGGTGTGCAAATGCCAGAGGAGTTTTCAGAGCCTCTGTACAGCCAGACTCTCTTGTCTTCCAAGGACTATTCCCCTGAAAGCAGACATTCAGCAATATTTTTGACTGACATCAAAAGCTTTTGCTAAAATGATATGCTGCTGCAACAGCTTTTGGAAGGCTTGGTTATTGCTTTTGCTATTTGAAATGTAACTGTAGTTGTAGGTGGTTTATAAACCTCTTTCCTGAATGGGGATGGATTCGTGTACACACTTAGCTTGGACAGGAGGGAACAGTGTTCCTGCAGAGCCCTGTCCCAAGGGGCAGCAGAGCCACCAGAGCTGCATGGGATGGCAGAGTCACTGTGCAGGAAGGGGGCTTGGGGTGGGTTGCACTTGAGATGCCAGAATGGAGCAGGATGTGTGCCAGTTCCCTCATGAAGCTCAGGAGAAACAGCAAAAGTTTGTGTGAGAGCAGAGCTGAAAGTGTTCTGCCTGGTGAGATGGGCAGTGATTGCTGCAGGCAATGAGTGTGCAGGGAGTTTATCAGAACTGCCCTCGAGTGTGAGCAGCTCAGGACATCAAATGTGCCCAAACACTGCAGCAGAGGATGGAGCTGAGCTGTGGCATGGCCTGGCTGAGAGCTCATGTCCTTCCTGGAATCCTGAATCCTTCCTGGAATCCTGGAATCCTGAATCCTTCCTGGAATCCTTCCTGGAATCCTGGAATCCTGAATCCTTCCTAGAATCCTTCCTGGAATCCTGAATCCTTCCTGGAATCCTGGAATCCTCCCTGGAATCCTGGAATCCTTCCTGGAATACTTCCTGGAATCCTTCCTAGAATCCTTCTTTTCTGGAATCCTGGAATCCTTCCTAGAATCCTTCTTTTCTGGAATCCTGGAATCCTTCCTAGAATCCTTCTTTTCTGGAATCCTTCTTTCCTGGAATCTTTCCTTCCTCTCTGGAATCCTTCCTTCCTTCCTTTATGGAATCCTTCCTTCCTTCATGGAATCCTTCAATCCTTCCTGGAATCCTTCCTAGAATCCTTCTTTTCTGGAATCCTTCTTTCCTGGAATCCTTCCTAGAATCCTTCCTTCCTGTCTGGAATCCTTCCTTCCTTCCCTGTGAGCTGAAGGAGTCAGTGAACCAGCCCCAGAGATACATAATGAGATAAATTCACTTTTATTTCATTTTTCATTCTCAGCTGTGGCCAGACAGGAGTGGCAGTGCTGGTTCTGCCCTGGCTCAGCACAGGGAGTTCTTGCTCCTGCACTGCAGAGCTGTTCATGGGCCCTCCAAGCACCCATAAAGAGATGCAAGCACATGATTTGGGTAATTTCCTTTTGAAATGTTCCCTTCTTGGCAGCACAGCACTGTCTGCTTTTGTGGTTCCCAACGTCCAGGCTGCCAAATTTGACCAAAAGGTGCAATAACCACAAAAAGCTGATTTGCCTCCTGGGTCTGTGTCTTCTGAAGAACCCATACCAAGAGCATCCCAAAGGGCTCCCATCTAATTTGTTTCCCACGTAGTAAAATCCCAACCCTTTTATCCTGCCTTCTGAAAACTGAGTAACAGTAAAAGTGTAGAATGAGCCTTGTCTCAGTTGAATAATATGTTTCAAAGATAGCTTTCAAAATTGCTCCGTGCTAACAGACCATTAACTCTGGCTGGATTTGGTTAAAGGAGTTTAATTCAGGAATTGAGAAGCCAATTTCAATGTAGCACACAAGAATAACAGAAAGGACAGCATTTGGGGAAGCAGCCTAACAAAAAGTTAAATTCACTTGTAAACCATGGAAGCCTTGCCAATTTGCAGATTGTGAACTGCTGACTCCATTCCAGTGGGTTTTTTTTTTTTTTTCCCCACTGGGTGAGGTAGCCTTGGCTGCCCAGCTCTTGAGGAAGGGCATCCTTGGAGTGGCTGTTGGTGCCCAGGGCTGTCCTGCAGCCTGGTGCCATCCCAGTGATGTCACTGCCTCTTTGTCCCCTGCCAGGCTCTGAGCTGTGTTTGTGCTCAGCTGCCTTTGTGCTGCTCCCCGGGGATGCTCCTGCAGAGGGAAAGAGCCAGACGTGTTCAACAGAAAACCTTTGCCACTGCTGCTGAATGCTTCAGGAAAGTGAAAATCAGCTCGTGGGTTTGTCACTGCTTACACTGAGAGACTCTGTAACTCCGTGTGGTCCTAATGGAAAAGTTTTATAGACCTTAAGAAATTAGGAAGTAAAAGGTAAATGAGGGCAGAGTCCAGGTTGAAGTCCTCCAGTTTGCTTGCTGATGAATATTTTGGGGCTTGTAATTCCTTAAAAAGAGCAAATGATCTCTTCTTCCTCTTGGAACTCCCCACTACCCTTGTGCCAAACGTTTTTCTCAAATTTTATTTATAAGTTTTCTTCTTACCAAGAGAAATACAGGTAAGACCAAAGAGGCAAAAGCTCTCAATGGTGTTTCACAAGCATTGATTTTTTTTTTTTTTCTAATTGCCTTAAGTTATCTGAAAAGACTGCTCTGTGCCTTTTTTTAATGCACTGGGTTGCATCCTGCATATGGAGTGATGATTTTCTCATTTTCAGTGAAAGCCATGAACAGATGCAGAAGGCAAATTTATTTGCTTGGAAAGAATCACATTTGGGCACTTGCAGCTCCATAAGCTTTCTGTAGCCTCTTGCTCTGACATTTCCCCCTTCTGTTGCCCTCACTGTCTAGCCCCAATGTCCTGGAGTCATTCTTCAGTCTAAAATCTAAAAATACCCCTCTCCCAAAGCCTGAAGCCTTGCTACATTTTTCTTGCAATTACCCTGATTTGCTCAGACTTGCAGCCTGTATGTTCTTCTCAACAGCTGCAGGTTTTTTTTACATGTGAAAGGCTTTTTTAAAATGTGAAGTGGATAAAACATAGCTTGGATTTCAAATGAAATCTGATTTTTGGGCTGGAGGCACCGTGATGGTCTTGAAGAGCTGAGGCTTGGCTGTCCCCTGCTCATTGTCACTTACCTGGGCATGGCCAGGTAACATTTATTCCAAAACATAAAATGGAAGGATCCAGCAAATCCAGCAGTTAATCTGCTCTGACAGGATTATCCTTCGTGTCTGTCAGCCCCCTGATTTCCAGAGTTCCCACTGAGTTTTCCAAACCTTTTTGGAGGTTTGCTCATCCTTGCAGTGCTGTCCCCTCCTGGCTGCCAGGCAGGGATGAGCACTTGGCACCCAGCTCAGATATTGCCTTGGAGTGTCTTTCTGAATTTTATTAAATCTCAAAACCCAGCATTTTCCAGACTGGGGTCATTACCAGAGCACCTCAACACCTATTTTTCCAGCATTCTCATTTACAGAGGGAAAAATATCTGCCAACTCAGGTTTGTCTTTTATTGCTTTTATTTTTAAGGTAATTTTGTATTACAAGGGAAATGTCCTTGCAGTGTGGTCTGGAGAAGAGAGACAGAGTTATTTCCCATTTAAAATGGAGACCAAAATGAGCAAAATGTCTCTTCCAAAGCACAAGCACGTTTTCTGTAATTTGTCTATAGATAGCCTTGGCAGCAATTTAAAACTAATGTCTCCAATAAATGACCAGTGTAAATCTAATGTGCCCTCTGAAGTCTGACACTCTTCAACAGCTGATGCACTTTCCTTGTAAGTTCATTTTATTAGTCAACTAATTCATAAATAAATGAAATTCTTCTAGTAGAACATGCTTTCCTTACATTCATAATCAGAAAAGCAGGAAAAGCCTCAGCAGAAAAATGTTCCTACATTTTTCCACAAAACTGGATATACAAATTTAATACATCATACATAAGTAAAGGCAAGTGACCTTTTAATAGGATAACTTCTGTTCTTGTAGGGTTATTTTTCGAGGCCAATCTTCTAATGCTACACCAAATAATGTATGAAAGGGTTTGTAGGATGCTGGTAGAGTTTAAGGATGATGTTGGGGGAGGAATAGGAGACTTCAGGGTAATCTTTCTGTCCAGATTTCATTGGGAGTGCACGTGGGCAAGCAGGGCCATGGCAGTGAAACTGCTGGGAGAGATGGAGGGGTGAAATCCTCACAAAGCTGGCAGGGATGGAGCTGTGTGCAGACAACTTTTCTCTTTTGGAAATCCTCGTGGTTGGGGGAGAGGCATTTGTGCCACAGCTCAGCCACAGGCACAGTCAGACTCTGCCGTGGGGCTGTGCACATCTGGGCCAGGGCACAGCTGGAGGGGTGGAATTTGGCAGGTGAATGAGTTTGGGGTTTGGAAAACATTAATGTGCTTTTGATTCCACTAGAAACTGCCCCGTGTTTACTCTGTTGCTTTTTCCTTTGGAAACAGAAGCTTTTGTGGAAAGGGAAATGTGTAAAAGAGGTCAGGAAGTGTGAGAGCAGTTGGGTTCAGGTGCTGTTGCCACGATGTCTTCAGAGGCAGCTGAAAAGCAATAGAGTTCTTTTATTTTCCAGTCGTTTAAGTCTTAATTCCAACAGCATTTTTAAGTGGCTTTTTGGGTGAAGTTTTTTATAGATGTGGCATGAACGTTTTAATTCTTGATATTTAAGTGAAAGCCTTGATGCATGTCTGGATTTTCATCATCTTAGTCATTAGCAATATTGGATTATTAGTCAGTCATGTCATCGAGGAGGTGCCTGAGATGTGTGTGGAGCTCCTTCCTGACACTGTTTTGTCGTCTTGTGAAGAGCACAGTGTACTGACAATTCCAGCTCCAGTGCCACGAGCACTTGTCTGAATCACCCAAAACTGCTTTAAGCAGCTAATAATAGGCACCAAGTTGGAAGCCTTTAGTCAGATCAGAAGGCAGCATGTTCTGAGTGATGAGCAAACTGAGAGGGGAGAGGAGAGCAATTTCACACAATCCCAGACTGGTTTGGGCTGGGAGGGACCTTAAATCCCATCCCATCCCATCCCTGCCATGGCAGGGACACCTCCCACTGTCCCAGGAATGTCCAGCCTGGCCTTGGGCACTGCCAGGGATCCAGGGGCAGCCACAGCTGCTCTGGGCACCCTGTGCCAGCCCTGCCCACCCTGCCAGGGAACAATTCCTGCCCAAAATCCCATCCAGCCCTGCCATTCCCTGTGTCCTGTCCCTCCATCCTTGTCCCCAGCCCCTCTCCAGCTCTCCTGGAGCTCCTTTAGGCTCTGAGCTCTCTCCAGAACCTTCTCTTCTCCAGGTGAGCCCCCCTCAGCTCTCCCAGCCTGGCTTCCTTTCCACTTTGATAAACAGAGACATTTTTGGATGAGGATAATGATTTGGGTCCTGTCCAAATACCACTACTAGAAACACTTTTATTTTAAGGGAAGGTATTTGTGTTGCTAAGGAGCATCTGAGCTGAGGCTTTGCTCTGAAGCTTTCAGTGAAGCTGAGCTCTCCATCACACACCAGTGGTGTCACTGCTGTCATGGCAGCTCACACAGACTTGTGTAACTACCGTGCTTTGGGATTGTAACAACATTTTAACACTTTAGCTTGTTTGTCTGAGGGAGGGATAGTTCTGTGCCAGCAGTCACATCTGCTGCCACAGCTGCACCACGAGGGGCACGGTGCCCACGCTGCACACTGGTGTTCCTGTAGCAGCCCTGCTTTCCCCTCAGGTCTGCACACAGGAAAATCCAGGCTGGGAATAAAGATACTGCTGCACTTCCTGCTGTGGGTATGGTTTGTGCTCTAGATGTATTGATTCTCTGCAAACACCTTTCTGTCTGCCTGCAAACCTTTGCTGTTGGCAAGAGGGAAGTTGTGTCCATGCTCAGTAAATGCAGCCTGGTCTGGTTTGTCCTGCTGCACAAACTCTGGCATTGCCCAGCTGGGTGAAAAACTTCCCTTCTCTCTGAAACCTTGGCAACACAGAAACCTTGGCAACTCTCTGAAACCTTGGCTTCTCTTTTGGGGAAGAACATTTCCTCCAGGGCATGGAAGGAGCTCTGCAGTGTGGAGCAGAGCTTCTGCAGGACAGCTGTACCTGGGGTGGCAGCAGGAGCTTCAGGGTTGTTTGGAGACAGCCCTGGACAGGGTGAGAGGAAATGCAAAGCTCTGTTCTTTAATTAGAATTTTAAACACACAGATACAGCTTGAAACGTGCAAGTGTTGAGATGTAATCCAAAGCAAATGGTGGTTACCCGTGGAAATACTGATTGAACAATACTTTTATTTTTTATACTATTATATTACTTACAATAGCATGGAGAGACAGAGCAAGGGGGAATGGCTTCCCACTGCCAGAGGGCAGGGCTGGATGGGATTTTGGGCAGGAATTGTTCCCTGGCAGGGTGGGCAGGGCTGGCACAGGGTGCCCAGAGCAGCTGTGGCTGCCCCTGGATCCCTGGCAGTGCCCAAGGCCAGGCTGGACATTGGGACAGTGGGGGGTGTCCCTGCCATGGCAGGGGGTTGGAATTGGATGGGATTTAAGGTCCCTCCCAGCCCAAACCAGTCTGGAATTCTGTGAATTTTTGTCTCTGATCCCTTTCTCTTGCCATCACTTGCCAGCCTGTTGAAATAACAAACTGTGCAACCTCCATTCCTCATAGTCCAAAACACCAACCCTTGGATTTCCAGTTTTGTTCCAGGCAGCTGAAACGTGCCCTCCTTGTGTTTATAAACAGGCTGGGAATGAAAACTGTTGTGTGAGATCTCTGAAATAGCAGCTCAGTCCTTCCTTCTCCCCAGTGCTTTTTTTTTTTTTTCTCTTTTTTTTTTTATGTCTGCAGTTTGTCTGCCTGTGCCTTGTTTTATTTAAAGACTTTTGCTATTTTCAGTTAATACATTGGGATTCTGTTGCCCACAACAAGCTCCTGCTTGCAAGGTACCTTCTGTGGAGCTGCAGCCACATGCAGCTACTTAAATCCTATAAAATCACCAAGGAGGTGACAGCACAACTCTGGCAGCTCTGCTCAGTCCCAGTGGATTTGATCCCTGGCCTTCCTGAATTAAAGAAGTGGGGCTGGTTTGTGGAATTCCCAGTCAGCTCTGCAGGATGAGGAGTTTGTAGGGTCAGAGTAACTCATCTATGGGTGTAACACTTCTCCCCCAGGCAGCACCTGTTAGGGCTGCATGTTAAAATGCTCAGATTCATCTTGAATATTGAGTGTGGTGTACAGGTAAATAAATAAATGTATGGACTTAGTGAATAATGAAAGCCTTTCTGGAGAGGGATGGGGATTACATAATCAGCACATCTCTTCTGAGAGACCTCAGTTGTCATTAGTTTTGCCAGAGCAGTTGTTTCTGCTGATAAATTAATTTTCCTGAGCCTTGACCAGTGTGAAGGGAATGGGGACAAGTTTTTTTAACGTGGAGGAGGAAGAAATCAGCTGTGCTCTGTTTGAGTTTTGGGAGAATATCAGATTCACTTTTCTTTAGCAAATCCCTAGGAGGAAAATGTTCAATGGCTGCCTGTCCATTCTTTCTTTTTTTTTGCTTTTAAAATGGGTGATTTTTTTTAAGCTGCTTAAAAGTTGGAATTTGCATTCCCAGAGAAATTGTAAAACGTAAAGAAAAGAAAAAAATAGAACAAGCAGCTGAAGTTTTGAAGTTTAATCAGAAATGAAAATGCCAGGAACACCTTTGAAAAGCTTGGTGTCCGTGGTGTTGAAATTCCCAAAGTGTCAGTGTACACATGGCCGTGGCTTTGTTCATTCTGTGTCAGAGTTGTTGAGCACCAGCTACAAGAGGATTCTGCTCCATGTTAAACTGAAAACTTTCTCGGGGTAAGACAGAAAACTTCTTTCTTGCAATGCTGTTTTTACAGCTGCAGGTTCAAACAGGAATTTGAATTAGTTTCAATTAGTGAGTGTTTGGCTCCTGCCCAGGGCTGTGGAATCCTGGCCTGTAGCAAGGATGGGTGGCAGCTCTGAAAACATTCAATTATTCAACAATAAACACATTGCAGAGCCTTCTTGGGGCTGCTCAGCTCGGGGTGGTTGCAGCAGCACCACTTGGGAAACTTGTCCTGAAAACTTCACCTGCAGACCAGGAGGAAAACCTGGGGGATGTTTCTGTGAACTCAGTCCTGAGGCTTTAACACATTTATTGTCAACCTTCAAAATCCTTGAAAAGGAAGGTTTGAAGTGTTAGAGATTATAATATTTATTTTATTTTATTTTATTTTTTTTTTTTTTCAGTTTTGTTGGAAAAGCAATTGGCCAGTCCTCCAATAAAAAGTTTCCTGTCAGGTAACCCCTGTGCCTAAGCCAGGGGCTCTGGGCAGAGAGAAGGTGGAACAAGTGCAAAGTTTGTTCCACAGAATATTCTGAGCTGGGAGGGACCCACAAGGATCATCAAATCCAGCTTTTAAGTGATTGGGGGTCAGACCCACAAGCTCAGTGTTATTATTAATTAACATTGCTGGGTTCTATTCAATAGTGTCATTTAAGAAGCTTAAAACTGACCCCAAACTTGTGGAGTTGAGGCTGCTGCAGTTTTTTAATTGCTGGAAGACTTAACTTCTTAGTCACGATCTGAAGAAATTTTGAGGTTTTTTTTTTTAAAAAAAAAAAGACCCAAAAAATGTATTTCATGTGGAAAAGGTACAACCTGTGTCTTGTCAGGGGAGGCGTTTCTCTGCCACAAATTGTTACAAATGGTAGAAAGAACAGCTTTAGAAATGTCAAGTTTTTCTTGATTTAAATATTAGTAAATTCTGAAGAGTCAAAGTTAAGTAGAATTTGAGATGGAATCGCTCTGTGACAGATGGTACAATATTTTTTTTTAATATTGGAGTTACATCTTCTTACTAATAACCTTTTCCCTTTGCCCTGAGATTGCATCTGCCTCTCAAAAGGAACTCAAAAGTTGTGCCTCCTCCAAAGGCACAGAGCCATGGAATCACTGAGGCTGGAAAATCCCTGGGACCCTCGAGTCCCCTGTTCCTCCCCCAGCACTGCCAAGGCCACCACTGAACCCTGTCACCATCCACATGGCTTTGGAATCCCTCCAGGAATGGTGACTGCACCACTGCTCTGGGCAGCTCTGCCAGGGTTAGACAATACATCCAGTGAAGAAATTTTCCCTAAAATCCACCCTGAGCTCCCCTGGCCCAGCCTGAGGCCGTTCCCTCTCCTCCTGTTCCTGTTCCCTGTTCCCAGATCCCAAATCCCCCCGGCTGTCCCCTCCTGTCAGGGAGTTGTGCAGAGCCACAAGGGCCCCCCTGAGCCTCCTTTTCTCCAGGCTGAGCCCCTTCCCAGCTCCCTCAGGAATTCTCCAGCCCCTTCCCAGCTCCCTCAGGAATTCTCCAGCCCCTTCCCAGCTCCCTCAGGAATTCTCCAGCCCCTTCCCAGCTCCCTCAGGAATTCTCCAGCCCCTTCCCAGCTCCCTCGGGGATTCTCCAGCCCCTTCCCAGCTCCCTCAGGGATTCTCCAGCCCCTTCCCAGCTCCCTCAGGAATTCTCCAGCCCCTTCCCAGCTGCTGGCACAGCCCAGGTGCCCATGGCCTCCTTGCCCACCTGGGCACACCTGGGCTCGTGTCCAGCTACTGTCACCAGCACCCCCAGGCTTTTCCCACTGGACAATTCCTGGTCACTCTGCCCCAGCCTGGAGCATCCATGGGGTTGTTGTGATCCCAGGGCAGGATCCAGCTCCTGGCCTGGTTGAACCTCATATAAATGTCCCCATCCCATGGATCCAGCCTGTCCAGACCCCCCTGCAGAGCCCTCCTGTCCCCCAAAACATCCACACTCCTTCCCCCAAAACATCCACACTGCTGCCCCCCCAAAACATCCACACTCCTTCCCCCAAAACATCCACACTGCTGCCCCCCAAAACATCCACACTGCTGCCCCCCAAAACATCCACACTCCTTCCCCCAAAACATCCACACTGCTGCCCCCCCAAAACATCCACACTCCTTCCCCCAGAACATCCACACTGCTGCCCCCCAAAACATCCACACTCCTTCCCCCAGAACATCCACACTGCTGCCCCCCAAAACATCCACACTCCTTCCCCCAAAACATCCACACTGCTGCCCCCAAAACATCCACACTGCTGCCCCCCCAAAACATCCACACTGCTGCCCCCCCAAAACATCCACACTGCTGCCCCCCAAAACATCCACACTGCTGCCCCCCAAAACATCCACACTGCTTCCCCCCAAAACATCCACACTCCTTCCCCCAAAACATCCACACTGCTGCCCCCAAAACATCCACACTGCTGCCCCCCAAAACATCCACACTCCTTCCCCCAAAACATCCACACTGCTGCCCCCAAAACATCCACACTGCTGCCCCCCAAAACATCCACACTGCTGCCCCCCAAAACATCCACACTCCTTCCCCCAAAACATCCACACTGCTGCCCCCAGAACATCCACACTGCTGCCCCCCAAAACATCCACACTCCTTCCCCCCAAAACATCCACACTGCTGCCCCCAGAACATCCACACTGCTGCCCCCAAAACATCCACACTCCTTCCCCCAAAACATCCACACTGCTGCCCCCCAAAACATCCACACTGCTGCCCCCAAAACATCCACACTCCTTCCCCCAAAACATCCACACTCCTTCCCCCAAAACATCCACACTCCTTCCCCCAAAACATCCACACTGCTGCCCCCCAAAACATCCACACTGCTGCCCCCAAAACATCCACACTCCTTCCCCCAAAACATCCACACTCCTTCCCCCAAAACATCCACACTCCTTCCCCCCAAAACATCCACACTGCTGCCCCCAGAACATCCACACTGCTGCCCCCCAAAACATCCACACTCCTTCCCCCCAAAACATCCACACTGCTGCCCCCCAAAACATCCACACTCCTTCCCCCAAAACATCCACACTCCTTCCCCCAAAACATCCACACTGCTGCCCCCAGAACATCCACACTGCTGCCCCCCAAAACATCCACACTCCTTCCCCCCAAAACATCCACACTGCTGCCCCCAAAACATCCACACTGCTGCCCCCCAAAACATCCACACTGCTGCCCCCCAAAACATCCACACTCCTTCCCCCAGAACATCCACACTCCTTCCCCCCAAAACATCCACACTGCTGCCCCCAAAACATCCACACTCCTTCCCCCCAAAACATCCACACTGCTGCCCCCCAAAACATCCACACTGCTGCCCCCAGCACATCCACACTGCTGCCCCCCAAAACATCCACACTGCTGCCCCCAAAACATCCACACTGCTGCCCCCAGCACATCCACACTGCTGCCCCCAGCACATCCACACTGCTGCCCCCAAAACATCCACACTCCTTCCCCCAAAACATCCACACTGCTGCCCCCAAAACATCCACACTCCTTCCCCCAAAACATCCACACTGCTGCCCCCCAAAACATCCACACTGCTGCCCCCAGCACATCCACACTGCTGCCCCCAGCACATCCACACTGCTGCCCAGTCACTGAGATTTTTCCTCGTCCCCTCACCCCGTCACCAGCAGAGACATCAGACAGGGCTGGTCCCAGTGCTGGGCACAGGAACCCCACTGGGGGCTGCTCCAGCTGCATTTGGGGCCATTCACCTCCAGGCTGTGCCAGCACCAGAGCCACTCACCTCTAATCATCTTGCACTTACCATGTTTTATCTTCTTTTCCTGCTTTATATGTGTATTACTACATCCCCAAACCACAAATTCTAAATTTTCCACCATGATGATATTACACACTTCTCTTCAAACTACACCCCCATGATCTCAGTTCTGTCATTCCATTTTGGGAGTTTCTCCACAGCCTCAGGTAAAAAGCAGCGTTCTCCTGGGGGTCAGTGCCTGGCAGCACAGAAAGACTAAAATTCTCAGTTTCCAAGGTTCCCACAGCACTGTGCTGATGCCACGGTTCAAACAATGAGATTTGAGGTTCAGAACCTGCTCAGTGCATGGCAGCCCTTTCCAGATGTGCCTGTCCAGCTGTTCCCTTGGCACCATCCCTTCCCACTAGGAATGGCTGGGGCTGCACTTGTCACTGGGGGGAAATTTCAGCTCATTCCTCTAAATACCAGCAGCTGCTTGGGGTCTGCCCTGTCTTTTGGGGTCAGAGAAGCCTTGGCTGTGGACTCTGAAGAGAGAGAAATGCATTTTTAAATCAGTGTGTCAGCACGAGAAGCGTCTGAGCCGCGCCGGCCCCGCTCTCGGGGCTCTCTTCATTCCCAGTGTATTTTTAACTTTTTTTTTTTTTTTCAAGAGATTGCTCGTTGTGCTGATTACATTATTTGCAGTGGTTTTGTCTCCTTTGATGCCTGTGCCAGTAGTGCTTATGTAAAGGGACTTGATGATATTGAATGGTAAGAATGAACAAATGCAGCGGGAATTCAATTGCTATTTTGCTCTCGAGCACAAGTGTTCTTCTTTCTAAATCAAGTCTGACCACTTACTATGTCAGTCAGCTGCTTTGTTGGAGACATGGAGAAACTATTTAATTCACATTTGATTTAAAGGAAATTTTTGTTCCCTTGAGGTGCATTATTTAATTTAGAAGTTTTGGAAATGTATGATTTCCAAGCGCTCTGTGGGCTTTGAAAGAGTTGATCTTCATCTCAGCTACAAAATCCAATGTATTGTGGGAATGTGCCAAATCACTGGCCAGCAGAACCCTCTTCCCTCTGGGGAGAGAGGGGGAGTTCGAAGTTATTTGTCAAACCACCTAGGAATTCTTGAAGATGAGTCCTTTTAGGTACTTTTAAAATTCAATTTCTTGATCCTGCAGCCATCCACCTCAGCTGGGACGTGCAATTTCCGAATTCACGTTCTAGAGCACCTGATAATTGCTGACAGTTCAGAGCACCTCACCGTTAACATCGTTTACAACTTGATTAATTAGTAGACGCAGCTCTTCTTAACTTCCAAATTTTAAGAGCCTTGTGAGTGTTTCCCAGTAGTTTGGCAGAGCCTTCCCACGGGTGCAGTAAAGCTGCACTGCTGTGGATTTACAGCCCTGTCTGCAGCACTCTGAAGTCATCTCAGCTGCTGCCACGGCTCTGCCTGGCTGTGATGTTCAGCAGAGTTTGCTGGGAAGTTTTTTTTTTTTTTTATTTTGTTGTTGTTGCAGATCTGGCAGAGGAGCCAGGCCAGCAGAGCGAGGATGAGCGTGCTGAGATGAAGTGTTGAGCTCTGGAGCCACAGCACTGGGGTGGGATGTGGCAGCCAACAGTTGGATTGTCTTAAAGTGCCAAAGAGCCTCAGTCAGGGCACACACACACTCCTTTCATCGGGGTTGGCAGTGCCAGGAGGGCCCTTTCTAAAGAAGAATTGCCATCACTTGGGTATTCAGGAGAAAAATGCCTGTTCAAAAATGACTGTGCAAAAAAGCAAATTTTCATTATACCACGGTGGGGACGCTCCATTATGAACTTCTTTGCCTCTCTGTGCTCAGACAGAGCAGGGTTTCTGTGTGCTTGATTCATCACACTTGGCTTGAGAGACAGCACAACATCTCCAGATATCGGGGAGGCTGATTTTGTGGTGCTTCAATGTCCCTTTTATTCTGCCCCTGCTCAATAGAGCTTTGTGTTCTCCTCACTCCTGGAGGTTGTGATGCTGCTGTGGAGTCAGGAATGACAGAGAAATATGGGCCATAAAAAATATTGGCAAAGCGGTGTTCCTCAAAAATATGACCTGTGCTTAAACCAACAGCAAAATCTTTATTTGACTTTTAAATCATGGCATCTGATTGTCTTTTGATTCTGGTGAGCCTCTAAACAAAAGCATGATGTACTTCACCCTCACCCCAGCAGCTCACTGGGAGCTGGGGATTCAAGGCATGGCACATGTAGAGGAGAACTGGCTGATGTTCAGACACAGCCCCTGTGTGAGAGGCAGTTCCAGGGGAGTTTCTGTTTGCTGGGCTGGGCTGGGGTGCCAGAGAGGAGGAGCACAGAGCCCTGGCTCAGCCCAGGGACGTCCTGCAATTCACCCCTGCCTGGGTAGGATTTGAATCCAAACACGAGTGGAGCAGAAACTCGAGGAGCAGGACACAAACATTGCTGAGAGCTGGCAGGAATTGCTCTGTGTTGTTGATGCTGCACAGTCTTTCTCTCAACTTCAGTTTGTTTTCCTCCAAATCTGTGCTGTCACATCTGTTTGTTTGCTTGTTCTGTGCTCTCCTCCTGCCACCTTCCTTTCCATCCTCTCTAACTTGGAGCTGCAGGGAGGAAGGGGCCGGGTGCTTTGCAGTGGGAACTTGATTTTTGCTCCCCAAATTGATCATGGGATTGATGGAAAAATGCTGCTCAAGTGTAATGGCACGTGCTTGATGATTTGCAGGACAGTAATGTATTCTGTGTGGGAACATCTGCCGTGAGGGAAGGGCTTGGGGAGGGGGAAAAGCATGTGGTAGAACAGCAGATACTACTTGAAAATTGCTTACATGAATGCAAAGAATAGTTTAATGAAAGGCAGAGTGGAATTTCTCCAGCTTATAGAGGAAAGTATCAGGAGAAATGTGGTTCAGTGGGGTTAGTGAGCATCTGCTGGCTCCAGGTGAAGCTTTTATGGCACATTCACAGGGGGCTTTGCAGGTTGCTCAGCCTGTGGAAGGACAGTACTCAGTGTTCGTCTCAGTTCACTTGCTGCTATTTTTACAGTTTTCTGTGTTCAAGTGGCTCAGAATAACATGCTTGTCATTCACCTGTCAGCTGAGAAATGTAACTTATTTCAGACTTCCTTCCCCTGAGAGTAGCTCTGGGATGAGGAATATCTTCAATTACCAAAAAGTTCTGTGCTGTCCCCATGTCCCTGCTCTCACAAGGAGGGTGTTCACGCAGGTCTTCAGGCTGACCTAGTTAAGGGTGATGCTGTGCAGCAGGTCAAGGTGGTGAAGTTTTTCGTTTTTTCATCACAAGAGATGCTGTTCAAATTTTGGAGGCCTGTGGTGGATGCATGTTGAAGATCTCTACTGGTTTGATGTGCAGAGTAGAGCACAGAGGGAGGGCTGGAGGAGCCCTGCCAGGCTTCACCTGTCCTGTCACAGAGGGGCCCTGTGGGACACAGCAGAGCAGCTCCAGCTCTGGGGGTCTCACCCTGGTGGGATGGGGCTCTGGAACTGTGCCTGCAGCTGCTGCCAGTGCTGCTCCTGTGCATGCCACTGGGGAGAACTCACCCTGCTCAGTGATGCTGGACTGGCTGGGAGGGAGAGCTGGACCTGCCCCAGCACCCAGAACTCCTGAGCCCTGGGCTGATTCTGTCCCTGTGCTCAGGTGAGAGCCCACCTGCAGAGCTGCCCCAGCACAGGGAGCAGCTGGAGCTGCTGGAGCCAGGCCAGAGGAGGCTCCAGGATGAGCAGAGGGATGGAGCAGCTCTGCTGGGAGGAAAGGCTGGCACAGCTGGGATTGTTCACCTGCACAGGAGAAGCTTTGGGCTGAGCTCAGGGTGGCCTTGAAGGAGCTGCAGGAAAGATGGAGAGAGATGATTGCCAGGGGATGGAGGGACAGCACACAGGGAATGGCAGGGCTGGATGGGATTTTGGGCAGGAATTGTTCCCTGGCAGGGTGGGCAGGGCTGGCACAGGGTGCCCAGAGCAGCTGTGGCTGCCCCTGGATCCCTGGCAGTGCCCAAGGCCAGGCTGGACATTCCTGGGACAGTGGGAGGTGTCCCTGGGTGGGCTCTGAGGTCCCTTCCAACCCAAGCCACTCTGGGATTCCATGGTCCAACACGTTAGGATTTTATGTGTACAGAAGGAGCAGGTGCCATTTGTTGTTTGAAAACTGGTTAGAACAGAAGAAATGTGGATTATTTTTGTTCCTTGATGGGTTACTGAGCACTGGAATTAGGCAAAAGTTTTCTACATGAGGAAATAACCCCCAAATCTCACAATTGTGTTTTGTTTTCTCCTCCTTGTGACTCAGGTTGCCAACCTGGCCTGCTCCATCTCCAACAACGAGGAAGGGGTGAAATTGGTTCGCATGTCAGCCAGCCAGCTGGAGGCCCTGTGTCCCCAGGTAAGGGAAAATGTCACCATAGGGGACAATCCCCAGCCAGCTGGAGGCCCTGTGTCCCCAGGTAAGGAAAAATGTCACCATAGGGGACAATCCCCAGCCAGCTGGAGGAATTGTGTCCCCAGGTAAGGGAAAATGTCACCATAGGGGACAATCCCCAGCCAGCTGGAGGCCCTGTGTCCCCAGGTAAGGGAAAATGTCACCATAGGGGACAATCCCCAGCCAGCTGGAGGCCCTGTGTCCCCAGGTAAGGGAAAATGTCACCATAGGGGACAATCCCCAGCCAGCTGGAGGCCCTGTGTCCCCAGGTAAGGGAAAATGTCACCACAGGGGACAATCCCCAGCCAGCTGGAGGAATTGTGTCCCCAGGTAAGGAAAAATGTCACCACAGGGGACAATCCCCAGCCAGCTGGAGGCCCTGTGTCCCCAGGTAAGGAAAAATGTCACCATAGGGGACAATCCCCAGCCAGCTGGAGGCCCTGTGTCCCCAGGTAAGGGAAAATGTCACCATAGGGGACAATCCCCAGCCAGCTGGAGGCCCTGTGTCCCCAGGTAAGGAAAAATGTCACCATAGGGGACAATCCCCAGCCAGCTGGAGGAATTGTGTCCCCAGGTAAGGAAAAATGTCACAAAAAGAGACAATCCCCAGCCAGCTGGAGGCCCTGTGTCCCCAGGTAAGGAAAGGTGTCACCATAGGGGACAATCCCCAGCCAGCTGGAGGAATTGTGTCCCCAGGTAAGGAAAAATGTCACCATAGGGGACAATCCCCAGCCAGCTGGAGGAATTGTGTCCCCAGGTAAGGAAAAATGTCACCATAGGGGACAATCCCCAGCCTGCTGGAGGTATTGTGTCCCCAGGTAAGGACAGGTGTCACAAAAAGAGACTATCCCCAGCTGTGTCCTCAGGTAAGGAAAGGTGTCACCACAGGGGACAAACTCTATCTGTGTCCCCAGGTGAGGACAGGTGTCACCACAGGGGACAATCCCCAGGTGCTGCTCTGGACATGCTCTGCTCTCAGTGGCTGCCTGTGATTTGCTGCAGAATTTGATTTTTTTCCCCTTAGTACACGTCAAGGATGAAATGCTGCACAGGCATCGAGACTTGGGAGCTTTAAAATCCATGGAATCAGTGATGGGAAAGGGTCATTTTTGTGTCACAGCTCCAATTCCATTTGCCAGGACATTCCAGAACCTGCAGCTGGTGAATGTGAGGTTTCCTGTGCTGCAGGGAGGTGCCTTGTGAAGGTGCTAGCACTGCTCCTGGGCATGCTGTAAGATGAATTATAAAATACTATTTTTGCCTGAGTAGAATATAAATATGCCAAATAATCTTCCCAATGGAGTAGGATGAGAGGAAGTTGGCTGTTTGTGAACAGTGTGAGCCTGGCTGAGACTACCTTTTAATTAATAACTTTTTAATGGAAACAAGGAAATTAAGTTTATATAAGCACTAGACTATCCTCTTCCTTTTTGACAGCCTGGTGTTTTAAATGTCAACAACTAGATACTTGGATGAACCCCTGAAGACTGCAGGGTGCTGTTGATTCTTGTAATTTACATTTTTTTGAAGCAACAGGAAATTCAGCTCTAAAACATCCAAATAAGCTGTTGTTGGTAAGGAGGAACTACTCAGAAAAACAGGCAAAATGGCATTTTATAAAAATAAAGTGTGCTGTCTCAGGATTACTTGGAATTTCTCCAGGTTTTCCCATCTGTATTGGTCTTTTTTTTTAAAAACCAGTCAAAAGGAGGAGAGGTGTTCACCTGTAGCCAGCCCAGCAGGAGGGGAAGGCAGTGTGAGGAACAGGATTTTTTACCTTTTGTATGACCTGCAGGTGACTGAGCTGTTAAACAGGTGAGGAGAAAGAAGCACGAAATCCTAAAGGAGACCTTTGGGCATCCCAGGGTGTCTCTCTGCTCTCCCACTCCTGAGCATTCTCTGCCCCCACCCTGGCCATGGCTGCTGAAAACAAAGGTCAAATTTTGCAGCTGGAACAAAACATGTGGAAGAAAAAGCTTTTAGAAATCCATTTTCCCTGATACATGAGGGCTTGCTCTTTCCTGAAGGAGCCAGCTAGGCTGAAGTTTTTTTTTTTCAGTTATCTCCCAGAATATGGGTGTCTAACACAGGGTGTTCCAAACAAATGCTGCTGCTTTTGAAAATAATCATCTGAAGAAAGTTAGGTTCTCTTTGAATCTAAATGTTTCTGGTGCTTGTCCAAGTCTGTGGGGGTGTTTTCCTCTCCCCCATCGCTGAAATTGTGTTGTATTTCAGCTTCTTCTATCTTTGCTTTTCCAACAACTAAGTGTGTATTTAAATAAATCTACTCCTGGATAAAATAAGCACCGTGGTAGTCAGCATGAAAGGATGGCCCAGCTGCAGTCACCAGTCATCTCCTCAAGTGCAGCTGTTAACCTTGGACTTCAGGGATTATGGACAAAATACTGAACACACCCTGGAAGCTCTGAGTGTCTGTAAATGCACTTTTGAACTGATGGATTTTGGCTTTGCAAAGGTCACATCTCCGAACTTCAGAGCCTGCAGTTCAGATGCTGCACTGCACGGTCTTGCCTGCATTCCTGGGTCGTCACCAAGAGATTAGTGAATGACACTGTGGATGTTCAGAGCAGCTGAAAGAGTGCTTTTATATGGCATTACATGCTCTTGGGTTGATTCTTTAATGCTCTAAGAGTATTTAAACATGTTGTGAATCCTGAGAGATAATTAGGGCCACTTGTCTAAGCTGTTTTACAAATGGCATCTGTGTTTTCTGGTAACAATAGCTTGTCTTGTGCCAGAGCAAGCAGCACAGCTCTCCATCCTCCTCCTCCTCCTCAGCTTGTCCCCAAACCTTGGGTATTCCCACAATCTCAAAAATTCTCAATATCAAGAACAGCAAAGTGAGACTTTATTTCCTTTTTTTTAGACAATTACCTATTTGTTTTGCAGTTTATTCCTGATGAGGTTCACAGCTGCTTCTCAAATCCTCTTGGGTGCTGAACAAATGTGTGAATTAGGCATAAGATCCAGGTTAAACCCAACATTAAATGTGTGTTTTTGGAGGGTTTTTTTTTTGGGCTCAAGTGGTTTTTTTTCCAGGAAGATGCTGGATTTAGAATGAGTCATGTCAATCAGTAATTACAATAGTGTCAGGAACTTCAAGATACCAGTAGCACACAGAAATACAATGTATGAAATGTAATTCAAAGTATTGCTGTGCTTGAAAGATGAAACTGAAATTCAATGCACTGGAGTCCCAGGTAACCTCTTAAATAGTTTATCTGAGTAGAGGCCATTCTGGGAGTAGGGAATTCCTGGTTAAAGAATGATTTCTGCAGAAATCAATCTGCAGAGTTAATTATAAAAGCTGTAGCTCAAATAGAGCCATAATTTGCTCCCTTGCCATCAGGAGCCATTGAACTGGCAGCAGGAGGAAGGAACATGCAACTCTTCAGGCTGGCTGGGGAAAAACTGGAAGTTCTGTTGGTATTGACAAGCAGTCAGTCCTTGCCAGTGCCACCCTTGGGTTCAGACCTCCTCAGGTTTGAAATTTTCTTTGTGGAAAAAGAAAATGCAGCAAATTTTTCATCCAAAGGTCTCTACAGAAACAAGCAGTGAATTTATTTAGCGTGGTTTTGTTACTGGAAATCAGCTCAGGAGTAACATCATCCTTCCCGTTTGTGGGTCCCCAGGCAATTAGCACGGGAATTAATGTGAACTTGAAGGCTTAATTGGGGTATTTAGAGCTCCCTTTTGAGGGTGCAGCAGGAGCTTTGGGATGAGCTGGAGTTGGGATGATTTTAGTCTGTGTTTGCAGGGCAGAAATAAAGGAGCTTCAGTGGCTCACTGTGTTTTTATTCCTCCAGCCCTGACTTACAAGCCTGCCCGAATTCTTTGTGTGCAGAATTGCTGGAATTCTGTTTGTGGAGGAAGCAGCTTTGTCCAGCAGCTCACAGGAGTTCCCTCAGCCCTGCTGGGTGCTGGGGACCAGGCTGGGCTCGAAGGGGTTAAGATGAAGGAGCAAAGTTCTCCGTCAGTACAGTTAAATTTAAAAAAAAAAACAAAAGCTTAAACAGTTTGTTAATGGCAATGGTTTGGAGTCACAGAGTCACAGCCTGTGCCTGCCTTTGCCCCACAGGGCACTTGGGGAACTTTTCTTTGCCTTCTCACTGAGCACAGAGCTTGCCAATGGTGAATTAGGGAAAGATTTTGTTTATCTCAGCTCACAAACCTGGATCCTCGCTGCCAGCTCTGGTGCCTGTGCTCTGTTGGCAGGAAGGAGCTGCTCTGGGAGCCTGCAAAGGCTCTTTGGTGACAGCATTTTGCTTTCAAGATGCCTTGAAGAGAGCTGAGCCATCAGAGTTGTGCTCATGGAGGCTGGAGGTGTCAGAAACCAGCAGAGAATGGCCCAGCCCAGCTGCTGCAGCCCCTCGATGTGACAGTCTGTGTCACTGGGGCTCCTTTCCCCAGCCCTGCCTTGACTTCCTGGGCTTTTGCAGCCTCCACCTGTGGACTCCTAGCCAGGCTGCAGTCAGGCTGAGAGCTCTAAGAAATGATTTTGGGGTCAGGGTGGGTGTTTGCTTCTGCCAGCCAAAGCTGGACCCACTGCCCTGCAGCCTGAGCAGCTCCTGGATCAAGAAATTGCATTTTAAAAGTACCTAAAAGGACTCAACATCAATCATTCCTGGGTGATTTGACAAAAAACTTCAAGTCCCTCTCTGCTCAGAGGGAGCAGGGCACTGGTGGCCAGTGATCTGGCACATTGCCATAATAACAGAGGACAGACCTGTCCTGGGGCACACAGGACCTGTTCCCCGTGTGTTCCCACCACATCCCAAAGATCTCATCCTCCAAAGAAACCTTGGGAAGCCACCAGGCAGCACCAGGTCCTTGCCAACCCCCTCCATACCTGCTGGAGTGTGGGAATTGCTCACCAGGCACCACCCATCAAACTGACTCCAGAGAATTCTTGGATTAAATTGCATTTTTAATAAAAATAAATTGGCTCTTCTGGTATTAACATCTTGTTTTAATAACTGCTTGTTCACATCCTTCTATTCCAATTTTGAGCTGCTTGAAAAGCCATTTGCTGCTTATAGATTTCTGATGAGGCAGATGGCTCATATGTGATCACACCTACTGACACACAGACAAAATACCAAAGCAGAAGGAATCCCATGGAGACTTCCAGAAACTTTTGTTTAAAAGTTGGAGTATCTTAGAGAACTCAAGAAACCCTGCAGACCACCCCTCAAATCAACCAAAGCCAAATGTGAGCAGCAGACTTGGCTCTCCTTGAGTCCCCAGTCACCACCAATTTCCTGCTGCCTGTTGGAGAAGGAGAGAATTTCATTTTTCTTACACTAAAGACTTAACATCAAACAATTGTCCCCTTTTTTTCATCTCTTTGAAAGACTGTCAGGGTTTTTTTTTGAATGTTCTAACGAGCAGATCTGTCTCCAGACTGTTTAATTACAGGTGCTTGAAACGTTTTATTGGCATTGAGTAGAAATGCTTCTATTAAAAACTTAACACTCGGGTTGCAGATTTGCATCACCCAGGCTCACTGGGAAGAGCTGTCAGCACAGGCCAAGGCTGACCAGAAAAACAACGATTTTAGAAATTCAAACAGTTACTGGTGCATAAAAATAAGCAAAGAGCAGGAAAAGGATTCAGCTCTGTAGAAAGAAGTGTGTAAGTGAGTAAAGGCCCTTTGTTTCAGCACAGGATCTGGGGAGCACAGTGATGGAACAACTTCCAGGGAAGACACAAAGTCCCTGAGACCCCCAAAGTTTCAGCATTTGATGCCAATGAAATGCAAAATGGAGCAAGATAAATGGCACCAAAATTCTTGCAGCTTCTACGTGGACTGGCACTACAAAATCAACCCTCAGCTCCAAAAGAAAATGTTTTCTTCGTGGAAGGGGAAGTTGATAGGATAATTATCTATACCCAGTACAGAAATAGTGTTTATAGCAAATAGCAAACAGTGCTGGGCTGGAGAGGGGCTCTGTGCTCAGGGAACTGCAGCTCCTCCCCTGTGGAGCCAGGCTGGGAATGTTCACCTGGAGAAGGGAACCTTGTGTGGAGACCTCAGAGCCCCTCCAGCATCTGAAGGGGCTGCGAGGAACCTGGAGAGGGACAATTCGTCAGGAACTGGAACCCCAGTGCCAGAGGGCAGGGCTGGGTGGGATTTTGGGCAGGAATTGTTCCCTGGCAGGGTGGGCAGGGCTGGCACAGGGTGCCCAGAGCAGCTGTGGCTGCCCCTGGATCCCTGGCAGTGCCCAGATTGGCCTCGGTCTAATTAAACCTGGTCTAATTAAAGGTGTCCTTGCCATTGGGAGGAGATGAGCTTTAAGGACCGTTCTGTGGCTCTGAGTCACTCAGTCCAAGTGTGGATCTGTTCTGGGTCGTTCCAGCACTGCCACCAGACAAGTAAATACCTGTGCAGAGATCCCTGCAAAGCAAAGTGCTCAAAGTGCCTTTTGTACACGGGAACAAAGTATTGGAAATCAAAGGCAACTTTTCCTTCCTCTTCGGGTGCATCAGCCTGTGCTCATTGCTGGTCACTGCCATTAGAGCTTTGTGGGAGTGTAAAACAATGTGCTGTGTGTTTTGCTCGGAGGCATTTCAGCTCGTCAGAGCCCGCAGAGTGCTTTTTGCTGTACTGACTGCAGGAGTGCAGGGCTGGCACACACACACGTGGCCGTGCCAGCCTGGCCAGGGATGGACCTGGCAGTGACTCGAGTGTCAAACTCATAAAGCATTTTTAACACTCAGAGCAAAACGCAGCGAGGAGCAGGGAAGGGGCACGAGCAGGGTGAGCACTGCAGGCAACTCTGGCATCTTGTGTATGTAAAGTTAAATTATGAGCAGCTTCTTATGAACTGCCAGGAAGCAAGCCGTGCTTTCTTTCCTGCAGGAAAATATGGGATTAAAATCCAGCTGGGCGAGGGCAGAGAGGCTTGGTGGGCTGCTTCTCACATCGTCCTGGGTAAAAGTGATCTCACATCCCTACTGGGGCACTGTCTGTGTGTGCCACGTGTTCCTCTGCCCCCGAGGTGAGAGCTGATAGGTGGTGATTGTTCCATTCGATTTTTCTTTTTTACAAATGCAAAGTCTCCTGGATCTGTAGGCCACGGAGCTGCTTTCCAACTCATTATCCAAATGCCACAAGAAATGTGGTGAGTCAAGATCTTTATATAAACCCCAAGCCCGAGTGAGTTATTTAGGAACTGCAGATGTTTTGGTTGTAAAGCAACGCTGTGTAGTGAGGGGAGAGGACTGGGGCTTCACCTCAGAGCTTCTGAAACCGAAGAACTCCTCCTGGTTAGGGCACAGTAACATCCTAAAATCAATCCTACAGGAATCAATGAAAAAGCTAAACCTGCTGCAGGAAGAACATTGTCCTGGCAGGAGCCAAAGCTTCTTATCCAAAGGATTGAGGCAAAAATCAAGAAGTGCTTAAAGCCACTGAAATGGGTGTGGGTCAGACATGGTGAGCCCTGAGTAAGAAAACACAGGTTGGGATTGCAGTGCAAATAACTGGGGGAGAATTTTCCTCTCCCAGGTGATGGTTCTTCCTTTGGCCATGCCAGCCAAGTATTCAGACTTGTTCTTTGTAAGAAATGCTTTCTCCTGGCCTCTCTGACTTTCAGCTGGGGTGCTATAGACCTGAGGCTGGAAGCCATCCTAAATTTAGCCTAAAAGAATTAATTCTGGCTGAGCCAGTGGCTGTGATTTACCCCCAGGTTTTTCTGAGGTTATCAGGTGTTTTCTGTCCAGAATAGCTGAGCTTTTTGAGAGAGCTGCTGGGCCAAGCAGCTGCAGTGCTGTAACCCAGGCAGGAGTCACTGCAGGGAGCCTTGGAGAGCCTCAGCCACGCTCTGACATCGACAGGGAACCTAAAATCAGGGAAAAGCAGCAGGGAAGGGCTGAGGAGAGGACTCAAGGTGAGGATGGAGACCTCATTCCAATCTCTGCAATGCTGGGCCTGCCCAGCCCTGGCTGCTGGGAGCTGTGAGGTGCAGGGGAGAGCTCCAAGGAGCTGCCTGGAAGCAGGATATGGAGCATGGAGCTGTCGAATTCCAAGCCTGCAATTGCTACATGAAACAAAGCACCGATAAAAATAGTGTGTTTTCTTGCCGTGCTTCATTTCCTTCTGGATGGGCTCAAAATGTCCCCGTTTGGTTCTTTCCTTTGTACAACTTCAGTGAGTCATTGTGATCACAGTGCTCTGGCAGCATCTTGAAAAGCTCTGAAAAACAAAATATTTCCCTGAAATTGCCAAGTGTTTTACGTGGAAGTGGCTGCATTTCACATAGTCCAGTCATGATCTTCCTGAGGTTTCAACTCTGTGTGTCTCCATCCTGTGAGAGTTACTGGTATTTTAAAGTAATTGCCCAATGCTTCGTGTGTTTTGGAGAAGGAGAAGTGCATTGTGCTCCATCCCTTGCCTCAAAAAAGTGTTTCCTCCTCCCCCTGAAAGTGTTTATTTTTAGCTAATAAAGGGATCATAGTCCTGCTATTTAAGATCCAGCATCCTAGTCATTTTCCCACGTCTCCCCTCAGCATCTGTTGGCAAATAAATCAATCACTATGTGCTGGATAGCAGAGTGTTTTCCCTGGAATAGATCACATTCGGGGTGTTGTCAGAGATCCCTGGGACGTTTCCTCAGGCACAGGTGTGAGACACATCCAGGATGATTTGCTCACTTGAATTCTAAACTCTCCTCAGAGCGAAGGCTTTTATCACCCCTGCTAAAGCTGCTTGTTGTGGCCACTTTGCACATGGAGATGTGGAGTGTGTGCTATAAAAAGGGACTGCTGAGCTGTGTCTGCTGCCCTGAATTTCTCCCTGAGCTCACTCACACCTTTGTGGCTCTCCTGAGCTGTAGCTTTGTGTGTAGCTCCCTGGATAACCTTTGATATCCCCACCAGGTTTCCCCATCTCCAGCACTGCTGGCTGCTTCCCTGCTGCAGCAGTGTCTGCCTGTAAGGGAGATCAGCACAGCTTTTGCTTGATCATTTTTATAAAATATATCAAATACTTCCACTCTGGCCATACATTTTTGCTGTAATATATAAAAACCACACTTTTTCCACTTGAGCAAGCTGCCTGTTGAGAGGAGGGTGATTCAGCCTGTGCCTCCCGTGCTTGGATTTGGTGAGGACACACAGTTTGGAGGTTGTGGAGCAGTTGCAGAGCCCTGTGTGGGTGACAGCTCTGCCATTACCTGTGACAAGGTGCTCAACGTGGGCATCTGGGCTTGACATGCGCTGTTGGCCAAGGTGAATTGTGCAGGCAGCTGCTGTGGCCAGACAAACATCTCCCAGGAACCCGGCCCATATGTTCCTGCAGCGTTAATGCTGCCCTGTCCGAGTGCTTACAGGATCTTTTATATCTGATTTGGGCCAAGGCAGGTTGAGAAAAGCAGAGAAAATGTCCTGACCCTTGGTATCGCCTCGCTGCCATCTCTGGCTCTGTAGTGACAGTTTCTGGCAGGATAAAAGTGAGAGCAGATTTCCTAGAGCATTGTCTGGTTTATCTCTCCTGTTTCCAGGACACTTGTTCAGATTCATCTTCGTGAAACCTTGGAGATCTAGATTTTGATTGATAGCTGGTTAATTCATTACATCCATCAGCCTGGGGTGAGACGTGGCAGTGGCTGGACTGCAAATCAGGGCTGTCGAGCAGAGGACGGGTCTGCCTCTCTAAAACCTTTATTTCTGTTCGATTTTAAAAATCAAAACATCATTTTCTTGGGTGTTGCAAGGCTTTTGTGGGGCTTTCAGGACTTCCAGTTCCACGTGTGAGGGTGGCAGAGCAGCAGGGACATTCCAAAGGGACATCCCACACAGGGGCTGGCTGGAGGAAGGGGAGCAGCAGAGGAGCCCTTGGTGGTGGCACTGGGGACAGGGACAGTGCTGTTCATCCCCACAGACCCAGGAGCTGCTCCCTGAGTTGGTCACTGTCACCAAAGCCAGGGAGCTGGGCTGGGTTTGGGAGCCAGACCTGCAGCCCCAGCCCAACCCTTGTGTGGATTTTCCTGTCTCTGCTGACTCCTGGCATCTCCTCCTGCCTGATTCACTCAGTGCACGTTTGACACCACCATCATTCCCATGTTTAGTGAGTTATATATTTTTTTAAATGCTTTGTGACACTTGTAAATGGAGCAGGTAGGAGAAGGTAGATTTTGGAAAAGCTGGAACATCTGGTGCTTGCATGTTTTGGTCGACAAGTTTGTGAAATGAATACGATCCTAAAGTAGAGAAGAAAAATGACACCTTGAAGTTGTGAGTTAATTAGCTCTGACTCTCAGGGGCTTGGGAGCAGGGCTGGGATTGTCACACTCTTGGTTCCTCACACCTGGCACCTTTCCAGGTCACTCTGCTGCAGCAAGAGCAGGGCCAGGCTGCTGAGGTTGGATTGTCCCCACGTTCAAAGAGCCGTTTTTGGTCATTTAAATGATCAATTAGTGGACACAGCTTAACCTCAGTGACCCAGCAGCACCTGGAGCTTGTGTTCTGCTAAGAAAAACTGGGTTCTGGTGTAAATTGTGGTTCTGGGGTTTGAGAGGGTATTCAGAAGGAGAATCTCCTGTTCTCTGGCTAATCTGGCTTGTTCACACCCACAGCAGAAATCCGAAGTCATTACAACAATTACTGGCAAGATCCGGAGTAAAGCTTTAAGGCAAAACGAGAAATCAAAATCCATCTTTAATTTTGTATTTGCATATTGTTTCTACTTCAGACTGTATAAGATTAATCCTTTTTTTGACCTTTTTACTGAGGTTTTGTTAAGTAGCAAGTGCAGCCTTGAGTGTACTAAATGTCATCCTGTCTAAAATACTTAACAACACAGCCTGCACTGGGAAAGCAACACCTTGTTACCACGAGCTGCTAAAGACAGGTGAAACCAGCTCCTGTGAAAACTTGCCAAGTGATTTTGCTCCTAATAACTACCCATAACAAACGTGGAAGCACGTATGAGTTGGATGTGAGAGCAGCAAAAATTTAAACATCAAGTTCCTCAAAACTTACTAAAGTTGCTTTGTGTGCCGCTGAGTTCATTGGATAAACACACAGGAGGTAATTGTTTCTTTGGGCACGTTTTAAAAGTGATGTTTTACAGGTCATCAACGCTGCTCTGGCTCTGGCTGCTAAACCCCAAAGCAAACTGGCTCAAGAAAACATGGATCTGTTCAAGGAGCAGTGGGAGAGGCAGGTCCGTGTGCTGACAGATGCTGTGGATGACATCACCTCCATCGACGACTTCCTGGCTGTGTCAGGTAACCCGGGCTCTTGGTGTGAACGACAAGAAAGGCAGGAGCCTCTTCTTTTAAAATGGACAATGTAAACCCCCTCCCCTCCAAATTATTATCATTATGAAGTTAAGGGGCTCTCAGGCAAAGATATGGGAATAGGAATAACAGTTCTTTACTAGGAAAATTCCAATAGCAATGCAGTATTGCAGAGAACAAACCCAGAGCAGGGGCAGAGGGAGAATCCAAGGTGCCCCCGTCAGTCAGTCAGGGTTGGTGCAGTCCCATTCCATGGTGGCTGATCCTCCTGCAGGGACAGATGTGGTTCTGCTGGAGCAGGGCTCCTGCACAAGGTGCACTTTTCCTCCAAAGCTGCAGGGATGATGTGCAAGGCTCTGGTTTTCCTCTGGGATCCAGTGGGAAAAGGCTGCTCTGCTGTTCCAAATCTCCCCTTTGATCTGGGTAGGAAATGCTCGGCTCCTGCCCTGGCTGGAGCATCTCCCCATGGGATGATGGAATTTGATCAGCCCTGCCCTGGAACTGCATGGCCATGGACAGGAGAGATCTCCTGGAGGGAGGATGGGCTGTGGGGAAGAGAAAGAACACTGCAACAGCTGGGTGAACAGCTGGAACATGAACAGCAGAGATCCCCACAGAGATCAGGATCACTGCCACAGCTGGGTGAACAGCTGGAACATGAACAGCAGAGATCCCCACAGGGATCAGGGTCACTGCCACAGCTGGGTGAACAGCTGGGGACAGAATTCACACTTTTGGTCACATCCTGTACTGCAGCCTAAGACATCTGGGCTCCAGGCTGAGCAATAATCATCCTCCCCAGAGCTCAGTCCTGGCAAGGAGTGGTTTGGACACTTCTGGAGTGTGTGGGATTTTGGGAGGGGTGGTGTTGTCACACCTCACCTGGGGTCCCCCTGTGCCCAGCGAGGTGTGAGGGCAGCAGCAGATGTGTCTCAAGGAGAAGACACTTTATGTCCCAAGATTTGGAATTGCTGGCTGAACTAAGGATGAATGAGTTGCTGCAGACAAGCCTCAGCAGTAACTGTGGGGGAAATAGAAGATGTTTCTGTCCCAGGTAGGAGCTAGCAGGAAAAATGATCCCTCAGGTCACTTTAGACTCTGCCATGTAAACAAAACTGAATATCACACTGTGGTTGCACAAGTTAATTAAAATAAAAATGTTCATACCATGCCAGCTTTACTAAAGTTCTAAGAGTTTTTAAAAGAGACTGGATCATTATAATAGATTAATAATTACATTTGGCAGAGTGCTTGCCAAGAGAATCTGTTTTATCAGCATCTTGATAAAGACTCACTATCAGCTCCTGTGACCTAAAAATAATGGGGGCATTTTATTTCCACATCCTTTAATTGTGCTCTAGTCGGAGGACATGGAGATGTAACCACGTGAATTGTGTCTGAATATTGTTCACAAATCACCACTGCAGGCTGGGATTCTAATTTCCATGGTGCAAGAAGGTTTGGGCATCTCAAGTGGCCCAAAACCTCCAGTTGCAAGGAGAGATTTCACAGGAGGATGGGTGAAGTCAGAACCAGGTGAACATAGTTAGAAAATGTAGGTGAATAATTAAGGTTCTGAATTAAGAGTATTTTTTTATTGTTAAGAAAAATCAAACAAAAAGCCATTTGGGGAATGGGAGCTCTGCTGTGGGAGCTCAGCTCATGCTCTGGGCCCAGTGCTGGGCTGCTCTCAGGAGCTCTGAGCTGCTTTTTAACACTGAAGTCACCACAGACATCACTCACTAAAATCACTTTCCTTCCCTTCTAGTCCAGGTTTAGCACCACAAGACTCGAGTGAGTTGTGGGCAGAACAACCCCAGGGTTGCAGGTTAGGACAGAACTGGGGTTTTTTTTGGTTAAATAACCAAATCTGTTGCATGGCTGAGCTCTCAGGAGCTGGGCAGAAAGCAGAGAAAGTTTCTTTCCTGGGGTGGGGGCAGGTTGACTCAGGAGAGTTCACCTCGAGTAAGGGCTCACCCCCCCAAATGGAGCTCAGGAAATGTAGTTTGAGACAACTCCAGACATCCAAGTGCATTCAGTAATTATTTATATGTGCTTGCTATCAAGGAGATGGTAGAAAAAAATATTAAAGCAATAAATACTCTTTTAAATATTATTTGTTTGAACTTTGATAAATGTTTTCCATATAAATGCCACAACTCCAATTCATCTGCTAGAAGTCTGAACTTTTCTGTGGATAAAGTTGTGGCTGGTATGATTTATATCAAGTGCTGCTTGGGGTTATTAGGATGTTTGTATCAGTTACTAACTGGGATGTAAGCAGAATTTAAAGGAGTGCATGAGTGTGTGCATATATAAATATGTATGTAAGGCATCCCACATCCCTCCTGAAGTAAAGGCTTCACCATTCAGCTCATGCTGCAGAATTGGATAAATAATCCACAAGGAAAGGCTGGGTGAAGGGATGCTGGGTTTAGGTGACAGCACAACATCACAGGAGAAGGTTCTTCAGAGCACAGTGCTGCAGGTGAGCTTGCAGGTGACAGCATTGCCTCAGGTGCAGCAGCAGAAGGGCCCTGCTGAGCTAGGGCAGGCTCGGGGGGAGGCTCAGGATGGGAGGGTGGCACAGGATGGCAGCCTGGAGGTGTCTGTGTGCTCCCAGCCGTGAGTGGTGTGCAGCTCAGGGAGCTCCAGCATCAGAGGTGCTGTCTCCTGAGCAGTCCTTGACACATTTTTCTCATTTGAGCTGCTGTTCGTTGTTCTTTGGACCATTTTAAGCTGCTGGCACCTCCATCATCCTGTGCAGAATTCACACTGCAAGCGTGCTCTGTGTGAAGAACCTCCTTGTTCTGCACTGTCACCTCTTTGCTTCATTTGATGCCCCTGCTTGTACTAAAGATGGAGAAGAGATTTTTTCCCCCTTCTCTCTCTCCATGCTGTTTGCAGACAGAGTTCTGCCATGCACTTTGTCAGTCATCACTCCCCTGACTGCCCAGTCTTTGCCTGTTTCCTTATTCCTCATTTCAGAGCTCTCCTGTACCTCCTGCAATTCTTATCCCTCTTATCAGTGCCTTCCTGAAGCACTCTGGGTGTGTTGGTGTGCCCACTATCTCTGTTCTTCAGAGCACTTGCTGATAGCACCGTGTAATTGTCAAATTCAGTGTTCTGAAATTACCTGAATCTCCTCTGAAACCCTCTTAAAAAAACCATTCCATTTGCTGCCTTCTGTTCCTCTGCTGCTGACAGAGGTTTGTGCCACACATTGCCCATCTCAGTGGAGCTGTTTTTTCTGAAGAGCCTCTGTGTGGACATTGCCAGGATGAACCCTGCATTTACAAATGTGTGAGCTCCCCAGTGCTGGCTCCTGCAGTGCCCCTTGGAGCAGAGGTTCAGCACAAAAATGCTCCTGAGACCTTCCCCAGCAGCTGCAGCAGGGAAGCACAGTTGTATTTATCAATCTTTTTGTATTTAGCAGATCATTTCCAGTTGTGTTTATCAATCTGTGCCTTCGTCTCCCCACTGCTGCTCTTTGGTTTTGGTCTCCTGTAGCCTCAGAGTCGTTTGGAAAAGCATTGCTTAATCCCTTTAATGTGGGGGTGGGTGGAGGTGGAAGGTGTTTGGTGGGAGTGGATTGAGGATTGACAGTCGTGGGTGACTTTTTATTCTGTAGCTTCTCACAGTTTAATGTATTTCCTTGTTTGGTCTAAAATCATTTCTATGGAAAAAAAAAAAACAACTTTCCTTTTACCTTGTTGCCCAGCCACACCATTTTCCCTGTAGCTGTTTTGGTGGGACAAGGAGCCTTTGCTGTTGCCTGTGCCGTGTTCTGTGGCTGTGGGATGTTTGTCCTGCTCATCTCAGGGGGGTTTGGATGTGGGTTCTGCCCCAGCCTTGTCCCATCCCCAGAGGTGCTCTGTGTGCCAGTAGGATGGGGAGCACGGGGTGTCTTTAAACAGCTCAGCACAGAGTCAGATCTCAGCTGTTCTCAGGCAGCTGGAGAACATCAGCAGAGCAGGCAGACCTGACAGTCCTGCACTTGCCTGGGCCCTTTGCAGCCTGTCCTGTGGGTTATTTCCCTCTACAAGGGACTTTCTGGCCACTTCACATCTGCAGAAGGCATTAAATGATCAGCAGACATTTAAATGTTCACCTTCATTTTCTCCATGCCTTTTATTAAAGTTCAGATAATCCAGAGAGGCTTTTAAATGGTCTGTGGGTTAATTTATTCATTTAGGAATTGAAGCAATAAACAGTCTGTGTTTTGGCTTGGCACCAAAGCTTTTTCTTGGGCTCTTGCAGCTCCCAGGGCTGTCTCTTTTTTAAATCCCCTCTGTTCTTGCTGTGGCTCCTGTGCCTGCTCACTGACTTGTGAAATCATTAATGAACCTGCTCCTGCTCTCTCAGGGCCTCATCCTGCCCTCAGCTGAACCTGCTCAGGCTCAGTTGCTTCAGAGGGATTTCACAAGTGTCATTTTTGTCCGGGTTACTTACAGAAGTCTGGCAATATTGCACCTGGCTGTGTTAATTTTATGTAAATCAGGTGTAACTTCCCGCAGCAATCCTTTCAGGCAGTTCCTCCAAATCCTCTCCCAGCCAACACCAGGAGCTTCTTGTCTCTCCCAGCTCTTGCAAAATGGCTCTTTTACTACCTGCACAGGGAATAAAAGCCACTTGCATGGGTTGGCAGTGTAGAATGATTAAGTCAGTGGTAATTAACACTGGAAACTATTTTAAGTGACAGAGCAGAAATGTTTCCAAATTGGTTTCTTACCAAGCAGCCCAAATGCTGGTGTTGGATGATGATACTGAAACATTAGTCCTGGTACATTAAAGAGTTCTCTAACAGAGTTTGAAAGTCTCTAATAGCAGCTTGGGAAATCTTTAGGGTGGGTTCCCCCAAACAAAGATCCCAGTTTCTTTAGGCATCTTCAGAATTTCAGAACCCTTTAAAGGGTTTTACCCATTCTGGGCTTCTTGGACTCGATGAATGAGAAAAACACCTCTTTACAAAACCAGAAAATGTATATTTAAAAAGCTAATTGCAAACAGAGGTCTTGCCTTTATGTTTTTTGTTTGTTTTCCGAGCAGTCAGTGAGTGCTGTGTGGCTGGAATGTTTTCCACATTATTCACTGCATACATTATGTGTCTCAGATGGCAGTGTGCTCTGCTGGAATGTGTGTGCCTGTAGGAAAACACTCTGGAGGAAGCTGGAAACGTGCACCAAGTGTCTGTTGGAGTGTTGAGGGGAGTAGGTGTGGTGCTGGGGAGGTGCCCATCCCTGCTCTGCCAGGGGAGTGGTTTGCAGGTATTTGAAATAAGGGCTTGGGCAGTCCAGGGCAGGAATATGGAAAGAAACCAGGGGAGGGCTCAGCAGAACTCAGCTTTCCCGTTGGTAAAATCGAGTACAAGCAGGGCCAGGAGTGTGGGGGCCAGCTGGTGGATGGGCTGATGGCTTTTTGACACCTTTGCTGGGTGTAGTGACCTTCACTAGCGCTCGACAGCATCTCCCTGGAGCCTCTACAGAGCAGCTCCCACCCTGAGCAACGGCCATGACAGAAAAGCCATCACCACCTAAATCCTCCTTCTCTGACCCGCAGAGAACCACATTTTAGAAGATGTGAACAAATGTGTGATTGCTCTCCAAGAAAAGGACGTGGACGGCTTAGACCGCACGGCCGGCGCCATCCGCGGCCGCGCCGCCCGCGTCATCCACGTGGTCACCTCCGAGATGGACAACTACGAGCCTGGGGTGTACACGGAGAAGGTGCTGGAAGCCACCAAGCTGCTGTCCAACACAGGTAAGGGTCACCCAAGAGGCAGCAGCCCTGAGCTGCTGCTGCTTGAGAGCTGGTACCTGTGAAATCCGTTCAAAGCTCAATTTGCTGCGATGCCGTTCAGTGGGAGTTGTTTGCAAAGCTGCTGCAAAGTGAGAAGTGTCATTGTGCTGTGTTGGCTGTGCCCTAAATGTCCCCGAGTGTGCTTCTGTCATGGGCTGGGCTGTGGGAAGCAAAACCACCAGGAATGAGTCCCAGATATGAGGGAAGGGCTTGGAAGTTGTGCTGTGCTCGTCTTGGAGGCTCTGCAGCTGCTCAGGGTCCAGCAGGGAGATCACATTCCCCCAGCTGAATAAATTTAGGGCAATAAATAAATTTTCTCAAGTATCTTTACAACTGTTGTAGGTGCAGTGCCCCACACATAAACCCCAAATCAGGGTGTTCCCCATGAACTACTGGTGACATCCATAAGGGTAAGGGGGTGATTCTGGCTGCTGCAGTGCCAGCCACTCGTTGTTGGTTTTGCTTTAATTACTTTGATGAAGAATCAAGGGTGACACTGAAGAAACAGCAGACTCTAACTGGTTCTGGCATGTTCTTCCTGGGGCACCATGAGTCACTGAAATGCAGCAGTGCAACCTGCCCCTTCCAGTGCCTCTCCAGCTTCCTGATGGTAGCATGACTGTTTATTCCCCAAAAAAAAAACCTATGTACATCTGCAGGAAACATCAAACAAATTAATATTCTGTCCCATAGTTTCTAGGGGCTTCCCTGGGTGTTTTCTCCTTGTCCATTAGCAGAGTGTGATAAACTTTTCCCTGTCCCTGGATTTTTCAGTTTTTCCTGGGGGATAAGGATAAATTTTGAGGTATTTCATGCATTGTTAATTTAGTCAATGCTTTGATTGGTAACTGTGCTGAAGACACAGTCTGGGCTTGTGAACCAGCCCTTTGCTTCACCTCCTGTACCAAATGTGATTTCAGGGGAAGGAGGGCACAGCTTCCAGGACAGTTCAGAGCAGGCAGTGTTGCTGTAAGGCAAGGGAGAGGCAAAGAAATACAGCAACACAGAAAACTTCCTGAGAGCAGAAGAAGTGATTTATTGCAGGAGCAGACCCATTTTTATAGACTGGTTTGCTGAATCAAGGGTAGAATAAATTCATTGGTCCAAGGAAGGCAACAGCTCTTGTAAAACATGCTTTTACCAAAACATCACGTCCCTCACACACTCATCCTGTCCACAGCACCAGGTGCTAATTTTGTTATTAATTCTTGCCCTTCTTTTTTCCTTTGAGTAGCTTGGGAAAATCAGAGTCAGCAACATCCACAGGGCAGGATGGGGAGCAGAGAGGTTGGGTGGTGTTGGATCTCAGAAATCTGGAGTTTTTGAGCTTTCTGGAAAACACTGCTCTGAAGCTGAAACCTTGGAGAAGGCTTGGAAATCTGAATAATGAGTTAGAAATCACCGATGTGCAGTGGGTTAGATGTGTGTGTTTTCACTGGGTGATGGGTTTTAAATGTGAGGTTTTTACAGTATAGTGGTGGATATGGGACAAGATGGAGAATGTTGGGTGGTGTCTTTTTCTTTGTTCATCTTCTTCTCTTCCATCTTCTTCACGGAACTCAGGTAATAACCTTTGGTTGGTCAGTCAAACGTCGCTCTAAAAGTCATAAAAATCTATTATTAAGTCAAAAAAATAAATAATGTAAGTATTACATATAGCAATTACATATACATATATCTATATACATATATATATCTATTACATACACATTATCTATATGCATATATATCTATTACATATACATATATCTTTATACATATATTTATATACATATATTTGTATACATATACATGTATCTATCTATATACATGTTTCTATTTATATACATATATATCTATTACATATATATCAATTGCATATACATATATCTATATACATACATATATCTATATACATACATATATCTATATACATATACACATATCTATATACAAATATTTATCTTTATACATAAACATATATCTATATACATACATATATCTATATACATATACACATATCTATATACAAATATTTATCTTTATACATAAACATATATCTATATACATATATTTATCTATATACATATACATATATCTATCTTATATACATATATCTATCTATATACATATCTATCTATTACATATACATCTATCTATATACATATCTATCTATTACATATACATCTATCTATCTGTATACATATATTTATCTTTATACATAAACATGTATCTATCTATATACATATATATTACATATATCTATATACATATATTTATATACATATACATGTATCTATCTATATACATATTTCTATTTATATACATATATATATCTATTACATATACATTTATCTATCTACATACATATATCTATTATATATACATATATCTATTACATATATCTACCTATATATATATATCTATTACATATACATTTATCTATCTACATACATATATCTATTATATATACATATATCTATTACATATATCTACCTATATATATATCTATTACATGTACAAATATCTATATACATATATATCTATTACATATACATCTATCTATATACATATCTCTATCTTACCTATACATATATCTATCTATATACATGTAGATATCTATTACATATACATCTATCTATCTATATACATATATATATCTATTACATGTACATATATCTATCTATATACATATATATCTATTAGTTTATTTAGCTTTAAAAGGCCTCGAAGCAGGCTCAGCTGGGGCCATTTTTGCCACTTCTAGCAAGGAGCTGGAGGTGCTGTCATACTTTCTGTCATTTCTGCTAGAATATAATAAACATGCAAATCGTCCCAATGGTGTTTCTCTTAATCCTGGCTGTAAAAAGCCCCAAAGCAAAGGAATCCCCGAGCACTGCTAGGTGGTGCAGAGCCCATAGGGCCCCCCGGGCAGGGCTGGCTGACAGCTGTGTGCTCTATGCCCAGTCATGCCGCGCTTCACGGAGCAAGTGGAAGCGGCGGTGGAAGCGCTGAGCTCGGACCCTGCGCAGCCCATGGACGAGAACGAGTTCATCGACGCCTCGCGCCTGGTGTACGACGGCATCCGCGACATCCGGAAAGCCGTGCTCATGATCCGGGTGAGAACTTCCCCCAGCAAATTCCTGCCCGCCCCTCTCGAGCTGCCGCGCTTTCATTGGGCTCCTCTTAACGCTCAGAGAGCCCTGAAAGGCGTTCACTGCCTGAGCGGTGGTTTGGGTTTGTTGTGAATGAGGGACACAAGTCTCGATATTCAGCAAAATTCAGATTGCTTTATTTGATATAGACAGAGCAAGCAGCGCTGGGGAACGTCCACACTCCACCCAACCTCGGTGTGCAGCCTCTTCTTACACTGTGGGTTCTCGTTGTAATCAATAATTTTTGGGTTTTTTGTTGTCATAAGCAGTGGTGGTTGAATAAACATCCTTGTAGAGAACCACCAGAGAAGTTCTGGGAGTCTGGTTTTTGGGATAGGCAGCATTGATCAGACAAAGGCAGGAAGGGCTATTGGAAAATCATTGATCAGTATTGATCAGACAAAGGCAGGAAGGGCTATTGGAAAATCATTGATCAGTATTGATCAGACAAAGGCAGGAAGGGCTATTGGAAAATCATTGATCAGTATTGATCAGACAAAGGCAGGAAGGGCTATTGGGAAGTCTGATTTTGCAAGCTGGTAGCTGATACAACTTATTTAGAAAACACAACATAATATAATGTAACATAATATTCAAAACAAGGTGATTTTAAACAGAATGATTTTATCATATAATTTCCTTTATCTAGTGTCCATGCTTCACTTCAGAGCTTAGTATTGTGGTTTATACAAACCCCAATGCTTTTGTGATTAACACGAATCTTTTATCAATTGTCACAGATTGAGAGTCACTAAGCAGATGTGAAGCCTTGCCCCATAGAAATTTAGGAAGGGCAGGAAAGCAAAGCCTGGCCCTTGATGTCTGACCCATGGGCTGCTGTGGGGCAGCTCTGCAGCCTCTCACTGGGCACCACTTCTCATTTTGCACACACCTCCCTGTTCTCCACAGCTCTTCCCATTTTCCTGTGGCACCTGATGCCCTTCCCAGAGCACACCCAGGTCCTGTTCCCCACCTGGGTTTTCCTTGGGGCTGAATGTGGAGGATGAAGTGCTGACTGCTGCCTCAGTCCCTGCCATCCCCTGGGCTCTGGTTTTGGGAGGCTGTTGAAGATAAGCTGTTAGCAGGATGCTTTAGGAGGAAAAGGAACAAAAAGAAATATGCAAAGGAAGGTGGTGGATATGCTGAGATGGTGGCCCGAGCTGTGATGCTAAATTCCCTTCATGCATCTTTTGTAATCTCATGGTAATGCCTGGCTCCCTAATGTGCTAAAATCAGTGACCTTTCAGTTAACAGCAGCAAATTAATTCCCAACTATAGATGCTTGTTGATGCTTTGAGAGCTTAGAAATAAAACCTAATGGCTCTTCATTAAGTAAATTGTGATAATTAATGTTAGTTAGTCAAGAAGAAGCTGAGATGAGTTTGGTCTGTAGTTCCTAGAGCATGTAATTTGTTAATTGGCTAACCTGGGTAAACAGGGGCAGCTCACAGAGACCTTGACTCGTGTGCCTGCAGTGGATGTGACTTGGAAGCCCTAAAATTTCTGGTAGGCCAGACCCAGAAGGGCACAGTTGGTTGAAGGGATGCAGAAAAGGAAGTTCTGGTTGAAGCTCATCCATGGACCTATTTCTTGGATCTTATTGGGGCAAAAATGGGCAGGAGCCAGACATAGCAAAGATAAATATAGGGGTTTATTCATCTTTTTTCTTCCTTTGGCTCTGAGGAAGTGCCCTGATCTTTCAGAGTGGTGACCATGGCAGATGCAGCTTGGTGGGCAGTAAATCAAGAACATACAGCCCCAGAAGAAATGTGATTACAGCACCCATTGCAATGGCATCTTCCATGTTTGCTGCTTAAAGCAAAAGATCAGATGAGAAACCAGGAGAAAAGCTGACAACCACATCCGTGCTGCCCATGGAGTTTTTTTCCAGACCAGCTCAGGATTTGTAGGCAGCAGTAGGTGAAGATCTCAGGCAAACAGATGTGATTCCCCCCCTGCTGAATCCCTTGATACTCAGGACAGGGAGCTGGGCTGGCAGTGCCAGGAACACCAAGGTTTGCCCCTGGGCACTCAGCAGCCACCTAGAAAGGAGTTAAAATGTTAGCACTTGTCATCCAGAGAGTTTATTTGGGGATAAAAGAGCCATCCAAATGGGGATTCCAGGGCTTGGTGGGGCCCTGCTCACTTCAGCTCTTTACAGGGAGCAGCAGGAAAAGCCACTGCAACTCCTCATTTTTGTGTTTGTGCAGGGTATTTTCAAAACTACCATCTTCTATATCTGTTTTTATTGAAGAGAAGCTCTTCTTTCCCCCCTCCCTGCTGCCCAGAGGAGTTTCTGCCCTTGGTGGCACTGGAAAAGCAGAATTACACTTTGTGTGTCCCTGGGCTCTGGCAGGGATGGGCAGAGGAGTCACAGACAGAATCATGTACAGCAGAACTGTTCTCTTCATGTTTTTTCATTTTTTAAAAAATTCTGATACACTGAACTACTTCTTGGTGTGTGTCCCTCTTGAATTTTGTGGAGGAGGCTGCAATACCCAAAATCTTGATTGTCATCCTACTCACCTTTGCTTTTTAGCAATTATTTTGCATGTCCATCTCTATTTTCACTGTATCACAAAGTGTCTGTAGTGGAAGACAAGTCTGTGAAATTCAAATCACAGGAAAAAAAATGTAAAGAAGTAAAGACTTTATTTGCATCTTATCTGTTAATCACAATTTATTGTATTTATCAGTGAAGCTCTTTGCTGACCCAGCTCTGGAGAATTCTCCTGAAGTGCCACTTTAGCAAAGATGTAGTATTTTGACAAACATGCTGTTTAAACTTGATAGGCTTTATAAAAAGTTTGCCAGCTCCAGACTGGCAGCAGCAAAAATAAATCCAAGGCAAGCAGGAATTAGGTCAGATGTGTTTAGCCTACAGCATAAAAGCTGGCCCTTAGTAGCTGAAATTTTTCAGCTTTTCCTGAGGGGTAAGGATAAATTTTGAGATATTTTATCTGTTGTTAATTTAGTCAATGCTTTGATTTGTAATTGTGCTGAAGACACTGTCTGTGCTTCTGAACCAGCCCTCAGAGCTGTGTGTAATTCCAGCTCCAGGATCTCGAGTGAAGCTTTTACATTTAATCAACTTGCAAAAGCTCTGTTCATTTTGCAAGAACTTTTTTTTTCTCTGTCTTTCAGATGCTGAGTGCATTAATGTCCTGACAAATCTCAGCTGTTTGGTTACTGCTGTGTGATTCTGGGGATCCCTGTGGTGTTTAACAGGAGCAGTCAAGCACATAAAATCACACGTGTTCAGAGCTGCACACTGTCCCTGTATTTACCTTGTTGTTAAAAACATGCAATAATTTTTACCTCCACTCATTCCCATTCTCTCTGCTTGAAAAACAATATTCTAGTTGATTCTCAGAGCCATGAAATCTGTATTTTGACTCTGCCTGAATGCTTTTTCCTCAGACTCCTGAAGAGTTGGATGATTCTGACTTTGAGACCGAGGATTTCGACGTCCGAAGCAGAACCAGCATCCAGACTGAGGATGATCAGCTCATTGCTGGCCAGAGTGCCAGGGTAAGGCACAAAAAACTCTGACCTGCCTTCAAAAAACACTTCAGCTTGCTTTGAAAGCCCAGCTTAAATTTGGAGGAGCTGGTGATAAAAATGCTGGATCAGTAAACTGCCATTCCTTGTTTCCAGCATTCTTTTTTTCCAGCATTTTTCTGCAAAGGAGTTGAGTAAAATGCAGTTGGTCTGATGGATGTGAGAAATCTCTGCTTTATTTTGGTTATTCTGAAAGATCAAAACCCTTTTAGTACCAAGAAACTACATCACATTTTGATATCACAGACATTGCAGTGGGGTGAGTTTCTGCAGGGCAGATCACTCCATTGGATTCGTGTTATTTTCAACAGACAGACATTAATTTTATGAGCAAAAAATCTTCCCAAAATTTGGGGGGTGGTGATAAAAATGCTGGATCAGTAAACTGCCATTCCTTGTTTCCAGTATTCCTTGTTTCCAGCATTTTTCTGCAAAGGACGTTGAGTAAAATGCAGTTGGTCTGATGGATGTGAGAAATCTCTGCTTTATTTTGGTTATTCTGAAAGATCAAAACCCTTTTAGTACCAAGAAACTACATCACATTTTGATATCACAGACATTGCAGCTTCTGCAGGGAGGCACAGGGCAGATCACTCCATTGGATTAATGTTATTTCCAACAGACAAACATTAACTTTATGAGCAAAAAAATCTTCCCAAAACGTCCCCTCACACACGTGCTGGTGTGTGTTTGGTCACTGAGCATTTATCAAGACAACAGTTGAGAGGAGCTCAGAAATGAAATAATTTCAACTCACTGCATTTCCTGTGACTGAAAAATGAAAGCATTGATAGGCAATAAATAATCATTAAGAGGTGAAACCCTAAAATCAGTGCACTGAAGGGAAAGCAGCCCTTACCTATTGCTTTTATTTGACACAGCCCCTCTGGATCGATAACAATTTACACTCTTGGGAAAGTGCCATGGCAGATATTTTTTTTATTTTATTTTTTTTTATTTTTTTTTGGTGGAGGCTCTTCCTGCCAGGCAAGAAGTAGCCCAGATTTATCAAACTTGTGCCACGTTGACTTGGGAATTCCACTCACTGGGAGGAATTTTCTGCTCCCCTCCCTTGCACAAGCATTTTCTCTGCCTGGACCCTCACCCTTTTCTATTTAAATGCAGACATTGCTCATTTTTCCTCTTAGCACAGCTGCTGCCACGGGGTTTTTAGAACCAAAAGCTCCTTTTTGCCTGTTCCTGGAGGCATCTGTGCTCCCAGTATTTATGTGGAGCCTTACACAGGCTGTAAACCCAGTCTGAGAGATTTTATTTGGGAGTAAGCACATACTCTTTATTTTCACTTACTCTTTCCTCAGCAGGCATGTTTCAAAAGAGTGCAGCTAGCTTTTTGCAGGGAAGAGACTGGTAATATTTCTTATTATCCTCAATACCCAAGTGGAACTTAATTATAAAACGTTGACATTTTCTATAAAAGACAAGTCCTCCTTCTTCCTGCAGTTTTATTTTGAGGGATGGTAATATGTGGCAAATTTGTTTGGAGTCTTAACAGCTTTATCATGCAAAGGCTCATATTTTAAGTGTCAACTTGTCTTTCTGGGCACTTTTTCTTAAAAAAAGAGTATAAACTTTGATTCAAAATGGAAGCAAATGGCTCTGTAAAGCCTCTAGGTAGAGGATTGCTATTAAAGTTTTATCCCCCATCTACATGACTGAAATTGGTTATTAGTGAAATGTTCCAAAAAGCCTCCACAAGGCAGCAGGAGGCCATGTGAGAAAAAAAAAAAAAAACAAAAAAACCTCTTCTTTTGCAGGCTATCATGGCTCAGCTGCCTCAGGAGCAGAAAGCCAAGATTGCTGAGCAGGTGGCCAGCTTCCAGGAGGAGAAGAGTAAATTGGATGCTGAAGTGTCCAAGTGGGATGACAGTGGCAATGACATCATTGTCCTGGCCAAGCAGATGTGCATGATCATGATGGAGATGACAGACTTCACCAGGTGAGCATTTGGGGTTTGTGCTCACCCTGAGCTGCCTGGGCTTTCAGTGACACACACAGTTCAGGCTCTCCTCAGACTCTCACTTCTCATTTCCTTTAAATGGTGCCCTGTGCCTGCTGCATATGAACTGGGGAGATGCATTATTGTGCAGTGGCTGGGTGGTAATAACTGCTTAAATTGATCTCCAGATACACAGCAGTTATTGCTTGTCTTTCTTTCTTGCTTTCTTTCTTAAGGGTGATTCTTGTCCCCAGGAAAAAATAGATATATATATATATATATTTGCTCAGTTCTTTGCAGCATTAAATTCTATGAGCTTCTCAATATTGCCATACTGCAGAAATAGTTCCTAGTACAGTTATTTGCAGAGGGTTTTTGATGCCTTTTGAAATTAATTTACCAGATTTTATATAACGCTGTTTTTTAAACTTCATGTTCCATTCCATAAAAATTGCAAATCCGTCTTCTAAAACGTTACCTCTTATCATCATTAAGCTGCACAAAGCAGTGAAATTTAAGATGTTTTTATTCCTGGATTTAAGCTGAATGTGGGGAAGAGCTGAAAGGGGGTAACTGTTGCCAATGAAGGTGCTGGAATTGCAGCTCCTGCCTTTTGCTGCCCTTTGGGTGAGGAGTCACAGAAGGAGAAAAGGCACCCAGAAGTCACTGCTGTGGTTTTTTCTGGTGCTAGGGGGGAGCCTGTGCTCTGTTTTGCAGGGGCAAAGGTCCACTGAAGAACACGTCAGATGTGATCAGTGCAGCCAAGAAAATTGCAGAGGCTGGCTCCAGGATGGACAAGCTGGGCAGGACCATTGCTGACCACGTGAGTCACATCCCCTGAGCCAGAGCAGCTCTTCTCTACTGCAGCCATGATGGCCACATCAGAATGTGTTTGCTTTGGGGCTCTTTTCACTGATTTTCTCTTCTTTTTCCCTGCTCTCCTGCCTCCCTGAGCAGTGACACAGCAGCTGCCTGGCTGGAATCTGTTGGAAGTCAGTGAGTCAGGAGGAATCAGAGTGCAGGGATTGAATTAAAACCTTTGGATAGATGGAGTATGTTAAGCCACTCACATATAAGGTAAAAGTTTAGGTTTTAGCATAAGTGAGCAAGCAGGCAAGCAAGTAGAATAAGTTTTAAGTGCTTTTAGTGAATAAAGGCCTTAAATGCCAAAGAAGTAGTACATGTTCTAGTGAAAGTTAAAAAACATAATCCTAGATACTAGGAGTTCTGTGGAGGCTCCAAGAACACAGTTTTAGACATAATAAAGCTATAATAAAAATGTTGCTTGCATTTATAAGATAAACCATGTACTAGTTTATACACAGCCTGGCATGCTAAGAAACTAAAATTAAAGGTAAAAAATAGTGGTGCAAGTTTGTGTCTTAGCCTGTTGGGAAGTTTCTAGATAAGAACATGCATTAGGGAGAGCTGGTGCATTTTGCCATTGCATTTTGCCATTGCATTTTTCCATTACTTTATGCCATTGCATTTTGCCACTGCATTTTGCCATTGCTTTATCCATTACTTTTGCCACTTTTATGCCCTGTGCCCCTGTCATTGCTTTGCTTTTGCCTTTGAGATTGACGTGCTTCTGCAATAAACAACTTTATAGTAACTCTGAGCTGCTTGGCTCACGAAAGAAAATCACAAGTGGGTGCCTAAGAGCACCTGGAGGACCTAACCCCGGACAGAATCTGGCTCCTGGAATTCTGTGCCAGCCCTGCCTGAGCTGAGGCAGAGCCAGGGCAGTGCCAGGGCTGGGCTGGGTCACACCCAGGGCATCCTGCAGCTCCCCAGGGCACAGGCTGCAGGGACAGCACCTGCACAGGGGCACCACCTTCAATCGTGGCTTGGAGGCAGCTTTTTAGGGTGAATTTTCAGAGGAGTGGGGAGGGTGTCAGAGCTCTCTGGGGTTTTTTTCACTGTCTGGTCAGAGCTGGAGCAAGGCCTGCAGTGACCTGAGCGTGGCTGTGCTGTCCCAGTGTTTGGAAGGAATTCTGCCAGGATGGAACAAGCTCAGGGATTGATTTATGCAATGCCTGCCCTGAGCCACTTCAAAACTGGGCCAAGCCAAGAGCACCTTTGGCCTCAGCCCACACCCAAAACCAACATTAGTCATAATATTCCACCTTCAAGAGAAACTCTGAAATGCAGGGAGGTGAAGTCTGAGATCATGGAGCAAACTTTGTTTTCTCCAGTTGTCCCTTGCTTCCCAGGCCTATTCAGGATGGAAATTTGTACTGCAAGGTTTTAACTGAGCCAGTGTCACTTGGAAATGAAAGGATTGCAGTGCAGGACTCTCCCTTCATGCTGCATTCAGAGGTGCTTGTCTACACCCTCCTTCATTAATGATGCAGTGAGAAATGTTCAATGGGGACATACATTTGAGGAGTGTTTTTTCAAATTATTCTCCTTGCTACAGCACTTTGAGAGCCTTGTTTCTGCAAGAACCAGGTGTGCTGCTGATGCAGGTAAATGAAGCAAGGAGCAGTTTGTGTTTGAGGTCTCAGAGGAGCTTGGGCTGAACGTTTACAAAGCTTTTTTTATTTTATTTTTTTTTTTTAATTCACATGTTTTATGCCAAGTTAGTGTATGGTTTTCTGTACTGAGCCATTTCAAAATACAAAAGGAAAGTACTTTTAGTAGCAGTAAGGTCCTTAAAAATGTAACAGATTAAGCACATGTTTGAAGATAAATATGAGCAGCACTGTACAGTTAGTCATTTTGACAAGAATATAGCTTTTTCCTGACTCCATACTCTGCTAATACTTTGAGCCTGCATATTTCATTAGATGTGCTCCCACAGTCTTTAGAAATGTGTTAATGTGGAGCAGTGTGACAGCTCTGAGCACTGATCCTGCTGTCCCTGCTCCTGGCTGGCACCACAGCTGTGACCCCTGGTGCCACCAGGCCCTTCTGCAGCTCATTCCTCTCAACTCCAACAGCTGGAATTCCCTGGAAGTCCCAGGAATTCCCTGCCTGTTGGGAAGAGTCCTGCCATGAGCTGCAGGTTCTCCTGAGGTTTCCATCCCTCCAAGCAGCTGCTGCTTGCTGGGAGCAGGGGAATGTGGAGCAGTTCTGAGCACAGCACACATGGCAGAGATTTGCAGCAAGACAAGGGTTCTCTCCATTATTTATTTTTTCCAGTGTGGAAACACCTACAAAGCCAAAAGAAATTTCTGTTCTTTCCTTCCATGGAAATGGGAGGCCGAAGTTTCATCAGTTCTGATCGTTGAGTTAAACCAGATCTGATCATCCATGTACATCAGTTCTTGTCATCCATTTATACCAGATCTGATCATCCATGTACATCAATTCTGATCATCCATTTATACCAGATCTGATCATCCATGTACATCAATTCTGATCATCCATTTATACCAGATCTGATCATCCATGTACATCAATTCTGATCATCCATTTATACCAGATCTGATCATCCATGTACATCAGTTCTGATCATCCATTTATACCAGATCTGATCATCCATGTACATCAATTCTTGTCATCCATTTATACCAGATCTGATCATCCATGTACATCAATTCTTGTCATCCATTTATACCAGATCTGATCATCCATGTACATCAATTCTTGTCATCCATTTATACCAGTTCTGATCTTCCATGTACATCAATTCTGATCATCCATTTATACCAGATCTGATCATCCATGTACATCAGTTCTTGTCATCCATTTATACCAGATCTGATCATCCATGTACATCAGTTCTGATAAACCATTTATATCAATTCTGATCATCCATGTACACCAGATCTGATCATCCATGTACATCAATTCTGATCATCCATTTATACCAGATCTGATCATCCATTTATACCAGTTCTGATCATCCATTTACATCAATTCTGATCATCCATTTATATCAGTTCTGATCATCCAGTGGAAGCAGCTGGGGCTGAGGGTGGGGGCTGCCCCAGTTCCCAGTAAAAGGCTCCAGCAGGCTCTTGCTGGGCACACTGGTCCCTGCCTGGGCTGGGGACCCTGGGCACAGGCTGGTGGCAGCTGCTGGCACATGCAGTCAGTGCCCATCCTGCCCCCCAAAACATTTTTTTTGGGAATTGCTGCTGCAGCAGGGCCCATTCCCAAAGGGAGAGGCAGTGGGAGGAAGAGGCTCTGGGCTTGCTGGCTCTCCCCTGCAGCCATGGGGATGGGCTGTGTCCATCAGCACTCACCACCAGGGCTCTGCTGTGCTCCCCCGCTCCTTTTCTCTGCAAAAAGAGAGAAATTGGTGATTCTGCTTCTCTGCAGGCTCAGCTGGGGCAGCAGGAACTGAATGTGGGGGGTGTTTGCTGTGTCCAGGATGCAGCCTGGACTTGACCTGGGTCACAGTTCAGCTTTTGGCAGTGACCTTCCCTGAGTGTGTGGCTCAGTTTGGGGGTTTGGGAACGTGGGGTGTCCCCCCAACTCTTTAATTCCCATCTGCACTGCACTCCCTGCTGGGCTGTGCTCTGGGGATCCTCCCATGGCAGCTCTGCAGGTGGGGCTTGTGGCTGTGGGTTAATCCAATAATGTCATCATTTTTTATCAGTGTTCAAACTGTTGCCTTTTGGGTTTTTTGATTTTTATCCGAGTGCTCCTGCCTGGGAAAGGACAGGGCTCCTGCAGGCACCCGCAGTGCTTTTGTTGATGCTCTTTTTTATCTTGTGTTACATCTCCATTTAAAGCTCATCTGTCTTTGAGCTGAGTCCTCGATGCTGCCTGCAGAAATAGCACACACAGCAGAGGATTTGGCTTTTCCATCTCACACCACATTGATGCCCAGTGATGATTCCTGTTCCACGAAGGTTTTGCTGCCTTCCTCAGCTCTTGGTGATGGTGCACAGCAGCCTCGAGATTCTTTCCTTGCAGGGTTTCCCAGCCCCAGAGAGCAGCTGGAATTGTTGAGCCATCCCCCTGTGCTGTGCTGGGCATTTGTCAGCCCTGGAGCCCTCAGTGCTGTGCTGTGTTACATGAGCTCTTTGGGAGATGGAGAGCAGTTTCCAAAATGGTAATTCGAGCTTTTCATCAGCTCCTTGGCCAGGCCTATTTGTGGACTTGCTCTAAAACATCTTTTACTGCTGACTAATATTGATTAGGTTAAAAAATTAACCATCCAGCTTTGCTGCTTTGTTAGGCAGGGCTTGACTGCACTGATGGAAGCTGCGTGCCCACGTTGGGAGTTGGAGGGACATGGGGTGTTCCATCATTTTCCTTGGGACTGAGAAGGTGGTTTAGTGTCTCCTGGAGGGGTCAGATGGCCATAAAGTCCTGCAGATCTCCCACTGCAGTGTCCCTGTGTGTGTGTGAGCTCTGTGTGCACATCACTGCTCAGCACAGAGAGCACTTTCCTCACCAAAGCCACTTGTTCTGGGCCTGGAAAAAACCAAATGTGTGTGTTAGCTGCACTCCCCTTCACTGCAGGGGGAGATGCCTGTGCTGGCAGGTCAGGTGATGCTGGGAGGAAATGAGGAAATGCTCTGTGTGAATGAGACTCTGTTTGTCATCTGTTTGTCATGTTTGACATCCCTGCGTGTGCACCACGATCTGCTCCTCTTTTATACAAAGAAAAGTTCCTGCTTCCATCTCCTAGCTAAGGACAGAAGGTCTGCAGGGAGAATCAGGGCTCAGCCTGTTGCTCACAGGCAGGAGGAGATTTTTTACCTGATTTTTTACTGCATGGCAATGCAACAACCCTGAGCTGGAGTGAAGCACTGAGTAAGGGAGAGGTGAGGATGAATCTCCCAGTCATGCCATGTCCATTCTGAGCCTTCATCAGATGGTCCATTGCACAGGATCAGGGTCTTAGGTGCAATGGGATTTTGCTGTGAACAGGGGTGTGTAAAAAAGAGCTCTTAAATCACTCTGGGTGGGGGGCAGCTGTCTGGAAGGCTGGAGATCCCTGCAGGGTGTGCCTGGAGTCCTGTCCCTGGGTGATTCCAGGTGAATTCACTGCTACAGCTGCAATCCTGCTGGGCTGGAGCAGAAAATAGGGATCAGTGGGAGTGTGGTGGGAGTTTTGTCCAGGAGGCCTGTGGATGCTGGCTGGGAGGATGAGATGATGAGTGGAACAAAGAGCAGGAGCTCTCTGGGGGGTACAAGTGATGCTTCTCAGGGGTCCAGAGCAGGGCCGTGACCCAGTGTGATGTAAATCACATAAATGTGAAGCTGTAGGTGTTTTCTGTGTGTGTGTGAACATGTGGGGTGCCCCTGGGGTGGCTCATGGGGGTCCTGCTGCTCCTGAAGGGGCTGCAGGGCTGCTGTGGGCAGCAGAGCCCTCCCCACAGCCCTCGTGTGTGACACAGCCTGCTCTGGGCTGTGCCTGCTCCTCTGCTCTGAAATCCAGGCCTCATCCTTTGGTCCTGTCCCAGAAAATGCCACCTCCCCAAACTGCACACAGGGGCTCCTGCAGAGCCTTTTGTGCAAAGCTGGAAAAGTTACTCATCACTTAAGGATGAGTGCTGCAGCAAGCACCTTAAAAATGTCATTTTGTGCCTGGTGAGGAACCTGCTTTCCCCACTGCTACAAAATGGGAGCAGGAGTCAGGAAAATCTGTTTGCTGCATGTAATTGAATCGCTGTTGGGTTTATCATTTTTGGGCTTGGAAGACTGAGGATTGTGTGTGGAGGGAGGAATTGGTAACATCTGCTAGCTGGAGATCCTGGGTGTCAGACCATTGCTGCTGTGTCCTGTGCAGTGCAGGAAGAACCTCTTAGAGCTGACAGACCTGCTCTGGGGAGGGTGAATAGTCCTCCTTCTCTTCCTCTTCCTTCTGTTCCTCCTCCTCCCTGGGAGGGCAGCTGGAAGGAGCCTGTCCTGTGCTGCCCCTGCCCTTGGCTCCTGGGTTTCAGGTGCCTTTTGTGCTGCTCAGCTGTCTGAGAGCTGGGCAGGGAGGGCAGGGAGAGCAGTGCTCTGCCAGCCCAGCCCTGCAGCAGGGGAGGTGCCCAGTCTGTGGCTCTGGTTCTGTGTCAGGCTCTGTGAGTCTGGGTCTGGTTTTGTGCTTCTGGCTCTGTGACTGTGGCTCTATAGCTCTGGCTCTGTTTCTGGCTGGCTCTGGCTCTGTGGCTCTGGCTCTGACTCTGGCTCTGGGTCAGGCTCTGTGGCTCTCTGGTTCTGGTTCTGGGTTAGGCTCTGGATCTGTGGCTCTGTAGCTCTGACTCTGGCTCTCTATCTTTGGCTCTCTGGCTCTGGCTCTGTGTTTCTGGCTCTGTATCTCTGTCTCTGTGGCTCTGGCTCTGTGTAGCTCTGGCTCTGGATCTCTCTGGCTCTCTGTTTCTGGCTCTGTGGCTCTGGCTCTGTGTCTCTGTGGCTCTGGCTCTGTGGCTCTGGCTCTCTGTGGCTTTGGCTCTCTGTGGCTTTGGCTCTCTGTTTCTAGCTCTGGCTTTCTGTATCTCTGTCTCTGTGGCTCTGGCTCTTGCTCTCTGTGGCTCTGTGGCTCTGTGGCTCTGTCTCTGTGGTTCTGTCTCTCTGTGTCTCTGGCTCTGTGTCTCTGTGGCTCTGGCTCTGTGGCTCTGGCTCTCTGTGGCTTTGGCTCTCTGTTTCTAGCTCTGGCTTTCTGTATCTCTGTCTCTGTGGCTCTGGCTCTTGCTCTGTGTCTCTGTCTCTGTATCTCTGTCTCTGTGGCTCTGGCTCTTGCTCTCTGTGGCTCAGGCCCTGTGGCTCTGGCTCTGTGTCTTTGGCTCTCTGTTTCTAGCTCTGGCTCTCTGTATCTCTGTCTCTGTGGCTCTGGCTCTTGCTCTGTGGCTCTGTGGCTCTGTGTCTCTGTGTCTGTGGCTCTGTGTCTCTGTGTCTGTGGCTCTGTGTCTGTGTCTCTGTGTCTCTGTGTCTCTGTGTCTGTGTCTCTGTGTCTCTGTGTCTGTGTGTCTGTGGCTCAGGCCCTGCTGGCTGCTGGAGCCCACACGTGCCCTGTGTCCCTGCAGTGCCCAGACTCAGCCTGCAAGCAGGACCTGCTGGCGTACCTGCAGCGCATCGCGCTCTACTGCCACCAGCTCAACATCTGCAGCAAGGTGAAGGCCGAGGTGCAGAACCTGGGTGGGGAGCTCGTGGTCTCTGGGGTAAGTACAGCACGCACACAGCCTCAGGGAATGGCAGCTCTGAGCTGAGCTTTGTGTTAAACACTCAACACACACAGGAGATGCTGGGGCAGGCAGAGCTCTGATGGATGCAGAGTTTGTGTTGCTGCCTCGTTGTTTGTGCTTGCTGGGAAAATACAGACCTCACATTTCCTGACTCAACTGTGTTTGTAGACACATTCACTTCACCTCTGTGGAATCTGTTTTCCAGACTGCTTTTCACCGTTTGTGAGGTTAAATCACTTTATCAGCACAGCTGAACCTGCCCCGTGTCTCTGCACAGCCTTGGAACATGCTGGGGTCCTGCAGTGCTCCAGAGATGTTAATATTTCAGGATGGCTGTGCCCTGAAGAGTGCAGGGATTTTTAGTGGCTGCTCTGGTTTCTGACAGCTGGAAGCTGCCCCAGGCCAGCTTGCTTCCTTATTCCAGCCATTACTTTGCAAATAATTTTTTCACTGTAGTTCATGAAATGCTTCCTCCTAAGAGGATTCTGTATGACAGATTTTTGGGGGGAGAGAAGTGGAGCTAAATTCTTAATTTCTTCTGGCATACCCTTCCTTGCCCTGCACAGGCACGTTTGGTCGCTGGTGCTTTTGCCCAGCCAGGACTGAGGAAGGAGGTTGGGAGACAGAATTGGCTGATAATCCAGAATTGCTCCCTGAATCTTGATCAGCAAATGGAAAAAATTTCCCCCATTCTACCATTTTGATACCACAGAATCATGGAACAGTTTGAGTTGGAAGGGACCTTAAAGCTCACCCAGTGCCACCCCTGCCATGGCAGGGACCCCTCCCACTGTCCCAGGCTGCTCCAACCCCAGTGTCCAACCTGGCCTTGGGCACTGCCAGGGATCCAGGGGCAGCCACAGCTGCTCTGGGCACCCTGTGCCACTGATATTTCCAGTGAAACCCTGTTTGATATTTCAATTGCTTCAACTCAGCACAGATTTCCCCCAAAAACCAGGGAGATCTGTGGAAGGAGAGCTTTGGGGCAGCAGCAGCAGCAATAGATATCCCTGCAGGACCTGAGCCCATCTGGGGGTGATGGGGCTGTGCTGCTCCTCATGTCCTGGGAGCTGGGAGGCTGAAGCTGTCACAGCAGGAGATGTGTTACTGTGCAGGGCTTCAGTGCCTGCAGGATTTACATCCCCTCTGCCAGAAATTCCTGATAGAAGCTCCTGGCATCTGATGTCCTGCTTTGGTCCCTTCTCCTCCAGCCTGTCCTTTGGGGCTCAGGCTTGCCATGGGATAATGAGATGGAGACCTGACCTGTGTGAAAGGAAAATTCTGTCCAGCGTTGATGCCCTGCCCATGCAGCAGAGTGCAGTGAGAGCAGAGCTGGCACCTGCTGACAGTTCATTCAGAAAACATCTCCCTGCTCTCCTGGCCTCTATGATTCCTCCTGCTGGGAGGGTTCTGGAAACACTCCAGGGCAGAGCACAGGGGATTGCCAGAGGATCTGAGGTGCCACAGTGGCACTTGGGGCACAGTGGGGTAGAAGGGAAGGGACAGTGCCCCAGAAAAGCCACCAGAACCAAACCCTGCCCCAGATCAAACCCTGCCCTGACCTTAAACCCTGGCTTAAGTCAAACCTGCCCCAGATCAAACCCTGGCTTAAGCCAAACCTGCCCCAGACCAAATGCTGCCCCAGATCAAACCCTGCCTTAGATCAAACCCTGGCTTAAGTCAAACCTGCCCCAGATCAAACCCTGCCCTGAGCCAAACCCTGCCCCAGACCAACCCCTGCCCCAGATCAAACCCTGCCCCAGACCAAACCCCTGTCCCAGCCCATTTGGCCCTGACAAGCTGGGGGTCCCACCCAGAGCAGGACAGTGGCCCCTGGGGAAGGGGGACCCTTCCCCACTCTGCTCCTCTCCTGTCTCCTCCACCCAGCCCTGGTCTCAGCTCTTTGTCCTGGCTGTGCCCTACAGCTTTGACAAATTCATGTTTTTCGTTGTTTTGATGCTCTTGTAAATCAGGAGCAGCTGGGAAAGGGCTCCAGGCCTGGCTGGTGATGCAGTTGTGTTCTTTCCCAATACAACTTAGTATTCTAGGGCAATTGAAATATTTATTGTCGGTGATTAAGATATTACTACAGCTTTATTAATTTCGTTAGAGAATGAGCAACTGCTAAGGCTTAGTCACAAAAGCAAAGGGCAGGATATAAATGGTTCCCATTGCCATTGATATGGAAAACGCAGACAGGGGGGCAAACCCTGCCTTGTGTTGGTGGCACAAAGTCATGTTTGTCACCACTGAGCACCCAGAGAAAAATCCTTCCTCAAACTGGGAGCCTCAGGTTTCAAAGGGAAAACATCAGTGAGTTTTGGAGCAGTTTTACCTGCAGGCCTGTGCTGTTGTCAGGGTGCTGGGGGTGCCGTGGTGTGTAACTGTGTGTCCCTTGGCAGGTGGACAGTGCCATGTCCCTGATCCAGGCAGCCAAGAACCTGATGAACGCCGTGGTGCAGACGGTCAAGGCCTCCTACGTGGCCTCCACCAAGTACCAGAAGTCGCAGGGCATGGCCTCCCTCAACCTCCCAGCTGTCTCCTGGAAGATGAAGGCTCCAGAGAAGAAACCCCTGGTCAAGAGGGAGAAACAGGACGAGACCCAGACCAAAATCAAGAGGGCATCCCAGAAGAAGCACGTGAACCCCGTGCAGGCCCTGAGCGAGTTCAAGGCCATGGAGAGCATCTAGAGGAGAGCCCTGTGCTCTCCAGGGGCTCTTCTTCTCTAGCCCACTACTGCTACTTCCAGAACTCTACTTTTAATACCCTAAAGATTTTTTTTTTTTTCAAAAATTTGCTATTCCTCCAAATGTATTTACTTAATATAATTTTTGATAACTTTGTTTAGATTACCTGGGGAGATACTCAGATTTCTAAGTAAGTCCTATCAGTGTATCTTCAGCCTGCAGAAGTGTGGTAATTTAGATGGCTTTTAGGTTACAGGGGTGGATTTCTAGCTGGAAATTGGTTTTTTATAATCTTGCTTTAAATGAAATATTCTATAACCAAAGAGGATTTTACAGTAACACTAATGGTTAACACTAATACTGGATCATGCTACTCAGAGACTCAGTTTATTATCATGGTGATCAAGAGAGAAGAAATTAGATTTTTTTTTTTTTACTCAAAATTAACGAAAGTGTTGGATGTCATAGTGTATCTGTGCCGTGTGGAGAAGAGGGAGCAAGCTCAGAGGGGTTTGAAATTGCAGCAGGCACCGGCTGTGCGAGCACAGCTGGAAAACAGCTGGAAAAGCACCACAGCCGTGCCTGGGCTGGGCTTTGCCGGGGATGCTGCTCGGAGCCGGGCTGGGCGTTGCTCTGGGGCTGTGATGTTGTTTTTCCTGGGTTATCCCGGAGCCCTCTGGGCAATTCCCTGGCGCTCCTGGCACTGCTCCGTGCCCGGGGAGCTCCGGACCCATCCCTGCGGAAACCTCCCGGCGTGGGCGGCCCCATCCTCCTGCGTGACACGCAATTGTAATGCCTGGTTACAAATTACTAATGTATTTTGCTGCGGGACACTAATAAAGTTGCTTTTCCCAGCTGGTGCATTGTGGTGCTGTGAATGGAGCCGGGCTCAGCCCGCCCCTCTCATCCCCCCCTCTCGCCATTCAGATGCAAATCAGCTTTGTGCTCATTCCTCATAATTGCTCTGCATCCCGCCTTGGGCTTCCAGAGGCACCCAGGAAATCGTGTTTGCTCAGGCTGCAATTTAGACTGTACATTATTTGTGATAACTATAGCTACAAGGTATAATTTCGCTGTCTTATTTAAATTTTATGAATTTCAGTGTGTTTCACACGTCCCAGTTGAGTCGGGTGCAGGTTCCTGCAGAGCTGGAACAGCCTGGGCTCCACTCCGTGTCTAAAGTGGAGAGCTGAGCCTTGGCACTGAAATGTTCTAATTTTATTTATCTCAATCAGCGCTCATAATTTACTGTATTAAGGTTATTGCTGTCATGTTACTGTAATGCTGATCGGAATTAAGCTAAATAGTTTTTGAGTTATTTTTGCCAAATGTATTGTGTTTTCAAGCGTTTTAGCCTCTTGAGTACAGCTATTAAACAATTGAATTATAGGCTATTTTCATAACACTTGAACGTGTAAACAGGCTCGGAGGGAGAGCTGTGCTTCACTGCTGTTTGGGGGTTAACAGGCTCTAGGTCTTCTTTTAGAGATAATTATTAATTTATACAATACGTTTGGCTTTTTTTCCTCCTGGTATTGTCTTAAAGGTGACATTCCCTGAGCTGTTTAGGGACTACATCCAATGCCTCCTCCCCCCACTGCAAGCTATCAGTGAGCTTTAAAAAACAACGTTTATTAAGATGTACAGACAAATTTACACGTATTTAGCTTTTAAATAGACTCTAGTTTAATTTATGCTACGAACATGGAGCATCAAGAAATTAAAATGTGGATCCCCCTGTGAGAGCTGCAGCCCCAGGGGGTGCAGGAGCAGCAGGAAGGCGATGGGGACAGGACGCAAAAAAAAAAAAAAAAACACAATTCACATTTCTTGTGTACCCCAGAACTGCTCCTCCGAGAATTTGGGTTTGGAGCAGAGAATGGCATCGAGGAAAATCATTATTGGTGCGACATTAATTGCTGCCTTCAGGAGCCCCCTATAAAAACCCTTTTTCTAGAGGGGATTTTGTGTGATGCAAGAGCAGTGTCAGTGCTTGGGGATCCTGGGGCAGGGCAGGGAATTCCTCATCCCGGAGAGAACCCGCTCCTGGCACCTCGGGGCTGTTCAGGAACATCCCAAAATCCAGGTGGGTCAGGAGTTCAGAACCTCCAGACACCGATCCAGCTGTGCCAGGGAATTCCAGCTGTGCCAGGGAATTCCAGCTGTGCCAGGGAATTCCGGCCCTGGAGGGAATTCCAGCTGTGCCAGGGAATTCCAGTCCTGGAGGGAATTCCAGCCTTGTAGGGAATTCCAGCCCTGGAGGGAATTCCAGCTGTGCCAGGGAATTCCAGTCCTGGAGGGAATTCCAGCTGTGCCAGGGAATTCCAGCCCTGGAGGGAATTCCAGCTGTGCCAGGAAATTCCAGCCGTGCCAGGGAATTCCAGTCCTGGAGGGAATTCCAGCTGTGCCAGGGAATTCCAGCCGTGCCAGGGAATTCCAGTCCTGGAGGGAATTCCAGCTGTGCCAGGGAATTCCAGTCCTGGAGGGAATTCCAGCTGTGCCAGGGAATTCCGACCCTGGAGGGAATTCCAGCCTTGCAGGGATATTCCAGCTGTGCCAGGTAATTTCAGTCTTGGAGGGAATTCCAGCCTTGGAGGGAATTCCAGCTGTGCCAGGGAATTCCTGCCCTGGAGAAAATTCCAGCCCTGGAGGGAATTCCAGCCGTGCCAGGGAATTCCAGCTGTGCTAGAGAATTCCAGCTGTGCCAGGGAATTCCAGTCCTGGCATGGAATTCCAGCCTTGTAGGGAATTCCAGCTGTGCCAGGGAATTCCAGTCCTGGCATGGAATTCCAGCCTTGTAGGGAATTCCAGCTGTGCCAGGGAATTCCAGTCCTGGAGGGAATTCCAGCTGTGCCAGGGAATTCCAGCCGTGCCAGGGAATTCCAGCTGTGCTAGAGAATTCCAGCTGTGCCAGGGAATTCCAGTCCTGGCATGGAATTCCAGCTGTGCTAGAGAATTCCAGCTGTGCCAGGGCATTCCAGCCCCGCTGGAGCAGCGCTCAGCGAGGGGCTCCGGCCGCCAGCGGAGCCGTGACTTTATTAGGGAGCCAATTGGAGAGAATTGCAGTAATTACTGCTCCGTGTAATTAAGCGCTGGGGAAGGGCCCGTGCCGTCGCTGTCGCTGCCGGAGGACGATGCCGGGCTCGGGGACAGCTCCGGGGAGGTTTCAGACCCATCAAACCCCACCCGACCCCACCCAGCCCCACTTTCCCCATTCCCAGCCCTCCCTGGGCATGGGGGACCCGCCGTGGCTTCGGGCAGGGAAGGGCTCTGGGATTTCCCTGCTCCTCAAGCACCCCCTGGAACACGCCAGAGCACTTGCTGCAGGGGGGTTTGGGGTTTTTTTTTGCAGTGATTTGAAGAGTTTTGGGTTTTTTTTCTCGCAGTGCAGTGGAGCAGCAGCTCTGCTGAGGCTGTGCCAGAGCCCGGCAGACCTGGCAGTGCAGGGATGTCGGGAAGATGAACCCATTATCTTCTAAAGTGTATTAGTGAAACCACATTAAATCCTCAGGAGATAAGTCTTATTCCAGATTTCAAGTGCTCTTAATTCAATTCCGCGGTGAATGGAGCCGCGTTGAATTGATGCCGCTTTAATTGTGTGTGAAGTTCCCGTGCCACGATTTAATGCCCGTTAATGAGCGGCTTCCCCACCCCGAGCTGTCCCTATTCCCTCCGCCTTTGGGATGTGTCAGAGAGGGGACAGGGACACGCCGAGCTGGCTCCGAACCTCAAACACACAACTTGAGAAAGGATTGGGAGGGGTGAGTGCATTCAAAACCCCAACAAATGGGTGAGAAAAGGAAAAATCCATTAAGGGCCATCAGCTGCTGCAGCGCTGGAGGATGGGGAGTGTCCCAGGGTGGCACAGCCCGGTGTCTAAAGGGTGCCAGGATTTGTTTTGGGGAGCTCAGGCTGAGCCAGCACAGCCCCCCTGCTCTGGCTTGGCCACCTCTGTGACTCCAGCACTTAACACCTGAGCCCCTCTTGAAGCTGGAGGAGTGGGGGGATCCTGTTGGCTCCAAAACGAAGCTGGAAGTGCCCATCCCACCCCCCAGGCCTGCACTGGGATCCAGTGAAACCTTCCCGAGGTTTCCATCTGCCCCAGGACCCCCCACCCTGGGGCCCCTCCAGCCCTGCCTCGCTCTGTGCCTGGGGGAGGCTGCAGGAATTTGGGGACTCCCAGAACAGCAGGGCTGGCTCTGCACAGGGGCTGGGGCAGGACTGTCCCCTGTCCCTGTCCCTCCCTGTCCCCTGTCCCCTATCCCCTGTCCCCTGTCCCCTGTCCCGTGTCCCTGTCCCCTGTCCCTGTCCCTGTCCCCTGTCCCTGTCCCCTGTCCCTGTCCCTGTGCCTGCCAGGGGAGGCCCAGGCAGCCCTGTCATCACCCCAGGCTATGGACCAGCAGCACCATTTGGGGAACAAGCCTGTCATTAGTGGGGACACTGGCCTGGGCTGGCATTTATGGCCAGGGAAAGCAGCCCAGGGCCCTTCTCTGTCACTCTCTGGGGACACAGGGCCCCTCTTTGGGCAGCAGCCCCCAAAGCTGAGCCATGGCAGCCCTTGGGCAGCTCTTGGTGCCCTCTGAGGTTCCATGGCTGTCACCACCTCCCTGTGCCACCAGCCAGCTGCACTGCCAGAGCTGGGACATGAGCCCTGAGACCTGCAGGAGCTGCAGAAAGGGGGTGGCTACAGCCCAGGGGTTCCCTCTGGCCACCTTGGGCTCCTGATGCCCCTGCAGACCCCAGAGCCCTTTGGGCAGGGGGGCACAGGGGGTGGGTTTGGGGTCCCTGAGCCTCAGCACTGCCCAGGACCTCACAGAGCCTCTGCCCTACAAGTGCCCTGCCAGGGCCCAGTGCCTCAGGAGCAGCACTGCCAGGAAATTGATTTTTGCTCTCATTTTTTGGCCTCCTTGCAGTGCTCCACGTCCTTGGCTGTGTCACTCTGCTGAAGTGTGGGAAACAGCCCAGGTGACCTCGCTGGGGACACGGGCACTTCCTGCTGCCATCCCAGGCACAGGGGCCATCCCAGGGCTGGCACTGAGTGGCACTGACCAGGAGCCACCACCTGCTCCCTCCTGAGCTGCCCTGCAAGCCCACGGGCACCCCCCAGCCCCAGGGCCAGCACAGGCGTCCCCTGCTCAAAAACTTGGCAGGTTTAAGATTTTTAGGAAGAACGAGTGGGGTTTTGGCTTTGGGGTTGGACAGGGAGGGCTGCTGGTGGTTTTATCCCCTAAAGAGGTGTTAGGAAATCCCCACCTTAAATCCAGCTGTGACACAGTGACAAGGCCAGGCCTGAGAAATCCCTGTGCTGTTCCTCCCCAGTTCTGTTGGATCCCTGCTTCACCTGGCATCGCTCCAGAGGCTCAGGGTTCCAGCAGAAAAGCCCCTTCCCATGCTTGTCCTGGCTGTTCAGATATATCTGATTTTTTTCAAAACCTACAAAGCAAAGCCTTGGCAAGGCTGGCTGGGAAATACATTTCAGATAAAAATAGGAAAAAAAAAAATTAATGCCAGCAAAACAGCCTGAAACCCCAAAAAGAGAAAGATCAAAAAACAATCAGTAGTTATAATTAGCCCTGCTACTTACCAGTGACAAGTGACACACTGCACATGGGAGCCACAAATATTTGAGCACAAAGCCCAGTGCTTGCAGGGTCACAGGGGGCATGGATCTGGTGGCATTTGTGCCACCACCCTGGTGGTGGCAGAGCCCTGTAAGGGCTGGGGGGTGGAGGGGACCGGCTGGGCTCTGGCAGGCCTGGAGGGAGTGCAGGGATTCAAAAATCCCCTCCTGGGAGTGACACAAACACAGCCCCCCGTGGGAACACCACTTGTTCCCTTTCTGCAAATCCCAAATCCCCCCAGCTTGTTCCCTGCACTGCACACCTCTGTTTTTCCATGAAAACAAGACATTCACCACGCCCCAATGTATTTTAACAACCAAATTATTGGCACACAGTGCTGAGATCTCGTTTAGTCCAGCGGTTTATTCCAAAGTGCACCTGCACTGGTACCATCCAAACTTGCTGTCGCCCTGAATTCCCTGGAATCGGGCTGCACCCGGGGCTTCACCTCAGCTCCTGGATGATGGTGTTGACAGAGCCCAGGAGCTCCCTGAAGTAGCCATCCTTGTCGCCCTCCCTCTGCTCCTGGGCCGCCAGCTCCTCGTACTCGCTGCGCAGGAGGCTCAGGGCGGTGCCCAGGGCACTGTCCCCCCTGTAGTGCTCCCTGCAGAACGCCACCAGCACCCCCACCAGCTTGAGCACCTTCTCCCGGGTGTCGTGCTCGGGCATGGCCAGCAGGTTGGGCACCAGGGCACACCAGCCCTGCTCCACCACGGCCGGCACCAGCCTGACCTGCTGGTACTGCTGCATTTTCTCCTCCATCTGCTCTTCCTGCTGGGAGTCCTCAAGCAGCATCTGTGGGAAGTGGTGGAGCACAGATTAATGTCCCTGTCAGAGAGGAGCTGCTCCCAGGAGGTGACACGGTAGGGGAGGGTGTGTGTCCTGAACCACCTGCCATGAACAGGGATTTGCCACGGAACACCAAACCGAGGTTGTGTCCTGACTCTCTGGCCACAGGGGCTGTTTGACCACCCTGGAAAACTCCCAGGGCTGGGGGTTCCTGTGTCACACGGCCTGGGAGGGGACTCAGGGGCAGCAAGCTCAGCAGGACTCGTCAAGTCTCTGATGCTTTTTGCTGCTGACGGGTGCCCGCAGCACCTGAAGAACATCATCACTGCTCCTCCCAGAGATGGGGGTCTCTGGTCACAGCCAGAGACCTGATCCACAGCCAGGAAAGCCCAGCACTGAGATTCTGCAGGGGCTGCATCCCTGACAGAGAGAGGGACCAGCCCAGAGCAGCAGCAGGGCCAGGGGGAGGAGGGGAAACTCCCCCCACATCCCCCTGTGAGCCCTTTGGGGCTCCGGTGGTGGAGAGCCTTTGATAGCGTGACATTTCCAGACTCGGACATGGAAGGACAACACCAAGGAGGCCTCCCCTCTCCTGGTCCTCTTGCCTGCTGAAGTGCAGGCAGGATTTGGGGTGAAAAGGAAGGAACGTGGCTGGAGGAGCTGTTCAGAGCCCCAGGGACTCCTGTTTGCACTGAGAGCTGCCAGGTTGGTTTATGGTTCCAACCCAGCCCATCCCAAACCTGCCACCCCAGCTCAGAGCAGCCCCCCAGCACCCAGGGTACAGCATTCCCAATCCAAAGAGCGGCTAAAAATGGTTGTTTTAACATAAACCCGAGAATCTGCCAGGCTGTGCCCGCCCCAGACCCACAGAGGCAGGAACAGATGGGGCTGCCAAAGGGAAAGGGGCAGCAGGATCAAACGGGAATGCTTGGAGTCAAAACGCCCTCGTCTGCTCCTTTCCCACAGCGCTGACAGGATCATGTTAGAGTCAGCACCTGATAAGATTTCAGACCTGCTAAAATAATTTGCACCTTTACAAAGTCTCCTGGAAAATAACTGATTTAACAGAGAGGTGCTGCTCTGCCGTGCCTGCAACCCAGGTATTAGAGCAGCCATAATCCGCAGGGCAAATTGGCCATAAACCGAGCCAGAGTGGATTTAATTCCCATTCTCTGGAGTCAGGGAAACGCACAGGCTGAACAACAAGCCATGGCAAGGAAAGACAGGCTTTAAACTGACACTTACAGCAGTAATCCAGGGTATTTGAAAATAAAACACAGAACGTGGCGGGCTGGGCTCCAGCGAGGGACGTGCAGCAGGCAAAGGGCTCTCTGGCAGGCGGGGACACAGCAGTGCTGGCCTGTCCCTGGCCTTGGGGGACACCACAGCCCAGGGCCAGCATTCCCTGCTCGTGGCCTTGGGTGTCCTGCTGCTGGAACACCCTTGGGAGGAAATGGTGGCAGTGGCTTGAAGGCAAACAAAGGTTTCAGCTCCTCTGGGCTCCGCCATCACTCTGGTTTGGCCAAGGGGCTGAGGGGACTCATCCCCACTGCTGCTGGGCTGGCTCCTCCTCATCCTCGTCCTGTGAGGATGTTGAGGCCTGGCTGGGTCTGGGGGGAAGGAGGGCAGTGCCATCCCAGCTCTCACCTTCTCCATGATGAGGTCGTAGAGCAGCGTCACCACCCGGACACGGAGCGGCTCCATCCCCTGGTGCCTGAAGAGGCTCCTGAGCACCTGCAGCCCTCCCAGCTTGAGGAACTGCTGCTGGGCATAGGGGAAGTGCCTCAGCATGGAGGACAGAGCAAACAGAGCCTGGGGGAGACACAGAGGGCGATCAGCACGGTGGCCATGGCCACCCCATGTGGCACGGCCCCTGTTCATGGCAGCCCGTGGGGACAGCAGAAACAGCTCCAGCCCCTCTGTGCAGAGCTCCGTGGGAAATGCATCCCAGCCTCTCCTTGCTGAGGGACACCTCCAGCAGTCCAGTTTGCAATCCCAATCCTCCCCAGCACTGTCAGGCTGCCAAATCTTGGGTACATCCATCCAAACCCCAGTCTGGGCTGCCACTGAGGGCCAACTGACCCAACAACATCACTTCTCCCTGTGAGGCACACACAGGCACAGAGCCCAGCCATGGGATGGGGTGAGGAGTGTCCAGCACAGCACAGCCTGATCCCTTTGGGGTGATTTGGAGGCTGGGGGTGATGTCCCCATAGCTCCACAGCCAGAGGACACTGCCATGATGTCCCCAGCCCCACACAGGCCATGCCAGGGTTCCCCACAGCCAGAGGACAATGCCATGATGTCCCCAGCCCCACACAGGCCATGCCAGGGTTCCCCACATCCACAGGACAATGCCATGATGTCCCCAGCCCCACACAGGCCATGCCAGGGTTCCCCACATCCACAGGACATTGCCATGATGTCCCCAGCCCCACACAGGCCATGCCAGGGTTCCCCACATCCACAGGACATTGCCATGATGTCCCCAGCCCCACACAGGCCATGCCAGGGTTCCCCACAGCCAGAGGACATTGCCATGATGTCCCCAGCCCCACACAGGCCATGTCAGGGTTCCCTACAGCCAGAGGACATTGCCATGATGTCCCCAGCCCCACACAGGCCATGTCAGGGTGCAGCCCCACAGCCAGAGGACACTGCCATGATGTCCCCAGCCCCACACAGGCCATGCCAGGGTGCAGTCTCACATCCCCACAGCCAGAGCCCAGCACCCAGCAGTGCCCCAGGCCCCTGGCAATGAGGGGCCATGGCAGCCCAGGCCAGCCCTGTCAGGCTGGCTGGCTGTGACAGTGACAGCCGTGGTGGCACAGGGAGGGCCCGGGGCAGGGGACAGGCTCCTCACACGGGGCCTGGCCAGCACAGATCCGAGCTGACAGCCATGTCCTGCCCGCCCCCGCTTGTTTCTATTTCCCATTTTCCGCCCTGCTGCTGGTGAATTGGAGATGCTGCTGTCTCCCTTTGCAGTCGTAGGCCAGAGGATGGCAGAGGGAAGAAATGCACTTTTGGCCTCGCTGCCGTGCAGGGCTGGGAGCACTGGGGTGGAAAAACCATCGGAGCCAGAGCCTGGGGCTGTGCAGGATGGGCTGGGGCACCAGCCTGGCCTTGGCATCCAGTCTGGGCACACAGGACACTGGAACTGGGAATTCAAACCTCTGGAAAGAGGGTTCAGCCCTGCAGGGTCTCGTGCAGCTGTGTGGACAGTGCTGAGCCCACCCCTCTCATTTCTGCAAGGGCCATGCACTCAGCTTCACTGGCAAGAATGACTGTGGTTCAGGGATGCTGTGAGAGCCCTGCATGCCCAGCCATCCCTCCCCACCCCAAAAGCAGCTCTGGGTTGAGCCACAGGCACTCCTGGGAGGAGTTTCTGAGTGTGGAGCATCTCCTGGCATCTCCTCACATCCATGGCCAAGTGCAATGGGGTTCCACAGCCTCTCCTGTGCCTTTCACTTGCTGGAGGGCTCTTACCAGAGTTAAAGGGTATTATTTTATTATATTTTTGGGGTCTTCTTCTGGGAGAGCCAGTGGTCCCCCCACCCTGCTGGACCCCTCCTGAAGGAGGTCCCTGTGGAGGAAACAGGGCTGGGGCTTTGGGAGCAGGCAGGTGATGTTACAGAGGTGGCATCACACACTGAAATGAGGGTAATGGGATCTCATGCTCCAGGGAATAGAGCAGGGAGGGAGGCAGAGAGGCGGGGAGGGGGCGAGGGAGCCCCCAGCCCGATGGACAGCGCTGCACATTTGCCTGGGGGCTCTTGGTGCTGCTCCTTGCTCCAAAGCCTCTGCCAAAGGCAGGACACGGGGCTGGCTGCAGCAATTAGCTCCTCCAAACGTCAGTTCCCGTGTTTGTCAGCCTGTGATGGCTGTGCTGCCGTGGGGACCCTCAGCTGTGCCCCCCAGGAGCTGGGGCACTGTGGCCTGTCCCCACGGGCTGGCAGAGCCACCGTGTGTGCCACTGCTGGCATCGAGGGGACACCCACAGAGGCAGGGGAGCGTGGGCTCCAGCAGTGCTGCTGGGGTGGTCTGGTACCCAGGACCCCCCTCCTGCAGCCCGGGGAGTGAAGTGGGGAGCAGTGGGGGTCCCACAGTGCCCAGATGTCCGTGATGTCCTGAGGGTGTTCACACGGAGCTCAGCACAAACCCAGCTCTGCAGCCCCACTCCTCACCTTCTTCCTGACAGCCAGGGGTTGTTCTGTGGCCAGGATAACCAGGAGCTTCTGCAGGGCACCCCCCTCGATGGCTTCGATCTGCACTTTGGGGTTGCTGCAGGGATGAAAGCAAAAGGCAGGTCACCAACAGAGCGGGGCAGGGCAAGCTGAGAGGGACCCCGGGCAGCGCTGGGATGGCAGCAGGAGCAGGACAGCCACTGTCCCCTGTGCTGGCACTGCTGGGGGACCTCGAGGGCTGTGTCCTGCTCTGGACCTTCATGGCAAGGAGGGCATTGAGGGGCTGGGATGGAGCTGGGGAGGGGCTGGAACACCAGGAGAGGCTGAGGGAGCTGGGAAAGGGACTCAGCTGGAGAAATGGAGGCTCTCATTCATCTCCAGCCAAACCTGCAGCCACAGCCACGGCCCCAACAGCACGTGTTCCAAAAATCGGATCCCATTTCACGTGGAAGCCCCTCTGGGCAATGGAGACCAGACAAAGTGCAGAAGCAGCTTTCAGGAAGGCACTTTGCTGAGCAGCAGTGCACTGAAAGGACAATCCCCTGGGCTGGACACCTCCTGGTGCCATGCAAGGAGAAAGGCACATTTGGGACATCCAAGCTCTTTTGTCACATCTCTCTAAAATAAATAATAAAAACTCTTACAGCAAGAGACACAACTGAGAAATTGGTATGCTTTTAATGCTTGGCTGGTCACCTGGAGGATTTGATCTAATTAAAATCTCTGAACCATGGAGCTTTTGCCAAGGAGCAGCTCCGGAGGTGAGGGAGCCTTCCTGGCTCCTCAATGCTCCTGTTGCTCTGTCTCTGCTATCAATGGTGCTGGCTTCAAGCTAACAAAAAAGCTCGTTTGAAGGCTTGGAAAACTCAGCAGAGATCTGTACAAATTACACTGTCAAGGCCAGGGAAAAGCAGCCTGAAGAAAATAAACACAGCGAGGCAGACTGCGGAGCGCTCGCACGGGAAATTCACCCGTGCTAATCTGCTCATGGAGACAGGGATGGTGGCACCTGCCACAAAAGTCACTGAAATGGGAGTCTGAGGCTGGGCCAGCCTGTGGTGACATCCCATCGTGCTGCAGCGATGGCACAGATTGGGGTGTGCCCCTATCCACAGGCTGCAGGGACTCAGCACAAGCCTCTTCCCAAAATGCACACAAATTCCCTGTGTGCTAAACAGCCCCAGTTTGCTTTGGGGGGGCCCAGCCTGGCTGTGGGGTCACAGCACAGCCCCTCCAGATGTGCACAGCTGTGCTCCTGCTGCCTCCCAGCCCTGCTGCCCACACTCTGTGCCATTGTCACTGGCAATGGAAGCACTTCCCACTTTGCAGATGAAGGAGTTTGTGAAGAGGGCTCTCTGCTGAGAGATATCCTTGTTCCACTCCTTGTTCCACTCCCCCTAGGCCAAGCCCAAGTGCACAAATTTAGGAGAGACTTCTGGAAGTTTTTGCAGACTGCACATGAGATGGGTGTGGGAAGACTGAAAAGCAGCAACACAGCCCCGAGGCGACAGCAGCTCTGGAGTTAGGTGGGAACTTACAATAAGGCAGCAAAATTAGATTTAAATTAAAAAAAAAAAAAAAAAAAGGAAAAAGAAAGAAGGCAAACCAAGTGGTGTGGAGGGACCTGGGGACTTGGAGGCACAGAGCAGGGCAGGCAGGCAAATGCCCTCATCTCTACTGCTCTGACAAGGACACACACACAGAATATTTATTTCGTGGCCTGCTTGTTGCAGAAAACTGCTTGAGACCTTGGGAAAGAAAGGGTGACCTCCTCTCCTGGGCATCCTGCTGAAGGCAGGTGGGGAAGGACCAGGCAGGGAGTGGGATGGAGGGGCTGCCCTGCCCGGCTGCTGGCACAGCCCCTCCTGCCCTGGCACCTCCCCAGGCACGGCGAGCGGGGCTGCAGAGCTCAGCTCTGATGAAAGCCCCGGTGCTGGAGCAAAGGAATGATAATCACCGGGCTAGACGGGGCTTAATGGGGCTCAGCCCAGACCCAGAGCTCTGCGGGGCCGCCTGGGAAATCAAAGCCAGGGATCAAAGTCTGTAAGTCTGTGAAACAGCCTAAAAAATTTAGTGTAGTCTATTTAGCTTGTGCTGTAACCTGAGGATCAGAACCAGGCAGCGTCTCTTACCTTGCCCTCCCCCCCTCTTTCCCTTCCCCTCTCTGGTTTTCAGTCCAAAACCTGTTAATGGAGAAAACAAGAGCGAACCAACAGGACTGAAATGTGCCCTGTGTGGCTCCTGGGGCTCCCAAACCCTCACACCTGGGTCACAGTTTGACAGGCAATGGAAAAGGTCATTTTCGTGAGCCCTGGAAACAAAGCAACACAACCAGGGTCACACTTGAAAAGGCCAATGACTTCTTCATCCTGCTCAGTGTTTGGAGGATTTCTGACAGCTCTTGTAAGCAAATTCATGTTAAAATTATTTGACAAATAATAGATAGAGAGATAAAACAGATCATTACAGTGTCAGTAATTCCAGCCTGAAGTAGAGCTGTAAATCTGAGATTGAACAAGGGCAGAAAAGAGAGGCAGGGTGATCAGCAGCTCGTTAATACTTGCACGACTGAATTTCACATTGCAGGTTTAGGAATAAAAAAAAACACCAAAAAACAAAATAAAAGCATTTAAACAGTTCAAGTGAGAAGGGACACATAAGGAGAACAGTTTCCTCCTGCACTCCAAGCTCTGGCCATGAACTATCCCTGTGGGAAATGACCATGGAGCAGCTGCAGGGAGCCAGATGGCTCTGAACCCGTGACTTCCCAGGTATCCACACCTCCTCCCAAACTTCCTGCCTTCCTTCTCCAGAGGACAATAACTGGGCCAACTCGATATCAGCAGCCCTGCAGCCTCCCCTCCCTCCAAAGTGACCCCCTGGCTCTGCTACTTGAGCACAGGGTGGGTGAATCCCTCACAAAACACTCATTTAACTGAGGTTTTCCACAGTCCCAAGCTATGGAAAAGGACATTTGCATGCACAATATGAGATACAGGATAATAATAAAATAATCCCAACGGCACCGAGGCTGCCTGTGACTATTGGAGGGAGAAGGAGGAGGGATGAGGCACAGTCACCCCCAAAACCTCCCCCAAGAGCTGCATGCAGCAGAACTGGCCTAAAAATCCTCTTCTCCAAGCACCAGCTCAGACCTGAGTTTATCACAGACAAAGGCCTTCAGAGCTACGACTTAAGGAGATTAAAAACCACCCAGAAAAATGGAGCCCTAAGTAGTTACACCGATCAAAATACAGCAGAGAAGAAAGCAGAGGTGAGGGGGGAAAACCTGACAAAAGGAAAACTGTGTTTCAATAGGCAACACAATACAACAATTTCATATGAAAGATGTGAAGCATGAAAGAGATGTTAGATGTTGAAAAGCCCAGAATATAGGAGAGATATAAAAAAAAATCCCCAAGAAGATGAAAATCTCCACTTCAATGCAATGCTGCCTTCTCACTTTCTGCCAAGCCAGGCTCTGGCTGCCGTGGCAGGGGAGCAGCAGCATCCCTGGGAGAGCTGCTGTGACATCCTGGATTACAGGGACACAGCACGGCCTCTAATGAGCAATTAGGTTATGGAGTATTTGTTGCTAAGAGGAGAACGGAACTGCAGAGAATAAATTGGAGCTGAGTACGTGGCTCTGTGGTTCTGATGGGCTGATACTCAAACCTGGGAGTGTGATGGGCTGATACTCAAACCTGGGAGTGTGAACCATGCCAGAGAGGAGGAACAGCGTGGAAGGCACCTGGGGCAACCACGGCTTGGCTTCCAACCATGTATGTGTGTCCCAGACAGGGAGAGGTGAGCTCCTCCAGCATCCCCTGTGAAAGCAGGAGGGCTGTGACATCCCATCAGAGAGCCCCAGGCTCCCTGGGGACACAGTGACATCGGGGTTAACTGGGAACATCGCTCCCAGCCACACCATGGAAGTGGGAATTACCTCGTCCTGGCCCTTGGCAGTCACAACAGTGAGCTGGAAGTGCAGGGCTTGGCGTGCCCAGGAGCCACTGGGAGCCCTGCAGGGAGGAAACCCAGCTCACCTGAGCCCAGCCTGGGCTTAGTTTAGTTTTTAGAACAGGAAAAAAACCCGAGGAGCTGTGGTGCCCTAACTCAGCATAACAGATGGATAATTCGATTTATGCTAAGAGCTGTAAAAGTAATTAAATAAAAATACAGAATAACAAATCTGCTGCAGCAAGACACCTCGAAGGGCTGCAGAAAGCCCCTGCAGCCGGGACCCAGAATTCCAGGTGTGGGATGCAGGAGCTGGGGCATTGTGTGAGTCAGCAGAATGAAGGAGCTGCCCAAAGCACAGAGGAAGCAATGGGAACACAAGGACTGAGTCCCCTCCTCTTCCTCACCTCTCTAGGGAGCAGAGCAGAGTGAATACCAACTCTGGCAGTAAAATCTCAGGTGCCAGAACAAAACCAATCACACCAGATTGTTCTGCTGAACACACACAAACAACGAACTGACTGGCTCTATTTATAGCTGGAGGAAAAAAAAACGCTCCCACGAAAACAGGAGATCACACAGAGCCCCAAAGCCAGCCCAGGCAGGAATCTCACTGCCCCAGCAGGACACCCCCAGAGCCCTTCTTTCCTCCTGAGCCTTGCCTTTGCCAGCTCGGAGCTGGATTTCAGTGCCAGCACGAACCCCTGGCTCCAAGGACAGCACCGAGCTGCTCCAGGGGGGAATTGCACCTGGACCGGGGCAGCTTCAAGAGCCTGAGATGACAGCTCAGCTTCTGTGGGTTTAATCAACATTATTTCATGAGAAAATGCAAAGTTTGGGGATTTTCAGATGATCGCCATCCCCATGTCAGCACCCTCAAGGTCAGCCTGACTTCTCTGTTCTGATGGTGAAGGATGTGCAGGCCACTCTGGGGGTCTGTCACCCCTCAGTGACACAAGGGCTGGCCTGGGTGACTCGTGTCCCACCTGCAGTGGTCACAGGAACGGCCTGAGCCCTCTTCCAGCTCAGCTTGGGGAACGACTGATCCTTCCAGGTAGGTACAGGCAAGTGCTCCACAGAGCACAGGGAAAGGCATCCCAGGAAATCCCCCCAGTGCTCAATCACCCAAACGGATGCTTTGTTTCTGAGGGTAAATCAACCTTATGGCTCTGTGTGCCACACTTACAAAACACTCCCCAGGGATTCCTGAAAGCCTGGTATTTACTGTAGGTCAGACACGGATCGGTGCCGAGGGATGGGCTGTGTTTCATCAGGAGCTACATTAATAAAAACGAGTGTGAGCACAACTTATTTATTTCTGTGCTGTTTCAGCCAGAGCCCGCAAAAACCGCGTGGATTCCTTTTTTTAAAAAAAAAAATCCCAACACGGCAAGGAACGAGAAGAATAGTGCAGGATTAATAGCACGGCTCCGAGCTCATCCCGTGCCGTTCATCACAGAGCCTTCAAAGCATGCCCTGATTTACGGACAGGGAGACTGAAGTGCTCCCAGGAGCACCGGCAGCACTCGGGGTGCGAGTGTGAGAGCTGCCTCCTGCCTCCCTGCTCCTCCTCTTCCTCACATCCCCGTTCTCTGCACTCCCCCACCCTCCCGGCTGCACATCCGAGGTGGCCCAGGATGGTGGCAGAGCAGCCGAGGTCCTTGCCAGCCCCCAAGGAGCCCCTGGGACCCCCGGCTTTGCACAGAGTTCTCCTCCCCTCGTCTGCCGGATGGCTCTGGGCGTCATTCCAGGCACGTCGAGTCACTCGGAGATTTCAACAGAACCCATTCGCACGCCTTAGGTGAGATGAAAACACTGCGAAAATCTGTCTGGAAGCACCACAAGAGCAGCCGGGGCTCGGAGCGCTCCCGCTCGCCGGTGCCGATGTGACACATCCCACTAATCATCCCGAGAGATGCTGAAGGGGGCCCGAGGCTGAGCCCTTCCATTGTTACTCGCTTTATTTGTTTGCTTGCTCATTTGAGCCGATTTTTCTTTAAGACAAGCGCTAATAATATCGGGAAGGCGAGGAAGCGCTCGCCCGGCGCGTTCCCGCTGGGGATGCCAGCGGAGCGCAGGCACTCGGCAGCTTTTCCCCGAGACACAAAGCCAAGTGTGAGAACAGGCATTTCACTCCTCTCCCTTTGCAGCAGCAGCAGCTCTGTCCTATTTTAACCCTGCCATCTGCTCGCAGCTCCTCCCGTCCCCGAGCCTTCCATCCGCTCCCACCCGGCCGGTGCAGCCCCGGCTACCCCGGCGGGAGGGCGGGGGATGCTCCTTGAACTCCCACCCGTCGCTCCCGAGCCTCGCTCCTGCCTTTCTCACTCCTTGGCAGGCCAGGGAAGATGCCGGGTCCCCCCCACTGCAGCGTGGCTCTGGCCCTTCCCGGTCCCAGCGGGTTTAATGGTGCTATTAGAATCGTTTTAGTCGATAAAAGTAGATTTGTTTCACTGAGTCATGACTCAAAACCAGGACTTTGCTCCATTTACAAAAGCAAATCACCATCTTGCAAATGCCAAGCCTGGGGAATGTTTCCAGCCAGAGAGAGAATGGAAAAGCTGCATCTGCAAAAGCTAGGAAACATTTTTCTTTTCATTTATCTTGTTTTGATAAACACAGAGGATATCCTGTGGAATACCAGCTCCTGAAGAAACCTGATGAGCTCATTCTACATCAAGTGACTTAATCATGGATTAATAGAGGGGAGAGCAACAGCAGGAGATGCCACGGGACCAGGGACTGCAACACAACCCACGGACAATTCCAGCCAGTTCCTGGGTGGGAAGCCCTCGAGGAAAACTTGGGAGCCACAGAAAGCACCAGCAATTCTTTCTGCTTTCTGATTCATCCCTACTCACCCACCCACATGCCACGGCAGAGGAGGCTGTAACTGCTACATTTAGGATGACATTTAAAAATCAAGGTTGTGCTGCTGATGGTCATTAAAAATCCCACAGCGTTTTTCAGAAACAAGTGGGTACTCACATCAGTGTCCCTGCCAACTATCAGCACAGCAGTCATTTTTTTCTAGCAACTTCAGTTGAAAGATAAAAGAAAATTGTGCCCACCTATAATTACTGTTATTACTGTTGGTTTTTAAACATTCACTATATACCTTTACATTTCCTAAAAGCAAACTAAAAAGGAAACATTTCCCCAAACCTTTCCAAGTGCCAGATCCATCTCTGTTAACATCAGACAGCTACAATTAAGACATCCAGCCCATAAAAGCTGCCTGGGCTCCCTCAGAACCATGTCCTGACCTGTGGTCTGCTCATCCCTGGAGACTTGTGCCTGTTTTCCCATGGGACTTGCCCTGGCTAACCCAGAGAGGCAAATCCACTGCCCAGAGCTTTAGGGTCACTCTAAAGGGGGCTGCATCTGTTCTGAAAAGCATCTGAGGAATTCAAGGTCAGCAGAAAAGATGCTTTGTCTCGTGGGAGATGGGGCTGCCTTTGACTCCTGCCTTAGCTGGAATGATTTGCCAGTTGGAGAATTCCCTGTCCCTGGCTGGAGAGGGAGCCTGGATATCCAGCTCAGGTGGACACTCGTGTAGGAGCACTGAAGCTGGGTGACACAGATCTCATCTTCAGAGAGAGAGAGAGTGAAGGAAACGCCTACAAATGCCTGAATCAAACTCCCAAAGAGCCAAAATGATCAAGGTAGTTAATAAAAGATGGGAATAATGCAAAGGATTCACATGCAGGTGTGAGAAACAAAGTCATGGCAGGTACCAGAGATGAACTGGGTGCTCAGGAAGAGTGGGAGCAGGGAGAGGAGCACTTCCAGAAGGGAAAATTCTGCATAAAAGATGCAGTGGAATAAGATCATTATGCAGGAAGAAGAGAATGCCAGCAGTGTGCCCTACATCACTGATGGATGGAGAGAGCGGATACCTTGACAAAGAAAGCCAACGTGCTAATTAAGATTTAATGACCCTGAAGGTAAAGATAAAAAGCCCTCCTTGGCCACAGTGGAGGAGGGAGTGAACAGAGAGCCTCAGCCTGGCAAGGAAAGGGTTAGGAAAAGCCCAAAACAACATCTCTGCAAGGGAGAGCACGCAGGCAGGTTGTGGCAGGCAGGAAGGAGGGATCCATCCCCAGGGGAGAAGGAAGCTCAGAGAGCTGAGCTGAGCTGAGCTGGGCTGAGCTGGGCTGAGCTGAGTTGGGCTGAGGTGAGCTGAGCTGAGCTGAGCTGAGCTGGGCTGAGCTGAGCTGAGCTGAGCTGAGCTGAGCTGGGCTGAGCTGAGCTGGGCTGAGCTGGGCTGAGCTGAGCTGAGCTGGGCTGAGCTGAGCTGCTGCACCCAGGAACAGCTTGGATGGGAAGGTGAAGGAGGAAAAGAGTTCAATTCATTCCACACTCTGCAACTGTGGAAAGACACACGCCAGGCAAATGTGAGTTGTGATGATCACTTCCCACTGCTAGACTCTGCGAGGAGAGGACGGGGAGGTGACACCACCAGGAGCTCACACATGGGCTGTGAAGGCGCAGGAGGAGCCAAGGCTTGCCAGGAATCGCTGCGATGTGAAAGCCCGGCCGGCTGCAGCCTCGTAAACAAATCTGGCTGTGCCTCCCCACGGCTCTGCTGCCCGCGGGCTGTGCCAGGGCCACCGGGCACGCCCTGGGGTCTGCCAGCCCTGGGCGACCTGGGGATGTCTCTGCCTTCAGCAGCTTCAGGAAACGCCTGCAGAAATCACGGTCCTGCACCAGGGCGTCCTGCACAGGTGGATGGGCGGGACTCCACCTGGGAGCAGCCTGGGCTGGGCTGGGGCAGAGCATCTCTGAGCTGAGCTTTGCCAGGACTGAGACTGAGACTCAGACTGATCCTAGGCTGAGCTTTACCAGGACTGAGACTGAGATTCAGACTGATCCTGGGCTGAGCTTCACCAGCAGGACTGAGACTCAGACTCAGACTGATCCTGGGCTGAGTTTTACCAGGACTGAGACTAATCCTGGGCTGAGCTTTACCAGGACTCAGACTGATCCCGGGCTGAGTTTTACCAGGACTGAGACTAATCCTGGGCTGAGCTTTACCAGGACTCAGACTGATCCCGGGCTGAGTTTTACCAGCAGGACTGAGACTGATTCTGGGCTGAGCTTTACCAGGACTGAGACAGACTGAGACTGATCCCGGGCTGAGCTTTACCAGGACTCAGACTGATCCTGGGCTGAGCTTTACCAGGACTGAGACTGATCCTGGGCTGAGCTTTACCAGGACTCAGACTGATCCCGGGCTGAGCTTTACCAGGACTGAGACTGATCCTGGGCTGAGCTTTACCAGGACTCAGACTGATCCTGGGCTGTTCCACCAGCAGGACTCAGACTGATCCCGGGCTGAGTTTTACCAGCAGGACTGAGACTGAGGCCAGGCTGGGCACGCAGGGAGGTGGCCGTGGCCATGGCCTGCAGCTGACCACACCAGCCCTGCAGGAGGGCTGGGATGTCACCTGCTGTGGGATGAGCAGGGACACGAGTGCCTCATGCTCCTCTGGCCAGCCCCTGGGCTGTGACACGCTGGCCTCCACTGACAACATCCACCACTGATTTGTGACAATGACATCAGCGTCCACAAACATCCTGCCTGCTCCTTACTCACATCCTGCCCTTCCTGCTCCCCCAGCAGCAAGGACAGCAGGCCAGGGGGGATGAGCACAGCTCCTCACCCTCCCTCAGCTGAGCTGGCTCCCCACCTCACCCCCAGCACGGTGACACCTTCCCCACGCTGGCACTGCAGAGCCCAGGTCACTGCAGCTGTGGGTGATGTCTGGGAACTGTCACCCCACGGAGAATGGTCATCACACTGACCCACCTCCTTCCCATCCTCTACCTGTTGTGCAAGAGCAAGAAAAAATTCTCTGTTTGACCTCAATCAGCTTTTTAAGTTCCACAATGGATAGCAGCTATTGCATGGATTCACCTCTGCTCTGGACATAGGCTGAAAGAGGGGAAGAATGGAATTCTCCATTCCAGTGCCTAGAGGGCTCCAGGAGAAATGGAGAGGGACTTTGGACACGGGATGGAGGGACAGGAGAAGGGGGGAATGGCTCCACACTGACAGGGTTAGATGGGATGTTGGGAAGAAAAGGAGACCCTGGCACAGGGTGCCCAGAGCAGCTGTGGCTGCCCCTGGATCCCTGGCAGTGCCCAAGGCCAGGCTGGACATTGGGGTTGGAGCAGCCTGGGATGGTGGGGTGGGGTGGGATGGGATGGGCTTTAAGGTCCATTCTGGGATTCTCCTCTCCCAGGAGGGCTGACTGGACAGCAGGAGCTGGAGACAGACCAGTTCTCATGTTGGGAAACTTGGACAGGCTTTGTTTAAGTCCATCTTGCAGAACCATTCCGTTCAGTTCCAGCTCCCTGTCTTTTCTCAGTGTTGGCTCTGAATTCCCCAAATGCAGCACAATCCTTCAGCATTCCATGGGATGAGTCTGGGCAGGTTCCCAGGCCTCACACACTGCTCCCTGTTCATGCCCTTCACGCTGTGCTGTGACAGCCTGGTCACACAATGCCTTGGACAATCTGGGCCACACATTCATGGCCATGGACCTCTGTGTTCACAGCACAAATTTGGGAGCCCACAGCTGACCGTGGGCACATCACTCATTCCTGAAATGTAGGCCACAAAGCTACTTTAGTTCTGCTTTTGCTTGTAAATCAAGGGCTTACATATGTAATTGGCCCAACCTTAAGAGCAAACAACAGCAGTGGTAGCACCGTGCCAGCAATTATTCATGCCTATAATAAACGGCTGTAAAATTGAAAGCCAGCCTTTAAAAACCTGGCTCCTCGCTGCACAAACAACAAAAACTCATTTTGCAGGACTTGGCCAGGGAAGTTTTTAATTTTGGGGGTGAGATTGAGGTGGGTGAGGATTTATTTTGTCTCTCTTCATTCTCTGCAAACACCACTCCTGCCCACGGTTAGGTCACAGATTATCCTGGCTGCATTTCAGCACTGTGGAATAAACCCAGTGAGAGGCCCAGGGGACAGATCTGCCCTCTGCATTCCAAAAATTGGGCCCTGGGAGCAGGAACAGCTGATCCCCATCCCCTGGAACATGGGAAGAGCCGATTGTTTGCAGCCCCTCCTGCCATGCTGAGCCAGCATCCCTGGGGGTGACACAGCCACCCCACACTGCTGCTCCATGCCAGGATGGGGATGCTGAGCCTTGCACGGAGGTTATTATTTATCCTGGCTGATAAATCACTCCTCAGGGTGGAGCAGAAATCACCTCCTCTGCCTCCTGTGCCCTCTTTACCCACCCGTGGGCTCATAGCAGGGGGAAAGGTGGGATGGGATCATTCCTTCTGCTGGGCACATTTCTCACCCACAGCACCAGAGCAGACCTGTAAAACTCTTGTAGCACATGCCTGAAAACCTCCTTGGTGGTGCTGAGCAGGAACTGATCCCTGCTTCCCCAACACTCAGCAGGCAGGAACAGATTTCTCAGATTTCTCAGATTTCTCAGATTTCTCAGATTTCTCCCATTCCAGGGACCTTCCACCTGCTCTGGACCCCCGAGTTTAGAAGGTCTGAGGCACTGACAGACTTCTTTAATGAGGAATCAAGCATTTTACATCCTCCTTTGGCATTTCTGCTTTAAGCAGTGGCAGAGCACGAATGGGAGAGCTCTGTAAGCGCTGCTCTGCCTCTGCTGCACAAAGCTTCCCTCGTCAGACATCTCTAACCACCAAGTTCTCGTGTCTTCTGAAGGAAACCGCATTCAGCACGGTTCAGAAGGGACCTTTTGGCCTAATCCCCGCTAGAAAAAAAAACTGCCGAAGTGATCCTGGCATCTCACAATTAGCAAGAGGAGCTTTAGCCGCGGGCGATGCGCTGCTATGACAACACGAACGGGAGACTGGTCCAGGGGCTCCTGCAGAGCGATGAGGAGCAATCACTGCTCGGAGGAATCCATGGCAGGAATCCATTCTGCACGGATGCCACCAGGTATTCCCGGGGAGCCCTGGAAGGTTTCACTCGAGAGTACAACTCGTGAGGACAGGCAGATTCCTGGGGAGTAGAGATGAATATTCATGGAGCGGCTCAGTTTGGGAGAGGAAATGAATCAAGTGTGACAAATGCCGCCTATTAGGAAAAGAGGGTGGCGTCTATTTTTAGTGGAGTTAAGCAAACATTAAAGCTCACTCTCTAAGAACTCCAAATAATACCACTCCCTGCTCTGCCTCCCCACCGCCAGATAAGAATTTAGCAGCACGTTCCCACCAGCCAAAACCCGCTCGCCTCGACAGAACTTTTCCGATTTAGCCCCGTGAGTGTTTTATAAAAATACAAGTTTTAATCTCTCATCTGCATAGGAAGATGTAACGGCTTCCACCAGGATTTATTTTTTCCCCCCCATCTCCGGCATCATAAGGCTTGAAGGAACCTTTTTAAGACGGAAGAAAACGCTGCATTGAAATCTCCTAAAAGAGCACTCACGCAGAGCTGTAATCACTTCAGATGCACAGAATTATCAGGAGGAGAAAATTCATCTCACTTAGAATCAAGGCCCAATTTGAAGCAGAAAGGAAGAGGCTTGGTTTGCCGCCGTGCCAAGCACTCAGACTTTTCACTGAAGTCAAAGAAGCTACAGCTGCTCTGAGCCATTGAAAATCATGCCCAGCATCTCTAGTGAAACTTGTTTGCAGAGATGGCAGCAGGCTGATAAGGATGTTGACTATTCCAAACAGGCCCACGTTATTTTATATTTTTAGAGATACTCAATCTGCCTATTATTATTATTAAGCAGAGGTGGAGTATTTATTGCCCTGTTCTCAGAAATCCGTACAAATGCTGCTTTTCAGCAGGCTCCTCTTTTCTTCTGCTGAACTTCCCTTCTTTTACTTTTCGAGCTTATCGATGTCTAATCAAGGAAGACAACGATGAGAGAATAGTGCCTAACAAAAACACCACAAAGCTGCTTGAGAGCCTTCATCCCATAAAATAAGCCGAGACTGATGAGCAGAGCATTTGGAGAGCAGTGGGACATGGGTGGTCCTAACAGTGAGCACTCAGAAGTGCCCTGGGCAAGGGCAGAGCAGGAGCCAGGGGCGAGGGACCCTTGGCACAAACCCTCCAGGCTCTGCCATGCCCCAAGGGCCAACTCTGCAAGGGAAATGCCCAAACTCCACCTCTGTCACCTCTCCTGTAGAGCATCAAGCACTAATTAGAGTTGGTTTAAGAAGAAGCTGCTCTGAAATTAGACACGGCAAGTGTTTATTATCCATACCAGTCTCTGGCACCACCAGCAGAGAGACACAGCCTTTCCCAGAGCATCCAGAATCTGGGAAATCCTCTGTGGCTTTGGAATGTCCCTCTCTGAGGTCCCCACCTTGGCCTTTCCTTCCTGACTGAGTGTCCTGATGATTCCCTCTCAGCTCTCAGCTTCAGAGCTCCCCTTCCACCAGGAGGGGAGGATGCCCACCATTAACACAACGTGACTTCTAACTGGGTCCAGTGGGCCAAGCTGGGACCCCCCCAGGACCACAGCCAGCACACCGAGCTCCGTGTGCACCACTCCCGGGGCTCAGCAGTGCCATTTGTCAGCGAATTTGGGCCCAAATCCTTCGGAGATGTGAGAGCACATCCCTGTCCCTCGCCACGCCAGCCCTCAGCAACTGTTGCCATGGTTATTCCATTGGAGTGCTTTTCATCAAGGAGATGCTGCAACTGCTGAATTGTCTCTTGCAAGAGTTCTATAGGAATAACTAGCTGATAAGTAGGAATAACGGGTTCAGGCTGCCCACAGAAGGCAACGATCCCAATTATTTTTGTTTTGATCCTGCCTTTCTTTTGGTCTCTGCCAGGCTCAGGTTTAAAGCGGGGGTTAGAGATAAGCAGCAGAGAAGGAACGCTTCCTGATGGGAAACACACTTGGCTCTGCCAGGAGATTAAAGGTCTCTCCTCACACAAAGCCGCTGCTTTTCAATCAACCCTAAATAGGCTCTAATAAGGCACAGCAATCAACCAGGCAGCATATATCCATCCTCACCTGTCGGCCTGGGGCGAGGAACGGGATGCATTTCCCGCTTCCATCGTGTTAATTGTTAATCAAGATATTATCGGCACAGCCCCAAACCCGTCCATCAGTCCCGGGCAGTGATGGATGTCCCAGCCCTGCTCTGCCAGCAGGGGCTGGCCCACGGCTCTGCTGGTTTCTGCTGAGAGGCCCCCGCCTTCCAGACCCACTTTCAGCATCCCAGAGCGCAGGAATAAAGGCTGCTCTGCAAAGGCAGGGCCGTTTTGTTTAGTCCTCATTGAAAGCTCCGAGTGGTGACTGGGTAATGATGGATGTGCTCTTCCCTCGCCTGCGGGGTCCCACGGCGCAGCCGGCAGCCTTTGAACCACACAAACGCCTTGTGCTGCTCTCGGCTCTGCCTGGCACAGCTTTTGGGTAGGGAGGTGCTGCCTCAGCCCTGGGGAACAGTGCAGCTGGAGGAGAGGCACATGGAGCCAGTGTCCCCCAAATCCCAGCTGTGACAGTGCAGGGGCTGCCCAAGGAACCGGGACCCTCCCCACGGAGGGATGCAATAAAAATTAAAATCTATTCCATTTTTATTTCCTCTGTTTTAGGGGGCATCGGGCCCAGCATCATTCTCCAGGTACCAGAAGAGACAGAAGGTGACTTGGCCAATTCCAGCTGAAATAGCTGGATTTAAAGAAATTAAATTTGCCAGTTCATTAGTGTGCAACGTAAGAATGAAAAATGCATTTCTACTTCCTGATCCTCTAATCCACAATCCGCTGATCTGCAATCCCCAGAGCCCCCAGGGAAGAGAAGAAAATCCACGGCAGCCCTGGAGTGTCTGTCCACAACTTCTGGCCAGGTCCTGCAGAGAAAACTCAGCTACAGAGCCTCCCCCCTGTACAAAATCCACCCCAGCAAACCTGCTGCCCTCCTAGGGGGGCTCAGGGATAACAAAAATCAAACTGCTCTTGTCAGAGTGACTGAACCTGGCTGTCTGGGGACGTGCTGGGTATGAGTTGGCTCACACCTGCAGGATCAGCTCATTTCCAGCAGTGCTCCCACTCATCAGGACAATTAGCAAGGTCCCAATCACCTTCCTAACTGGGAGGGCCGTTCCTGCACCACAGGAAGGTGGAAACACTGTCCTGGTTGCATCTGTATCTTTCTGCCAGCTGAGGGACCCATGGATGCCGTTTGTTACCCAGTTTGCCCCAGTTTGTCCCAGTTCAGGGCACACACACCTGCCCAGCACACACAGTCACGGCCCCCAGCCACATCCACACCTTAAACCACCATCTCCACAGCCAATCTCAGCTTCCCACAGCAAATCCTTCCCTAAATTGTTCTCAGCACTCAGCCCCACTCAGCTGCCTCGGGGGAGGCACCCACAGCCCTCTCTTGGCACAACCATGGCAGCACAGACCAGCACTGAGCACCAGCTGGGAAATTTGGAATCTCCTGGGGTGCCACCACTGCCCCTGACCATCCCCTTCATGTCCTCTCCAAACAGAAATATTGACATAGCTCCAGGATCCGGATTTGCCTTTGCAAAGCAAAAAAAAAAAAAAAAAAAAAAAAACCCCAAGCAAACAAAAAACCCCAACTTTGTCTTCACTTGCTGCATCTCCAGAGCTGCTCATGCTGACCAGGAAAGCACCACCATGAGCAGCAAAACAAGTTTGCACAGGGAGGACTTGCTCCCAAAACGTGATGGAGAATTCTCCTTTCTGCAACAGCTTCTCCTCCTCCTGTCCAGCAGAAAATGTGGCTACAGACCCAGAAATAGCCACTAATGCTGAAGCCACCACACACAAAACCACCCGGTGTTTCTTCATTCCTCCCTTCCCTCTCACAGGCAAGGATGGGAAACCTGAGCAAACCGTGCAGGATTTGTGGAAATCTGAGGAAATTTTGAGGAAACCGAGCTCCATGCTGAAACACGGAGCAGGATCCCAGAGCAGAGCCCAAACCCCACATCACTCCCACACCTCCACATTTTTTGGGGCATTCCTCAGAGTGTTCCTCTCCTTCCTACTCGGAGCAGGGACACCAGAGCCACCAGCACAGGGAGGCTGGAGGCAGAAATAGCAGCTCATGACCCAAACACATCATCCCACACATCCCTGACATTGCCACCCAACCACACCTGGGCCACCCCGCCCTCCTCCACCAGGAGGGGACAGCTCGGGGCTGGCACTGCCAGGTGACATCTGTGTGTGCCCCCCTGGGCTCTTCGTGCCAGCTGAATTGATCCCCAGGTGCTGCCAGGGTAGGACCAAGCCCTGACTCCACTGCACTCTCGAAGGTTTCAATTAATCATAAAGCAAATTCCATTTTGGGCTCCATCTGTCTTGATTCCTTCAGGGACTAATAATGCCTCACCGTGTGTTTTCACACACTAGATGAACTGAAATTAAGACAGATTTCAATATGAAGTACCTGAGAAGAAAATGCATTTAAGAAAAATATCTCAGAGTCGTTACTGTTCTCAGCTTGGAAAAACACCTTGTTAAGAAAAACCAGCGGGGTGTTAATTTGGAAAACAACTTAGGTGAGCTCCTGCTCGTTGCAAGACACACAAACAAGCTAAAATCATATTTAGGGGAGGGAGAACGTATGGAAATACGACACAACCTGCTTCCACAAGCAGAGGAGGACCACGCAGAGCAGCTCACACAGGCTCCCGTGGGCAGCCTCGGAGCACAGGGAGGTAACCTGTGAGTTCAGAACCCAGAAACTCTCTCCAACCCTCCGTGTTGCACTGATAGGAACAGAGAAAACCCAAAAAAACCCTTGTGGTTCATCGGGTGTGGCAGGCTGGAGCTGCTCAAGGCTTAGGGAAACCTCAGGGACATGTCAGCACCTGAGTTTTGTGCTCCTTCCTCTGCAATCCTGTCCACTTCAATCAGCCAATTCCCACGTTGTTCTGCTGGGTTACACAAAACAACAGCCCCAATTATTGATCTCGGCAGATGCAGCTGAGGATTAATGGCCTGTCCCTTGGAAGGGCTGTGCCCTTGTCCCCTGGCTGTCACTGGCACGTCCCCTCCCTGCTCAGCCCCACGGAGGTGGTGACAGCCGAGGCTGGGATGCCCAAAGCCAGCTCCAGGATGATGAGCACAAGGGAACAGCGGTGGTGAGCACCACGAGGGAATAACTGAGGGGATTGTGCCTGTGCAGAGCAGCAGTGACAGGACGTTCTCCACGACCCACATTTCTCCTGGGCTCCAGCTGACACTGCAGGAAAAGCCCTTCCCCTCTCCCATCCCCTGTGCTCAAGACATTCAGAAGGAAAAAAAAAAAGGAGAGACAGTCTGGAAAGGATGGTTTCCAGAAATTATACGATGTGCTCTGCCTTGAATTCATCAGAGACATGTGAGATGTGAGAAGAGCAGAGTGCTGAGGGCCACGAGGCTTCTGATGGAAGCCAAGAGCCTTTGATGGCAGCCTGGCTGCAGTACCTTGGAAACTCATTAAATGCAGCAGAAAGGACAAGTGACGTGCTTCTATTGATGCTCTGAGCAGCAAATTAGTTTTCAAATCTATTCAAGGCTCCTGCAGTGGCGTGGAGGGGCTGAGGCTCGGTGGGAAGCAGCTCTGAGAGCTTCTCCAGCTCATCTGGGGACTCCCAGCTGCCCCCAGGGAGGGGCTGGCACAGCTCCCCAGGGACATCAGGTGGGCACAGACAGCTGCCCTGAGCATCAGGGCTCAGAGACTGCAGGGCTGCCCAAGCCAGGGAGCCATCCCCTCCCAAAAAAACATCCCGGGACCTCTGCTGGACACCTCCTTCCAAGCAGGAAAAAGATCATCTCAAACAAAGGGACATCAAAACCCAGCTCACAAGAAGAATGTCAGCACCTGAGGGAAGAACAAGCAGTTAACAGCGATGAGGAGTTTCTCATTTCCAGTAAGCTGTTGTTTTCTCTCCAGCACCTGGAGAGCCTGGAAGCAGCTGAGGTTGGCAGCAATCTGGTGGAAGGCCTGAGGAGCTGCCTGCATGGATGAATAATCTCCTGTTTCAGTGAATCTTTAAGCACACGAACAGACAGATGAGAGAAAAGTTATCAAAGCAGTGTATGGAGAGACCAGGTAGGCTGGAAGATGCCAGCCTGGAAATGAGGTTGATCCCTCTTCAGTCAGCACAGCCAGGGCCACTCCTGGGTGCCTGCAGGTGCTGCTTTGTGTGATTTTACCTTCCAGCAAAGCTCTGCTGCCCTCTCCTCAGCACAAGGAGAGCAGTGGGGGAGGAAGGGCAGCCCCAAAACATCCCTCTGCACTGAAGGGGCAGGAGGCTGTGGATGCACAGAGGAAGAGAAGGGGCTCAGAGTGGCTGCAATCATAAAGATCCACCCCAAACCCTGCTGGGAGCACTCACTGAGGCTGGACCTGCATTTCCCCGCTCCTGTTGTTCCTCTCCCACTCTCCCATTCTGTGTTCCACTCAATGCTCTTTATCCAGCCCCCTCGGAATCACAAACCAAGGGCTGCCACAGCCACACCCTGAGCCAAGGGCAGGTGCAGGGACCTCCTCTTGGTGAGAATTTTCACCTGTTGCTTGGAGGGAATGCAGAGAACGTGCCAAGATCTGGGAAAGTCACAGCAGGTCAGGAAAATCATGTCGGTGGTTAGGGAGGAAAAATCTTTGAAGCCTGTGAAGCCATTAGCAGAGTGTACAGGCTGTGGTAAAAAGGATAAACAGAAAACAGGATCACAGAGTCACTTAGGCTGGAAAAGACATCCAAGATCATCGAGTTCAACCACTAATCTCACACCACCGTGTTCACTGCTACACAGTGTCCCTAAGTGCCAGATCTGTGTGGCTTTTCAACTCCTCCAGGCTTGCTCCAGTACTTCACAACCCTTTCAGAGAAAAAAAATTCCCCAATCTAAAAGCTCCCCTGGCAGAACTCGAGGCTGTTTTCTCATGTCCTTGTTACCTGGGAGAAGAGACCAAGCCCTGCCTGGCTCCAGCCTCCTGGCAGGGCGTTGTGAGAGCAAAAGGATGAATAAATAGTGTGTGAAGAGACAGAGGAATGCACGTTGTGTCCAGCTACAGAACCACTTCTGCACCGGCAAACTGCAATTTTGGGCTGGTTTTTTTGGCAGAAAGTGATTAGGTAACCAGGCTGAAGATGTATTTTAAATGGAAACCAGCACAATAACTCAAAGGCTTTAGCAGAGAGCATTTACTAAACACGATGAGACAGAAACAACATGTTTTATATAATGCATGAGCTGGCTGTGATGAGTCTTTCCCTTCCTGCTGGAGCTCTGCTGGAGCAGATTCCTGGTGCTCCCCACGCCTGTCACAGCCCTGGCTGTTCTGTGGGGCTGTGTTTATGGGGCAGGACACCTCCCTCAGCTCCTAGAACATCAGCAGTGCACTGAGGGGCCCCTGCAGGCTCTGGGGGACCCCAGGGCAGTGGGAAAAGGACACGGGGGGACAAGGTGACCTGTCTGAGCCCAGGAAAGGGGCAGAGCTCAGCTCCAAGGGGGAGATCACAAGGGATGTGAGGCCAAGCATTCCCATCCCATCCCATCCCATCCCATCCCATCCCATCCCATCCCATCCCATCCCATCCCATCCCATCCCATCCCATCCCATCCCATCCCACCCCATCCCATCCCATCCCATCCCCACTGCTTCACCTCTCTGACAGCACCAACCCTGAGAGTTCTCTCCAGAATTCCCATATGGCACAGACAGGACAATGTCCCCAGCCCGAACCCAGCCCCTGGGTCCATCCCACCTTGTCCCCTCTCTGACACCTGGGGAAGCACACCTGGCACGACACAAGGAGCTGAGCCCACCCTCTGCCACTCCCAGCCATCAGCATTGCCCCAAAAATCTCGCCCCAAAAATTTCCCCCCGAAAACCCAGGAGCGAATTTTGGATTCTAGACTTTTCCCTCCTTGCCTTCCTGAGAGCACAAGGATGAAAGTTTACTCTTTAATTGTTAATTACACTTCCTTGTTAGATTTCAGAGGCTGAAAAATGTTTAGGGATTTATTCTTCTGTGTAATTAACCACAATGATGAAACACCCATTTAGACTGCACTGCAGTTTTTTGTTAAGGTTATTCATAATGGGGAAAGGCTAAATAGGTTGAGTTCATTATCATTACAGAAAAAAAATTGAGGTGACCCAATCAAATTAATTTGAAATTAAGTGCAGTGAGGCTGATAACTCCACACAAGTCAGGAGGTTCACATAAAAAGAGAGAAGACAATCTTCAAAGCAAGAAATTAGAAGCAGTCAAGGAGTGGAACTGGAATTACTGCAACTGGGAGATGGCAACCACATGGTGTGGGCAAACAGGGCCCCTGAAAAAATCAGGGAAAGTGGATAAAGAGAAGGGCAAATACTGCAGGATGTAAAAGGAGAAGGAGCTGGAGGAGGAAGGGATGAAGATGGATTGGAAATAAATGGGTAGGGACAGTGCTTGTTAAGCTAACCAGATTTATTTCTCTGCACAGAAATTCTTATGTCCTTACAAGACAGCATCGAAGCAAGGTCTTTAATTTTACTTTTCCCGGGTTTATTGCTTGGGCCTCTGTGTTATTTAACACCAGTGAGCACCAACCAGTTTCAGTGCACAGCTGGACCTGACTCAAACCCCTTAAATCTGGTGGAAGCTCTTTCCTCCTGACAGAGGTGTCCTGCAGGAGCTGGGAGCAGGGAACTCCTGGGGAATGGAAACCACCAGGGGACTGAGGGACAAGGATTCAGCATTCCCACATCCCTCAGGAAACACAGTGGGAAAGCAGAGCCAAGGTGCTGAGCTCTGCTGGACACCCCAGCAGGAGGAAACAGAGCCCAGGGAGCTTCTCTTGAGAAGCAAAAACCCATTTCGTGTCTCTCCTGGCTTTACCAGAGTGGGGCAAGCTCTGAGCGAGCCCCAGAGCTGGGTAACACAAATGATGGTGAATGGGATGTTCAGGATCCTTCAGGGGCTTTAATCTCTGAACTAAAACCAGCTGAACAATCCAAGGGAAACTCTTGTGTGCTGCTACAGGATCGTGCCTCAGTTGTCAGCAGGGATGAGTTTCCTCCCAAGCCTTTAGTCCTGAGGTGTTATTTTAGCACTCAGGGCCCAAAGGGAGCAGTGGGAGCCCAGCAGTGCTGGCTCTGTGGGCACAGGCTGTGCTGGGACTGCCCTGGGCCCTTCTAGGGCAGGTGGCAACCACGGGACCATCAGTGGGACATCCTTGTCCCTGGCCACCCCGCTGGGTGGGTTGTTAAAGGTCTGCCCAAAATGCCACGAGTTTCTCTCACTGCAGCTGCACGAGTGGCTGTCCCCCCCAGTTCCCCACTTTGGCCAGGTCAAAAATCTCATTTCTGAGCTTTCTGCCTTGTCCCCATGAAATAGAAACTGCTTCCCTCTGCCTTGCAGGTCCCACAGCTGAACTTCTCTCCATCCTCACCTCCAACTCACCCCCAAGAGCCTTTGGGATGAAGCTTCAAGAAGGCATTCATCAGAAATTATTATATTCCCCTTCTAAACGGATTACAAAAATCCTTTTATTACAAAATCCTAAAACGTTCAAATTATTGGTGTGGAAAAACGTTTCCTGTAGGTAAAGTTTTCAAAAATGGAGGTTTTAATCACAAGCATAATCCTTTCTGGCTAACACTTGCAGTCTTGTGAAACATGGAGATACAGATTGCACAGAGGCCTGGCTGTGCCACAACAAAAGGGAGATGCTGCCTGGAAATAGCTCAGAGGACATCAGAAGACACTTCTCTCATCAGCAATCTTTTTTAGCTTAATATAGCTCCTCTTTGCATAAAACATTGACATTTTTGTAATGTTTGGGCCCAATGGTGCAAATGCTGATTGTCATGTGAACATGCTGGAGTGTACCTTCAAAATGTGCAGGAACATTTTACAGACAGTAGTTTCACTTGCCTCCAAAATGCTGGCTCTTAATATTTCATACTTATATATATTTAAATGTTAGTACCACAGGATAAATGCTAACATGCTTTTATGCTAATGCAATCACTGGAAATCCAGATAATGCTGTGTATTGGCATATAGTGTTAGTGAATTATGGATACCTAAATGCACAACCCCACATGCCTAGCAATTATTTTTGTTAGTGCATTTAACTTTTATTTGCAATCAGAGCACTTGAGGATTGTTCAAATGAAGTTTACTTTTGCAAACTGCTGAATGGAAAAACATTTTGTTAAAGGCTTAAAACCAGGAAGAATGTGATGAGGTTTTAGACTTGCAATAAGGGCACTGCTCAGAGAACTCCACCAGATGGAACAATGTTTGATTTGGTCACAGACTCGGCAATTAAAACCCAAATGCCTCAAGTGAAGGACACATAAGAGAGACATGAGATGAAAACTTGATTTCCTCGCTGTCAGGTGAAGAAATCTGCCTGTCCTGTGGCAGGGGCTCACAGATGGATGCCAGGCCAGGTCCTGGCAGCTGCACCCAGGTCTCTGTGCCCTGAGGTCCAAACCATGCTGAGCTGGGGCTGCTTTTCAGGTCTGCCCCAAGCCAAATAAACAGGAGCAATATCAGGAAGGAGAAATCCTGAGCTGGCCCTGTTGTGCCTCCTCCTCCTCCTGCCTTTGCTGATCCAAGCCTTGGCCAGGCCCCCCTGGTATGTTGGCTCAGTGCTGACCCCCTGGAAAACCCTTTTATCCAAAAGGGCTTCCAGCACAGCCAGAGCTCTGAGCCAGGTCCTGGCAGGACCATGTGCAGGCTGGTTCCCTGTTCCATCCCTGACCTGAGCTAAGGACAGTGCAGATCTGGAGAAGATCTGGGTATTTCTGAGAGCTGCAAAGTTCTGGATGTGACCCAGGCACGTCTGGAATGGCTCTGTGTCCTGTGGTTTCCTCCTGAGTTAAACACTTGTACAGACAACACCAAGCTGCCAGGCTGGGCTGTGCCAGGAGCTGCTGCCCTCCCATGCCAGGCTCTGCTGCCACCATGCCCTGATTTCCCTCTGGGAATGTTTGCCTGGCTGGAAACCCGAGCCAGCCTGGCTGAAGGGAGCTGCGAGGTGGCCACAGAGCACTGCCCCTGCCCAGGCTCAGCATCCAGCACAGGACCTGAGCCCAGCCCCAGGCACAGAGCAGATCATGTCCCTGCAGCCCAGGCAGCTGGGACATCCCTGGGGATTTACTGGAAAGCCCTAGCAGCTCTCCAAGGCTCCCAGGAACAACCAGGAGGGGAGGGAATAAACAACGAGCCCTCAGAAGAACACAAAATGCTGTGTGAAGTACCTGAAATGCCCCCAACAGTTTAACTAGAGCATGGAGTAAGCTGAGAAAATGTATGAACAAATGAATTAAGCAGTGAGCACACAGCAGACAAGTTGGCATGTAGGTGTCTACTGAGAAGGCTTAAGCACAGCAAGGGGAGGAAAAGCAAACTCAAACCAAGGCATAATATCCCTCACATTTTGGAACAGAGTTCTCAGACAATGTATCATCCAAACCACTCCAAATCACCATCTGCCAGCATGTCCTTCAAAGAAAAAAGGTCCACAAGTTTACAAAGCAGCAGTTTCATGTTGTCATATCAGATGAGAGGTTCTCTCCAAAGAAGATTTTTGCACTTGAGTGAGAAATGCTGCACAAAAGTGGGACTCTCGTGGCCACTGCTACACTGGCAAGTACCATGAGACAATGAAATTTTGGGGTCTTGGCTATGTCATGTCAGGTCCATCTGGAGAGAAGCTCTTTAACAGCCCCTGTCATTTCACAGGTTACCTGCAAATGCTCCCAGACCCTCTGCATGATGTTCTCTGTACAAAGAGTCTGCACAAAACCCACTCCAGGATTGTTTCAGAGACTGAGATACACCAGAGCATGAAGAGCAGGTCTTGTTCCTGATGTCCCTTCCTGTCATCACTAAGTCAGGCTCTGTTTCAGACCAGGAGCTGGATCCTTTCCTGGTGTAAATCTGGGCTCCTGCTCCTGTCCACGAGGCCCCAAAAGCTGGGGCCCAACTGCATTGCCCACAGGATTGCCAAATAAATGCAGGTCTGTGGACCATGTGTTAGACTAAGCCATAAATAATTTATGATGCTGGAGAAGGTGACTGTATTTTTAGGTGTAGAAATATGCAGATAAAACAGTCCTGACCTTCAATTTTCACTCTGCACTTCTGATCCTGAAGTTTGAGTCCATGCAATGCATTTCTAAAGCCTCTGCACCTCTGAATGTGCAAATTCACATACACCCCCCTGCAAAGCCTCAAAACCCATCAATCAAAAAGGAGGCACCAAAAAAAAACCCCTGGAGCCCCCAGGGCACCTCCTGCAGCACTGCACACGAGGCACAGCAGATCCTTCCTGTGAACCCCAAACATCCTGCAGTCAGTGTCCCCTGGCTTCTGCCTGCTGACCCCCTTCCTGACCCCTGCAAAGGAACAGGGGTGGAATCAACACCCCTTTGATGTCAGAGCCACGTGTCCATGGGGCCCAAACCCCACTTAGAGATCACAGGAGCTGCTCAAACCAGCACCTTGCCACCCTGAAGCAGCTCAGGAGCGAGGCAGAGGAAGGACAAAGTGGTCTCTGGGGTGTTTGTAACTGTACCCTCCTTCACATCTTCCCCCAGGCAGGGCTGGCCAGGGGACAGAGGGACAATTATTCCCCTCCTGGACTCTGTACAAACAGAGAACCCAGGGAAATCGAGAAACAATCCTAGATGTGACCCCACATGAGTGGGGGGTATGCCCAGTGAGCGAGATGAGGACACACTGAGAGGGGATAATGGGATAATGCAAGGGCTGGGCAGGGCACAAGACAATTCTGTGTCTGGCATCAGGAATAAAACAAGAGACGTGAGGAGAGGCACACAGGGCAGCTGAGGGCAGTGTCACCTGGACAGAGCAGTGTCACCTGGACAGAGCAGTGTCACCTGGACAGGGCAGGTGTCACATGGACAGAGCAGTGTCACCTGGACAGAGCAGTCTCACCTGGGCAGGGCAGGTGTCACATGGACAGGGCAGTGTCACTTGGACAGAGCAGTGTCACCTGGACAGAGCAGTCTCACCTGGACAGGGCAGGTGTCACGTGGACAGGGCAGATGTCACGTGGACAGGGCAGTCTCACCTGGGCAGGGCAGTCTCACCTGGACAGAGCAGTCTCACCTGGGCAGGGCAGTGTCACCTGGGCAGGGCAGTGTCACATGGACAGGGCAGTCTCACCTGGACAGGGCAGGTGTCACATGGACAGGGAAGTCTCACCTGGGCAGGGCAGTGTCACCTGGACAGGGCAGCTGTCACATGGACAGGGCAGTCTCACCTGGACAGGGCAGTGTCACATGGACAGGACAGTCTCACCTGGGCAGGGCAGTCTCACCTGGACAGGACAGGTGTCACATGGACAGGACAGTCTCACCTGGGCAGGGCAGTCTCACCTGGACAGGGCAGTGTCACCTGGACAGGGCAGTGTCACCTGGGCAGGACAGTCTCACCTGGGCAGGGCAGTGTCACCTGGGCAGGACAGTCTCCCCTGGACAGGGCAGTGTCACCTGGACAGGGCAGTGTCACCTGGGCAGGACAGTCTCACCTGGACAGGGCAGTGTCACCTGGACAGGGCAGTGTCACCTGGGCAGGACAGTCTCACCTGGGCAGGGCAGTGTCACCTGGGCAGGGCAGTGTCACCTGGACAGGGCAGTGTCACATGGACAGGACAGGTGTCACATGGACAGGACAGTCTCACCTGGACAGGGCAGCTCCCAGGACGAAGGCAGCGTGTTCCTTCAGCGAGGCCTCGCTGTTGTTGAGCCCCTCAATCACCAACTGGAGCCCACCCAGGGACAGGAAATCCTTGGCATTGTCCACCTGGAGAGAAAAGGTCCTGTCAGCACAAACCTCCCTTGGAGAGCACCTCCCTTCACAGCCACAGCATCCTGCTCTAACCTGTTACCTGGAGAGGCTGAGCTGGAACAGAGACCAGACAGAGCAAAAGGAATAAAATATAATTAAATATATTTATTGAAAGGATTCACCTCGGGCAGTGCAAGAGCCCGGCCAGGGCTGCACCCAAATCAAATCCCAGCTGGATCCTGGGCACGAGTTTTACACTTTTATCAGTTTTGGTTCATCTGCACATTGGGGTCAATGACCCACCCACAGCCCCAGGCTATGAAGTCTCAGCCCCTGCCTTGCCCCCTTTCCCTCGCTGCTGTTTCTGCTTTTTGGGTGCCAGTTGTCCTTGATTGTCCAGCTAGAAAGGAATTGTTTTGTCTGAGTCCCCTGTGAAGAGAACTCACCAACACCTAATGTGAAGTTTCAGAGTTCCACACTAAGCAGCAGAGATTGTGAAAAATAGAAAAGTCAAAACCCAAGGCATCAAACCAGCACGCAGTTCTAAAGGAATTGAAAATCCCGAGGGAATGGCTGAGCTCTGCCCGGTCCTGCCCACAGCAGCAAGGTCAGGGCTGCACAGGCACAGTGTCCCCACAGTGACAGGACATTGTCACACACAGAAAGCATCCCTGGAAACTCAAATACTTTGATTACAGCTATCCAAAGTGCTCTTGACACGTGTTCTGGTAATTCAGGTGGTGCCAAAACCTCCACACATCTGCTGATGTCAAAAAGCTCCAGCTCTTTGCTGTCCCCTGAGCAGGCCTTTACTGGGGACCCAGGGAATGGCGTGTTTTACAAATGCAGTTAATTAATTGATGCTGTAATTGTAGCACCAGGGATGTTTAGGAGCCTGCCAGCACCAACAGAGTGCACACATCGCAGTGAGGAGCACGGGCAGCTCTGGGAGCTCTCCATGAGTTCCATCAGCACCTTCCCATGGACAAGGAAAGCAAAAAAAAAACCAGTCCCTGCTTGGAGGGGTCAGCAGGAGCTGCCCCACGATGACTTTTCCAAGCAAACAAAAATGGATTAACTGCCAGGAGGGAAAAGTTGACACATTAGTGGGGATTCATCAGCTTCTGGCTCTGAGTGGAGCAGGGGCCAGCCAGGCACAGCCCCACTGGGCATCTGCTCTTGGAGAGGAGATCAGAAAAGGCTCTGAGTGCTCACAGACAACATTTAGAGAAACAGCACAAAGTGCTTCAAGTACAAAATTCAGTCCAAAGTCAAAGCGATGCATTTTGGTATTCAATGATTTTTTTTTTTTTTTGTTTAAAAGGGGATCTGATGAATGCTCAGAACTGCCTGCACAGAAAAATCAGGTTTAGAAATTCGACATTTCTCCTGCCTGAAAGACAGGGAGACAACAGCAATCGTTGGCAGATGGAAACAGAAGATAAAAATGAGTTATCAGCAGGGCAAGCTGACCCCCTGATGGGGTGGGACAGGACAAACCACGAGCCATGCAGGGCATGTGGGACACTCTTCTAGTCAATGACTTCATGCTCAGTGTTATATTTATCTCAGCCATGTACCTTGATCAAAATTGGCCCGAAGTCAGGTATTTCAGGTGGCCAGGAGAAGGAAGAGGCTTTGTGTCCTACGGCTCTGTCGTTACTGAGCAAAGCAGGGCCTGGGGAGCTCCAGCTCATCTCTGCTCCCCAATGGGACAAAACTCACCTGGGCCTCTGCAAAGCTGCTCTCTGCACGTCTGCTGGGGCTGATTCAGGATTTGCAGCAGCTTTTGTACCCTTTCAGATGCTGCTCTTTTAACTGTCCCTATAAACCAGGCCTGCCACATCTCTCACTTTTCTGCAGACCCTTCTTTGTCTACAAAGAAATCCGTGCAGCAACCCAATTTCGGCTGCCAGTGGGTCCTTTTATTACTCAGCCTCTGTAAAAACTGATTTAGTGCTGGAATCAGCATTGACTTCTGCACGAGAGGGAATGTATGGACAGGCAGGAATTTGCAATGTATGGACAGGCAGGAATTTGCATCCAGCACCTGGTGTGGTCAAAGCAGCCACTGCTGTAACCTCAGAGTCCTTGGTGCTGCCCCAGCATCAGTGAGACACCACAACTGCAGAATAGAAATTGTGCTGTCAAGCTTATGCTGAAAATGTGTTTATCCTTTTTAACCAGAGTCTGTCGTGAGAGCTCCTTCCCTCACTCACTGTTTTAAAACCAACAGAATCCCCAAACTGAACAAGTTGAAGGTATTAACCTCTCTGGGGAGCAGCAGATGCTGGGAGGCAGCAGCTCCTACCTCACTTCAGTCCACTGCAATCGGCACAGAAGAAAAACCAAAGATCAAAAGAGCTCTCGAGTAAAGTACACAGGCAAAGCAGGGGAGGGGAGCGGTGGGAGAAGAGCAAATATGACAGCAGCTATTCAGGGAGCAGGCTGGAATTGGAGGAGGAAGCAAATAGGGAGGGAAGGGAAGAGAAAATGTTGGAAAACAAGAGTGAGGGAAAGCAGCATGTGAGGAAATTAGCAGAGAGAGATGGTGTGGCATGTCAGAGGAGAGGAGAGGAGGGGGGAAGATAAGCAGAGTAAATAATTGAGAGAAGGAGCCTGTGATGGCTGAGAAGGGCCTTGGCTCTGCACGCTGCTGTGCGAGCACCGTGGATGCTGTTTATGAGCCGCGCTCTGCCCTCTCCACATTTGCATTTGGGTTTTATGCGTTACAGACAACCCAGCGAGCCAAAGTCCCCTGCTCCTTCTCCAGGACAGCCTCCTGAACACGCCAAGCTGAATCACGGCTGGGGAGAAGCAGAGCAGAGCTGGCAAGAGCCATCTGAGCAAAGGCAGAGCCCTTGGGGTGACTCTTCGGAGGCAGCACAGAGCATCTCCCCGGGCTGGCCACCAGCCACGGCTGCCAGGGCACACAGCCCGCTGCTCCTGGGGCTCCTGGCCATGCCACAGAGCATGTCCCCTCCGGGGCATGGCATCTCCCACTCCACGGGGCATCCCGAGCCCCGCAGGCAGCAGAGGATGCCCAGGAGATGAAGAGTTGGGAAAAAAAAAAACAAGGCACTGTGTGTGCTTTGATGGAGGCTGGGCAAGGTGGCACCTGCACAGGTGGGTCACCCACAGCTGCAAGGGTGCCCTGCTCCCAGGGCACGGCTGTGGCTCGCTGCAGAGGAGCCCTGACAGCTCGGCCCCTCCAGGGTGATGCAGCACCAGCGTCCTTTGGCTGCTGTTCAGTAATTACATTAAGCCGGCGCTGCTAAAGTCAGTCCCAAGCAGAGATAATGCTCTGGACGCATTCAACTGACTGGAAGAAGAAAGAGGAGGAAAAGCCACGCTGGCTTAGAGACAAGTCATATTTCTTATCAGCTTCCTGCCTGACGAGAAGGTGCTGCCCAGCCATCTGCCCCGGCAGCGCGGGCACAGAGCAGCGCTGTCACGGGCACACAAAGAGCCTCTGTGCCCTGCCAGCTCCTGCCATTCCCCCTCCCTGACCCCTCTGATGCTGCATGTGCTTCCCTTTGATGCTCCAGTCCCTGCTCCTCTGCCATGCTGAAATTCTTTGCCCCATCCTGGTGCTGCAGGGATTTTTCTGCTGGAATAGGGCCGACTGTTATGCTGGAATGCAAAGCATCCCGAGAAAAAAAAAAGCATCCCAAAGCATCCCAGGGGGTTTGGGGGTTGCTTTTTACCTGGAATCCAAAACATCGCAGAGCATTCGGGGGTTGATTTTTAGCTGGAATCCAAAACATCCCAGAGCATTTGGGGGTTGATTTTTAGCTGGAATCCAAAACATCCCAGAGCATTTGGGGGTTGATTTTTAGCTGGAATCCAAAACATCCCAGGGGGTTTGGGGGGTTGCTTTTTACCTGGAATCCAGAACCCAAAGCATCCCAGGTCATTTGGGAGTTGCTTTTTAGCGGGAATCCAGAATCCAAAACATCCCAGGGCGTTTGGGGGTTGATTTTTAGCTGAAAGCCAAAGCACCCCAGAGCATTTGGGGGTTGATTTTTAGCTGAAAGCCAAAGCACCCCAGAGCATTTGGGGGTTGATTTTTAGCACCCTTAATCAGGCAAGATTAGCCCTGAGTACAAACACGAAGCTCTTCGGGCGCCCATTGTTCCCAGTTTTCCTCTGAGTCACACAGATGCCGTCAGTGACACAAAAGCAGGGAGAACAAACAGCAAGGCAGCCTGTGCATGCCCACAGCAGCGATTCAGGGTGGGAATTGGAGACAAAGAGCCCTGGCAGTAACATTTCTGTCAGCTGGCACACGGACTGCCTCTGTCACAGCAGCAACACTTCAGCTACCTGCCCCCAAAATGCCACATTTGGTTCAACAAGTGCTGCTCCAGTGAAAGGGCTCGCACTGGCACCTCGCAGGAGTTGTCCCATTCAGCCTCTGGAATTCCAAAGTGCCACTGGAAGCTCTCCCAGTGCACTCCAGGCTCTCCCAGTCACGGGGCAGGGAGAAGCCAAGTGCCAGGCTGGGTGCCCAGACACCCTCCAGGGGTGGCAGCGAGGAGGGCACCGAGCCCAGGGGAGCAGAGCTGAGCTCGGAGCCTGCAGCTGCATCCAAGGGCAGGAGGGAATGTGTGAGCTGAAAGCAGAGCAACAGACATCAGAGGGAGAGGGGGGAGGAAAAATGTGAGCACAAACCCGAGGAAGTGAAATGCCAGGAAATATGTTCACCCTCACCCAGAGCTAATTAGCACTGCATGGCACTGCCTACTCACCCCAGGACAAAACTGGGGCTTCTGGGGGGCTGCTGCCTTCCCTGGCACAAGGATATTCTCTGTGAACTGATGCAAGGGCACCTACCCTCAACAGCAGCAGCTTTCCATGGAAGCAGAGAAGAAATAATTATTTCCTTAGCAGCCACCACTCTACTTACCCAAAAATGGCAGCTGAAACCCCATTTTGTAACATTAAGCAGATAAAAGAGGGAAAAGAGAGGGAAAGAAAACCAGCCTGAGAACAGACAACAAATCAGGCAAGCACCAGGATACTGCTGGCTCCTGGCACGAGCGGTGATTAATTCCAACCTGGATATAAAATAAGCCTGCACTAGTCCTCTGCTGTCTGTTATTGTCCCAGGATTATGGTAATTAAGCAATTTGTATTACCTGATACCGATAAGAAAAATAAAACCCCGTTTATGACACCGTATCCCCTGGATTTTACACGGTGGTTACTGAGCCATTCCTGGTACCTGGTGCACATAATATTCGAGATCATAAAGTGCTGCTACTTTTTCATCCAGCGTGGAGGCAGAGCTGTTGAATTTGCTGATTAATTTAACCATAATTTCATAATCTGTTTCAATCTTCATGTTCAGCTTTTCAAACTCCTCCTTCAGCTGCTCTATGGGCCGGAACTTCTTCCTCACCTCTTCCTCCCTGGCCTTGGAAAGAGAAGGAGGAAACCAGATGTGAGATAGGAGATGGAGAGAGACAAGGCAGACACAGAAAGGATCCCCAGCCTCAAATTTGCAGAGGGAACGTGGCTGGCTGTGCCCATGGATTTATTGCTGTGTATCAGAGGTGAGGGGCAGGGCTGGAAGCTCCTTCTGGAAGCCCAGGGACCTGTGAGATACCCACAGTGTGAGTGAGCAGTGGGGCTTTGTGCACCACAGCTGCATCTAGGGAACATCTGTGCACCATTTCTACATCTACAGAATATTTGTGCACCACTTTTAAATCTCTACACCAGTTTTACTGTTACATCTCCACACCATTTCTGCATCATTTCTACATTTATACACCATTTTTACACAATTTTACATCTCTACAGCATTCATACACCACTGCTACATCTATAGAATATTTGTGCACCACTGCTACATCTATAGAGCATTCGTGCTCCACTTTTACATCTCTGCACTACTTGTACACCACTTTTACATCATTAGAACATTTGTGCACCATTTCTACATCTAGAGAACATTTGTGCACCACTTTTACATCTCGAGACCATTTATACACCATTTCTACATCTCTACATCATTTGTGCATCTCTTCTACATCTACAGACCATTTGTGCACCATTTCTACATTTATACACCATTTTTACACAATTTCTACATCTCTACAGCATTCATACACCACTGCTACATCTATAGAGCATTTGTGCACCACTTTTACATCTCTACACCATTTTTACACCACTGCTACATCTACAGACCATTTGTAAACCATTTCTACATCTAGAGAATATTTGTGCACCACTTTTACATCTCTACACCATTTGTGCATCATTTCTACATTTATACAGCATTTTTACACAACTTCTACATCTCTACACCCTTTGTACACCACTGCTACATCTCTACACCATTTTTACACCACTGCTACATCTACAGACCATTTGTGCACCATTTCTACATCTCTACGCCATTTGTGCATCATTTCTACATTTATACACCATTTTTACACAATTTCTACATCTCTACAGCATTCATACACCACTGCTACATCTATAGAACATTTGTGCACCACTTTTACATCTCTACACCATTTTTACACAACTTCTACAACTCTACACCCTTTGTACACCACTTTTACATCTGTAGAACATCTCTACACCATTTCTACATCTACAGACCATTTATACACCACTGCTACATCTATAGAACATTTGTGCATCGTTTCTACATTTATACAGCATTTTTACACAACTTCTACATCTATACACCATTTTTACACCACTGCTACATCTACAGACCATTTGTGCATCACTTCTGCATCTCTAGACCATTTATACACCATTTCTACATCATTTGTGCATCTCTTCTACATCTATAGAGCATTTGTGCACCACTTTTACATCTCTACACCATTTTTACACCACTGCTACATCTACAGACCTCTTGTGCACCATTTCTACATCTCTGCACCATTTGTGCATCATTTTCACATCCCATTTCCTTCCAGCTCAACATCAAGCCCAGAGGCAGCAGCACTGCTGTTCTCTGCTAGCCTGCAAGTGGATGTTCTCAAAAAAAAAAATGTTCTCAAAAAAAAACCAAAAAAAAAAACAAAAAAATTTTTTAAAATTATCTTTTTGCCTGCAAAAAGCCCCGAGCCACCTCCCTGATCTTACAGCTGAGCCTCTCTGGAGCTGGACATGAGGCTCCAGAGGTCCCATCCAGCCCCAAGTGCCCAGTGACTCCAAGACAAAGATGCTTTCAGCACTGCAGGCTTTGAACACGCTCCAGGCTGGCTCTGTCAGCCAGGGAGAGCTGTGGGGACAGGAGCTGTCCCAAAGGGAAGCAGGAGGAGCAGGGATGAACTGGGGGCAGCTGTGCCACGGGGCTTGGCTGTAACAGCACCCCAAGGGCTGCCCTGAACCAGGACACTGTGCACACACACATTCCCAGAGCTGGGGAATTCCAGCTTGGGAATTCTCTCCAGGCCTGGGTTTCTCCTGACTCTCAGCTCCATTCCCAGGCTGCCAAGCTGACTGCAGCTTCAGTTAGGGAGGAGTCTCCCAGGGTGACAACACGGTGACAAACAGAGTGGAATTCATCACCAACATTAACCCCTGGTGTCTTTGCCGTGGGACACATCCTGAGGTGCTGTCCCAAGGATGTTTTTCCCAATTGTCCAACGAGCTCCTGTCCTGTCCTGGCTGCACTGACACACTTTAAATCCGGGCTGTCAGTACAATAAATTGGCCTTTTTTCCCCAAAGAGCTCCGTGGGTGTCGCTGTCCTTTCTCTCTCTTTTCAGCACAGTGACCACAGGAAAGTGCCACAAACACGAGCTGGGGAGGAGAGGATGTGTCAGAGACCCCAGAGGGGTCTGCAGGAGCAGCAGCTCTGGTGGTGTGGCTGTAAAACCTCTTGTGAGGGTTTTTCCAGTCCAGCTTTCTCAGGCTCTGCTGGGTTCTTTCCCAAAGCCAGCTGCTCTTCTCGAATGTAAACAGAAGAGAAGAATTGAAACAAAGATAAACACACCTGCTGGACAGGTGAGAAAAGCCTGGGAACGTGGTGTTACCTTCTCTGGACCAATGGGCTGTGTTTTGTTCTTGAGTTCCTGTGCTGAGCAAGGTGTGTTAGAATAAAGTTGTCTCTTTCCTGTGGTCACTGTGCTGCAAAGAGAGAGAAAGGACAGTGACACCCACGGGGCTCTTTGGGGAAAAAAGGCCAATTTATTGTACAGCCAGCCCGGATTTAAAGTGTGTCAGTGCAGCCAGGACAGGACAGGAGCTCATGGGACAATTGGGACAAACATCCCTGGGACAGCACCTCAGGATGTGTCCCACGGCAAAGACACCAGGGGTTAATGTTGGTGATGAATTCCACTCTGTTTGTCACCGTGTTGTCACCCTGGGAGACTCCTCCCTAACTGAAGCTGCAGTCAGCTTGGCAGCCTGGGAATGGAGCTGAGAGTCAGGAGAAATCCAGGCCTGGAGAGAATTCCCAAGCTGCAATTCCCTCCCTCTCTAAATCTGTGTGTCCACACTTTCCTATCTTGAAAGATGACCGTGTTGCTGTGTGCATTATTACCGCCCTTCCAAGGGTTAATTCAGTTAATTAAGTCCCAGTAATAGCCGGGTTAATAACAGAACTAACAGCACTGGTGGCACTGGGGACACAGCCTGGTGCTGCAGGGGACAGCAGCAGCACAGAGGCCAGGCTGCCCCAAGGACAGGAAAAAGGAAAAAAAAAAAACAAAAACCCTTTGGAAAGGGATTTGTCACAAAAAGCAAAATGTGCCTGTCTGCAGAGTGAGCCCTGCAGGGTTTGCACATCCTGCTCCTCATCAGGGAGCAGAAATCCAGCAGAAATTCTGCTTTTCCAGCAGGGAAAGCCAAGGGAGCAGTGGAATGTTAATTCATTAGCACAGGTACCACACCCACCTGCTTAGAAGTGACTTTTTAATTCTGTTTTTAATCGTTCGTTCTGTTAGTGTTAAATATTGAGTTGTGTAGGTTTAAAACTACATAAAGGGGGAGAGAAAAAGTGCAAAGTTTGTTATCAGAAATGGCACTTGCTCCCCCCTATGCTTCACACAGACTGTGTTATCTACAATAAACAACAAAAAAAACTCTCCTTTACCTTTAGTTAATTTTTCTAACTAACTAAAACAACAAAAAAATCCCTAAACTATAGTTGTTTTTTTTTTCTTTTTCTTAAAATTATTCAAACCTACTGTAAACCAAAACCTCCAAAAAACACCAAAAACTCACACCTATAACCCACCAAACCTGGCCTGAGCCACGACATTTCCCAACGCCAAAAAACCTAAAAACAAACAAAATAAACCAAAAACCACTCTTCTAAATTTATCATCTCTTCCAAACAACAAAAGAAATTTACTGTTTAATATTATTCATTTTTATACTAAAAAATACTTGACCTGTTGAATAAACACTTTTTTTTCCACTTCTCGCCAAAAAAAAAAAAAATCTCTCCAAACCAATTTAAAAATAACAAAACTACTTAAATCTATTTCCTAAATAAAAAAAATAAAAAATAAATAAAAAAATAAAAAATTCAAGAATTTCCTCTTAAATTTACCCTAAATCAACACCACCCCATCGCAGGGCTCGGTGGAATTCCATTTCCTCTGACAGAGCCTTCAAGGATGGATTTGCTCTCTGCAGGAGTGACTGCAAATGGAATACTTCAGGTCCATTAAATGTAGCTGCTTTTAGCCCAGCTGATGGGACCAAAGCTTTTCCAACAGGGGGGTTTTTAAAATATGGCTTCTTTTCACCTAATAGAGTATCACTAATTTTTGCATTTCAATGATCCTCATTTCCAGCAGCCCTGCAATCAATCAGCAAGGCTGCCATGGAAATTTGCTCCCAGCAAATGAAATCGTGCCCTGCTGCCACACAAGGGAGGAAAAGCCTTTCTGTGACACCAAAACTTGCAGCTTTTTTTCCACCCAAAAGTCACATTTTTAGCCCATGACCACATTTTAGCCAAGACCAAGGCAGGAGGAGGAGGAGTGAGGGCTCAGGAAATGCTGCAGAGGAGGAAGGGGCTGTGATGAACCTGATGAATCACACCCCATCCCACCTCTTTACCTGGGGCTGGGGATTGGTTGTAACTAAATGGACAATTTGGAGCTGGGGTAAGGAAATTCCAGCCCTGCTTCACCGTGGCCATTTGGGTTTTGCTGTCCAGGGCATGAGGTTGGGGATAGAAAGCAAAGAGGGCAGTGAAAGGGAATTAACTCCCTTTATAAAAAACCATGGGCTGCAATCCAGTCTCCTTTGGGGCTGCAGACATTTTTGTGGATTGAGCAGCAGTGAAACAGATAAATGATGCTGTTTAGAGCAGCTGTGGCTGCCTCTGGATTCCTGGAAGTGTCCAAGGCCAGCTTGGACAGGGCTTGGAGCAGCCTGGCACAGTGGAAGGTGTCCCTGCCCATGGCAGGGGTGGCACTGGATCAGCTTCGAGGTCCTTTCCAACCCACACCATTCACAGAATCACAGATTCACACAGAAAACACAGGGAGCAATATCACTAGTGGGTTAGCAAAGGTATTTCAGGTCCATATTCACCACAAGATGAGTTTGCACAGTATTTTCTGATCATTTTAACCATCGTATTTCTGCAGTGCCTAACAAGGTGTGCTCACATCCCTGCACTGTGCATTGTTTTAGAAACAGGAAACTCACCTTCCTCTCTGCCTTCTCACTTGCCTTCATTTTAGCCAAGGCTTTTTTGAGCTCCTCAGATGTGAATGAATTTGCATCGACATCAACCTTGCCCAGCCTTGCAGGAGAAACAGAACAAACCAGGAGATGTTGTGAGTGAACTGCCTCTGTTCTATTCTCACTGTGACATTCTAGCAATGGCTAAGGGCAGGAGGAAAGGAATTAAAAAAAATCACCAAGATTGGTGAGTGCTGGGCTCTGTGTGGGGTTTGCAGACCCCTCACCTTGGCAATCAGCCTGCTGACCCAAAATCTCAAGTCCTACCACAATAAAAACCAGCTGATTAACTGAAACCTCAGAATTTCACATTGCAATGGAAGGAAAAGAAAGGAAGCACCAAAAGGTGCCCCTAAATCATTGCTAAGGGCTTGCAAGCTTCAACCTGGAGATTTCAGCTAATGAGCATTGTACAGTAAATCCACACAGAAATTCCAAATGTTGATCTTTATATTGTTGGATCAGGGGGTGTTCATCTGGGCCCCACGTGCACAGAAGGAAGGGAAGTGCAGCTGCTGAGCCATTGGGAAGCTGAGCAACATCTCCATGCCCTGAGCAGCTTTTGGTGGCTCTGCTCCTGTCAGAGCCCCCTCCCTGCTGGTGACAGCTTTGCTCTTGGGGACACCAGGAGCAGGACCCAGTGCTGGGTCAGGGGGACCCCCAGCCCTGTGGCTGTGCCAGTGCTTTGCTCTTTCCAGAAACTGAACCATCTCCTTCTTTTTCCCATCCCGGGAAAATTCCACCTCTCATTTCCTACACACGGGTGATCAGAAATGTTCTTCTGGACTTTCCTCCACCAAAAACACCCCCACAACCCCAGAAGAGATCCACATCATGGAAACCCTCCACAAACACTGCACGGGCACCCAGGGGCAGCAGTTTTCCATCTCTGTGATTCAGGCTCCCTGCACTGCTCCTGTTCATCTTCTCCTCTCATCATAATTTTGGGAAGCACAGAGCTCCCAAGCTTTGGCAATTCCCAAGGCCAGGGCCCTGCATGGGTGGTTGGACATCTCCAGGATGATGTCCCCGTGGTCACAGTGAAGATGTTGAGCTGCTGAGGGTACTGGAGCATCTCCCTGATGGGGAAAGGCTGAGAAATTTGGGGTTGTTGAGGCTGGAGAGGAGAAGCTTGTGTGGAAACCTCAATTTGCAGTGAGTGAAAGGACTACAGGGAAGCAGGAGGGTGACTCTTCCTCAGGAACTGTAGAGGTGGGACAAGGGGGAATGGGTTAAAATGAAAGAGTTGGAGCAGATTTGATGATGGGCAGAAGTTCTTTACTGGGAGGGTGGCTGTCCCTGCCACAGGGAGCTGTGGGTGCCCCATCCCCAGGAACAGCCAAGGCCAGGCTGGACAGGCTCTGCAGCACCCTGGGGTGCTGGGAAGATGCTCAGGTTGGAACCAGATGACCTTTAGGGTCTCCTCCAAGCCAAACCATTCAAGGATTTGATCATTCTACAGAATCCACATCCCATGGTGGAGTGGCCCTGACACCTCTGTGACATCACAGCACCCAGAACGTTCCAGGTGGAAGGTCCAGGAGGTGAAAGCAGCAGAGCAGTCACTTCACCTGCTGCCAGTGGTCAGTGCCCACTCGCTCTTCACTCTCTCCCTCGGTGCTGAGCTGCTCCTGCTGCCTGCACTTCTCCTGCTGCCTGCACTGGAGCCTCAATCCCTGCAGAATGAGCACTCCTGTCCCTGTGGAGGTACAGTGCCACCCCAGGGAGGAGGACACCCCCAAGTGCCAGGACAGGCTGCAGCCCTGTGGGGATGCAGGTGGGGGACAGAGACCCCAGGTGAGGTTGTGCTGCCTCATGCAGATTGCCAGACACACCAGCGAGGACATGGAGGTGAAAACGGTGAAGGACATGGAAAAGGTGATGGAGGTGCACGTGAAACAGGCTGTGGAGAGGATGGAGGTCGATGAGAAGGACAGCACTGAGGACATGGAAGTAGATGAGAAGGATGACACTGAAGCCATGCAGGTCGATGAGAAGGATGACACTGAAGCCATGGATGTCGATGAGAAGGATGACACTGAAGCCATGGATGTCGATGAGAAGGATGAGGAAGAGCCCATGGTCCTGGGATGAAGAGGGAGCCCCAGGAGCAGGACAGGCAGATGCTCCCATGCCTTGTCCCCGGGCAGTGCCCAGGCTGAGGCTTGGCTGGCTCCCCTGCCCTGCTCAGGGACATGGTGCTCGAGAAGTGTCTGCTGCTTCCTTCCCTCCTTCCTTCCTGGACTGATAGGGAATATGGGCCAGATATGACCCCTCTGTAAATGTGTTCTACATGGTAGAGGTTTTTTATAAGATTTTGAGGTTTTTTAGAAGATTGTTAATGTGTAGGCTCTGAAGATTGTTAACAAATAGACTTTGAAGATTGTTAATGAATAGACTTTGAAGATTGTTAACAAATAGACTTTGAAGATTGTTAGTGAATAAGTTTTGAAGATTGTTAGTGAACAGGCTCTGAAGATTGTTATTGCATAGGCTTCCATGTAAATATGTTCTATATATTGTTATGACAAAACACGTTCTGTAAAAATGTTTTGATGATCTTTGTTAAATAAATACGATTTCTTTTTAAAACCTCGCTTGTCTTTGTAATTCCTTTGGGCACGGGCAGCGTTTGCACAGTTGTGGTTTCCTCTTGCTGCAGGGGCTGGGGGTCCCTGGGGGTGCTGGCACAGCCACAGGGATGGGGGTCCCTGGGCAGGGGGGTCCCACTGACCCAGCCCTCGTGTTCCTGGGCTGGTGTCCCCAAGAGCAAAGCTGTCACCAGCAGGGAGAGGGGCTCTGACAGCAATGTCACTTCTGCCACCCTTCCTGCTGCTACAGGGACTCCTGGGCAAGAGCCAGCATCAGGCAGGGGGACAAAAAACCCACCTTTGTGCTCAGGACAGCTTTGGGAACTGTGGGACCTGGACCTGGGCTGGCTGATGTTTAATGCTTGGAGCCTCCAAAGCCTCTGAGCATTTATTTCCCCCCCTGCTTTGCATGGCCCTGTGCCCAGGATCCTCCCTCTGCCCACGGCCCTGCTGCTGGCAGCTGTCCCCAAAGTCCTCCACTCCCTGAGCATCCTCATCACGGTGGGAAATCCCACAGGCTTCAGGAAAGAAATCCCCCCATAGTGACCACCCCAGTCTTTGCTCAGAGGGTTCCAAGGGGAAAGCCAGCACCAGCACATTTTCAAAGGTGGGCTCAGGGAAGGTGTGATGTCCAGGGGCTCTGGCAGCCCCTCAGAGCTGATCCCAAGGGCTCTGCTCAGAAAGCTGAAAGTTCCAGACCAGTTGCTGCAGATATTTCAAAGGATTCAATGCCATGAAGGTGCCTCTGAATGTACACTCAGGGCACTCCCACCTGCACCCCAAAGGGAGCACAAAGGCCAGGGCTCTGCTCTCAGCACTGCTGAGTCCTAACCCAGCAATGAAATATCAGGGAGAGGCAGTAACTGAGGGCACCAGGGAACCTGGCCTCTCATAAAAGGCAGGAATCCCACAGCCCACCCAACCCAGTGTGTCTGTACCTTCTCCTCCTCCTCTCTTCTCTCGTGCCACTTTGCCCATTTTCTGTGTCTGGGAGCTTGGCTTCTCTCTCTCCTGTCTGCAGGTTCAGCCTCACGTGTGACCCTGCAGGAACAGCCTGACCTGCGAGCAAAGGTGATTTTGGTTATTGCAGAGCTTTGGGAGCAACTCAAGGCACGTCCTGCTCCCTGGGAAAAGAGGAGAAAAGCTTCATCCCACACAGTGAGGAGTGGGATAACCACCATTAACCCCCTCCCATCCACCAGCATCCCTCAAGTGCTGCTTTTCCCTCCCAGAAATGCCACCAAAAATGTCCCTGTGCTGCCAGGCTGGCTCTGATCCACAGTGGAAGTGGAACCCTGAGCCCAGCAGCGTGGAGGTAGATGAGAAAGATGACACTGAGGCCATGGAAGTTGATGAGAAGGATGACAAGAAGGTGGAAGTGGAACCCTGAGTCCACCAGCATTCCTGAAGTGCTGCTTTCCCTGCCAGAAATGTCACCAAAAATGTCCCTGTGCTGCCAGACTGGCTCTGATCCCCAGTGGAAATGGAACCCTGAGCCCAGTTCCCTCCTCCCTCCCAGCCCAGGTGCCAGGACAGCACTAAAACTCCACACCAGGAGTGGATTTGGAGAAAAGGGAATTGTTGCTGATTGGGGCAGGCAGAATAAAATGCAGCTGCCAAAGGGAAATCAAAGCATCCTGCAGAGTGCAGCCAGGTACATCAAGGCTGTGCTGCTGTGGAAATACTGTATGAAAAGGAATTTATGATCACTACTATCTGCCAACAAAAATACACAGAATACATTAAGCTTTGGGTTTAAATGCAGAAAAGACAGGAAATTCAGAGTGTTTTTCACCAGTTCACCACAACACATCTCAGCCCAGCCCAGCACTGGGGTGAAGAGGAGACATTATATGGTTGCTACTTCTTGATGGCATTTCTGCTTCTGTCAGTGCAGGAATTCTGCCTGCCCAGCTGCAGCTGAAGAGCCACAGAGCTGCTCACAGATGGACAGACAGACCACAGCTGCTCACCCTCCTCCCTCCTGAGGAGAAATCCCTGTTCAGCCTTGCCTTTCTCTCTTCCTTTTACCTAAAAAGATACCTGGGAGAGAGTAACAGCTTGCAGGAGACAGGGAGCATCTCCTGCCAAAGGGAAGTGAAGACAAGGGTAATTGTTTTGTACAATAAATACATGTACTCATAGACAAAAAGCTCTGGATTGATCCCTCCTTGTTCAAGACCAAAGAGACATTTCCCTGATCAAAGGACCTGGTGCTTCCTACATAAGACTGGGATGTTTGTCACAATTCAGACAGAAACATTTCAAACCCTGTAGTCATCCAGTAGCTAGAAATGCATTTAGAAAAAGCAGGAAAATCCATCTGGGAGGATTTCCTATTAGAACAAGGTTTGCCTTTCTGGCAGACTCTCTTTTTCTCCATCATTCCTGTCCACTGGAGGCTGCATTGAGAGGACAGGTGTGATTACCTCACACCTTAAACGATGGGAGGACAGGCTAGAGGTGGCTCCTCCACACTTGGAATGCTTTCCATGGACAGATCCCATCCCCCTGCTGGACCTTGAACTTGTGACACACAGGACCTTTCATCTCTGGCTGTCTGGGAGCATCCTCCCACGCTGAGGAGCTGGGCTCTGCAGGATTTTGGTGCCATAACCCCCCCTGCTCAGCTCTGCTGTCCCTGGCTCACACAGGGAAAACACAGCAGTGATGACCTGGTGCAGCAGGAGATGGGGAGGAGGAGGAGGAGGAGGATGGAGATGAGCTCTGAGGGCCCTTCCAGCCCCAGCTGCTGTAGGATCAAATGCCATGGAGTGCTGGGGGAGGACAATCCCCTCCTCCACAGCCATGAGTGCACTCAGAGCAGAATAAAGGCTGAGCTGGTGCCTCCCCCAAAAAACAGTGACTTTCCTGGATGTGTCACCATCTCTGGGTCAGCCAGGTGACAGTGGCTTCTCCTCCACAGCCATGAGTGCACTCAGAGCAGAATAAAGGCTGAGCTGGTGCCTCCCCCCAAAAAACAGTGACTTTCCTGATTGTGTTACCAGCTCTGGGCCAGCCAGGTGACAGTGGCTTCTTCTCCATATTTATGAATTCACTCAGAGCAGAATAAAGGCTGAGCTGGTGCCTCCCCATAAAACCAGTGACTTTCCTGGATGTCACATCAGTGCTGGGCCAGCCAGGTGACAGCTCAGCAGTGGCTGCAGCAGCTCTGGGCTGTCACACAGCCAGGAACAGCCCCTGTCAGGGCAGCAGAGCAAAGCTCAGCCCAGCCTAGCTTAGGGTTAGGGTTAGCCCAGCCCAGCAAAACCCAGCACAGCACAGCCCAGTTTAGGCTTAGGGTTAGCCCAGCCCAGTTCAGCACAGCACAGCCCAGTTTAGGATTAGGGTTAAGGGTTAGCTCAGCCCAGCAAAACCCAGCCCAGCACAGCTTAGGGTTAAGGGTTAGCCCAGCAGAGCCCAGCCCAGCCAAGCCCAGCTTAACCCAGCCCAGCCCAATCCCTGCTCCATCCACACCAGCCTGCCCGGGGATGATGGATGGGCTCTGCTCCAGAGAATCATCCAAAGGGAAAGCACATCCAGCAGGGCAGGGAGGCTCAGCCCTCCCATTTCTATTCTCAGCGAGCCAGGAAATCAAAGCAAACCAAAGCAAAGCTGGTGCTCAGAGCTCCACACCCAGCACAGCCAAATGACAGAGGCTGCTCCAGCCAAGACACAAACCCTCCCTGCTCCTGCTCTGCACACAAAAAGAGATTTAACCAAGAGCATCCCAACCCCAGAGCAAAACTCAGATGGATTTAAGCAGCTCTTGGTGCTTCAGGGATTTCTCCTCACTGCTCAGAGCAGCAGCCCAGGTTCATGGCACAGCAGGACAAACACTCTGCTTTAATAAATAAATAATGGAAAACATCTCTGTTTTCAACAGGAAGATTGACATTGCCACTTTAAAGTGTTGCAGCTGCTCAAGGAAGGTCTTCTCTCTTATTTAGTTTGGGGTATTTTGAAGTCAAATTTGTGTTTGAGGGTGGGTGGACTTGAATAATGTGATTAAAATTGCTGATTTAGACGAGTAAGCTGGAAATCCTGAATTTTAATCATGTTTCAGTATGTAGCTTCTAGACATTTCCCTTAAAAATAGTTGATTCTCTTTGATTCCTATAATTTGATACTATTCAACAACTGGGAGCACACACTGGAGCAATACATATGTAAGCAATTACACAGCTTCACATGCTGCTAAAACAGAATCATTCTGTTAATAGCTTTTTCCCGAGAGAAATTAATTTTTTTTTTACTTATTGTTTGCATTAAGCTGCGTTGGGGAAATGAAACTCAATTAAAAATATAGAAAAACACGCCTATATTTAAAGCATTTGGTAACATTTTTTTTTTTTTCTCCTTGGCACCTCAGACAAATAAAAGCTGTGCATCCACAGGTAGGCACTGCATGGATGTGTTGCTGAATGGTTCCTCTTCCCTGAGAGCTGCAAATCCTACAGCTGCCAGACCTCATCCCTTGCTCCTCATAAAGGGAGAGAAGAGTTTCCATTCTAATTAATTTCCCAGCTCTAAATCAACTACCCAGTGAGTAGAAATAGCTGTGAAATCCCCTCCACAAACCTGCCAGAAGGGCCACAGCTGTGGAGGGGGAACAGCAAATTCCCTCCCCCACAATTGGTTTGGACTCCTTACCAGCTAAAAAATATCTCACTCTTGGGATTTATTTTTTTTTAACCACAGCTACAATAAATTAAAATCAATTAAAAATAAGATCACTGAATGGTTTGGGTGGAAAGGAACCTTAAAGCTCATTCTGTTCCAATCCCCTGCCATGGCAGGGACACCTCCCACTGTCCCAGGTGCTCCAAGCCCCAGTGTCCAGCCTGGCCTTGGGCACTGCCAGGGATCCAGGGGCAGCCACAGCAAATCTGGGATTTCCATCCCCAGCCTGCCAGGGAACAATTCCTCCCTCATGTCCCAATCCCAGTTTGGACAGGTGTCACTGCATGGCCTTGGGATGATGGATCAAAGGGTCTGAGCAGAGCTCCCAGTGCCTGTGCTGGGATTGTGCCACCCCCCTGCCCCTCAATCCCTCAGCTCAAAGGAGTGTCCAACAGCTAAAGCACTCCCAGAGGATAAAACCCTTGTCACTGCACGAATGACAAGGTTTTTATTGGGAATAAATGTCAAAGCAGAGCGACATTTCTTTTCCAAGCAGGAGACACTGATCCTGTGGCAGCACCGTGGGGATGGTGTTATTCCTGCTCTGATTTAATCCCTTTATCAGCTGCAGGAGCGCCAGGACAGGCTCTGGTCTCTGCCTGTCACTGCTGTCCCCACGAGCTGTCCCCAGCCCCGGGTGCTGCCTCTGCAGCCCAAAGCACCTGGAGATCCCCACGAGCATCAGCACTCGTTCATTGGGATGTGCTCTGTCCATAAAGTTCCTAAAGAGACGCTGAGGAAGACTTTAATTTATAGCCCCATTCTTTTAATCTTGGTCGGCCAGATTTTTCCAGACATCTGTTTATATCTCCTTATAATATATTGGCTGGAGCAGCAGCAGCAGGCAGCAGCTCCCTGGCAGGGGCTCTGCTGACATTTATAAACCGAAGCGATTTCTCTCGTGTGCTTTATGTTATCAGCTAAACCTGTCCACTTAAATTATTGCCTTGTAACCAAATCACAACTATCTGTTACTCTGCTCTGTGCACGTTTTCCCAAGCTCTGTACCAACATCAAGCTTTGCAGAGGCTGAAAACAAGATGATAAATAAATAAACAAATGGAGAACAGGACATGCTTCCTCCAGGCTCACAACTGAGGGGGGATCAGAGGGCTGCTGTGTGGAATATGCAGTGATATCCAAAAAAACCCCAATTCTCTTTTTCTAGACCAGCCAGATGACCAGATGTGTTTCCTCACTGAAGGAGAAAGGTTTCATCCTGCTCTGCTCCTTTCCAGCACATCATTCCACAATGCTGCTGGCCACAGTGGGTTTGTGTTCCAGCATGGGGACAGGGCTGAGCCCCAGCTCTGCACAGCAAGTTGGACATCACACCCTGACCTAAACCTCCCAGCAAGGCTGTGCAGTCACCCACTGAGCTCCTGGCAGTGCCTTCCCCATCCCATCCCATCCCATGGATCCCATCCCATCCTATGGATCCCATCCCATGGATCCCATCCCATCCCATGAATCCCATCCCATCCCATGAATCCCATCCCATCCTATGGATCCCATCCTATGGATCCCATCCCATGGATCCCATCCCATCCCATCCCATGGATCCCATCCCATCCCATCCCATCCCATGAATCCCATCCCATCCCATCCCATCCCATCCCATCCCATGGATGTCATCCCATCCCATGGATCCCATCCCATCCCATGAATCCCATCCCACCCCATGGATCCCATCCCACCCCATGGATCCCATCCCACCCCATAAATCCCATCCCACCCCATGGATCCCATCCCACCCCATGGATCCCATCCCACCCCATGGATCCCATCCCACCCCATAAATCCCATCCCACCCCATGGATCCCATCCCACCCCATGAATCCCATCCCACCCCATGAATCCCATCCCATCCTATCCCATCCCCACCCCCATGGATCCTATGGATCCCAATGATCCCAGCCCATCCCCACCCCTTGGACAAAGACTGCCCAACAAGAGGAGCCCGGGAGGGACAGGAGACTCTCCCCTGCAGCACCTCCGTGTCCCCTGGCACAGGAATGTCCCCTGGGAAGGCTGGAGCAAGCAGAACAAAGGTGATCCAGCTCCCTGGGGCTTGTCCCCAGGTGAGCATCCTTGTCTGCCATTGTCAGAGAATTCAAAAATCCATCAAGGCTTTGAAAACAAGCCCCAGTTATGAGTCAGTGAGTGGCTCTGCAGCTCTCAAAAATTACCTCTCTATGTGAGCAAGCCCCAGATAACATCTACCTTCCTTTACTCTTTGTTTCTCTCCACGCAGGCAGTGAGGGAAAAGGGACTTTGTTTCTAGTGCAGGCAGCAAAGAAATCTGGAATCAATATGTGAATGTTCCAGCAAAACACAGCAGCAGTGCTGCAGTATTGGAATGATCACACTGCCAGAGCACCCACAACAAGTTATCTGATGGCACCTTCTCTGTTAATGAAATGATGATTAAAACCCACCAGGAGACAAATCCCTGGAGCAGCAGAGCTCCCCAGAGATGCATCCCCAGCTCCAGGAGCCACCAGGGGCTGGGGGCTGGCTCAGGCTGGTGGCACACAGGGGACACTGTGCCTGACCCCAGGCTGGATGGGGTGTCCCACACCAGGGTGCTCAGAGGAAAAGAGAGGAGCCAGGCCCAGTGTCCTGACCCCAGGCTCTGGTTACAGCTGCTCAGCAAGGAAGCAGAAATGCCTGCTTCTGGTTTTTTTTCCCTAGAAAGGCAAATCATGCCACTCTCCACATTGTTTGTTACCTCAAAACAGAACATTTTGACACACAAAAGGCAGATATGTAGCAGACACAGGTAAGGAAGAGATGGATTACTGATGGGAAGAGGGGGCCCAGAGCCTGAATCTCATTTTATTTCTTTCTGTCCCTTTTTCACTCAGCTGCAGCTTTTTGCATTAGTTCACTCTCTGGCACTCACTGCTCCTCCCAATTAAGTGCCACTGGAAAATGTCATTAATATGCTCAATGTCACCTCCTGATAGCTGGTGGAGAGGTTTCAGAGCCTGGAAGCTCCCCCAGCGCCCCCAGCACCCCCACCTCGGGCAGGGAGGGGGCTCAGAACCTGTGTGCACATTCCAAGCACAAACTGCTGTGATGTTGGAGGAAACGTTTCACAAATGCACTCCCTGTGCAGCTCTCACTGCCACTGCACTGCTGGAAGCCACAGCTGAGGCACCAGCCTCTGGATTTCAGTGACAGCAGTGTCACCTAGTGCAGTTAATTATAGAGAAAACTCTTTTATAAAATCACAGTATGCTGTCCATGTCCATAAACTGTCCCTAAAGCATGAGCTCTGCAGGGGACAGGGCCCAGTGCCACTGTGCCACCTCTCCCTGTTGCACACAGGTAGAGATAATGTAAAATAAAGGCCTTGTAAAATATGGTTTAACCCTGCTACTCCAGCTAAGCTAACAGTTAGCTTGTTACTTCCCAGGTGAAAAAAGAAAAATAATGAAAGTCAGTTAGCACAACAATCTATTCTGACAACAGAACTGTTCATACCTGCAAAAACAGGAAATCTGTCTCCTGAGAATCAGTGAAGAAAATATGTAAACGTATCTAAGGAGAGAAAATCTGATAGACAGATACAATAGCCCTTACCAAGCAATAAACTGAATTTCACTGCTGACCAATTGGGTTTAACACAGTGCCTTCGGATATTTCCTATAAATATGAGCTGTGAATAAAGAATTGGCTTTTTCTGCATGAAGGAACTGAGTGCCATCTGCTCATTACTGCCACATGTCCCAGCACTGCCCAGCTCTGGCTGAAGTGGATTTTGGATGTTTGCTGCCTCTGCCTGCAGTGAGCAGTCCTGGATTCATCACCCCTGTTCTGTGTGACCACAACCCACAGGGCTGACAGGGACAGAGATCCCTTCTCTTCCTGGCATTGCAGAGGAAACCCTACAGGGAGGAGTTTTGTCCTTATAGAATGAGCAAACAATTCTCCCTGCCGCTTCTTCCTGCCTCCCAGACACACGGGCCTGATGCCCAAGCCACAGATGTCACACAGGGTCCTCCAGAATGGGCTGAACTGCTGAGAGACTGAATGAAGAGTTCAAAGCACCTCGAGGAAACCAAGGAAGTCTCATGTAAGACACTTCAGTTGGTTGCTTTATCTGACAAGCCTTTCTGTGACATTCCAAGCTATGTTAATAAATATCCTGTCACAACGGTGATGTCCAAGTGTGACATCTCCTCCAACATGGATTTTGTTCCGTGCTGCAGTGGAGCAGGGACAGAATCCATCTGAAATGCCTTCAGGCTTGCCAGGGGTGGATCTGTGCCCTGTTCAACACCCAGCACTGCTGCTGGCAGCAAAGGCATTCCTGGGACAGCCCCAAAGCCACCCTGCAGTGACACAACACCGAGTGTGACCCTGCCCGGGCTCCTCACACATCCCAGAGCAGCAGCACTGCTTTCTGCTGGAATTGAATCCCACTGAACAGGGGGCAGGGAAACAATTATGGAATGGTTTGGGTTGGAAGGGACCTGACAGATCATCCACTTCCAGCCCTGCTGCCACAGGCAGTGATGCCACCCCAAAAGGGCTGATCCTATTCCAGATTGTCATTTAGCATGAGAGAAGTGACCCAGTGCTGCTTGCTGTGCTGCTGCTCCCCTGGGGCTGATGCCACAGAGCTCTTGGGGCGTTAAGGAACCCTGACCCTAAACCCTAACCCTAAATTCTAAACCCTAAGCCTTTTGGGGTGTTAATGAACCCTAACACTAACCCTAAACTCTAACCCTAAACCCTAAATTCTAAATCCTAAACTTTTCGGGGTGTTAATGAATCCTAACCCCTAACCCTAAATTCTAAACCCTAAACCTTTTGGGGTGTTAAGGAAATCTAACCCTAAACTCTAACCCTAAACACAAACACTAAACCCTAACCTTACCCTAACACTAATCCTAAACCTTAACGCTAAAAGCTAACACTAAACTCTAAATTCTAAACTCTAACCCTAATCCTAAACCCTAAACCCTAAGCCCTAACTCTAACCCTAAACCCTAACCCCTAACCCAAAACCCAAATCCCAACCCTAACCCCTAACCCAAAACCCAAATCCCAACCCTAACCCCTAACCCAAACCCAAATCCCAACCCTAACCCCTAACCCAAAACCCAAATCCCAACCCTAACCCCTAACCCAAAACCCAAATCCCAACCCTAACCCCTAACCCAAAACCCAAATCCCAACCCTAACCCCTAACCCAAAACCCACATCCCAACCCTAACCCCTAACCCAAACCCAAATCCCAACCCTCCTCACAAGCAGGGTTACAGGACACACCCCCCCCCCCCCAGTAACTCTCGGGAGAATTTTCTTGCACCCTGTGATTTTTAATGCCAACCTTGCTGCAATAACCACGTCTTTAAGCACCATCCATCAGCCCTTCAGCCCAAACACAAAAGGGTTTTAGAGCCACTCTTTTGTCCCAGCGCTGAGAGGTCTCCTCTGTAATTTGTTCCCCTCAGCAAAGAGAATGGAAACGTTTTTAAAACGATGCCAGAATCCAACCCCTCCTCCCTGATTCAATCCCCAGCTAGCAGAGAACAAAGCCTCACAAGGAAGGGGCTCTCCACTAAGTAACCCTTGATTAGAGATGGGGACAGGCAGGACAGTGGGGACAGGCAGGGACAATGGGGACAGGAAGGACAATGGGGACAGGCAGGGATGATAGGGACAGGAAGGACAATGAGGGCAGGAAGGACAATGGGGACAGGCAGGACAGTGGGGACAGGAAGGGACAATGGGGACAGGCAGGGACAATGGGGACAGGAAGGACAATGGGGACAGGAAGGACAATGGGGACAGGCAGGGACAATGAGGACAGGAAGGGACAATGAGGACAGGAAGGACAATGAGGACAGGAAGGACAATGGGGACAGGAAGGACAATGGGGACAGGCAGGGATAATGAGGGCAGGAAGGGACAATGGGGACAGGCAGGGACAATGGGGACAGGAAGGACAATGGGGACAGGAAGGACAATGGGGACAGGAAGGACAATGGGGACAGGCAGGGACAATGAGGGCAGGAAGGGTGGCTGTCACACACAGGGCACAGCCTGGGTGCCATGGGGTGGCTGGACAGGACAGGAGGGGTGGCTGTCACACACAGGGGGCCATGGGGTGCCATGGGGTGCCATGGGGTGCCATGGGGTGCCCGGAAGCGATGGAGGAGAAGGTGGAGGGAGGGCTGCGAGGTGCCTGGGGAGGGATCTCAGGGAAGGGAGGGGGCACAGGAGGGCTCAGAGGGAAGTGCAGTGCCTCCAGCACAGACATGTGCTGATGTATCTGCTGCTGCTGCTGCTGCTGCTGCAATGGGGAAATGCTCTGTGGCACAGAGCTCCTCCAACAGGTGCTCTGCCCTCCCACCTCCCTCCTTTTGCAGTGCAACAGCAGCAGACACAGCAGGGGAGAGAAAAAACCCACAGGGCAGGAAGAAGAAGGGCCGTCCTTTTGTAGAGTGGGCACAACATGTTTGTTTTCACCTTCTCAGCAAACGCTTCTGCTTCGGGGCAGGCACTGCAGTGAGTTACCACAGCCCCTGTGCTCAGGATTCAATACAAGACACTCGATTTCTTTTTCCTTCTGATACTGGGCTCGAAGCCTGTGAACTGCAGCAGTTTTACAGAGTTTAATCCCACAAAAGTCTTAGCAGAAGAAACACAGAGACCAAAGGTATCCAGCCTCACTCTGATATTTCATCTCTCAAACACACCAGGCTGCAGTGACCTCTGTCTTACCACGGCCCCAAGTCAACATCCACGAGAAGCTTATTTTAAAAAGCCAGTTTTAATCCCTCTCCAACTCACTCCATTATTTATTTCCAAGCCAATGCTACAATCCATTCAATAATTGTCATCCCTCAGGTGCATTTGTTACTCCAGAAAGCCCATCTGGGATGCTGAAGGCTTGGCTACGTTCAGAGAAGATCAATGCAGGACGTGGGCAGAGAAGGACAAGGCAGCTGACCAGGAGAATTGAGAACCTGACAAAAGGAACTGAGGATGATATTAATTTTGTGGAATTTTAGGCATTTAATACTTTTTTGAGAAAGGCACCACTTGTTTCTTTGCTGTGATGGAGATTAGCACCTCCAGAACATCATCAACCATCGTGAATGCCACATCTGTCACTCTCAGAGAGCCTCTCGTCCTGTCTCAGGGACTCATGAGGCGGCCACCAAAGAACCTGGAAATGTGGAGGCACAGAAAGGACACCACAGGGAGGGATAATCCATCAGGACCAACACCAGAGTGAGAATCAGGAGGTCTCAGATGGCCATGGTCAATCATGGCTGGAAACGAGGAGCTGAAGGCTGAAAGTGCACAACTCGAGGAGGGTAAAGGAGCAAAAACTGAAATTATTTTCCAGGAAGGATGGGAAGCTCAAGCAGGGGTGCTCATGACCAGGCCTCAGCACTGTTTCTGTCCTCAGCTCCTGAGCCTGCCACTCAGAGCTGAAACTGCAAAGTGTCTTAGGTTGCAATACAGGATGTACCAAAAGTGTGAATTCTGTCTCCAGCTGTTCACCCAGCTGTGGCAGGGATCCTGATCCCTGTGGGGATCTCTGCTGTTCCTGTTCCAGCTGTTCACCCAGCTGTGGCAGGGATCCTGATCCCTGTGGGGATCTCTGCTGTTCCTGTTCCAGCTGTTCACCCAGCTGTGGCAGTGATCCTGATCTCTGTGGGGATCTCTGCTGTTCATGTTCCAGCTGTTCACCCAGCTGTGGCAGTGTTCTTTCTCTTCCCCACAGCCCATCCTCCCTCCAGGAGATCTCTCCTGTCCATGGCCATGCAGTCCCAGGGCAGGGCTGATCAAATTCCATCATCCCATTGGGAGATGCTCCAGCCAGGGCAGGAGCCGAGCATTTCCTACCCAGATCAAAGGGGAGATTTGGAACAGCAGAGCAGCCTTTTCCCACTGGATCCCAGAGGAAAACCAGAGCCTTGCACATCATCCCTGCAGCTTTGGAGGAAAAGTGCACCTTGTGCAGGAGCCCTGCTCCAGCAGAACCACATCTGTCCCTGCAGGAGGATCAGCCACCATGGAATGGGACTGCACCAACCCTGACTGACTGACGGGGGCACCTTGGATTCTCCCTCTGCCCCTGCTCTGGGTTTGTTCTCTGCAATACTGCATTGCTATTTGAATTTCCCTAGTAAAGAACTGTTATTCCTATTCCCATATCTTTGCCTGAGAGCCCCTTAATTTCAAAATGACAATAATTTGGAGGGAGGAGGTTTACATTCTCCATTTTAAAAAGAGGCTCCTGCCTTTCTTGGCAGACACCTGTCTTTCAAACCAAGACACAAAGACAAGACACGTAGGACACAAACTCTCTCTCCTCCCAGCTGCAGCTCCCAGTGGGAGCATTTCAGGACACGCTGTGCTGCTGGCACAGTGCAGCTGATTCCCTTGGATCCCATCTCTGCTCCACGTGTGGCAGCTGGCTCCTCTCACCCCCATCCCAGCACCAGCACCCCCCCGGAGCCGAGGGGGACGTTTGGGCAGCACAGCCCAGCTCAGCACTGCAAAGTGCCCAAATCCCACCTGGCTGCCACACCAGCAGGATGGATGGGAAGGAGCCAGCCCTGCTGCCACGCCAGAGTGAGAACAAATTTGGATCATAAAAGCTGGAATAAGAAGATGCCTTGGAGAGCACGTTGGAATAGAGCTTTGCAAAGCTTCAATTTAAAGCCTTGTTTCCACAGCTAACGCAGTCGTAAGGGACATTAGCCTAATTTCTGTCAAGAGAACTTGTCAACACTGCAGTGTTTAAGATAGACACTAAAGATGTGTTTTATCTCACAGATAGATCACTGGGAGAGGAAGGAGCTGTGCCACACTTGGTTTGCAGGAAAAGAAATGGATGTTCTCCCTGGGCCTAATTGGTGGATGCTGTTTTATAACACCACACACATGAGCAGCCTCCCATTTTATCAGTGTGCAGCTGAGATCGGTGCCAAATCCACTGTGGGGTTGGATACAGAACCCACAGGGACGTGCTTCACCCAAGGACAGAGTGGGCATTTTCCAGCCACAGAGGAGCTGAAACTGAAATTTGAGATTTGGCCACGTCCTGAAGGGTCAGGTCCTTCTACTGATGGTGCTCACCAGCTGTGGGGTGTGACCTCGGGGCCAAGGGGACAAAACTGGTGGTGGGAGAAGAGAACTGGCTTTGCTTGCTCAGGACCACCAGCAGGAACTTGCCTGGCCTGGTTTTCAGAGATGCTCCATGGTGAGTCAATAGAAAGCAAAGAAAAGAGAGGCTGGAGCCTGCAGCTTTAGGAGAGAAGTGTTAGCATGATCCTGCTCCCATCATCCCCACTCTGAGGAACTAAAACATTCCCAGGAGCTGGCACGGCTCCACACATCCCACCTGCCAGCCTTGGAGCTGGGTTTGAGACGTGCCCAAGATGATGCTGGTGCCAGGGCACAAAGGCTGGTCCCAAACTTGCAGCTTCTGCAGTGGAAAGTTGAAAGTGCCCTTTTATTTGCAGTGGTTACAGGGAAATAATAGCCATGTAACCTTGTCCCAGCCCTGGAACAGAAATCAGCTTGCAGAGGAAGCCTGAGGGAAGGCAGGAGGGCAGGAGGGTGGCTCTGCTCTGCCACAGATCCTGCACTTGCAGAAGAACTAAATCACTACAACAGCCAGAAATGTCCCCGGGGAAGGAAATCCTCTCAAAGATAAATCAATAACTCAGTGTAATTTTAGCATGCAGCCAGGAGAATTTACATTGCCAGGAAGGCTGAGAGCTCTGCCACAGAGACAGAGGCACAGCATCATCAAACAGCCCTGCAGCAAGAGCTCGGGCTCTGGGTGTTCACTGCAAAGCCACGAGCCCGGGTTCTGCATTTTGGGAGCCCACAGACCCAAATCAGAGTGGCAGCAGCAAGGATGAGGTCCAGCCAAACTCCCTCGGGACATACCCACCCTTCTTTTTTTGTCCTGTGCGGTAACAAAGCTGCTCCCTGCAGTGATGGCAGTGCTGGCCAATGCTCCAGGTCCTGCAGGGTCACACTCACACAGAGCACAGCTAAAACAGCACAGAGGGGCAGCCTCCACCCCTGGCCAGGGGCTTCCCACCAGCCAAGCCACAAACCAGCACGACAGAGATGTGCCACAGCCCCTGGTGATTAATGAGACTGCAATTTACCTAATTATATTAATGCTAAGTACACTCAGACCAGTAAGTTCAAGGGAACTAATGACACTTTAGAGCACAGTTCAACATTGAGCAGTAACTCCAGCAAAAAGGAAAAGAAGAAAAAAAAAGGCCCTAATTATTCAGTAGCTCTTCTCCCAGATTCTCAGGGTCAGCTTGGAGGAGAAGGTGGCCTGAATTATATTTTCGTTTCCAGAACATCAACAGAATTGCTAAGTGAGTTTCAGCGGCAAGGTCAGAGCCTGTCCATTGTTATGCACGGCAGCCCTGTCCCTTCCCCTGTCCCTTTTCCTGTCCCTTCCCCTGTCCCTGTCCCCTCTGCCAGCGCTGCCACCACCGAGCCCCGCTGCTCCTGGGGACACGGGACCAGCTCCTGTGTTGGTGTCTGTCCTGTCCCCGGGATGGATGGACAAACTGAGCCCTGGGACACAGGACCAGCTCCTGTGTTGGTGTCTGTCCTCATCTCTAGCACAGACAGACAAACTGAGCCCTGGGAAATGGGATCAGCTCCTCTGCCAGCTTTTTATCCTGGTCTCCAGCATGGGTGGACAAACTGAGCCTGGGACATGGGACCAGCTCCTGTGTTGGTGTCTGTCCTGTCCCCAGGATGGATGGACAAACTGAGCCCTGCACCAGCTCCTCTGCCAGCTCTTTGCTCTGGTCCCCAGCACGGACAGACAAACTGCAACAACCAATTCCTTAGAAGCCAAGTGCAGCCTCCAGGCTGCAGGTCCAGGAGCCTGCTGAGGATAACCCAGAAGAGCAAACAGCCCAACCCAGCAGAGGTTCCTGTACACCAGCCCACTCCAGCCTGCCTGCTGGCACAGATCTGGAAGGCTGGGAAGGGCTGTGCCCACACACACAGAGCTCTTGCCCACCCAGAGCCATGGAAGCATTTTGGGGAACCTGTGCTGGCCACAGTCATGTCACTGCTCACAGGCTCCTTTGGTGCCAACGAGCTCTCACACTCATTGTGCCATCAGGGCTGATGTGCTCCAAGAGCCTCTGCCTGTAAATCCAATTTTACAGCAGTTCCAAATGCAGTCTGTGCTTCTCTTACTTCATGGAGGCTTGGATTTTTACAAGGGACAGGACACAGGGAATGGCTTCCCACTGCCAGAGGGCAGGGATGGATGGGATATTGGGCAGGAATTGTTCCCTGGGAGGGTGCCCAGAGCAGCTGTGGCTGCCCCTGGATCCAAGGCCAGGCTGGACACTGGGGCTGGAGCAGCCTGGGACAGTGGGAGGTGTCCCTGCCACGGCAGGGGTTGGAATGGGATGAACTTTAAGGTCCCTTCCAACCCAAACCATTCTGGGATCCAGTGACTCTGCACCTCTGAAATGCTGAGATCTGCCAGCAGAGCTGCCCCAAGGGACAACATCAGTGCTGGAAGCTGGAGGTGAATTACAACCACCCCACAAAAAGCAGGACAATGATTTGTGACGCTCCCCCAACACAGAACACAAAGCTGCCTGAAAAACCAGGGCAGAAGAACTCTGCAAAATTCACAAAACACAAAAAAAGCCTCATGTAACCCCTGTGCCTGACTGAAAGCCAAACCCAAATTCAATGAACAAGTCTGGTGTCTCAGGACTGCACTCAGAGCTCTCCTGGTGCCTTCCAGGCTCAGCAGCAGCACCCAGGGAACAGGCAGAAGGCAACTCAGTGATGATTAGGAAGACACATATGAAGTTATCCATCACACAGCAACTCGTGTGCACTTAAATGTCCTGCAGTACAATCAGAAATCAATAGCAAGACGCAGAAACCCTCAACCACTCAGTAAAATATAAAGAACACTTGTAATATTGATTTTAAAAGCACCTCAGTGAAGACAGTTGAGAAGAAGCCTGAGAAAGCAAAGCAAAATGCCTGAATCGAAACCTTTTTTTTTTTCCCCCCCTCAAAAAGACATTAATAATGGATTTTCAATGCAAGAAGAAAAACTGAAACCCACACCAGATTCTCCTGGTAATAACAGCTTTCTGCAAAGCCCAGCTATTAATGTAACAGGGACGTCCATCAATCAAGCACACAGAAAGTACTTTGAGAGCTAAAAAAAGAGCATGCAAACATCTGCTTTTGGCAACTTAAATTTTGCCCTTAAGCACAAGGAACATAATAAATTATCAGGAGGTTGGGCTTGAACTTGTTTTCCTCCATCCTGGACCTAAAAGCTGAGGATAAGGATGAAGCTACACAAACATTCTGCTGCTGGGATTTGTCCTGATAAAAAAAAATGGGAGAAAGGAGCAGAGTTTCGTTCGTGTTTTCATTTGGAAATGCTGCATCAAGGGGACACCAAGCAGGGGTGTAGCCTCTCCCTGTCTGCAGTTCAGGGAGCTCCTGGGAACATTTTTCCACCTCCAGCATCCTCAGCACATCCAAGGCTGCTGGAGTGGTCCCACAGTGGAGTGACAAACGTGCTCCAAGGTGTCCTGGCATCTTCCTTCCCTGTGGCACTCTGGTGATTTGGGCAGGTCCTCAGTCCCCCAAATCACACTTGGGGTCCATCCCCACAGCCCAGCAAACCCCAGAAAATTTGCTGGATTTGCTTTTTGTGTCCCCACGCCTCCGGTGTCTCCTCCCTTGTAAAACGCAGCAGGTCAGAGCAAGTGCTGGAGATAATGAACACAATTTACTGATTCCAGCACAGGAGGCTGCAGGCATGGCTGCAAAACGAAGTCCTAATAAATTCTGAGGAGTGACACCATGAAATGGCATTATGGAAGGCTGTGTTTATTGTCTCCCCATGCTTCTGTCTCCAAGGTGCCACGTTACACTTAATAACAGTTTTCTCCCCAGCTGCCAGTGCTGCAAACCCTGACAAGTTAATGGTGGGGCCAGCCCTCCCCAAACATCTGCAGCCAGCACACAGCTTTGGTGGCAGAGCAGGCCATTATAAATTAATAATATTAATAAACATCAATAAATGATTAAACCAGTGCTGCCCTCTCCGTGCTGGCTCTGCAGGGCAGGAGTTTTGTCCCTGGAAGTGATGAAGAGGAGGAGCAGCTGCTGGGGGGTGGTTCCTGTGTGCCCAGGGACCTGCTGGGACAGGAACATCCCTGCCCTGCCAGCAGAGCAGCCACCAGAAATGACTGCCTGCTGTCACAGCAAGGCCTGGGCAAAGCATCAGCACATCCTTGTGGAGAGCCATGGGGACACAGAGATCCTCAGGGAGAACCAAAGGTCCTCAGGGAGAACCAGAGATCCTCAGGGAGAATCAGAGATCCTCAGGGAGGACCAGAGATGCTCATGGAGAACAAAAGGTCCTAATGGAGAACCACAGGTCCTCAGGGAGGACCATGGAAAACCAGAGATCCTCAAGGAAAACCAGAGATGTTCATGGAGAACCAAAGGTCCTTATGGAGAACCTGAGATCCTCAGGGAGAATCAGAGATCCTCAGGGAGAATCAGAGATCCTCAGGGAGAACCATGGGGACACAGAGATCTTCAGGGAGAACCACAGGTCCTTATGGAAAACCAGAGATCCTCATGGAGAACCGTGGAGAACTAGAGATGCTCATGGAGGACCATGGAAAACCAGAGATCCTCAAGGAAAACCAGAGATGCTCATGGAGAACCAAAGGTCCTTATGGAAAGCCAAAGGTCCTCAGAGAGACCCAGAGATCCTCGTGGAGAGCCATGGAGACACAGAGATCTTCAGGCAGAACCAAAGATCCTCAAGGAGAACCAGAGACCCTCATGGAGGACCATGGAAAACCAGAGATCCTCAAGGAAAACCAGAGATGTTCATAGAGAACCAAAGGTCCTTATGGAAAACCAGAGATGCTCATGGAGGACCAGAGATCTTCATGGAGAACCTGAGATTCTCAGGAAGAACAAAAGGTCCTAATGGAGAATCAGAGATCATCAGAGAGACCCAGAGATCCTCAGGGAGGACCATGGAAAACCAGAGATGCTCATGGAGGACCAGAGATCCTCAGGGAGGACCATGGAGAACCAGAGATGCTCAAGGAAAACCAGAGATGCTCATGGAGGACCAGAGGTCTTCAGGGAGAAGCAAAGAGACCCAGAGATCCTCAGGGAGGACCATGGAGAATCAGAGATCCCCATGGAGACCCAGGGGACCCCATGGAGACCCAGGGGACCCCTGGTTCCTCGTGCCAGAGCAGCAGGAAACCTCCCCATTCAGCATTCCCAGCTCTACCACTGCCGTGTGCACCTCCACGGTTCCAGATTTCACCTTTTGTTTTTCTGGAGCATGGTCTGCACTGAGTTCTTGTCCTCCCTGCTGGGGTAGAGCTCTAAGCCTGCAAGAAAATCACCTTTGAGCTTCAGGCAGTGCCCTGGTGTGGATGGAGACTTGACAAATACAAAGGTGCTGCTGTTCCAGCCCTGCCTGCACCACCTGCACCGCAGAAGGCACAAAAGAAATCATGTGAACCATCCTTAGTCCTCTCCAGAGTAAAAAAGGCAACAAAAGCCACCATGAGGTCCTAAAAAAGGCACTGCCAGACAGTCCCTGATGGCTGGAAACACCTCTGGGGTCACCCCTGCTCAGCCTCCAGCCCTGTGTTCAGGAGGCTCTGGGATGTGCCAGAGCTCTCACCCTCACTAACCAGATTTTCCCATGTTTAAACAGAGTTTTCTGTATGTTTTTGCCGTGGAGGTGTCTTGGAATAGCAGCACAGCCAAGAGGACAGCAGCCACTCCTCCAGCTTCCCCTCAGCCAGGCTATAAATATCATATAAATATAATATAAATACTTTCACTCCACCTGTAACACCCATCACCGTGTGCCACCTCCTTACAGCTCCAGCTAATCCAGATACAGGCAGGGATCACAATTTCTGGGAATTATCTGGTGAGGAGCAGGGAGATAACTGTAATTAGCAGCACCCTGGTTAGCAGGTGAAATGATAGTGTAATTAATGAAGATCAGGTGGGCTTTGTTTCAGATAAGAAAAGCAGCAGATTCTATCAAAATGTAAATGCAGCCCGGGTGATCGCTCAGAGGTGCTTTTAGAAACAGCTCCAGATGCAGAGGTTTCACTCGGGCTGAGTGCTACATCCTAAAAATAACACCTGGTCCGGGGCTAACATGTAAATTGTTGATTAGATCTATTTATTCACACCCTGCAGTGATGGGAGAGGCTCACAGCTCTGTGTTCCTCGCAGGATCACAGGCACATTGCTGTTCTTGCCTCTTGCAAGGACTCTGCAACCCTGGGAGCTCTCCAGCAGCAATTCCAAGTGACAGGCTGCATACATTAATTCTGGATTCAGATAACATCCTGTTGCAAGTGAATGACCCAAGCAAAACTTCCTGCAGTCTTTAGGAGCAGGCAGAAAAATGAGGAGAGAGAGGAAAAGGAATCTCTGCACTGAAGAAAGATCTTTTGAATCAGAAATGTTGTCCCTCATTAGAATTTCCAACAGCACCACCCTTACTCCTTCCAAAATGTAAACACATAATAAAAAATTAAACGTGGTTCTAGCGTGGAAGAGTTCTTCCAATAAATGGCAATTAGTTCTACAAAACATCAGGACAGACCCAAGGAGATTCCATTTCTTTCCCCAGCTTTTGCTGGTGAAGCAGGGCTGGAAAAACAGAGCCATATTTATTTTTTAACTCAGAAGCTTCCCGAGGATGCAGCTCCAGGAAAGCAGAGCCATTTGTCTCAGTGTGCGTTCAAGGAAGAACAAATGCAAAACCAGCTTCGAGACCCCAAGGAACATCAAATAGCTTTTTAATTTATGTCCCAAATTCCCTGCAGATTCTGAAATGAACAGAGGGCAGGGTTCAGAGAAAATGCCTCGCTCAGTCAAGACAGCTGGATGGATATTCCGAGTTTTCCTCAGAGAACCAAAGGTGCTTTTACACCAGAATGGAGCAGGCACAGCACGTGGCTCTGGAAGGATCTGTGGAAAAAGCAGAACTTGTTGCTTGTGTGACCCTATAAATAAATGTATGGAAAATTGAATAACCTAGGAAAGGGGGAAAAAAATAAAAATCCGGAGCCCCATCTGAGCAAGAGCACAATTTACAGGCAAGAACTGTGAAGGAGCAAGTGAAATATTCCTCACAGGAGCCATCAGACTCTGACCTTGTCCTTGGCCACCCAAAATCAGTCCTGGGGAAGTTTCAGGCCTTGGCCCATGGGGGAAACTGCAGGGAGGAAGGGCCTGAGCCAAACCGTGCAAATTCCTGAATTATGGAAAAAGATAATGCTGCAAAACTGTGGTTTAGGGATGTACATAATGCAGCAAACGCCAGCAAATACAGGAGAGTGGGCTGGGAACACAATGTCTGCAAGATATCTATAGGCCAGGGTTTAATTTATGAAAATACAGAATAAAATTGACAAATTTTGGGGGGGGGAAAAAAAAATCATTTCTGCAGGAATGCCTGAGCCCCAGAGCTTGTGGTCAGCCCCATCCTGCAGCAAACACTGCAATGCCTGCAGTGCTTGTCCCACACAAGATCACACATTTGAAGGCTGAGGGAGTTGCTGTGATTATGTTTGATCAAACCTCCAGAACTGTGTTCAGCGACCCTGGGACCCAAAGTCCCACGTTTTGAAACCACGTTCCCATAATATCCAAGGAAAATGTTGGAGCCTGGTGTGCCTTGCTGGCTTTGGAAGGAGGAAGGATGACAGCCAAACTGGAAATTCAAGATAACCCAGGCTGGAGGCACTGCCAAAACATTTTAGAGGAGGGAAAACATTTTTCTTCCAAAGCACTGTTACAAGCTTGAAATAAATGTGCAGACTGTTAGATAAAGACAGAGATAAAAATAGGCCTGTTATTAAATACCTCTTCTTTAATGAGGTTCATCCTTCTAAACAGCCACGAGAAGGTTATTGGAGTTATTGCAGAAAATACAGCCTGCTTGCACATAAAAAGCAGAGCAAGGTATTCCTCATCACCCAGCACTCATTTAAGCACCTCTCACACACTCACAGCTTGGCAGGGAGGAGATAAAGGAAAGGAATGAGAGATGTCTTCTCTGGGAAACAGTCTCTCTTCTTTCAAAGCACTTCTCCCCCACCAAACAATGTAAATTTAAGCACAGAAATGATTCCCACTGCTGATGTCTACTGCTATTACACCACCAGCAGCCTGAGCATGGTTAAAGAGAAGTTTGAAATTATTCTGAAAGCTGCAGCTGAACCTCCTCCTGTTGCACTAAAGCCACTGCCTGGCTCTCAGCACCTCGTGGCCTGGTTTGTGACCACTCCAGGTCCCCTGGGATACCCTGCAGGGCTCAGAATTCCACAAAGCACCAGCAGGGCTTGGCTCCTGAAAGCACAGCACTGCTCCCTTGTTTTGGCAGTGCCCCAGAGCCCAGCCCGTGGCTGTGTGCCACAGAAGCTGCAGGATTTATTCTGGCTGCTCAGAAGCACAGATAGTTTTTGGCAGAAGGAGCATCACTGCAAAAGCCTTTTGGAACCAGTTTGTTAAATGAAACCAGTAACAGCAGGCCAGTAAGGGACAGGAGTGGCCAAAAACCCACCCCAAGCCACTTTGCTCCTAAACCCACGTGCAGAGCTTGTTCTCAGCACACCAGAGCTGCCAGGACACTGCCACTTCTGGAAACGACAGGAGAGAAGTTTTAGCTGCATTTGGGGGGCAAAAACTGGATCCCAACTGTGGACACACAGATTTAGAGAGCTGGGGAATTCCAGCTTGGGAATTCTCTCCAGGCCTGGATTTCTCCTGACTCTCAGCTCCATTCCCAGGCTGCCAAGCTGACTGCAGCTTCAGTTAGGGAGGAGTCTCCCAGGGTGAGAACATGGTGACAAACAGAGTGGAATTCATCACCAACATTAACCCCTGGTGTCTTTGCCGTGGGACACATCCTGAGGTGCTGTCCCAAGGATGTTTTTCCCAATTGTCCAATGAGCTCCTGTCCTGTCCTGGCTGCACTGACACACTTTAAATCCGGGCTGGCTGTACAATAAATTGACCTTTTTTCCCCCCAAAAGAGCTCCGTGTGTTTTGCTGTCCTTTCTCTCTCTTTACAGTGACCACACCCCCTTTCCCCAAGGGAAACACTTCCACCTGTTGGATCCCAGAAATCTGGAGTTTTTGAGGTTTCTGTGTTTCCAGGCACAGACCCCCAGGAAAACACTGCTCTGGAGCTGGAACCTTGGAGAAAGATTGTAAATATGAATAATGAGTTAGAAATCACCAATGTGCAGTGGGTTAGATGTGTGTGTTTTCACTGAGTGATGAGTTTTAAATTTGAGGTTTTTATGTACAGTGGTGGATATGGGACAAGATGGAGAATTTTGGGTGGTGTCTTTTTCTTTATTCATCTTCTCCACAGAACTCAGGCAGTGACCTTTGGTTGGTCAAATGTCACTCTAAGGGTTGTGGGAATCTTTTATTGGGTCAAAAGGATAAGTAATGTCTGTGTTTTATTGGTTTAGCTTTAAAAGGCCTCGGAGCAGCCTCAGCTGGGGCCATTTTTGCCACTTGCAGCCAGGAGCTGGAGGTGCTGTCACACTTCCTGTAATTTCTGATAAAATATAATAAACATCCAAGCCCGAACACGAGAATTGTCTCAATCGTGGTTCCATTAATCCTGGCTTTGAGGGAAAACAGAGACTGGTGACAAACCACTCATGAGTGCTGCAAAGCCCAGCTTAAACCCCCACCCAGAGCAGGAGCAGGACATGCAGGACGTGCTTGGCGTGCCTGGCACTGCCCCACACCCAAGGCAGGAGCAGCACCTGCAGCTTCAGCCCTGCCCAACTTCTGCCAAGGACCCAGAATTAGGCACGGGCATCGTGGCAGGTGAAGGTGAGAGGCAAGGGAGAGCCCCCGAGGGTGGGAGGCTGAGAGAGGAGCCCTTGAAGGCAGCTGGCAATAAAAAGGACAGGCACAAGATGCATTCAGGAGATGAAAAGCCTCCTGTGCAAGAGGTCAGATTGAAAGCAGGCAGAGGGAGAGCTACCAGGGAACATAACTCAGCTTCCAAGCACTGAACATTTGCTCTCAAGTCAGCCTGGCCTTTCCTACCTGCTGGAATCATCCTCCAGCTCTCCTGTCCCTGGTCATGCAAGATTATAACAACTCCAGAGTCGAGATTTCCCCCCTCTGCACATCACTAACAAGTCATTTCATAAAGAGACCCATTTCATCTAGTATAGATGAGGTTTTAAAAAGTCCATTTGCCTTGCCTCTATATGCAAATCTGTGCTGATCTGATGAGGCTCCCATTTCCTGGATTAGACACGTCCAACTTTGCAAAAACCAGCATACCTTGGTGGAGTCACTCTGTATTTCACAGCCCTCTCTTGGCCCTGCTGCCATAAATATTTCAGACCTGCCCACCACTGGCTGAGTTAGGTCCGGGTCAGTGCAAAGCCAATGGTTTGGACAGTAATTAATTCAGGAAGGCAATTAGCAAGAGCTGCTGCAGCTCAGGACATCCCAGGGAGCAGCAGGACACACGGAGCAGTGTAAGGGGACCCTCAGCAGCCACCACAGGCTGTGGGACAGACTCCTGAGCCCAGGGCATCCCCCCTGCATCCTCCCTCCCCCAGCTTTAAAAACTCTTCTCACTCTAAAGCAGCGCTGCCTCATCTGACCACCAAAATCTCCTGGGCAATAAAACTGCACCGAGCTATTCCCCATCCTCAGTCCTGTTCTTTGCACAGCAAGTCCTCCAAAGCAAACTCTGAAAACACCTCCCCAGCGTGGCTGCCTGGACATCTGTGTTCCCACAGGTGTAAAACCTTGTTTGAGCAGCAAACGAGACAGGAGAAGACCTGTGACAAGGAGGAGCAGCCTGAGGATGCTCGGGAGCTGCAGCCACGGAGATTTAAATGCCAAGCAATGCATCACTGGCTCCCTGCTGAACAGGAGGTGGTTTCATCTTTGCATGCTCACATCAGCTTCACTCTGGCAGCCTGAGCAGCAGCAGCAGCTATGGCTCCTTGGTTTTTAACTGTGATAGAATCAGGCACTTCAGGAAATTACTCTGGGCAGCACAAACACTGGGGAGTCACTGCGGGTTCAGCTCTGCAAGGCAGAGCTTTAAGCACAGCTGAAGGTGCAGCCAAGATCCCGAGAGCTTGGATCTCAGGGAGGTGCAGGCTGCACCATGGCTCTGCTCCATCCCTCCGGTCTGCAGGCAGCTGCTCTGCCCCACTGCAGAGCAATCTGTAAATATTTGGGTATTTCTGGGCAGAGCAGGTTCTCACTTGGCCATCTGGATTGGAAACTGGACTCATTAAATCCCAACTGCCAGCTGGAAAACCTGCCAGAAGGTTTCTGCCACATCAGGGAGCAGCAAAGTGCAGAGCAGAGCCCTGTGCAGCCCCAGCTCTCCACTCATCACTGCTGGGGGGGGTGATTAACACCCTTTTCCTTTCTCAATTAAACCCCTGCCTCTTATATCCTTTTTCTGAACCTTCACAGCAAAGTTTTCCCAGAGGAGCCACTGCTGGGTGGGAAATTTCCCATCCTGATGCAGGGTGGAAAATCTGTTCAGTGATCAAATGGTCAGAGCAGTCCAACTTTCAGTCATCATCAGGGATGCTAAACAAAATATTGTGAAATTTGGAGCCCAAATGACAAAAGTAAAAAGAGTTCCCAAGGGTGCTATCACCTGGAGAAAGTTTATTATGAAAGGAAAAAAGGAAAAAGCAGAGGAAGCACAATTTGAAACAAATTCTGTGGTGGAACAGTGACTGTGGACACACACATTTAGAGAGTGAGGGGAATTCCAGCTTGGGAATTCTCTCCAGGCCTGGGTTTCTCCTGACTCTCAGCTCCATTCCCAGGCTGCCAAGCTGACTGCAGCTTCAGTTAGGGAGGAGTCTCCCAGGGTGACAACACGGTGACAAACAGAGTGGAATTCATCACCAACATTAACCCCTGGTGTCTTTGCCGTGGGACACATCCTGAGGTGCTGTCCCAAGGATGTTTTACCCAATTGTCCCATGAGCTCCTGTCCTGTCCTGGCTGCACTGACACACTTTAAATCCGGGCTGGTTGTACAATAAATTGGCCTTTTTTCCCCCCAGAAAAGTCCGTGTGTGTTGTTGTCCTTTCTCTCTCTTTCCAGCACAGTGACCACAAGTCTCCTGCCCATGAGCAGGGGGGTGTGAACCTTCATTCAGAGGACTCTGCAATCCCACAACCCCAAAAAATCCTGCAGGACTCCAACCATGGACAGAAGGAAAAGCCTCACAGCCGATGCCAAAAATCCAAGAGCAGAGGTGCCGGGAGCTTTTCTGAGGCACTTTCCAGTGTGATCCCCGCACCTGGTGCATTATTTAGTGCCAAGTGAGAGAAAAGCACCGCCTAAAGGAAAGTGTTAAAGGGCTTTGGGAAGTTTCACCAACCTTCCCTGAGCCGTCAGCTCCCGCTGCCTGGCAGAAGAGACAAGTGATCCTGCTTCCAGATTACAGCAGCACAGCTCTCAGGGCAACTGTCTCTGTGTGTTTGCATCCAGCCACCTCCAGCAGCTTGAAGCGTGCTCCAAGTGCAAGGAAGCACTTGATCAAAATCCAGCTCGCTCTGTAGACAGCGAGGAGCAGGCACCCAAGGCGTTACAGACACAATAAAAATGGAATTTTGGGAGGGGGGGGGGTGGTGGGGTTTGACAGGTTACAGGTTGATGACACTGCTGCAGCCTGGGTGGAAATGTGGATTGATGCAATTAGCAACAGGGAACTAGAAACTCAGCAGAGGAAAAGTGGGGATACATCTATAAAAGATGAGCTGCTGCACTATTGTAGAGAAGCACAAAAGTCCTGTGTGAGCTCAGAATGAGTTGAAACACGAGTGAGATGGGGGGAAACGCAGCTCCAAGCTCCCTGCCAGCGTTCAGAAGTGCAGATCCAGATTTTAAACTCAAACTTTGCTTCCCCCAGAGAGGCTGGCCCAGTTTGCCATGGGGACACAGAGCGGGGTGTCCTGGAGAGATGGGCAGCAGAAGGCAAATTCCTGAGCCCAGCCAGGCTCTGCTTGGCTGCCAGGCAGTAAAAACCACATGGAGAAGATGATGGAGAGCATGGCAAGATGCAGAAGCAGTGGATGGGACTCTGCCAAGGTGCTGGCTGTGCTGCAGGACCAAAATGCAGGACCACAGGGCAGCTCCTGCCCGGCCCAGAGCTCGGAAAACCTCGGGGCCAGGGCTGCAGGGATGGGCTCAGGCTGGCACCAGGGTCCCCTGCTGAAGGTGACAGGAATGAGGGATTTGTCTTTCCAAACGAGCTGTGGGTCTGCTGGTGGGTCAAACATAAAAAGAAACAATGGGATGGATTCCATTGGTTGATGAATGGAAAAAGGTATTTGCCTTTACAAGCAAACTGTAGGTTTGCTGATAAATGAAACTGGATATTGAAAGGTGAAATTGGATAGCAAAAGATGAAAGAAGCAACGGGAAAAACTATTAATTCCATAAGAATTAAAAATTAAAAGGGAGGGTTGTACATTAGAGGGGAATCTCAGGTATCAGGTGTTCTGGGAAGTCTGGACCTCTCCAGTACCTCAGCCAATGGGGAAAGAGAGAGGGAAATTGGGATAAAAAGGGAGGTGAGTGCTCCAAAAATCTGAGAGACCCCAGGGGAATGCCCCATGGCCTCTCCCTTTATTCAATAAAGTAAAAGGACTCCTCTGTCTCCTTTTTGGACATGAACCTCTGGTGTTGGTGGGTTAATTTTCCTGACAAAGGTGTGAGTGCCAACCCTCAGGGAGTTTTCACTGCAGAGGAACCCCCAGGAGACACAAGCCCAGGCTGGCAGCAGGAGAGCAAGGCAGGCTCCTCTTTGTGCCACATCCCCAGTGCTGGCACCTGCAGCAGGCAGGACACCATGGAAGTCTTCACAAAAGCAACCAGAATTATCTCCTCTGTGAATCCTGACAGGCTCCAGCCCTTCACTGCAGGTGCCCAACATGGAACAACGACAAAACCAAAGTGGAATAAGGCACCTGAGCAGTGGAGAAGGAGAACAAACCCTGCAATGAGGTTTCTAATGATTGCAAGTGTGTACATGTTCTGCTCCAACAAAGCTGGTGGGGATGTGCCAGGCTGAATAATGAGCAGGGACACCCCATGCCTGCCATACATAATGGGGCAGAAATGGAATAGAAGTGTACACTGCAGCTCTGTGGAAAGCAGGGCCTTTTGTAGCCATTCATGTTCGACAAAGATTTACATTTGCAAAAGTCGTCCTGCTATATCTGGCAGAAATTTCAAGACAAATGGAACCCATACTTATTCATTCCACGATAATACCGAGCACAGGATAAAGCTCTTAAATTCAGAGCACTTTATAAAAATTAATTACTACTTAGTTCACCCTTGTGAGGTGGGAAGGTATTACACCTGCATAAACATGAGGACACCAAAGCACAAGTGGATTAACCAGGACCCCAAAGCCGGGCTAATTGTTGAAATATGTATGCACAGCTGCATTTCTGGGTGTGTTGGAATGGGTTTGGCCCCTCCAGAGCCTTCCCAGCACACAGAGGCCAAAGCTGCTCTGCTGGGGCTCCTCTCACCACACAGTCCCAGGCACATCTGATGAAAAACACCAACCCACAGAAAGGGAAGAGGGGGTTTTTTTGGGGTTTTTTTTTTTGTGGTTTGCACGGATGGAAATAAAAGGTAGCTTTCAAACAGCTGAGGGACACAAAAGGCATTGTTAAAAAGCTGAGCAGTGCTCCAGTGACAGCTCCTAATCAGCTCCACACTGGGGCACAGCAGACCTGGGAATCCACGTGCCAGGAAATGTTATAAAACCTGAATAAATGAAGAGACAAAGGGCTCTGGGGCACGGACAGACACTGGGGGCTGTCACAAGGGGCTGGCAGTGACCTGAAAGCCCAGAGCCACCAATTCTCTTTAAATGATCACCAAATCCTGGGGCTTTTGAGCTTTCTGTGCTGTCTGGCACTGACCCCATGGAGAACATTGGACCTAAAGCCTTGGAGACAGCTTCTAAATGCAAGTAATGAAGTTAAAATCACAAGTTGAAGTTAAAAATTAAAATTTAAAAAGTTAAAGTTGAAGTTAAAATCACAAGTGTGTAGTAAATCAGAGGTGTGTGCTTTCACATGGTAAAGGATTTTAAATTTAAAGTTTTTATACAGGAATGAGCATGGAACAATATGAAGGATTTTAGGTGTTGTCTTTTTCAGTGTCCATCTTCTTTTCTTCCTTCTTTGTGGGTTTTAAGTAGTAGCTTCTAGTTGGTCAATTAGTGTCACACTAAAGGTGATGAGAATTTCGTTATTAAGTTAAAAAGATAAATAATACAAGTGTTAATTCTCTATTAGACTGTTTAAGAAACCTTACAGCAGCTAAATCTTCCTCCATTTTTCCTGGCTTCTAACAAGTAGGTACAAGTGCTGTTGAATGCTCTGTACTTTTTAATAAAATTTAATAAACAACCAAGCCCAAACACAAGAAAAAAAAAAAGTTTCCATCATATATTTGTTAATCCTAGCTCTAAAAAAAAAAAAAAAAGTGAGCAGCACACATTGTCATGGGAACAAACAGGTTGGAATTTCTGCAAGGCTCCTGTCAGTGCTGCCAGGGGGGGTTTCCTAAAAGCCTGCAGAGCTTTACCTGCACGCAGGGTTTGCCACTGATCCGTGGGGTGAAACACTTCCAGGTCCTCGGGATCAGCGTCATCCTCTGTCACCAGCTCCTTCCCACTGGCGTCTTTTCTGTCTCTCTCTTCTATTTTTGTAAGGGCAAACTCCTTTTGGAGAGAAGAGATTCAGCTCATTAGCAATTGCATCTGGGTAATTTAGTGCTGGCTGAGAATACAAAATTTTTCCCCCTCGCCAGCAGATTTTTTTTTTTTTTTTTTTTTTTTTTTTTTTGGTGACATCCGAGATTCTTTCCACATGGTTAAATTTAGATTTAAAGTATATTAAAGGTTAAACATGCATAACTAGCACGACATTGGTGCTGAACAAAGCAAGGCAGCTGATTTCCTATTCCAGAGCAGGTTGCAGGTTTGAAACCACTCTCACAGAGCCTCACCTGTATTTCAGTCAGAGGCAGGAGCCCTGGCTATTATTAGGGTTGTGTAACGTTGGAAGACCCCATTTTACCTTGCCTAAAAATATGTCAAACTTTTAACTTTTTTTCAACTGAAATTTTCCACACGAGTGGAATTGCCTCGAGGCTTGTTGGTTGGTTTGGGGGATTTTTTTTTTTTTTTTTTTTTTTTTTGTCTTAAATGCATTTATTTCAGGCTTGGAGAAGATTTCAGCTAAAATAGTTCAGCTATTTCCAAAATAGGACACGGGGAAAAAAAACCACACCGAGTTGCCCACATGATACAAATGTGAGGATCCTCTTCTCCACCCTCTCCCAGTGTTCTCCAAATCTTTTAAAACAATGATTTGGGATTTATTCACCACCTCCATGGCAGAGGTGTGGGATAGAGCAGCCAGCACGAGGGGTTTGATGTTCCACCAAGGGAAGAACAGGGGAGAAGAGCGAGGAAAAAAAAAAAAAAACCCAAAAATATTCTCCTTGCTGTGAGGAAAACCTGGGTGTTTAATGGAAATCCTCCCCAGGGAGATGCTGGGAATCACAAAAATCTCTGGAGAGGGCACAGGAATGATCTGTGCTCCCCCACCAGGCTCTCACTCCTGGATTTGGGCTCTTCTGCTTCCAACAGGAGCAGAGGAACTGGGCCAGGCTCAGCATCCCCACACTCAGTGCCTGATCACCAGTTCAGTCACCACTGAAGAATCTGAGATAACCACCCCGCAGGGAATGATTAGTCCTAATTGTTGGCAATTAGAATAGAGTTCCAGCTCACTTCATGAAGTGTTTGGATATTAATCCTTAGGATGTTTTCACAAGGGAAGAACGTGAGTAAATTCAGAGGTTAACTGGAAATTCTGGGACACGTTCTGCCTTCAGTTCTTCCACTCTTTGGGAAAAAAAAAAAAAAAAAATGCATGCATATTTTCTGTCAGAATTCGGATGCTCTGCATATAAATATCTGTTCCCAGCCTGGAAGAATCTTTCTGAGCAGCAGAAAATGTCAACCTGAGCAAAACAGGCACGGTAGCAATGACAGTGTGGATGTGGCACTTGGGGACATGGGCTGGTGGTGGCCCTGGCAGGGCTGGGGTAAAGTTATACTCAATGATCATAAAAAAAAAAGTCTCTCCCAACCAAAAAAAAAAATTCCATGATTGTGGGAACACACAAAGATGGCTGAAGAACCTACAGAATGTTTTTATTTCAGCTGTGGGAAGGGATTGCAATTTCAGAAAACCCACGAGAAACCAGATCTGAACTCCTGCTTTTTCAGGGGCTTGGAATTGTTCAAATTATAACAAATGGTTAAAGCTCAGGAACAATCACAGCCATAAAAGCTCAGGTTGTGCAGATGAAAATCAATGTTAACATTTTCCCAGCCAAGCCTCAACAGGACTAAAGAGGAGTGAGTGGAGCAGTTATTACTTAGCTGATTTCCAGGGCTCTGTGATTATCCAGGAGGGAGTTAGTGATACAGGCTATTGAAAATTTACCACCAGGCCTCCCAGTGCTGGCTCTGTTCAAACACATAATGGAGACAGCTGATGTTTACCAGCTCAGCTCAGGAAAAGAGCTGGGCTTTAAATGCTCAGGAAGGATAAAAGGATGAGACTTGGTTCATTTAAGTGCTGCTGTCACTGCCTGGCCACGGTTGCTTTGCAATGCCCCCGTTTTCATTAACTCACACAGAAATCAGCAGAACCCTTTTTGGGTTTGTTTTCATCACTCAAGCAGCAGAAAGAACAACGGGCATTTCCTTGTAGGCAATAAGTGTGCGTATTTTTAACAAATTTATGTTCATTAAGCTGGAGCAGCCAAAACTTACAGGCACTCTTTGGCTCAGGCTGGAGCAGGAGAAGAGCAGGGAGCCCAGCAGCAGCAGCAGGGTGACCCTGGCAGTGATGGAGAGCAGCCCAGCCCAGCCAGACATGGCCACCAGCCTGAAACGCAAAGCAAAACAAACCCATCAGTATTTGGGAGCCATTTTCACAGGTTTCAGGGCTCTTTACACAACATTTTGTCACCCAGCATGGGCTCGGGGGGTGTGACATGGCAGGCAGGCAACACCTCCAGGTGTGACACGGGGCTGCTGGGGGGGACCAGGCTCTCTGCTAATGGGGTTTGTGACAGGTAATGCCAAGCACCTGATTCTGAGCCCACAGGGGATAATATTTCTCTTGGAAAAATATGAGGAGACATGCAAGACTTGTTTAAAATCACCGTGTCAGTGCCGTGGATGACAACTGCAGGGGAAAAATAAAAAGCAGTGCAATCCTGTGAAGGCTTTTTCTGCCTGTGCCTCATTCTGAGCTGTGTTAATTCAAATTAAACAAAACTACCAGCTGTCCAAGGATCAGGGGTTTACCTAATCCATATGTAGGTTTTTCTGGAGGAAAACAACATTTTGCAGAGGGCAGCAAGGTTCCCTTGGTGGTTCCTGCAGCTCAAGGCTTTCCCTGCTGCTCCCAGGAAAGCCGTGGGGCTGTGGCACAGAACCACCCCGAGTGACCACCGAGCTCCTGCTGCAGCACCGAGGGCACAAACAAAAAGTTTTGGTGCTGTGGGTGCCCCCAGTGCCAGGCTGGGCTCAGGATCCAGCCCCAGCTCAGGAGAGCAGCACACAGGCTGCACAAGTGTTGCCTTTGATTGGCTCTAAATTTACACTGCTGCTAAATTAAACTAAATGAGGTCTTTTGGAAGAAGATGGGACTGATTAGTTCCGTTCAAACACTCCTTCATTACTCATCCCTCCATCAAGTCTGCTCCTACTCCCATCCAGGTTTTGAAGAATTTCCTCCCCTACACACAGTCCGAAATATCTTGCCCTGCTGTCCATCAGAGAGAAGAGGTTTTTTTTTTTTTCCCTCCTCGAAGCCACCACTTTGTGTGCCACAAAGCAGAAAATCTGCTCACGGCAGCACCCAGCAGCAGCTCCTGCCACCACAGAGCCTCTGTCCCCAGAAACCTTCAGGGACAGGGAGGGAAATCTCCTCTCCTTCCACCCTTCCACCCGTGCCTTGTCTCTCCATTTTGGTATTTCTCCCTCTCCCTGCTTGTTTTTTTTTGCCAGAAAAAGAAAAAGCAACCTGTTAGCAAATGACACAGAAGGAGAGGCACTTACACTCGGTGACTTTGAGGAAAAAGAAACGCTTTCTTTACATTTTATGTTTATTTCTAGAATTTTAACAGTGACCATGGATTGGACAGTGAGGATAATACCCTCTGACCTCATAGGTCCCACTAACAGTCCATCAATTTTCTTTTCCTCCAAAGAGGAATGCAAAACATTCATTGTTTACAAGAACAGAGTGTGAGAAACTGTAAAAATTATCTGTTAATTATCAGAAGGTTGAACACAAGGGCAACAGCAACCCACCACATCCCCCTGGTCGGGATGGGCAGAGCAGGGAGCAGAGGTAACCACATCCCAGGTATTCCTGCATCCTCCAAAATCTCCTGAGCCAGGGCCTTCCTGAACAGCAGCCTCCACCTCTGAGCCACCTCTACCACATTTATGGATTTTTTTTTTTTTTCCCATTAATTGGTTTTGGAACAGATCTGGATTTCTGCCACCCACAGCATCCCTGAGCAATGAGATTCCCTGCTTGACTCACACAGTGCAGGAAAGCATCACCTCCCATTTCCTCCTTCCTCCTCGTTTCTAAAGGGTCAAAGAACCACCCCAAGGACCCACCAGCCCTTATTAAACCACAGCTGGAGTAGAAGAAAAACTCCCTATATTCATAAATTAACCTGTGGCCAGAACTTCCATCTCTCTCCTGGGACATGGCCAAGCAAAGCCAGGCTTAAACCAACCCCCAGAGCTCAGGGCACAGCTCAAACTCCCCCTGCTCCCAGATCTTCATCTTCATGTCCTTCTGGACAGTGCCACAGTCATGATCTCAGCCCAGGGTGACCACAACACACAGTTCCCTCTCATCTCAGAACAAACTGCTGCTTTTTACACAGGAAACGGGTTTTCAGGTTTGGTTGAGTTGTTGCTTTTTTTTTTTTTTTTTTCAGTTATAAAACAAGTAGCAAAACTGGAATAATGAAAAATAGATGCATCCTTCAAACTTTATCTGCAAGCCTGGAAATAAAAAGAAGGGGGGGGGGAAAAAAAAAACGAGAAAGAAAAAGAAAAATTCAACAAAGCAGTGGCTGAAAGCAAACGCACACTCCCAATAAAAATAGAGCTCACGTGTAAGAGGAGGCTGGTAGCAAATGACAGCACAGCCTCTTTCAAGCCTCCAGCCTCCTGCCTGCCTGGCAGATGACATCTGCACAACAATTAGCACTTTGCCTCGCTCCCAGGTAGGCAGGAGGAGCCAGCCCGGGCTCTGGGGCTGCTGCAGAGCACAGGCTGGCACCTCCTCACTGCCACTCTCAGAGGGCAGGACAGGAGCTCCACGTGCAATGCTCGTGGTGACCCCACCTGCACGGGGAATTTTATTGGGATTTGAGGGCATCTTTGGTGACTGAGAAAGCCACAAAATTCCCCTTGTGCAGAGTGGAGGGGCTGATTTTTTTTTTTCCTGAATGATCCTTTTTTTTGTCAAACAAAATCAGGTACTAGGCAAAGAGCAAAGGATCAGGCTCTGAGAAATGTCCTTGCTGTCACAGGAGGAGATGCTGGCTGGGAGGTTCTGCTCCACAGCTCCAGAAATCCCCGTTGGAAACAACAGCCAGGAGTTGTGCTCCCCATTAGCAGGGACATTTGCAGTGATGGCAGAGCTGTGCCCAGGGAGCTGCAGAGTCACAGGTGACAGCTCAGAGAGGGCCACAGAGAGCAGCACATGTCATTAATGCTGGGAGAGCAGCACATGTCATTAATGCTGCTGCTGGCAGGGCTCTGTGCCCACGCTGCCTGTCCTGTGATCCAGCAGATCTGCTGGATCCTCCTCTGAATTCGGAGCTGCTGCTGCTCCAGGACAGCACACAGACATCCCAGAGCTCCTCAGCATCAGCCTCTGGCTTTGCAGCCAGCTGGAAGCAGAATGATGAATGACTGAGGTTGGAGGAGAATTCCAAACCCATCCAGTCCCAGCTGTGCCCCATCCCCACCTTGTCCCTGCCACCTCCAGGAATTCCTGGGACACCTCCAGGGATGGGGATCCAACCCTCCCTGGGCACTTCCAGTCCCTGCCCACCCTTTCCATGGGGAAATTTTCCCTAAAATCCACCCTGAGCTCCCCTGGCCCAGCCTGAGGCCGTTCCCTCTCCTCCTGTCCCTGTTCCCTGTTCCCAGATCCCAAATCCCCCCGGCTGTCCCCTCCTGTCAGGGAGTTGTGCAGAGCCACAAGGGCCCCCCTGAGCCTCCTTTTCTCCAGGCTGAGCCCCTTCCCAGCTCCCTCAGGGATTCTCCAGCCCCTTCCCAGCTCCCTCAGGAATTCTCCAGCCCCTTCCCAGCTCCCTCAGGGATTCTCCAGCCCCTTCCCAGCTCCATCCCTGCCCTGGACTCTCTCCAGCCCCTCTGTGATTTCCTTGCCACCAGAGCTCAGACCTGGACACAGGATTGGTGTCCCCCAGCACAGAGGACAGTCCTGTCACTGTCCTGGTCTTGCTGCTGATACAAAAATACCAATTATCTCTAAGAATAAACAATAACAATATTTATGAAAACTCCTTGTTTTCATCTAGGCATGACCCGAGGGAGCAGGATCTCTATTGCAGCCTTGCAAACTGCCTTTAATTAAAAAAAAAATCAATTAATTCAGGCCAGGTTTCCACACGGCCACCCCTGGCTGAGATGACAATGCACAAAGTTTGCCTTCCAGCACAAACCATGGCACAGCTCCCAGGCTGGGGACAGGGCAGGGATGGGAACCCTCGAGGAGCACAGCCCTGGCACCTCCAGCTGAACCATGGCACAAACCAGGCTGGCACTCACAGCCTCTGTGGCTCAAGGAGAAGTTTCCTGGGCAACAGCAGCTCAGGGAATGATCTCCAGCCAGCCCTGCACAAGGCTGAGAGATTGGAGAGGCTCTCAGCACAATGACACAGAGCTGAGATCCCCTTCACACACAATGTCCTTCTGATGGTGGCATCAGTGTGACAGGCTGAGTGATGGGCAGTGCCACGGAGAAAGAGAAGGAAATTTAGCTGACCTGACCTGCAATGTCCCTCCTCTGAGCAGGAGGGTGCCCAGGTGTGTGAGGAGCACTCAAGTGCTGCAGACACCTTGGGAGATGCTGTGAGCTGCCCCTGCTCCATGACTGGACTGTGCACCAACAGGAGAAAGGAGGTTTGGAGCTGAAATCCAGCCTTGCCTAGGAGAAACAGCTTCTGGGCAAAGAGAGGATCATTGGGAGGCCACAGAGGATTATTGGGAAGTCACAGAGGATGACTGGGAGGCCACAGAGGATCACTGGAAGTCACAGAGGATTTTTGGGAAGTCACAGAGGATCATTGGGAAGTCACAGATCAATCCCCCTCCCCAGTCAGCAGCTGGGTCTGCACAGCCCTGTGCTGTCAAGCAGGACAATCTGCACTCCCCCATCACCTGAGGTCAATGCCTGGGATGATTTCAGCAGCTCTGCTCCTCCAGGTGATGCTTTCAGTTTTAGCTTTCATATTTTCCAGATTCTGTACTGCACTAGGATATAACTCTGAACTCCATATAAAGTGTTCCAAGCTCTCCTCCCAGCTCAGGCACACAGAACAATCCTTTTCCAGCCCCACAACCAAGGACAGCTGCAGCTCCAGCCCCAAAAAGTGCAAACAGGGAATTGAGGAGAGAATCTGGGAGGATGGGACTGCAAAACCTAGAGCTGGAATTGGACAATGAACTCCAAGGTGGGAATGGACCAAAACTGATAAAAGTGTGAAAACTCGTGACTCTGAGTCCATCTTGGGTGTAGCCACGGCCAGGCTCTTGCACTGCCCAGGATGAAATTAATAAATTTTAATAAATTCATTCATAAATTAACGAATTTTCATAAATCCCTGCTTTATTCCTTTAACATTGCCCAGGTTCTGTTCCAGGCAGCCTCTCCAGGCATCCCCATGCCTCCACTGGGTATCCCCAGCCCACTGCAGTGAGAGCCCCAAGCCCTGCCAGAAGGTCCCACCTGGGCACCAAGGCCAGGGTAAGGCAGCCCAGGGAGGTTTTGTTGTTTGCAAGCACCTTCCCACCTCCAGGATCTCAGTGGAGAGGGTGCAGCTGCCATGCAGGCCATTCCATTCATGTCTCTTATGAAATTGCCTTTAAAAAACATTTATTCTCCTTGCTTGCTCCTCACCATTTACTCCCACCAGGACTCTGCTCTGGCGTGTTAAAAACACTCCCACACAAAGGGAAAAGTTGTGGGAACACCTTCTTGCTGCCTACAGAGAACCCACACAGCAAGGCAGGCTTTGAGGTTTGCAGGAATAAACTGGGCTGGCTGGGCTCAGCCTGAGCAGCTCCTGCAGCAGAAACTCCCATTCCAAACTGGAACCAGCCCACAGCAGGGAACTGTGACAGGGCACAGGCTGGAGGGACAGGATAAGCACAGCACAAACACGTGTTTACAGAGCTTGGCATGCACCAAACCTTTGTAACAACTGCAAACAAATAATACCAATAAATATTAATAAGGCCTGCAGGCTACCTGTGCAGCCATCAGCTCACATCAGCCCCTGGAGCAGCAGCTTGGCCATGACACCACCCAGGGGCCAGGAGCAGGGCAGGGATGATCCAGCAGTGCCAGGGCACAGCTCCTGGCACCAGCAGCTTCACCAGCACTGCCACAGCTCCCCCAAGAGCAGAGCAGGGAGTTCTTGTGTCCATCACTTGGACAAAGCCAGAATCTCCCTTTCTACCCAGCCACAGCAACCCCGACCCTGCTGCTTGTACTGGGAATCGTTTAGTCTGTCATTTCAATCGACTTAATGAATTGGTTCAGCAGGCTGCAGTCACACAAAACGCTGCTCTCCAGAGGGGAGGAGCACAGCTTTGTGCCTGGGGGGTTGCAAGGCTCAGCAGGGCTGCCCTCACCCTGCCCACCCCTCTTAGGAGCCCTGGCACAAGGGGGTCACACCTCAGTCCCCAATTCCAGCATCCCTGAGACCCTCCATGAGACACACAGACTGCTGAGCCCAGGCTGGGGGATCTTCTCTGCCAGCACAGTGTGCCTCAGAGATCAGAGGCTGAATTTATCATTTATTATTTATCAGCAGAGCATCTATCTGAATTTCTGGCAGGGCTCTGCACCACATGACACTGGTGCTCCTCTGAGCCATGGGGCTGGCAGGGACCTCTGAGCCCACACCAGAGCCCTGATTTGCACCAATTTAGGGTTTTAGGAGTTGCCTGGAGATGAGAGAAGTGCAGGGACCCTCAGGACAAACATTTTTCTGTAAGCTGTCACACTGCCTGTCCTGAAACAGCTTTCCCCTTCCTCCTCACCTCCCCACCACCCCAAACCCCAGCCAAAAACCACCTCTCATCCTGCCTGTACCTATTCCCTCCTCCCACTCCTGGCTGCAATTTCCCAGGCACAGCACATCCAATAAGTGATGATTTCTGCCCCCCTTTCCTGCAGTTCCTATTTGCAAGGTGACACCTTGCCTCACACCATCCCAGGAGTCTGCCAGCATTCCGGGTGTTTTTATCCCCTCTGCTTTCCCAAGCCTGGAGAATCTAACAGGCAAGAAAGCACAAACAAGGTCCCAGAGAACCCTGATGTCCCACTGCAGCTGGGCCCAGGAGTTGCCAAAAATTTAACTGGCTTATTCCCAGCCTCTCTGGAAACAGCTTTTTGTACTTTCCAAGTTCCTGCTGTTCACCCGTGGCACTCACAGGGAATAACAACCTCCTTCCCCTGTCAGATGCCTGCTTCCCTGTAAAGAAACTCAATTAAGAGGTTAAGAAACCATGCAAAATTCCTGCTCAGTGTTACAGAAACCCAGCAGCACTCCCACCACTCTGCCTGCCCAGTACAACCATCCCTGCCCAGGGCTGTATCTGCCAGCCAGGACCCTCCCTGCCAGCCCCAGCTCAGCCTGGAGCTTTCCCGTGGGGATTTTCAAGCCAAGGAAAACCCCCTGCCCTCCCTGCAGAGCACCTGGCACAGAGGTGCCCCAACAGTGGGCACACAAAGGACTCCTCCAGCTGCCCTGCTGATCCACCAGGAGCCATGAGCTTTATGGAAAACGCATTTTCTCACCTCTCCACAGAGCACCAGGTGGTGGTGACAGCTCTGACTCCCTGTGACAACCCAGGGGACAGGGAGCAGCAGGGAGCAGGATGGCACACGGGCAGCAAACACGGGGCTCTGGAGTAAAAGGGCACAGCAGCTCGTGGATGGACTGCAGGGGATGCCTGCTTGGATGTCCAGCCCTGGCTCAGCTCCCACACACTTCCAGTTTTGTGGCAAGCTCCCAGTTAAAAAGGCAGAGGCCACTGGGATCCATCTCGTGGGTCAAACCCAGTGAGGAGCTGCCAGAAACCAAATCCTGGAACAAAGCCCTAGCAAGCCAATCTCAAACCTTGAAGGGGAATAAGGAGTTCTCTGGGGATGAACACAACCTGCTGCCACACAGGCTCCCTCAGCACCAGTCCTGGCTTTGTCCTCAGCACCAGTCCTGGCTTTGTCCCCAGTCCCTGCATCAATCCAGACACAGCAATGCCCACGCTGGGGCTCAGCTGCTCCACGAAGGTTAAAACCAAGGCTGCTTCCACTGGGCTCAGCAGCAACATCTTCCTGTGCTTGGATGAAAAGCTTGATGTAAGTTTGTTTTTTTTTCCTCCCTGCACTGGTCCTTTCACAGTGGTTGCAGAGAATGACTTTGTTAAGCAATTAAAGAAGCTCTGGGACAGGAATGATCACAAAGGGAGAGCTGCCAGTCCCATCATCCAGAAGTGACTCTTGGGTGGTTGCCATTCCTCTATCCAGGCATTTCCCACCCAGATTGAAAAGCAACTCTTGCTCCCCAAGCATCAAAGCTTCCCTAGGACAAAACCAAAGCAGAACAGCAGCCACTGCAGGCAGCATTCCTTCAGCAGGGCTTTTCCTAAGGAAATTTAAATTAAAACCAGCCCCAAGGGCTGCAAATGCAGAAGCAAATGCACAGACACAGAAAACTGAAAGAGAACATAATTCCTTCCCTCTCCTGTTCTTCATCTGCCACCCCTACTTTGGGGAATGGTTTGTTGCCTTTTAGAGCTATTTAAATGTTACTTGCAGCAATGTATGGAGAAAACAGTTGAAAGGTGATGGTGCAGCATTCTTTTTAATGAAACAATCCCTCAGGCACCAGGGAATGGCTCCAGTGAAGCCCAGGACCCTGCAGGTCTGTCTCCTCGGGGGGAGATGCTGCTCCCACTCCTCCAGGAGAGCAGAAGGTGTCCCAGGCCCCTCTGCAGCTCTGTAATCAGATGGCCCAGAGCTTCTGCAGGGTTTGTGTCCTCCCTGCTGCCATCCTGGAGTTTTGCCTCATCAGCCTCTAAGCAGAGCTTTGATCCCCCCAAGCCACTCCAGGATCTTCTTTCTTTCTGCTGCCCAAACATGAAGGATGTGGAACTGGAGCTCCCCAGCTTCAGAGGGGAGACTTTGATGTGGCACTGTGGATCTGAGATCCCTCTGGTCTCTTCAAACAGCAGCGGAGCCACAGCTTGTGATCCGTGCAAAAGAGCATTTTCCTTGGGGAACGGAAAATGCCAGCACTCATCTCCACCTTGTCATGGCACAACAGGCTTCAGCAGTGCTTCAAAGAGCTCCTCAGCCTTAAATCCTGATAAAATGTTGGCTGAGTGGAGAACCTGTCTGTGAATGTCTCGTGAATCCCAGCAGAGGTTATGAAGCAGCTTTTGTGTGAATGCCTGCAGCAGCACAGGGCTCCTCTCACAGGGACACAGAACTGATGGGTTATGGGCACAGAACTGAGGAGGAAATAAAGCTGCCCCCATGCCCAGGCTCCCTGCTCACTCAGGAGCCCACTTCAGCTCCATCCCACTGCCCTCAGCCACAGCACTCCAAAACCTGTGCTGAGGAAGGAGGAGAACAGAGATGTGGCCAGGACTGAGTGGGTTTCCTCCCTGTTCCCTTCCAAGGGACAATCACTCTGTTTTTAACCTCAGTACCTTCCAGTCAATGCACTGCTTCTCAGCTCAGAGCAACAGCACGAGATGCAGACATTCAGGAGGAAAATCCTTTTGAAAGAGCCACTTCATGGACCGGCATCTCTCAATAGCTGAGCAGCTCCACAGAGGGTTCTTCCTTTGACAGTGCTGGCTGTCACTGTCCCTGCTGCCTCTGCAAACACCCAAGGACACAGGGACCTTCACTCTGCAGGTCTTGGTGTTTGCTGGAGGGTGACTGGCAAAGCCAAGAGCTCAATATCTGCTGTTCCCACCCTCAGCTCTGATCCAAGCTGCACCTGCAGCACCTTCCCCTCTGCTGTCACACACCAGAACATCCTGAGCAGCTGCCTGAGCATCCTGGCGGTGCCACGGCAGGTGGGGACGTGGCACATCCACCACAGCTCTGCCAAACCACGTCTGTGCTTCTGCCAGGATGGCCACAGAGCCCAGCTGTCCCCTCCTGCACACAGATTTGAGCCCCAGCTATTCTCCATCCATCAGCTGCCAGCTCAATGAAGCTGCTCCGCGAATCCAGGCTGTTCCAGTGACTTCCAGTCACATGTCACATGTCCAGACAAGTTTTGGCAGCGACCCCAGTGAGGGAGTGAGAAATCTCCACACACCCAGAGGCAGGCAGGGGCAGCTCCTCACATGTCAAAGGGAGCAGCAGTGGGAACAGGCTGCATATGTTTTCTGAGGCAAGGACCCTGTCATTTATGGAACAAACGGTACATTTATTGTGCTATTCAGGAAGAAATAATAATTACACTGGCCTCCAGTCTCCAGCTCTTTTAAGTCTCTACTTAAAGAAAGAGCAAAAAAAAAGACCAAAGCAAACGAGGCTTCCACAAAACCCTCTGAACTGGCTTTTAGCTGCTGGACAAAACGTGGCAGCAGGAACTGCTCTGCATTGTCTGCTCCTGTTTCATAACGGCCCTGCAGGCAAAGAGCAGGAGCAAAGCCCTGCTCGGGTGCTGGAGCTGCCCTGACCTCACCATCGTGCTCCAGGTGTGTTCCAGCTGTGCTCCAGGTGTGCCTGGCTGCCCTGGCACATGCTTGTTCATCCCAGGGCAAGGAGCCAGCCCAGGCACCTGTGATGCCATGATGATTTTTTTGCCTTTTCTTTTATACATCTTTTATGTATTCTCAGTGCCCTTAACGTGCAGATTTGTAATTCCCTAAGTCTGATAATTTAACATAAACCTGGCATCCTGTTAGGCCAGAAAAGCAAACATCCTAAAGGCTTCCCAGTTGGAAAGCCCCACGTTGTCTTGAGAAACCAAGTTCCCCTCCAAAATACATCCTCCAAATTAAAATTAAAATTAGGCCCATCTAGAGAGGAATACTTTGAAATATGGAGATATCACACTACTCATTCAAGCCTCTCATTGAGGTATCTTTGCTAAATATGCTAATGTGCAAGGTCTGTAAATTGTACATGTGATTTGCCATGTATTTTGTATTTTGGGGTGTTCCACCTTGGCAAAGATCCTTATTAAACACCGAGATAAAAACCCTTTATCCCCTAACTGTGTCTGGCTCTTCATTTTAAGACCAAGGAAAAGGCATCACTTGGGCACTCTGCATGCCCTAGGGCATGGAACATCAACACTCAGAGCTCCAGGGTGATCTCCCAGGAACTCACTCCCTGCACACAATAATTCTCTGTCTCATCAGGCACTCAGCCCTGCTTTGGTGGAGATTTACTGAGAGGTTTTTTTTTTTCCTCTTGGAAGCAATAATAGATGGACAGCAGGAAAGGGAAGATATTAATGAACAAGTAATCATTCCCAAAGTTGCAAATAGGAGCGATTCCTCACCCTGAGACAACCCTGGAAAACAAGATTAAAATGCTTAGGGGACATATTCTGAAAACTGCAGGTAATAGAACAGATAAAATGTATTTACACTATCTCACAGGGGACATGTACTTTTTATTCTGCTGAGGAATGTAATATTCTGCTCCTCATTGCAGAGCTAAAAGGGTGTCCTAAAAAAAGGAACTTAACAAAGCGTTTTTAATGGCAGCTGGGTCTGGTTCCAGAACACAGGTTCTGCTCTGCCCCACAGAACCACAAGCAGCATTAAAAATCCAGCAAAAAACACCATTATCACCCAGCTGAAGGGAGGCTGGGGTGGCAGGGGGTCAAAGGAGGAGGAGGAAGGGGAGGAGGAGGAAGAGGCACATCCTCGTGCCTTCCTCCCCGTCCCAGCCCTGCCAGCTCACAGCACCATTATCACCCAGCAGAAGGGAGGATGGGATGGCAGGGGGGTCAAAGGAGGAGGAAGAGGAGGAAGAGGCACATCCTCGTGCCTTCCTCCCCGTCCCAGCCCTGCCAGCTCACAGCACCATTATCACCCAGCAGAAGGGAGGATGGGATGGCAGGGGGGTCAAAGGAGGAGGAGGAAGGGGAAGAGGAGGAAGAGGCACATCCTCCTGCCTTCCTCCCCGTCCCAGCACTACAGAGCCACGGCTACCAGCACACAGCACTGTTATCACCCAGCAGAAGGGAGGATGGGGTGGCAGGGGGGTCAAAGCAATGCTCCTTGTGCTGATGTTGCTAAGAGGATGAGGAAGAGGAGGAGGCACATCCTCGTGCCTTCCTCCCCATCTCAGCCCTGCCAGCACACAGCACCATTATCACCCAGCAGAAGGGAGGATGGGATGGCAGGGGGTCAAAGCCACCCTCCCTGCTGATGTTCCCTAAGAGGAGGAGGATGAGGAGGCACATCCTCGTGCCTTCCTCCCCGTCCCAGCCCTGCCAGCTCTCAGCCTGTGCCTCCAGTAGCCGCCAGCAGAAACAATTTGTCATGTGTCAGATCAAATCAACTCTTCCGAGGCCACGGTGCTCCCTGCAGCAGGCGGCTGCCAAACTCCAGAGGAGGAATTCAAGGAAAATGAGCTGCCACTGCCAGCCCCCAGTGCTGGTGGAGCCCAGCACACGCCAGTGGTGAGACATCAGCACCCCCAGGCAGGCAGCCACCGGCAGGAACAAGGATTTGGTGTTTCAATTATCATCCAGAAACTGCACAGCACCTCGCTGGTGCCAGGGAGGCCTGGGATCTGTCAAGTGGCTGCAATGGATTATCACTTGTCTGAGTAATCTTCTTCCCTCCCAGCCAGCACATGCTCTCCTGAATTCCCTCACACTGAACTACAGGTTACTAATTTTTCCTTTTAAATAGTCCTAGAGACTTTTTTTTTATTCATTCCCAAGCACCACTGCAGTTTCCATGCATTGGGTTTGTGCCCTTGCCTTGGGGCCTCTCTCAGGTTCTGTTTGCTGCACAGTCCTGCAAGAGCCACTAAAGCACAGGGCTGGGCATGTCCTTATCTGTGATCCTGCTGGGCAGAACAAACCCCTAAAACTGCAGTGGGCACTCCTGCCAGAATAAACCATGCCAGCAGTCCTGTGAGGATCCCAAATTGCTCACCTGCTCCTGCCAAGACCAGGCTCAAGCACTCCCTGGTCTGCACAGAGGGCACTTCCCTCAGCCCAGGGCACAGCTGCTGGCTCCAGATGTTCCAGATGTGGGCTACATCTGGGAGCAGTCACCTGAGCCCTGCCATAGGCAGGAAAGCCACTCCTTCTATAGATGATGGACAATGGCTCCAGAAAAGTGAGTCTGCAAGAGGCCCGAGGTTCCTGGCTGGACAGAGATTAGTTTATGGCAAAGAGAAAGGCAGGAGGTGCAAAGGAAGCACAGGAGAAGCTGCAGGTGTTGCTTCAAGTCACCAGAAAGCAAATCCCTGCCCCAAACCCCAGCAGCACAACCTCAGCAGTGCCTATCAACAAACAGAGGTGACAAAATGGGAAATCTGGCAGCCTAAAGCAGGGAACAAAGGGAGGACAGGGAATCAGGCATGGGGCATTCCCCTGGCATTAGCAGGGCCAGCACAAACCTCAGCTGTGTGGGGCTTTTCCAGTTTATTTAAAGAGCATCTGGTGCCTGATGATGAGTTATATTTAAACTTCTTTTTATCTGTAGCAGGACTCCTGCCCAGCCATGGGGACTGGCACAGGATCCCATCCATTGTTGCAGGAGCCTCTCACCCAGCTCAGAACACAAGACTGAGCCAGCCCAGCACCAGGAGAGCTGGGCAGGATCCCCAGCACTGCTTCCAGCAAGGAGCAAGCACAGGCTGTGCCTGGAGTGAGGGAAGTGTTACACCAAGATCCCAGCGAGGAGGAGGAGGGTGCAGACTCCAGTCTGTCATGTACAGAGATGCTTTCCAGGCACTTCCAGCTGCACAGACATCAGCAGCCAGGCTCCCACAGCATCCCAGCCTTTGCAGGCTCCAGTTTGCAGCCAGCAGCTCTCTGGACTGTGATCCAGGGTGGATCAGGGGTGGAAAGCAGAGCCAGCTCCAGGCACAGCCCTTGCCCCCAGCCTTTGAAGGCAGGTTAAACAGGCAAAGCTTCAGGCATCAACCCAGGACATGGCTTGAACTCACATCTCTGAATGGAGCCTCTTGCTCTGAAAAATTCATGCTTTTTTCAGCTCTCTGCCTTTGAGAGATTTCAGAGAGAATCAAAGGGCTGGAGTGCAGTGGGAGTCACACTCACATCGGGTTCCTCAGCAAACTCTGGTTCTGAGCAATGGAAAATTCTCCAGACACCTGGAGGAAACCAAACCTGCCTGAGCCACCCCATCTCAGCCTGCTGCTCAAATCTGAACGAAGGAGCCCATTCACACACCACTGACAAATGTCTTTACCCAGGAACATTGTCCAAGTGCCACGCTGTGAGCACGAGGATGGTTCCCAGAACCTCCTGCTGGCCTGGAACTCTTCCCCACACACACTCTGTACTTGCTTACCCCACACTTGCTGGGAGAAAAGAACAAAATGCACTCCAGAGCCACGTGCTGATTCCTGATTGGAGCACAAGCATGGCAAAACCACCATTTTCCCTTCCTTTTCCAAAGCTGGCACATGCCATGTCCAGCTCCCAGAGACAGGAACCTCACACCCAGCCCTTCTGTTGTGTCAGCCTCAGGAGGGCCCATCTGGAGGAGCCATCACACACTGGGTACCGACACAGCTTTCCAAACTACCTCCAGAACTTGCTGAAGCACTTGGATCACCCACGGCTCCTGCTGGAAATTTTCCACAGTGTAACAGTTTATTCTGTGGGCAGGAAGAGAGCAAGAAAATTAATTAAAGGCAGAGTAAGAAGAAAATACTCCTCCTGAAGTGAGTTAACTACACTAAAGCAGCAGTTGTGAGCAGGCCAAGTCCATTTTAAGGGCTATACATTTTCTCTTCCACAGTCTTGAAAAGGGAAATGAAGAGACTTTGTTCTGCATGCACATTGTCCACCATTTGTTATTGTCTGTCTATTGATGCTTACTTGAGAAACAAAATTTAATTAAACCCCACAGTACTGCATCGCCTGCCTTTGAAATATGCCTGCATTAGTGGATCATTACAGTAAATGAAATACAGCTTCATATCGGATTTTTCAAATAACGGCCTAAAACTCTTACAAATTAAATCATACTCCTGCAGAGGGAAATTAAGAGACAGTGTTTTTTAGCAAGGGCAAAGAGATGTTTACAGATGAAGTCTGGAATGACACGTGGAGGCAGAGGTGCCACAGGGCTCCTCCAGACCTTGTTGGGAGGGTTCTGTGCACCACAAACTGGACAAGGAAAGAGCATGCACGTGGAAAGGGCAGTGTCCCCAACTCCCCAAGCATGTCAGCATTTCAGACGGGGTTTTGGGGTGTGCTGGCACAACCCAGAGAGGTGTTTGTGCATGGGGGAGAGCTCAGTGCAGCCTCCACGTCCTCTGCAAACCTGGCCAAAGCAGCAGCACCATGGAAGTGAAGCCTCGAAGCCCCGAGAGCCTGGACACCCGGTGGCCAAGGCCAGGGATGCAGGAAGGTGCTGCTGTGGCAGGATGGGAAACACATGCACAGGGAGGAGAAAAGCAACAGGAGCTTTGTTATCTCGGGGTAAGGCCAAGCACAGCCGGGTCAGGGAGCCAGTGTTGGGCACAGCAATGCCTGATGTGAGCACAGCAAAGCAAGTGAATATTGCATGAGCCTCACAGCTCTGGCTCCAAGAGATCTCCTCCTTAATCGCACCTGGGCTGATGCCAAGTGCTCTTTGAGGATTTATTTACTCCAAGAAATCATTTTCCCTAAATAAGAGGAGCCCATTAGGGCATCCTTCTTCACGTGAGCCTGGAAAAGGCTGAACCTGCAGCTCCTGGGGCCTCATCTCCATGGTGATGCATCAACACACACACACTGACTCCAGCAAGAAGGCAAACCTCCCCAAAAGGGAGAGGCTCAACATCCCCAAAAGGGAGAGGCTCAACATCCCCAAAAGGGAGAGGCTCAACATCCCCAAAAGGGAGAGGCTCAACATCCCCAAAAGGGAGAGGCTCAACATCCCCAAAAGGGAGAGGCTCAACATCCCCAAAAGGGAGAGGCTCAACATCCCCAAAAGGGAGAGGCTCAACATCCCCAAAAGGGAGAGGCTCAACATCCCCAAAAGGGAGAGGCTCAACATCCCCAAAAGGGAGAGGCTCAACATCCCCAAAAGGGAGAGGCTCAACATCCCCAGGGCAAGGCTGAAGGTGGCAGAGCTGTCCCCTGAGGAGCCCTGGCACAAGGTGTGCTGCAGGTGTTGGCAGGCAGGGCTCTGAGCAGCAGAGCATGTCTAGGAGCAGCTGGAAATAAAGAAAACCTTGCATTGGCACCTCTGGATCCATTTTATAGGAAAACAGCAGATTTCAAGCTGCTGCCATGCCAGGGAGAGCAACTGAGAGACAAGTTCCTGTAGTTCTCATCAGCCTGTGAATCAATTATTTATAGGAAGAAGGTTCAGCAAATAATCATGGATAGCTGTCAACTTGCAGCCCACGCAGAGCTTGCTGCTCTGTGAACCAGGGACTCCTCACCCCTGCATGGCACAGGATTAAAATCAGCAGCTGTGACACGAGGGGATCCAGCACAGCACAGCAACAACGAGCACTGGGACCCCAAGGCACCAACAGAACACGGCAAAAACCACACGGGGACATGGCCAAAAAAACACACGCGGGGACACAGAAAATACAGGCCAGGATCCATCCTAAAGGAAAAATCTGGTGGTAAAAGGGCACTGGGAGGGATGGAACGGGGGAACTGGGAGGGATGGAACGGGGGAACTGGCTGGGATCGAACGGGGGAAATGGCAGGGATCCAACGGGGGAACTGGCTGGGATCTAACGGGGGAACTGGCTGGGATCCGACGGGGGAAATGGCTGGGATCCAACGGGGGAACTGGCAGGGATCTAACGGGGGAACTGGCTGGGATCTAACGGGGGAACTGGCTGGGATCTAACGGGGGAACTGGCTGGGATCTAACGGGGGAAATGGCTGGGATCTAACGGGGGAAATGGCTGGGATCTAACGGGGGAACTGGCTGGGATCTAACGGGGGAACTGGCTGGGATCTAACGGGGGAACTGGCTGGGATCTAACAGGGCTGGCACGTGGAGCAGTGGGAAAGGAGACTGTGACAAGGCTCTGTGGGGCCACACTGTCCAAGGCAAGGCCAGCACAGCACTCAGGCACCATCCCAGTGCTCTCCTACCAAAGCCTCTACATCAACAACTGGGATCTGGGATCAACAACTCCCAGCCCCTCCCCTGCACACCCCCAAATCTCTCCCATCACAAGTTCTGGCTTTGTGCTTCCCAGGCCGGGGCAAAGCCTCTCCTGACCCTTCAGAGCAGCACAAGCACAGGGGAGCAATCTGTGCCACAATCACCAGGACAAGAGCAGGGCACACAGAGGTTAAAAACGAGCAGGCTTCACACTCCCAGGTATTGCAGGAAAGCTGCTCATCCTCTGAACACAGCCAGGATGAGCTCTGAGCATTTAAAACACAGCAGAGAGCTGCTCCCACCTTGCTGGAGGAAATCAAGGCAGTGGGATGTCCCATAGGGAGGAGGGGGAGCAGCACAGGCACCTCTGGAAGTGCCCTGTTCTGCAGTTCAAGGTTAAACACCTCCTTTGCACTCATTCCTCAATCTGCCTCTCTCTAAAGCTGCACCAGGTAATTAGAATCATTATAACTATTATTAGACCATAATATTATTATAGCATTTTTGCTACACTTGACATCTGTTGGCTGATAGATTTAACTGGTACATAAGAAATAACTGTGCAGAGATTTCTTGCAAATGAGCAGCAACACAGAAGACATTAAAGCATTCTGCGTTCAAAAACTTAATTTTATGGAAGTATGCTTGAAATAAAAATTCTAAAATTAAGTTAAACCTTTAAAACCTCTCGTTAAAGGAATTATTTGGGCTTAAAGTAGGCAACCATTTAAAAAATCCTGACTTTTATTTAGATGTTTAAAGGCATATACGTGGCTTGGTACATCCTTCAGATCAACACATGCATCATCTTCCCATCAATTCCAGAGATTTCTAAATCATCTTTCCATCTTCCTTGCCCTCTCTCTGCAGCAGGCACTTGAATTATTTGGGCAGAGCCTGACTGCATAGGGAACCAGTATAATCAGGCCTCTTACAACCTGCTGTCTGCAAATCCTACAGAATTATCAGCAAACACACATCTAGAATAAAATACAGCTTCCTGCAGCCCATGAAGCCCAGAGGGCTTTGCAAACTAGACTTGGGATGCAATTTATCCACCACTGAGATTCAGCTGCAATCCAGAGTGGAACACAACCCTTCCATCCATATTTAACTACAGCACACAGGCCCCTGGAGAACAGCGAGGAAGAATCCAACAGAAGCCATAGGAATGGTTTTGGGAGACTGAATTTTTTCCCCTGGAGCTGAAATTAGATCAGGACACCCACTGAGTTGGACTCAGTGATGCTTGTGGGTGCTTTCCAACTCAGAATATTCCATGATTCCATGACTCTACCATCAGCCATGGACCAGTACAGGAGAACAAAGAGGGCCCAGGGTCTCCATCCTGTTGATGGTGTCCCTGAAGCACAGCTGGAATGAACAGCTGGGCACCACAAGTTACCAGCCTGGAGAGGAGAAAGATGTCAACACCACAGGGGAATCTGTGTTGTCCTTAAATTTGGTAGGGCCCAAATTTCACCCCAAAGCTACCCACGTGCAAAGAAAGATGGAATAGCAGGTGGAGGAGCACTTGAGAAAATTCTAAAACTTCAGGCAGCTGAGCCCAGCAGCTCAGTACTCACAGAATTCAGGGAGGGCAGAGCTGCTCCTGCTTGGGCAGTGAAATTTATTTCAGCTCAAGTAACTGCTCTTGCTGAAGCATCACTGAGGTATCCTGCAACCACTCCCACCGTGACACACACTACTTAGGAATAAAAATGAGTGTCATTCATTTCTCCAGAGCAAGTAGTTTTATCTTTTCCAGAGAAGAGCAACCACACAAGGAACTTGGAATTGCTTGAGGAGAAAAATGTATTTTTGCTACCTTTGTCACATGCAGACAAACTCAGCTCTTACTGAGGAGAAGCAAAGGGGAGCAGGAGATGCTGGACACAACTTCCCCCATGCCCAGCCCACTGCTAAGTTTGCCTCAGAGCTGTGCCAGTCCCAGCAAGAAACCCCAGGTAAAGGATGTTCATGAAAGCTCTTAAAAATGACCTAAGCCTTCAGAAAGAGAGCACAATCCTCCCCTACAGAGACCTGCCCATCACACCCCTGACCAGCACAGAGCAGCTTTTTCTCTCTATCCATCTGATGTTTTCAAAAGCCACAGAAGCTGGGGCTGGGTGAGCTCACCTTAATGAGGCCCAGTGCTCATTATTAACTTAGGAAAAAAAAAAAAAAGAACAACCAAAGCAACTCCACCCCATGCACTTGAGGGGGTGGCTGTCAGCAATTCCCTGTCACCACAGGAGAAATCCCTGTCTATGGGCCCTGGGAGCTCAGGCCAGGTCTGCTTCTGTTCATCCTTTCCATTAATGGTTTGAACAACGGAAGAGAAGGCACTTCTATAAAACCTGAAAGGATGCCCAGGAGTTAAGAGCTGGAAGCACTCCGGAGGTCATGATCAGAATTGATAAACTGAAAAAAAAGTTCCCAAAACACCCACAAATCAATAGAAAGAAAATCAAGGAAAACAATGCAAAGAAATGCACTTGGAAACAGCACAAATAGAGATCAAGTACACAAACAAAACAAAAACCTCTTCAGGCAGAGGGAACCTGGGGAAAACGGGGGACCAGACTAAATGTGCCAGTGCTGTGGCACCAGAGCTCCAAAGAGCTGAACATCACTCTGTGATCCAGAACAGAAATTGCCCAGTTCTGGCCTCTGTGCTGGGTGTCACCTCTGAGTGACAGACTGACCAGAGGGTCTGGGCAGGCAGCAGAGCATTCAGCAGCACAGAAAATGCTGCCCCACACCAGCTGGGGAGAGGTTTCTCCATCCCTGCTCCCTCCAGGGCTGGTAGCAGCTCTCAGATTTTAAGAGCCAGCCATGGGGCTCCTCGTTCTATGAAGGCAAGAGACAAACTGGCAGCTCAGTTTGCTGCAAGGGGAAGTTAGATGAGCTGTCAGGCTCTCTGAGGACATTCCATCATCCTGGGCTTCCATCAATGCCCAGAGGGAACTTGAGGGAACAGATCATCCACCAGTGCCCAGCCTGGAGCTGAGGATCTCTCACCTGGCTCAGGACAGAGCCATGGACAACGAGGCTGTTCCAGCCCCACATTTCATTTTAGCATCCTCCATCTCCTCTCCTCCAGCAGTGCCAAAGCCAAATGAACAAATTCTCCTCTCCAAAATACAACAGAGCTCCTCACCCTGCTGAGGGGCACCCACACAAACACAGACCCAGCAACACCGTGACCATTTCCCCTTATCCCTCACAAATGAAGCTCAGCTCGTCAAGCTTCATTTGCAGCTCGCTGCTGCAGCAGAGAAACCAGCAGGGAATGGGATGCTGCCCTGCTTCCCTCCTGTCCCCCACCCCACACAGCAACTCTCTGAAGCCCACAAGGGCCATCACCCAGCCCTGCCCACCCCAGACACCCCAATTTGAGTTGTTGAACGCCACTGAAGCCATTGCCACAAGGTGTTACAAAGCAGCTGGTGCCAGCACAACACAGCTGCACCAAACCCAACCAGCAGAGCTTGGGAGAAATCCAGCAAGGGGGCAAAAGCTACAAATCTCATGCAAAAGCAGGGCTTAGCTCTCAGGAACATTAGAGATTTCCCAAAGACTCCGAGGGATTTGGGGTTTTGCTGAGCTGCCTCACGAACTGCAGCCAGGATGGATTTGACAAAGCCTCGGTGAGCAGGCTGTCTCCCTTTGCAGGGCTGCTTCCCAGAGATCCCCAGCCTTGTGTCACTTCCCACTTCAGGTGCTAAGAATATCTGAGTGTTCATAAAAAAAAATAGCAACCAGCTATTGAGAACATATCAACAAAGAGCTCGACAAATCTTAATTAAAGCTGATTCACCTCTCTCACGAGTGGAGCGTTGTTTCTCAGAAGAGAATGCTGAGTGTAAGAGCTGAGGTGGGTTATAAAAGCCACGGAGGAGTCGTAGCAGAGAGGATTAGCACATAGAAAGGATGACTGTTATCCCTAAATTTATCCCAATAATCCACCACCTCACAAATTCTCAAGGTATGGCTTCTGTGCTTTCAACCCCACCTGCCCAACCCAAGCAGAAGCAGACAGAGACAGGTTTGGGGGTGCTGGAGTTTTCCAGGTGTTTTATTGCTCAGGCTAAAGGAATTCTCATGTAAAAATGAAGATGATGGTGGCAGTAGCACCAGCCCTGCTCTTGTGCTGCTTCAGGACACAGGGACAACACTGCTGGTTCAAAGGCTGTCCTGACTGTTCACCAGCAATTGTTTCCAGCTGATTTCTTCCGAAGAATTGTATTTGTATCCCTTCACATTTAATAAATACATGGTCACACAGACAGCGGTCTCCAGGAACTCAAAACACTGCTCTCTCACCTCTGGTAGCTGGACTCCTACACTGAAGTTTCTGGGACAGTATTTTGGATATTTCCACCATAGAAATGCCCTAGAGGCTGCTGGAAAACAAAGCGGGCCCAGGCTGGGTCATTTTAAGGCAGGGTTGGGGGGAAGAAAAGAGAGAAAATTAGAAGTCCATCCCTTAACAATACTACTCCCAGAGAACAAATGAATTCGAACATCACAGAACACTGCGGCAGCACGTTCTGTAAATGACAGGGTGTGTCATCGTCTTCTAACGTCCTCTGGAGACTTATCTGCACTTAAAAGGTTCCTGCTGGGCTGTGCACGGAGCAGCCTCTTCCACAGACAGCTCCAGCACAGAAATGCCCCTGCAGATTCTGCTCCCTTGGCAGGCAAACTGAGCAGCAGCGGGGCAGGCAGCTCTGCCTCTGTGCCGCGCTTGGACTGGCTTAGTTCTAGCGGAAAAACACTGCAGAATTAGTAACTTGGACCTAAGAAATTGTGTCTACAGAACTTGGTGTAAACCCAGACCCTCCCGAGGTGGGCGGCAGCACAGCTCTGTTAAAGATCTCTCCCAATGCAAGCGTTAGTCAACCACTGAACTTAAACATTTTAAGGCAACATTCCAAACCGTGTTTATATACAAAATCCCATTTGCTCAGCGTTCCCTTCCCGGCCTTGTGCAACGCATCGTTTTACGAGTTCTTCAGCCAGAGAGCCATATGCAGGCTTGTACCAAAACAATTAAACCAGTTTTAAAACTCAGACCTCGTGTTACAGAGCGCACACCCTGAAGAAACAACCAATTTAATATCCCAGAGCTACTCCAGCACGTTTTTATTCCACAGCAGCCTGGGCACACAGCAGGCTGGAGCACACTCGTGCTCCAGGCAGGATTCAACTCTGCCCTTTGGAGGAAACTTACGTGTAAATATTTGTGTTTAAAACCCCACGGTTAAGGGATCCGTGTCCTGCCCTCAATGTGTGCCTTAGTGCCCGTCCCAGGGCCCGCGTTTGCGGTCGCTGTTGCAAACACGGGCAGGGACCTGTCCTGCCGGCCCAGGCCCGGCCGCTCTCAGCCCGGCAAGGCCTCACCGCCGGCTCCGCTCGCACGTGGGCAGCTCAGAGCAGGCAGCGGCCGGAGCCCACCGAGCCCGGAGCAGAGCTCTATCCCCGACCGCAGGCCCCCGACCCGGAGTCACGGCCCGGCCCTCACGGGGCTCCAGCAGCACCTCCCACCGCAACCCCCCCACACCGACTCACCGCTCCGCACTGCGCACGCTCCGCCCGGCCCAGCAGCCCCGCCCCCTGGGCCGCTCTGACCAATCAGCGCAGCTTTTGACCCTGCTCATCCCCTTGGCCCCGCCCCCAGGCCCGCTTTGACCAATCAGATTGGCCTCAATCTTGGCCACACCCCCTGGCCTGGTCTGTTCTGTAACGACCGCCTTTGGCCTCGCCCCCTGGCCTTGGCCCCGCCCATGCCCCGTGAGGCGGCAGCGCTGCCCCGGCCGGGCCGTGTCCCGGGCTGCGTTCGCCGGGCTCGGCTCAGCCGTGTGCCGTGTCTCGGATCGGTCTGAGCCTGAGCCGTGTCCTTTGTCCTGGGCCGGTCTGAGCCATGTCCCAGGTCTGGCCCTGGGCTGTGCTGGGCGGGCTCTGGCCTCCCTGGCTGTAGGAACGGCGTGTCCCGGGCAGCAGGCAGGATCCCTGCAGGATCTGTCCCTCAGGAAGGGACTGACGGGACTGCCTGGCTGGGGACGCCTCTCTGCATCGTGTTAGGAGAAATTCTGGAGGAATTTCCCCACGGAAAGGGTGGTCAGGCACTGGAACTGTCCAGGGAGGTTTGGATCCCCATCCCTGGTGGTGGCATTGAGTGCTCTGGGCTGGGGACAAGGTGGGGATATCTGGGATGGATGCTGGGGATCAGGAGGGAATATTCACAGTGATCAGGAGACACATCACATCCTCCCTGCCACAGGCTGCTTCACCACCCTGTTTATTTTTCACAGGTTTTGAGGAAGGTAGTGAGGTTTCAGGTAAATACAAGGGTGTAAATTCTCAGCCTTGGCACCCCTGGCTGATGCTGAAATGAGGTGAGAAAGTCAGAGAAGGCACAGGGAGCTCACTGGTCCCCTCACCTCATTCACTCAAAGCACTCTGCTGATTAAAATCATGCCAAAGCATTTCCCACCCCTCTCCCGACTGAGACTGAGTGATGGCACTGCAGAAATGATGGAAAATCGACAGCCACGAGCTGTGCAACCCTCCCTGGCAAGGGCTGGGCTGTGCCTGAGGAACAGGCCATGGGATCCACTGCACAGCAGCCAAAACCAATCTGCCAGCCCCAAAATTAAACCTGCAATGTTTAATTATCCAGTGAAAGATTCTCAGCGACATCAGGGGACCTGTCCCTGGGTCACTGTCCCCACAGGTTTGCTCACCCATGCTGAGTTTCACTGCTGGCACCCACAGAGATCCTGGAGGCAGGAGATTGACTGTAAGCAAATCTCAGCTCTCCATGCCAGTAATTGAATATTTTCAGTCTTTACAGGTTGGTTGTAAACATCTGGAAAACATAATCTGGAATCAAATCCCTCAAAGCCTGTCAGGAGTGCACCAGAGCTTTATTGATGCTTATGATTTTTGTTGGGGTTTATGGTTTCTCAGGCAGCTGCCTGGGTGTAACTGCTGGTCTTTGCTGTACTCCAGCCTCCTCCTTCTCCTTTTGGGCTCCACACACCAAGCCCAAGGCTGGCAGCCAGGCTGGACTGGGCTCTCTGCTTGCAGCCCAGGAGCCCCAAATGTCAGCTGGGGCACTGGGAAGAGGATTTTCTCCCTGCTTGTCTCAGGTTGCTGGCACAGCAGCCACCAGGGAGTTTGGGAAGCCTCACTGAGATGCTCAGTCCATCCAGAGAGGGGCACTGCTGCATCCCTGGGCAATCCCAACCAAATCCCACATCTGAAACACTATCAAAGAGATAAGAAAATACACTCTGCATATATTACCTTCTGCATCTCGAGTTCCTCTCTTTGGTCTGATGGGGTGGAAGGCTTTTTCCAAAGGTATTAGAGAAGATGGGTGTGAGAGAGTAATTTGGGACTGGGACTAATTTTTCATCAGTATACTTAAAGACAATCACAGCACTAGGAGGGAGGCCTAATTGTGGAGTTGTGTAATTAGTTTTTATGTCACTGCAATTATTCTGTTGGCTACATATAAAGAACATGGGAAAATGCAGCACTTAATTTTAAATCAAGACTTGATTCTCTTTTAGTAGGTAATTGATGTTGATCACATCACTTAGCAGCAACTATAAAATGTGCTATTTAGATTGTAAAAGGATGAAGAAAAGGACTAAGCAGATAGGTAATTGATGATTTGGTGGGAGGCAGCAGGAATCCTTCAGCTGGCTCTGCTTGCAGCTGCTCCTGGGCTTCATTAGTGCCAAGGGTGTTAATGAGCACAGAGCCCCTGTCCTGGTCCCACAGCATCACTGTCCTGCACTCCATGGAATTGATCCTCCTGGTTACACCCCTTCCTTTAAGGAATTCAGATTTTCCTCATGGAATTGCTTCCTCTTGGTTAAACCCCTTCCTTTAAGGAATTCACATTTTCTTCATGGAATTGATCCTTCCTGGTTAAACCCCTTCCTTTAAGGAATTCAGATTTTCCTCATAGAATTGTTCCCTCTTGGTTAAATCCCTTCCTTGAAAGAATTCAGATTTTCTTCAGGAAAATCTGTGTGGGTTTGTGCTCAGGACTTCCACATGCTCATCTGGAAGCCACCAGGCTCCTCTCCTCAAGGCTGTTTGGCTTCTCCAGTAGCTCAGCTGTGGCAACATGTCCCAAATTTGGTCACAAATGAAATTACCTGACTGGTGCTAAACACTCCCAGAGACATAAGTGCACATTTAAAAAAGCAAAATTAAGTCACAAGATGCCATTACTGTGAAGCCTCACAGTGCTGCCCCTCAAAAGGTAACTCTCTGGTTTTAGTGATTTTTTTCATACTAAATGTACTTGCAAGTAGTTTTAGTTGGGGGAATACCCAGAGAAAAGCCAGGGATGCTGTTTAACACAGCAAGGCAGAGCCATCCAGAGGGTTCAGTTGCCCTTTTCCTCTGGAAGGATGCCACCATTAGAGAGGTGTCTCTCCTGGATAGGAATCAAGCTGGGCCTGCAGGGTCTGCCCAGGACTCAGTGGGGTGAAGGCTTTGGGGAAAATGAGTGCCAGCCACATCCCTGGGTCACCGTGGGGAGAAAACTGCAGCAAAAGGGATGGGGCAAGCAAGGCCCACAGGGACTTCTGTAAAGGACTAGAAGGGAAAGAGCAACAGCTGAAGAGCTGGATGTGTGTGTAAAGTATGAAGAAAGACTTTAATTTGCACAGAATCTCTTAATCCATTAATCACAGGCACATTCGTGTATGAAAACCTCCCTCTCGTTTAATACCACCTCAGGTTTGTACAGGAAGGTAATAACTGAGTGCCAGGGGAGTGGGAGGGGCAAGGTGGCACAGGCTGAAGTCGTGGGCTTGTTTCCAGGGAGAGAAGATCAGCCCTTCCCAGCCAGCACAGGGATGAGCAGCGATGGAAAGCACTGGACAGGCAGCCCAGGAGTCACAGTGGCACTGGGGACACTGGTTTCATGGAGGAGGACACCCCAGAGCCTCTTGGCTCTCTGGAGGTTGCCTGCAAAGGCTGCACAAACCTGCCTGGGTGTCTGGAACAGAGGGTTTGGGGGTTTAAGAGCAGCCTGACATCTTCCTTTCCCCTGCACCCCAATCCCTCTCCAGTCACACTGCTCCACTGTTCCTTCCCTTGCCCCAAGAGCTGGGGGATTGTGAGGATCATCCTGGAGGCAGAGGGAAGCTCTGGCAGCATGGCATGGACTGATCCATCCCCTGATCCTCACCTGATGCTTCTGTCAGGTTTACCTGTTCTGCTTTAATCCCAGCAATTCCAGCATTGCAGCACACCAGCCAAAGTCTCCTCGTGTCCATGATGGTCCCACAGACCTCAGAATTTCCCTGTCAGGCAGCAGGTGAACATAATATCTATAAACCCTTCCTGGAGCTGTTACCTGCCTTCCTCGAGGGAGAAAAATAGGAAAAAAATTAGTATGCAGCTTCTTCCTCAAGAAATCAATGTGATCTCAACTCACTGTGAAGTTCCCTGACTGTTAGAGATGCTGCACTGGTAAAAACTAACCCTCAGAGGAGAAAGGGTAGGGGAAAAAAGAAAGAAAAATAAATTCCAGTGACTAGACAAGGCTAAAATGTTGCAGAAAGCTAAACTGCCAGGGTTGGGGCTTGTTTGAAAGTCCCAGAGTGGAGAGGGCTGCACAGTCCAGCTGTTTATTACCCCACCAAGAATCAACTGTAATTGTTAATTCTAATTAGAGCTGTTGGGTAAAAATGTAATCAAGAGTTTCCCATTAGGAAAAAAAAAAAAAAGACATTCCATCTAAATTAAAAATTTTATTTTTTAAGAAAGGGGGTAAATGTTGAACATTTTGTAACAACTCATTTCAGCATTTTCAAGATGAAAATTTTTGCTGTGAAATGCATCATCAATTCAAATGTGTTTCACAGTCTGAAGAGCAAAAAATGTTTTCAAATCAAAGCAAAAATGGTATATTTAGGCATTTTCTTTAAAATAGCCTATCTGGGGGTTTCTGTCCTAATTAAGAATGATATTTTTTTCCTTTATTCTTAATGGAATAAACTGTTCCCAGTTAGCTCTGCTCTAAAATGCTGGGCTGATGTGCCCACCCATGTGTCCCCAGCACCTGATCCCAGGGCTCAGGGTGTCAGCACTGCCTGAAATCCCTGGGATTTGAGTCAGGCTTTATAAAACTCACAGAATTAAAGCACATTCCTTGCTGCCAAGAGAGCTGGTGAGGCACTGGAAGAACCCAGGAGTTTTTGGTGGGCTTTGTGCAGGTCTGAGTTCCTAAAGGGAGCTGATTGTGGTGCCCACACTCAGGACAAGGCAGCTGCAACCCCCCCCTTGCACGTTTGACCCTGTGGTTGATGCCATGGGTTTACCACAGATCCCTGCAGGGTTTGCATCCTAGGGGATCCTCTGCACAGGATTGGCACATTTATCACACTGAGAAAGTGGTTTAGGAGCTGGGAGATGAATAGCAGAGCTTGTGGTTTGTGATCTGTATTCTGGGTTTGAGCATTGAAGGAGACAGAGGGCAGAAAAATGAGAGTTAAATAGGAGATGGGAACAGAAAGGGACACCAGGGAAGGACACTGGGCCAGGGAGAAGCTCAGCAAGAGGAGAGGAGGGTGGAAAAGGAAGGGAGCAAAGCTGAAGGGCTCTGCCAGAGATGAAATGGAAAAAGAAACTGCTGTGCAGCAGTTTCAGGCCAGAACACAGGGAGCTGCACAGGCTCCTCGAGTGCATTTTGAACAACAAAAACACCAGGCTCTGACAGGGCCAGGACACCCAGGTGGGCTTGGAGGGGGAGAAAAGGGGAGAGGGGTGCAGGGTCCCACAGGCAGGGCACACTCCTGCCCAGCCACATCCAGGGGGGCACTGCCCTTACTGGTGCACACCCCTCTGGCAGCCTGACTGGGGGGTCTGTCACCTTTTCCCACTGCTCCTTCCTCCAGAATGAGAGGAATGAGAGATTTGTCTTTACAAACGAGCTGTGGGTCTGCTGGTAGATAAAACCAGCACTGAGACATAAAAGAAACAATGGGATGGATTCCACTGGTTGATGAATGGAAAAAGATATTTGCTTTTACAAACAACTGTAGGGTTGCTGATAAATGAAATTGGATATTGAAAGGTGAAAGGAGCAATGGGGAAAATCCATGAATTCCATAAGAATTAACAATTAAAAGGGAGGGTTGTACATTAGAGGGAATCTCAGGTATCAGGTGTTCTGGGAAGTCTGTGCCTCTCAAGTACCTCAGCCCATGGGGAAAGAAAGAGGGAAATAGGGATAAAAAGGGAGGTGAGTGCTCCAAAAATCTGAGAGACCCCAGGGGAATGCCCCATGGCCTCTGCCTTTATTCAGATAAAGAAAAAGGACTCCTCTGTCTCATTTTTGGACATGAACCTGTGGTGTTTGTGGATTAATTTTCCTGCAAGACCAAGCAAGGTTGCTCCATGGTAAGGGAACAGCCTCAGCCTCCAGGACAGCTGAGCAGCACATCCTGCCCCACTGCCACCCCCAGGAGCTGTGCTGGCAGAGCTGGCACCCAGCACATGGCACCAAGCCCTGGTGGGAGGCTGCAGGCCCTTGGCCAGCCAGGGAAGGAGATGGTTGGATCATGGGCTCTTCTTGCAGGGAGCAACTGGTGGATGAAGCCTGGAGCACCCACTCACACGTGGGAGCAGACACAGGGGATAACACACTGCACCAGGCCTTTATGCACCTAACTCAAAATAACCTATCTAAGATGAATTATTTCTCTCTCTCTTTTTTTTTTTTTGTTATTATTTTGAAGTTTAAAATTATTGAAAAGCTTCTCACTACTCTCCCAAATCATTCTCAGGCATAGAAAAGGAAGAAAAAGCAGTTCTACCTTCAGCAGTGCTTTGTAACAAAATGAGTCAGATTCATTTCGCTCATGATTTGCCCTTGGTTCCCTTTGTCCATGTTTTAAAAAACATCCTGGCTTGGTCTGATTAGCAGTGTCTCCTCGAGGGCAGAGGAGGCCCTGCAAGAGCTGGAGGTGTTGCAGGTCAAGATTAAAGTGCTCTGCATGCCAGTCACTGTCAAAAGTGTAGCTGGCTTAAAGCAGTGCAATTAGATGGCTCAGAGGTTCTGGAGTACCAGCAGCAGTGTTTCAGTGCAGGTGATTAAAGCACAGCCCTGGCATTAGGATGTGATTAAAAGGCAGTGTCAGGGTGAGACCTGGCAGAGGAGCTCAGCAGGCAGGGTTAAATCCACAGCTTCTTCTGGGGTTGGACACCTCAGGGCCTGGGAAAGATCTCTGTGAATGAGCTGAGCCAGCTCAGCTTTTAGGTCTGGAATGCCATCTTGTGATGGCAGTGGGGAAGTGGAAATAGGCCCTCTGTGGAGATGATGGAATTACAGAATGGGTTGGGTCAGAAGAGACCATAAAAATAATTTTATTCCTGCCTGGGAACACCTTCCACTGTCCCAGGCTGCTCCAAGCCCCAATGTCCAACCTGGCCTTGGGCACTGCCAGGGATCCAGGGTCAGCCACAGCTGCTCTGGGCACCCTGTGCCAGGGCCTGCCCATCCTGCCAGGGAACAATTCTTGCCCAATATCCCATCCAACAGTGCCATTCCCTGTGTCCTGTCCCTCCATCCTCGTCCCCAGCCTCTCTCCAGCTCTCCTGGAGCCCCTTTAGGCTCTGAGCTCTCCCTGGATCCTTCTCCTCTCCAGATGAGCACCTCCAGCTCTCCCAGCCTGGCTCCAGAGCAGATGGAGCATCTCCAAGTCCTTTTCTGCTGGTCAATGAGCTCTTCTCCCAGTCTGTGCTCATGCCTGGGATTGCCCTGGCCTGGGTGCAGAGAGTGCTGAACCTCCCCAGAGAGGAGAGGGCAGCCTCGAGGCCATGGCTGCCCCACCAGCTCTGCAGTGTGGGAGCTGAGTGAGGCTGGTGTCACTCACAGTGCAGCGTGAGCACAAACACCACAGCAGTGTTTGTCACTGTCCCCAGCTGTGACAGACACCACAAGTTCTCACCAGAGTCCAAACCTGCTTGGCTGTGGGGCTGGAGGTGACCATCATGCTAAATGATGATGTAAATCCACAAATCTTTTCTTCCATAGGTTTACTGAATTTTCTTCCTCTTCCCATGCTACCACTCTGTCTTTTTCTCCAGTGACTGATGGTGTGGCCAAATCTGAGCCAGGATCTGATCAGTACAGAAGGATCACAGCACCAAGCCTGCAGTGCCAGAGCTGGAGGTGGGGCAGGCAGGGAGCCCTGGGCACGGCTGTGTTCAGGGCTGAGGTGACAGTAAAGGATCTCTGGCTGCCCCAGAAGCTGCAGACATTGGTTACACAGGGACATGTCCCACCCCAGGCTTGGAGCACACAAATTTTGAAGCACTACAGCTCCATGCCAGTGCAGATCTCTTGAGTGGATGCACTGTGCCAGCAGACAGTGCTCATGTCCTGGTTTAACCCATCCTGCTAATTTATAGGAGCAAATCACTCAGATGTGATTCCTCCTTTATGCTGTAACAGAGCACTCACTCGACAGGGGTTACTCAGGCTTCTGGAGCCTGTTGAGTTGCTTTGAACACAAGCTGCAGGGCTGTGCTGGGATGCAGGGAGCTCAGGGGAGAGTTTGTCTAGACTAGAGGAACTCTCCTGAAAGCTAGCTGGGCTTTTGTTTTGTACTAACTCATATCTCTAATCTGGCTTGGAACAAAGCATCTCAGTCTCTTGAAGCCCCACCACAACACTTGCAGGAGAAAAGGAGGATCTGTTTAGCTGTCACCAAGCCAAGATGAACAACAGGGACTGGCTGCAACTGATGCAGAGAGCACATTGCTGTGACAGAAAAGGGCTTCACTCCCACGGCAGAGCTGCTGTGTTTCATCTGGTTTGATGCTTTTCACCCTAAATTCACAAATGATGTGTAGGCCTTTGTTTGAGCCCCCCTCCAAGGCCAGCAAGCAGAGGAGAAGCTGTGCACACAGAGGGGATTATACTGGGAAGTGAGGGGCTGGTCCTGGCACTGAGAGTTGCTGAGTTCTGGTATTTGGCATTCAGGAAGGCTTTTGAAGTATCTCCTCAATCCTGCTGAACATGTCTTGTTAAAAGAGACAAAGCATATTAATGTGGGCCCCATGCTGAGCTGATGAATTAAACAGCTTCCAAACTGAAGCTGTGGCTTAGGGTCTCAGCAGAGTCATCATCCATCCCTGTGTGGGCACAGGACACATCCATCCCTGTGTGCCCTTGCCCTGGGCAGTGAGACCTCCAGGAACAAGAGCTTGAAGTGCTTTGTGTCTGCTCTTACCTGTCCCTCCACCAGCCAGCTTGTGCTGTGCTGCACTGGGCATCCCTGTTCCTCCCCAGCTTCATCACTGGCAGGGGAAGCACCGAAGTCCTGCTCAGCACCAGCCTCTCTCCCTGCACTCAGCCGTGTCCTGGGCACAACGAGCCCAGGGCTTCCCAGGATAAGGCAGGATGAGGCTGAGCCAGGGAGGAGCACCCCACATCCAGGAAGAATAGCTGCCTGCCTTGGGCTGAAAATAGACCGTGAAGCATTTGAAGAGGACAGAGCTGGAGTGGATGATTGCCTGAGGCAAGGCACAGCTCCAGCTGAGTTCACTGCTGAGCTCTGAGAGCATAAGCACAAGAGGAGCATGGGGGATGCCAGGCTCTCTGGAAAGGCCTCTCACTGGAGCACAAAGCCCAGAGAAAAACTTCCTTTGAATGGATCCCCAGCGAGGGAGGTCACAGTTACACTGCTGTGCCCAGACATGGATACACAGAGCACTGGGCTGATGTTAAGGCATCCAGTGGAGGCCAGGGAAGGTGTGGAATTGTGTTTCTCCCAGCGAGGCACTTAGCAACACCACAACTTATTCTCTGCTTATTTCAGAACTGCGTTTTTTGCTGCTGGCAGCTGTTTCTGAGCTGACACTTGTATCTCCTGTGCCTGAAGTGGGACACATCAGAGGAAAGCAGAGAGATAACTCACCAGCCCTCTGCTTCCCATGAGCTGCTGCTTGAGTTCAGTTCTTCCACACATCCTGCTCTGGCTCTACCGGGAATTCTGCAAGTCCCCAAAGCCAGGCTGGACGGGGCTTGGAAAAACCTGGAATAGTGGAAAGTGTCCCTGCCCATAGCAGGGGGTGGGACGCGATGATTTTTAAAATCCCACCCAAACCGGTCTGTGACTGATTATGGAGGGTTTTTCCCCGCCCCGGGGGGAGCGGCCGAAGCCGCGGGGCGGTGCCTGTGGAATCACCTCGGCAGCGCGGCCGGGCCCGGTCTTTCTCTGCTCCGCCATCGTGAGGGGAAGGAGGGACGCTGATCGGCCATGGCCCCTCGCCGTGAGGGGAAGGAGTGGCTCTGCTCGGCCATAGCCCTTCTCTGCCCTCCCTGCCGTGAGGGGAAGGAGCGGCTCTGCTCGGCCATAGCCCTTCTCTGCCCTCCCTGCCGTGAGGGGAAGGAGCGGCTCTGCTCGGCCATGGCCCCTCGCCGTGAGGGGAAGGAGCGGCTCTGCTCGGGCCCGGGCCACCATGAGGCGCCGCCGCCGCCATGAGGTGAGGGGGGCACAGGGACAGGGGACGGGTGGTGAGGGCAGCGGGGCTGGACTCCGGGGTTTTGGGGACGGAAGGCACCACATGAAATACTCACTTTTTTTTTATTTAGTTGTTTCTGCCTACCGGCCACTCTGCATCCCCGGGACTGGGGGTGTTGCTCAGCTGCGAGCACTGATTCCTCAGCCTTTTGCTCGGTTTGCTGGCTTTTGTCCTCTGCCACAAGCCGTGTTGCTGCTGTCGATCTGTATGAATACAGATAGAATTAACGGATTATTTACGATGTTTCTGCTGTTCTCTCTTTAGGCCTTCGGCCGATGTGGAGGATGGCGGTGACCCGGAGCTGTGGGTGGCCTGGAGCCGCCCTGGGGTGACCCAGCCCCGTCGTGTGTGAAACCCCCGAGCCGAGCTGAGCTGTGCTGGGGCAGCCAAGGAAGCCTCTCCAGGAGGGCACTGGAGCCTGCAGGAGGAGATGTGAAGGGATAACCTGCCCCTGAGGCACAGGAAGAGCTCTGGAGCAACGTGGGTGAGGTGTGACCATGAGCCAACAAGTGGAAATGGGCAAAAGTATTTATTTTGCTGCCTTGAATTAACTAAAAGGCCTCTGCTGGCTCCTGTGCTAGCCTCAGGTCCTCAAGGTGGAAATAACGTGGTTTATCCAGCAACAGGTTTAGCTTATCTATTGCTCTTGCTGGATAAAGGCTTGATGAGAGAAGGCATCACCAGAGAGGTGCCTCTTTTTTTCTGCCCTGTAAAGCCCCTAGTTTTATTCTTTTTTCTTCCCAGCAGTAGTCAGCTGCCCGTGGCTGCTCAGTGCCTGTGCCAGTGTTATGCTGCTGGGAGAGAAAGGTGCTGCTGAGCTGTCCTGGCACCAGCAGGGCCGTCCTGGCACTCGGTGGTGCCGGGTTTTGGCAGCACTCTGCATGCCTGAGAGTGGAGTAACTCCTGCTCGTGGAGTTAACAGCCTAGTCTGGATGCAGACAACTCACAGAAAATGGAAAATTTCTGTTGCAGATATTTTAGTGTGCATCTTTATATAAAAGTTAATATCACCTAATTAACTGCTTTGTGCTAATGGTTGAACAGGGCTCCTCCTTTCAACTGTCTTTATTGGGTTTTTATTACAGGTAAATCGGTGTGAGGCTTGCTGGAGCAGCAGGAGTGGTCAGAAGAAAAGCTGTCAGCGCTGCTTTGAAAGGTGTTGGGAAGATGGAAACCTGGAGCCCACAGCTTAAACGGGGCATCTGGAGAAGAATTTGTTTTCAGGATGTGGATGTAGGAATTGGAAACATGAAAGGGGGCTTGGGGCAAGGTATAACAAGAATTACGTGTACAATTTATTGTTAATCTCTCACTGCTTGTTTAAAATACATTTTTATATTTTCTCAATTAAACATCTTTATATTTAAGCTTGCTCAGTTTATTTTTCATTATCTTCCAAGGCTGTTGGTGCAGCAGGATTTGAGAGTGGTGTTGAATTCCTGTGGGAGACTGGAGAGGCTGTAGTGAGGCACCAGCTCTCATCCCTAGGCCTGGGGGGAAGTGAGCCCACAAAGGAAGGTTGGAAAAGGCTGATTTATATGTAAATATATCAGAATTGGTGGGGAGGGGCATTCAGACAAAAACGGTGTTTAAATGCAAAAGTTGGAACCAAAGGAGTGTGTTGCTCTGTCCAAGATGAGATTTGGATCCATTTGGATTCCATGCAGTCTTCTGGGAAACCCTGGGTTTGTGAAACAATCCTTAAATATCTTGAGACTGCCTAAATGTTCAGCCATGAGCCCTTCTGCCACCTGAATCCCCGGAGCTTTGAATGCAGAGTTTTTACACTGCACATGGGAATACTTGTTAAAATACTCAACATGAGGGAAAGGTTTTTTCCTGGTTGAAGCCCGAGTTCTGTTGTTCCTGTAGGAACAAATCCTACCTGCAAAACTGATCAAGGTTTCCCCAAGGATTTATGTTGTGCCCAGCAATTTTTCACTTTCCTAGTGGGTGCCCAATGCCCTTACAGTGGGGGTTCCTGCCTGCTGGCAGCCAAGGAACACTCGCTGTTAGGGGGCTCTGCTGCTGGACCAGGTATTCCCAAAAGTGGCAAAAAATAGAGAATATGGGCTCTTTTCCCAGTATCTCATCTATCTCTGCCCTGTGGCAGTGGGCATCCATTCCCTGTGTGCTGTCCCTCCATCCCCTGGCAATCATCTCTCTCCATCTTTCCTGCAGCTCCTTCAAGGCCACCCTGAGCTCAGCCCAAAGCTTCTCCTGTGCAGGTGAACAATCCCAGCTGTGCCAGCCTTTCCTCCCAGCAGAGCTGCTCCATCCCTCTGCTCATCCTGGAGCCTCCTCTGGCCTGGCTCCAGCAGCTCCAGCTCCTCCCTGGGGTTCTGGACTAGGGCATGTCCAAGCTTCCAGCTTTGTGCATAACTGGAAATAAAAAATAGGGATGTCCTGAAGGTTCTCCTGTGGTCAGCACAAGCACAGGCTGGGAGTCTGGAGCTTGGGGTGTCACCTCCAGCAGGAAGGGGACAGTCAGCACCGTGCAGCTCCTTCTGCAGCACAAGGGTGACTGATAAATGTTAGAATGATTCACCTCAGCCCTGCTCTGCTGCCTCGAGAGAAGAGAATTGGGAGAGAACCCATGAGGTCCAGGACTGGCAGTGAAATAAAGCCAGGAAATGGAGCAGGATCTGCATTTGTACTCGAGAAATGTCAAAGTGATTTATGGTTCTGTTTAGGAGCACCACACATTTTTGCAATCTATATATGACTTCTACCAGGCAAAAGTGGTTGGATTGCTTTACATTTGCTCTGCTTTTACTGCTCTGCAGCACCACAGCACAGGAGGATTGTTAACTCAGATTGATGGGCTTGTTTTTGAGCACTTAATTGTTTTTTTACCCTGAGCTTGTTAAGAGCTGGATTTCTTGTGATTGTTCTCTGAGCATTTCCTTATTATTATAACACATATAGTGCACCACTTCCATTTTTCTAAAACACCGTGTGTTATTGTTTCCTTGTGCTCTCCAGCCACTTACAGAGAAGAAAAACCAGCCTGTGATGAATTAAAGAGGCAGATTTTTCCTTTCCCCTGGAGCTTTCCCTGAATTCACGTACACACCCTCACCTTCATAAAGGTGCTGGAACCCAGCGGTTTCCAGGCTAATGGAGAGACCGGTTCCTTAGCCACAAAATTAAATAGGGAAGAAAGATGTCGACTACGAAAGAAATCCAAATAATGAATATTGAGGGGCTGTAGGAGTACTTTGGTCACAACTCACGGATTTCAGGAGTGCAGCAGCACAGGGACCTCTCCTCATCCAGCACAAGGTGGCAATGTTGGATCAGAGGAACAGCACAGCCTCGCACATCGGCTGCAAGGCTTTTTTACCAGAATCTTCTACCGCTCCTCACAGCCAGCGAGAGCTCAGTTTGGAATATTTTAGCGACGGTGACACTGGCATTGTGCTGAGGAGAGCGGCCTCGGGCTGGGTGTTCCTTAGCGTGCTCTGGGACACAGAGAGCAGCGTGGGGACCAGAGGATACTCAGGATATCCAGGATACACACTGGATACACCGGGGCCGGCGCTGCCGCGGCCCAGAAGCGGCTGAGGGGAGCCGCGAACCCGCGACCCCGCGCTGCCGGCCCCGCACTCCTCCCGCCCGGGGGGGCGTGGCCTCCGCCTCGCTCCGCCCCCCGCGCCTTCCCATGCTGCCCCGCGGGAGCGCGGACAATGAGCGGGGCGCGGGCGGCGGGCTGGCGGCGCGCGGTGCAGCGGCGCTCTCGCGAGAGCAGGGTGAGCGGCCCCCACCTCTCGCGAGAGCCGTACCGGCGGCGCCTCCTCCCCGTCCCCATCCCACACCCCACATCCCTCACGGCGGGCGGGGCGGGCGGTCCCGGCCATTGGCGGGAGCGGCGCGGACTCACCGGCGATACCGGAGCCGAGCGGGGCGGCCGCCGCCGGGCACGTGAGCGGGCGGGCTAGCGGGCGGGCGTGCTCTCGCGAGCGCGGCGAGGCGCGCGCGGGGCTCGCGCAGCCGCCTCAGTCCCTCTCTCCCTCCCTCCTTCCCTCCCTCCCTCAGTCCCGCCGTCCGTCCGTTCCCATTCCCCCGTCGCACCGAGCGGGAGGCGCCGCCGCGCTCCGTCCCCGCCGGCCCGCAGGTAGGAGCGGCGCCGCGCCCCCTGCCCGCCGCCATCTCGGTGTCTCAGCGGCGGCCGCCCCGCCGTGAGGGGTGGGGGGCGCGGCGGGGATGGCGGGCGGGAGGGAGGGTGAGGGGAGCGCGCGCGGCGGTCACGCGCAGGCCCGGCCCGGCCGGTGCCGCGGCCCCCGGGGCGCCCCCGCCCGCCGCCAGCCGGAACTGCGGCCGCGCCGGGCCCGAACAAAGCCCCGGCCGCCCCCCGCCGCCGCTGCCCCCGGGCCCGGGGAGCGCGGCCGCCGCTCGGCCCCGCAGCCGTGACCCGGCTCCACCGCGCTTCCCCGTGCCCGGAGCTCTGCCCTGCGCTCCGCCAGCGCTGCTGGCGCCAGCAGGGGCCTTGCAGGCGGCCTCGTTCCTCCCTCCTTCCTTAACTCTCTGAAGGCCGTTAGAGTCTAAAAGTGCTGGTTTTGATGCCCGTCTGGCTTTAAGAATTAATGAATTGAGCGACAAGAATCCTGCCAGTGCAGGTAGCCGTTTGACCCCTCTTTCTACTCAGTTTCACTTTCATATAATTCAGGCTGTGGTTATAAATCAAGCTGCAGGGATGTTTTTTTCTTTTTTCCTGTGGCGGATTGATAACGTTCCGTTTCTTTAATGTACATACTCTGCTTCCAGAGCCTGAGGAAAGAGATAGAAAGTTCACCTATTCTGAAAACAAGCAGAAGTTGTAAAGAACTTTCTGGGAGCCTGAAAAACTGCCTTGTTAAATGATAAATGAGGCATTTACGCTGTTGAAGGAAAGCTGAACCATCCCTCAGATTTCAAATGTGTGGCTGTTTTTCTTTCCACGATGCAGACCTTTGGGGAAAAAGTATCTGATAGTGGTTCAAACTGCAGAACGATCTTAATTCTTTTTGCTCAGCCTTAAATTCTTCAGTTTTTTCGAACTATAGGTGGTCCTGACTTCGTGGAGTCAGATAAGTAGAGAGCAGCTCTGGTCGAAAATGTAAGTTTCTTAAAGCAGTCTGTGTAGTTTTCATGGGGAGAAGAAAAGGGTGCGTTTTCAGAAGCTTCATTACAAAGAATCTGTTGATCAAGTGGTTTAATCTTCTCACATTTTGAAACATGTTTTCAAGTGTGCCAAAATGGTAAATTGTTTTTATAACATGTAGTGGAACATACTAACACTTTTATTGTATCTCCAAGAAATTAGTGAACTTGTGTCTTGAATTTTATCAAAAGAACTTCCCAGAATGATTCATGACTGAATTCTGAGTGAGGATACTGGCTCTGAGGCCTTGGATGTGTTTGTGAAGTGATAAGCCAGTGTTTGTACTTCTGCGTTGTGCTCTTGGTGTTACCTCCTGGAACTAAATGATGGGAAAAGAAGCCCAGAGAAATTCCTAAATGGGCCCTTGAAATGTGGATATCCGTGTTTGTAAAGATAAAAACCGAAAATCCATTAAGGAGGGGAAAGAAGAGTCAGAGTTTGGGACTCCAGGCTGAAATTCCATTCAGCTGTTAAATTTTAGCTACTTGGTTTACTCAGGACTGCACTTAAATAAAAACACTCATTAATTTGGTGAGGAATTAGGAAAAGCTGTGTGCTGCCCTTTGCTGTGACTTGCACGTGTCTCTGCTGAGAGATTTGGTGAATACAAAGGTATTTTTTAATGTGGTACTCGACAGGCTTCTGGGTGGCTCAGCAATCTAGGAGAGAAGCTGTTGCAAGCGGAGCTGCAATGAAATTATTTCCATTCAGTTTGGTAATTTATGAGTGGTTTTTTTTGTAGCCTCAATGCTGCTTCCTTTCTTCATCAGCTCTCTGAGTCAACAAGTCTTGAAAACAAAAGCAAATACTTCATGATATTTCTGAACTAATTTAGTTTGTGAGTGTTTAAGTACCATATTGTGCAGTCATAATTTCAACAAAAGGGTTTTTATTTTGAGCACTGAACCAGTGAAATAGTTCCTTGATTTTTCTCTGCAGCTAGAATATTACTTGCAACCTCAAGCAGGATTTCAGCTGGGAAAGAACAGGATTTTATCCCACCCCTGAAAATGCCTGGAGGCAGAAATTCAGTTTACCAGATCAGAACACAGAACTCGTGTGGGTTTTGTTTTTTTTAATGGCAAAATTTGGTGAGCATTTGAATCGCTTTCTGTATGACCTGTTTATCAAATTGTTGTGATTTGTTCAGGGGTTGGTGTCACAATTTTGTGTCTGAGGGGCTGTTGGTCCCCACAGCAGCTGGGGATGAAGGGGATTGTGTCCTTGTTGTGTTAGCAGAGTTCCCCAGTGAAATCCCACAGCATTCCACAGACACTCTGCCTTTGGCAGAGCCTCTCTGCTTTTGGCTCCATGGAGCTTTTGGGAGCTGCAGGAACCCGAGTGCCTCTGTTTTACTGCAGAGTGGGGGCTCTGAAGGTGCCAGGGATTGAAAGCAATAGAAAGGAATGGCTGGAAGCCATGGAGGTGTTTGTGGTGTGGTCACCACAGTGCCAGCAGTTACCTGTTGTTTCTGGGTGTGGCTTCTTTCCCTTCCCAAAAATACATGGGTTTTACCTTCTTTCTCTACTGTTCCTGGAATCTTTTTTTTTTCCACTTCTGTTTCTGCAAAGGAATAAATGCACTTTTTAAATGCACCTCTTAGAAAAGAGGACTGGCTGAATACACTAAATTATATAATAAGCAGAAATAGGAAACCAACTTCTTTTGTGTTCCTTTTTGCATTCAGATGTTGAAAACTGGAAGTCTTTTTAAAATTCTTGATTGCTAAACCAGTCATTTTAATTCCCGTTTGTAAATATGCCTGTTCAGATGTCACACTTCCCTGTTCTGAAGAAATCCTCTGTTACAGTCACTTCAACTCTCAGATTATTTTGTGTTCCTCTGATCAAAGAAGTCCCTGGGATGAAGCTAAACATAATCCTGAGAACAGAAACTCCTCCAGTTGTTGTGCCTGAAACAGACTGGTTAATCTGTGCCCAGAAAAAGTGTGAGTCCTGTGTGCCAGGTGCTCCTGAAGTTTCTGAGGGCTTGACCTTTGGGGTGGCTTGAGCAAGATGAGTGCTTTTCTTGCATGTGGAAGGACAATATGAAATAACCACTCTGAACATTGGGAGCTGAAATGAGCCAGAATCTGCGTTTCTCTAAAGCTGCTGGGCAATTCCTCCTTTGCTTTGCAAAGACAGTGGCCTTTTCTGTATTGTCCAAAAGTTAATCCCTCGGATTTGAAATCCATTGTACTTGGTCATTCAGCAACTAGATAACATCTGCTTCTAATTTCCTTGCAAGTTCTTGTTTTTGCTACCATTAATCTCGGAGCAGCATGGGGGGCTGCCTGTCCAAATTCCACATCTCTTCCCTCAATAACCTTTTTTGCCATGATGTGCTACAGCTAGATGTGGGAAGAAGCAGAAGAATTCTCCAGTGGCAGAAAGAATTGCCACGCTGATTATGATGTGTAAGAGAGGAGGAGGAAGACCTAGAGATGTTTATGCAAAGAGCAGACTTCCAAAAATTTCTCTGATACTTTTTTCCCAAGGGTGTATGGTCTGCAAAAGCATTGCATTCTTACAAAAATGAGGGTGTGCTTTTCAGCTTGTAGATAAGTTCATGTTTTTACCATAATTGAATTTATTTGTTCTAATTCAAAGTGTTTTGAAGTGAAACTGACTAGAAAGTGAGAAGTTATTTTTCGTTTTTAACACTTTTTTTTCTGTAAATAGTGGAAGAGGAATGGGTAAAAGATGAGTTGTTCAAAGAACAAGATTAACATTCAAATGACAGTAACTATGCATAGGTTAAAACCCCCTGAAGGTGGCAAAAGGAATAGGGAGCTGGGGACTTATTTTCAGCCTATTTGTGTTCCATGAAAGGTGACAAGCTGAGGTTATTGTGTTCAACATAATCAATATATTGCAAGAATTCACTGAATTAAACTGTTCTCAGGTCAAACTTAATATTGGAGCAAGAGTTCTGTAAGCTTTACTGAAAAGATATGTTCAGTTTTACGCTAAGAGAAAAACCTTCTATAGTGTTTGAAAATCAGCCTCATTTTGGGCTCTGTAGGATTCAAATTTCCTTATTTTTGTTGTCTGCCTTTATAGAAAGAAAACTCTTTTGCAACTTGTAGATACAAATTGTTTTCATTGTCTGCATTTGTCTGGAAATCTAATAACATTTTGACTTTCAACTTATTTCGAGATTGCTTGATATTATATATTTTCAAATCTTAATATGGCCAAATTTCTGTCCACAGATCTTAAAGGTGTATTTGAAAGCCTATCAGTTCCCAGTGTAAATCCTTAATTTCAGAATTAAGTGGAGAAATTAGATAACACTTTCAGCTGACTCGTGTCTGGCTCTCAGGCAGCTCTGTTCAGTCCTACCCATCTTGTTGCTGTGACTCAGTTGATGGCACCTCTCTCCAAAGCTGGCCCTGCTCCCTGGCACCCTGTCCCTGGCACATCCTGCCATGGAATCACAGGCACTGCTGCTTTAACATCACCTTCGACCTGACCCTGTGGAAGTTAAACATCCTTTGGTGTGAGGGTAGAGCTCTTCCCCCACTTCTTGGATGGGCTTGGTTAGGAGTGAGTGACTTTTTGAGGATATTCAAACTTGTTAATTAAAGTACTCAGTACCTAATTGAGTGTAGGGCATTTCCTGACTAGCACCGTGTGCTGTGTCTCCATCATACACTTGTCTTCCTGTCCCACTTCATGCTTTTCCATAAGATTGTCCCTGTCTGTGTCTTTGTCTTGGTTTTTCTCCCATCTTTCCTATTTTTATTTTTCCCTTTGCCCTTCCCTGGGTGTTTGCAGGAGCTGGATGTGGTTCTGCTGTGGGGTCTCAGCACGTTTGTTCCCTGCTAATCTCTGCAGCAGCACACAATGAACTGCCAGCTGACAGCTGTGACCAGAGGATTAGGATGCATTTGTTCAAATAAAGGGTGTTTTTGAAAAGTGGAGAACTTTCCTGATTTAGTGGAAACTTGAATAGTGTGAGTCCTTGCACTACCAGCAGGACACAGCGAGCCTGTCCTGACCACAGGGCTGTCTGTGGAACTGCTGCAGGGTCAGGCTCAGAAAGCTCTCTGGAATACTTCATTTTATGAAGAACCCAGTAAGTTCAGCTTCAAATCCTTCTGAAAGTGTGTGAATGAACTAGGAGGAAATTGAGGTATAAAAATGGAGTGAGTAAGGATTAACTTGTAAAATTGTCATAAAAGTGCTTTGAAGAACACTGCATGAATGTAAGATAAAAGCATAGTACCCAGGTGAATATTAGAGTTCCTCTCTGTTTAAACTCAAAAATGTCTTGATTTTTACAACAGACTTCTTCAATGCTTTCTGTTCAGGTGCCCTCCAGTGTGGCCCCTTCTCTGGGACATCTCCCTTAGAATTCACCTGGTATGCTCTCCCTGTGTTCCTGTTTTCCTCTGAAGCTTTCTGCAGTGTTTTTCTGTCTTCTGCCTCAGAACTTTCAAACTTTTCATCCCCATGTTTCTCAGTTTCTTATTAACAAATGTCACACAGTTAAGCTTCCTTTTAAGTGACTCCAGTGTTTGTGAATTTTAAAAACGTAGCTGAAATGAGTTTAGATGCATTGATGACAGTGTATGTAGCAAATTTTATAAAGGAGTTACTTTGCAAAGGTGGAGTTGTGTGAGTTGTGTACTTTTTAGGGAATCCATTGGGTTTTTTTCCATAAATGCATAATTTTGTAACATGCTGCTACTGAGAAAGAAAACCCAAGTGCTTTTCAGCTTTGTGCACTGTTGGAACAGGCTGTGGATTGAGCAGGCAGTGGGGATAAACCTCTAACCTTGACTTTTTTCCTTCTGTTTCCAGTACAAGAGCCATTGCCTTCTGCAGAACTGGTCTCTTCAAGAAGAAGTCCTTGCTTTCATTTTGTCCTTTCCATTCCTCCCCAAACTACCTGTTCTCTTGGGAGCTGACTTCATTTGCAGCTGTGCAGTCTGTGCCTGGTTCTTTTCCAAGTGATTCTGTGTTTGATGTGCTCCTCAGTGGCAGTGCTGGAGCAGCAGAACTGCTCTGCCCACACTGGGAATCAGGGACCCAAGAACAGATTATTCCTGCTGGAATATTTTCACGTGTGTGGAATTGCAGTTATTTCTGCTCTGCCCTAAAAGAACATTTTATGAAATACATTCATTGCAGTGTGCTGTGGAGATTGATAGACTGCTTAGTTTAAACTTCATGGAAGTGCAGTTGAACCAAATATTGGAGTTCTAGGTTGATATTTTAGTGGGACACTGAAGAGTCACCTCTCTCTGTGAGCAGTTTAGGAGCTTTAGGAGCTTTAACTCCCACAGGTGGTCACGGTGTCAGTGCCAGCCCCAGGCAGGCAGTGCCATGGGATGTGGTGCCATCTCCTGACTCACTGGGGTCTCTTCCTGCACGAGCAGGGTTTTCCTTGGCTCTCCCATCCCAGCACTAAGCCTGACCTTGTTTAGTTTGAGGTCTGAGAGTGCAGGCTGGTGTCACAGCTGCCGTGTAACAGAGTAAAGATTCCCTTCAGAAACGCTGTTAGCAGCGTAACTGCAATTGGAACAAGAGGTCTTGTTTACTTCCTGCCAAATGTAAAACTTGTTTTTCTTGTTCACATCTGTCTTCACATCAGTAATTGGAATTTGACTGCATAAAGGTTGAATATTATGTTTGGTCTTATTTACAGGTCTTATAGCAGAAACTTTTTGCCCAGACTTCAGTTACTTTTAACTTCCTTTCGTCCTGTTCTGTGGTGGTACAGGTTTCATTTTCAAATATGTGTTATATGCCAAAGTCATCTTGGATTCTATGGGCCTGAGTTTTTTGTGTTCTTCTCACAGACAGAGTACAGTAATGTAGGGTATGAACAAAGCCATTAACCAGAGATCGAGGCTTACGTGTCAGTAAACTTTATAGAGGCTTTCAGACATCGCAAACTTCTGAAATTCACTTTTCTTCAGTGTGAAAGTAGCTTTTTGTGGAAGAAGAGTAGCATGTATAGGAAACACTGCTGTATTTTTATCTGCAATAATATATGTAGGCTCTGGGTACCTCTTGAATCTGTTATGTGATAAAAGCCTTGTAAGATTGAGATCTTTAATGTTTTTTTAGATCAACATGATGCATAAGTTTAAAACTGCATCTGTTTAAAGGGATTTATGACTAAAACTGCTTGTTTTTCTACAGAATTGTCTGGTGTTTCTCAGCTTGAAGAAGATCTGCAGTCATTATTGATCCTCTTTCTTGGCGTTACCGTTTTTGAAGTGAAGTTTGCCTAGCTTTCTAGTGTGAGCTCTCTTTGCAGCCATCTTAAAAAAAAAAAAAAAAAAACAAAAACAAAAAAACACTAAGCCAAAAGAAATTTTTTTTGATCCATAAAGTAGACAAGCTCTAGTTCTACAATGTCCAAGTCATTCCAGCAGTCATCTCTGAGTAGGGATTCCCAAGGTCATGGGCGTGACCTCTCTGCAGGAATAGGCCTTCTTGCTGCTGCTACCCAGTCTTTAAATATGCCAGCATCTCTTGGAAGGATGAACCAGGGTACTGCACGCCTTGCTAGCTTAATGAATCTTGGAATGAGTTCTTCATTGAACCAACAAGGATCTCATAGTGCACTGTCTTCTGGTAGTACCTCTTCCCATAATTTGCAGTCTATATTTAACCTTGGAAGTAGAGGTCCGCTCCCTTTGTCTTCTCAGCACCGTGGAGATGCAGACCAGGCCACAAACATTTTGGCCAGCTTTGGTCTGTCTTCTAGAGACTTAGATGAACTGAGTCGCTATCCCGAGGACAAGATCACTCCTGAAAACTTGCCTCAGATCCTTCTACAACTTAAAAGGAGGAGAGCTGAAGAAGGTTATGGTAGAGATGGCAGATCATCCACACGGGAACCACCATACAGAGTACCTAGGGATGATTGGGAAGAAAAAAGGCATTTTAGAAGAGATAGCTTTGATGATCGTGGTCCTAGTCTCAACCCAGTGGTTGACTATGACCATGGAAGTCGTTCTCAAGAATCTGGTTATTATGACAGAATGGATTATGAAGATGACAGATTGAGAGATGGAGAAAGGTGTAGGGATGAATCTTTTTATGGTGAGACTTCGCATAACTATCATAAATTTGACAGTGAGTATGACAGAATGGGTCGTGGTCCTGGTCCCGAGAGATCTCTCTTTGAGAAAAAGAGAGGTGCTCCTCCAAATAGCAATATTGAAGACTTCCATGGATTCTTACCGAAGGGTTATCCCCATCTGTGCTCTATATGTGATATGCCAGTTCATTCTAATAAGGTGAGTTATGCACCAGATGCTTCTATTTTCCTTTACGTTGTAGTATCTGTTCTGTTTTTACCTATTTCTTTAATTATTTCTATGGCCTGGTTGCTTTTGAAATGATCTGAAAGTTGGTTTGAGAGTGAAAAAGGCACTTGGTTTATTTGCAAGGTTAATTGTTGACAAACATTGTAAACCAGGGCTTTACATTAATGTGTTTTATTTGCCCAGATTGCTTAACTTCAAGTCAAACAGCTATCATCTACTGGGATATCTTGTTTATATTTTACATCTACATGTTCTCTTAACCACAAACATCTGGCATTCAAGCAGTTTTGGGGTGGGTTTTGGTATTTTTTTTTTTTTTTTGTTGGTTTGGGGTTTTTTTGCAGTGTATCTGCTGTGCCATTCTGGAAGCTAGTTTCAGCTCTCCTCCACATCTGTCTTGATTGCTGATTTATATGTAGTTAAGATGAATTCTTGCACAGTTCTGCTTTTTCCCTGTCCAGAGGGAAAGAGTTAATGTAGAGCCCTGGAACTTATTTGCAAAAGTAAAAAACCACGTTTTAGATTAGCTCATTCTTGCCTTTTTAATTTCACTTTAACACTCTATCTCATACTATGGCTGAAATTTGTCGTCATTTTTCTCCTTTTTTCACAACTTTCTTAGAACACTTCAGACTCACTTTTTATTGTCACATGTTGCATCTATCCCTGTAGACTCTCCCAGCAATCAGTCTGCTGTTGCAGTATCCTGCTCTGTGTTCCTGGTAGTGTTCTTTACTTGGCTCACAGTAGAGTGGATCTTGGGGTGTGTTCGGTGATGCTGAGACTTCCCTCTTAGTTTATCCAGTGCAGCTCTGCCAAGGGAGCAGCTTACCCAGCGTGATTCAGATGGTGTTTCCAGAGCCTTCTCACTTGCACCTTTTCCAATGTACTCATCTTGCTGATTTCCAGGATACTAGGCAATTTAATTGGCTAATTGGCTAATACGGTGCCCCTCTTGTCACAATTAGTGGCTAATTAGCTCGAAGGCCTTCAATTGAAAACGTAATACCTGCTATTACTGTAAAATTGATACGATGTGCAATTGCTGTTACTAACCATTTCTTTACAGTTACCTCTCAAAAAGTGCTGTTCTCTACATCTGATCTTTTTGAAACACAAGAATTATTCTGTCCCTGCAAGGAAAGGATCAAACCACTTCTAGAGCACACGCTGTATGGCTCCACCTGATCTGACAGTTGATGAACTTGTGTTGCTTTAATTACTTTTGCTATAAAATACAGTAATCCAGGTTTCTTGTCTCCTGTGTTTGACGTGTATTTTCACTGAAGTTTTGAGTGTTAACAGTTTAGCTGCCATGCTCAGGTCTGTAAAAGGACTTCATTTGGTTAGATTGAAAACATTAACTTCTGAGGCCCTTGAAGATGGCAACCAGTGATCCTGTAAGTAGGGGTCTTTTTAGCTCTTTATTTTAAAGACTCGTGGCTCTTAGTGTGCTTTGGAGTGCAGATCTAATGAAAGGATATCCACATGGAAATGCCTTTCCAGGTATGAGAAATACCAAATTCTTTTTAACAGCATAACCTAAGTGGCTGACCTCTTCTGTAACATGTACAACTTTTTTTTTTTTTTTTTTTTTTTTTTTTTTTAGGAGTATACTTTGACTTAAAAACTGCGAGTACACAATAAAATATTTGTGATTGGATCATCTGGTTCTTATGACCCAAGTTGGGGCTTTATTTCTGATTTCAGAAATCAGAATTTTTCTCTTTCTCTCCTTCTTTCCTCTGCTTTGCATACCCAACCATTACAGAGCTCCTTATTTTATGTCTCCCACAAAATCCAATCAGACTTTTAAAGTAACCTGATTTGAACCGAAATTTATGGAAAGCAGAAAGGGAATGCTTTTCATAGCTGGGACTATGTAAATACATTACTGTAGTAACAGAACTTCATCTTCCCCACCTCCAAATAAAAATATCGGAGATTTTTACAAGTGTTTGATCAAGCCATGTGTATTTTAAGTGCAAGCAAGGTGTTAAACATCCTTAGTGTAACTTAAATTGGCAGATTAGTCTTCTGGTGTTTTTTTTTTTTTTTTTATTTTAGTGATGTTCTTAATTGCTTCTTTAATTTGATGTGCGAATATTTTAAGGCCGAGCTTATTTCCTATCTGAGAAGTAAATTGTGCCCCAGTTACTTCAGGCATTTTGTCAATCCTGATCCCTTTATGAGGAAATGAGGTGTTAAACGTGGAGGGATTGTTTTCTTGCCAGAGATAAAAGCTGAGGCAACCCGAGCAGATGAATTTGGAGGTGAAACACTTGAACCTGGTTCATCTCAGAGGGAGAACCTGGCTGTGGCCCTGGGGGAGGGCTGCCTAAAATTAGGTGCTCGAGTGTGGCCTCATTTTTCTGAGGAACAGTGTGTCCTCTGGCTTGCATCAACTGAGCCAAAGGGGAAGCTGGGTTTGCAGAAATTCAGCTTTTTCTCTCTTAACTTGTTAATGAGTTCCTGTAAATACAAATAACCTGGTGCCCCAAAAACCTTGGGGAAGGGACACTTCCAAATGGGTGCAGGCAGCAAAGGGAATCCAGATTAGGAATTGTGTTCTGAAAAGTTCATGCAGATGAGCTGACATTGTTTGCTGGGGACAAGAAAAATCTGGAGTTATAATCATATCCCCATTTTTTGCTAATTTTAGAGCATTTGAATGAGAATTAAATCTCCCAAACTTGGCCTGTAGTTTGCAGATAACTTGTACATCAGTTTTGTGTTGAGACAGATTTCAAAGCATGTTATGTCTGACAGAACCAGCCACTGAGGCTTTACTGACTGTGCCCCCAAATTCAGAGGGGTTTGGGGTTTAAAGGACTCTCCTAGAGTGTAATGCTAACACTTGCTAGCAAGTGTTGAACTGAAGAAACTTTATATTGAATGGTTCACAGATTTTTTTTTTTCTTTTGGTGGGTATTTTTCATCCTAATTGCCAGCCTATTTATAGTTGCAGAGCCTACATCTTGTGCAGTTGACAAGAAAAAGTGGTGCTCTCATTTTACATCTTGATAAAAGGGATGACTTCATCTTGCTCTGTGTCAGGAGCATCATGGAGTAATATTGTAGTACTTTATGAGAGACTTTAAATCCAGATTTTTCTCCTTTATAGGAAGTGAAGGGTAGGCATTTAACATATGGAAACACTACAGTGAGTTTTGGGAATGTCTTATTGTATCCAGGATGGCTGTAGCGTGGCAGGGACCAAAAACCTGGAATGATGGATTAGGCAGAGATCCTTTGTGGGTGCTGAGCAGGAACAGACACGTAAGAAGAGCCACATAAAGCAGTTGTCAGTGCACTTTGTGTTCATAGCTGAAATCGTGGCTGATAAGGAAAACCTTGATTTAGAGAAAACCTTGAGCTCCAAGGTTTTTGAATGGTTCTCCCCCGTTTATCTCTGCTGGTCCCTTTCCTCCCTGAGGAGCAGCAGAGGGAAGGTCAGGCTGTGCCTCCCAGATGGGCAGCAGGGAAACCCCAGACCTGAATAAAGCACTGACTTGTGCTCTCACTTGTAAGAGTATAAAGATACAGAGATCAGGCACTAAAATAAGTAACTGCAGAGAAAAAGTAGAAATCCCTCGTTTCTTTCTAGTGCTAAAACCAGAGCTGGGAGGAGTTGTACCTGGATGATTTGCTTTAAATTCATCATTTCTCCTTTATACCATCTTAATTTAGATCTGCTTTTTTTCCTTTATTATTCCCCTCTAGTGGTTATATATTTTATATTTCACCTGTATACTTCTAGTTTGTCCTAGCTATGCACTTAGATTTCTTTTAGTCTTTCCTTTCTGAATTCCGTGCAATTTCTCGGCCTCTTTACGGTTCTAAAAATTGGAGTGTTTATTTCATATTAATCTATAGAAGTCTGAGGAATGAAGCAGAGTAGAGGAAATTCTGAAATGCTTGAAGACAAACAAAAACAGCCTTCAGTTGCAAAGGCTGCCATGGCCCTGTGTGCCTGGAGTTTTGCAGGGGGTTTTGCACTCTGAGGCAGGAGCAGCCCAACACCTTTTGAGCCAGGTTAGCAGGGAAAAGGCAGGTGCAGCGTCAGCGTCCAAGCACCACAAACACATTCCATTCTCTATGGATCTGCCAAACTCCAGCAAACTTAGCAAAGACACTGTGCTGTAGGCCAGGCCTTTGTGGGAAAGGTTCCCGTGTTTGGCTCCTAATTGTGCCTTGTTTACTTTGCTGCAGGAGTGGAACCATCACATCAATGGAGCGACTCACAGCCGCCGCTGCCAGCTGCTGCTCGAAATGTATGAACTGGAAATACAGTAACTGGGGAGGAGGGCACAGCCTTGCCACTCTGGGGTGTCCTGTGCAGGGCCACCACTTGGACTTGCATGATCCTTGGGGGTCATTTCCAGCTCACCGTGTTCCCTCGTTCTAAATGAGAGGTGCACAAAGGTTTAGAAAACATACTGTGCCCGTGGAGGGAATAAAAACGGCTTGGAGCATCTTCAGGACAAAAAGGCTTCATATCTGTGGAATCCTGATGTGTATATATAACAGCTGGAACTTACAATTACAATGAGTTTTTAACTGCTAATTACTGATATCAACTTGAGCATTTTTTGAGCAGTTCTGCAGACAGTAGAGAGTTTGTCCTGAAGAGCAGCATTTCTGTCAGTGCTGCTCATGGCTCTGGCACTGGGGCTGCAGTGCTGCAGCTGTGTTACACCTCCAGGTACTGCTGCTTGTGTTACACAGCTACAGGAGATTGCACCCTTCTTATATTTTCTTTTAATTTTGTTTCTTTTAAGATACCCAGAATGGAATCCTGACAGTGATTCAGGACATGGAATGTAAGTAGGAATTAATTTTGAAATATTTATAATTGTTCATTTGAAGCTGAGGACTTTCCCTAACATTTTATATGAAACAAACACTTCCTTTGGTTCACATGGATTCCTCCCTTTGTTTTCCAGCTGAAGGGCAGCAGTAAAAGTAGCCTGAGTTGTCTGCATAGAAACTCTGCAGAAATTCAGGTGTTTGGTGAATGAAAGCTTCACAGTTTGTTGATTTAAAATGACATTGTGTTTTCTCCTCTTTCTAGGGGTGATCCCTTTATGTTGCAGCAATCTACAAATCCTGCACCAGGAATTTTGGGACCACCACCACCTCCATTCCACCTTGGGGGACCTCCTGTTGGGCCCAGAGGTAACCTCAGCAGGCACCTACCTTCACCAGCCTTCATTTCTTCCTAGGTTTTTTTCGATATTTTTTAAATCCTTGTTTTAATTTGCTACCAGTGTTTTAAAACAACGAAACAAAATGTTTTTCTCAGCATTAGAACTGAAATATTTTGGCCAGGGGACTAAAGACTGATTCTGAGTTGCCACACTTCACCTTTGTGCCAGCTTTCCACTCCCTGTGGCTGGTGATTTTTTACTGAGATCAATCTACTCGTGTTGAGTACTTGGATTTTTTTTTTCCCCCTATGTAGGAAGTTTTTGTCTTCTGAGTAGCTACATGTTGGTGGAGTTTTCTGGTAAGAAATCAGTGTCCTAAGTGTTTTTTTCCCCCCCTGTTTTCAAGTGAATTTGAGAAATAAATTGGAATAGCAAGTGAGAAGTGGGAAGATGGATGATGCAAGCCTCTTAGGCTGAGAATCAGATTCTTGCCTGCTGCTCATTCCCTACCTTTTATATAGTTCAAATGACTAAAAGAGCAAAACCAATTCATTTACCTGGATATCCTCACAGAGTGCAAGTGTTCTAGACACTTTTTAGGTGATAGATGCATTCATACCTAGTTACATTACAATAACACCTAATTTTTCAAGATAATATTTAAATTGATTTTTCAAAATATCTCAGATTTAACTGTAGGCCAAATTACTTGAAAGGGGGTTTTGCTTACATGTGTGTTGTTTTTTAAATGGATATTGTGATTGAACTCTGGTGATGTTTTAGAACCTAAACCCTCAGTTGTAAAAAGAGAATCTTAGATAAAGAAATCTCACATCCTTTGTGTACAGAAAAGTTTTCCTCTGGCAAATCTTATTTAAAATAGGATTTTTTTTTTCCAATGGGCTTGCTCTCTGCTGTTCCTGAACAGCAATAAATGAAGCTCTTTTTTCTAATCTTAGAGTGAAGAGAAGGAGCAGGAATGAGGATCCCAAGTTTCAAGAGCTCTGAAATAAATAAAAAGCCTTTTTAGAATGCAATGAAATAATTAGTTTTTAGAACTTGATCTCACTCTGGTATTACAAGTGACATTTCTTTTAAGAACTTGTGATGAGACATGTTAATCCCAGTCTTACAGGTTGAACTAAGCTTGTTCATTTTTTAATTTCTTAAAGGAGCTGGAAATGGGAATATGCAAGGACCCAGGCACATGCAGAAGGGCAGAGTGGTTAGTATTGAAATTCTCTTTTTCTAACTCACATTTTTGTTGTATAATTTTTCTGTGCTTTCTTAAGGTGTTGGCTTTGTTTGGGTTTTTTTTTTTTTTTTAATGAATTGTCTTTGGAAGTGATATTTTAGATTTTGTGTGGAAGTACTGAAGCTTTGGCATGAGACTGGGGGTTTGTTTTGTTGACTACTCTACAAAATATTTATTCCAAAACTGGACAGAACTTTCTTTGATAAAACTGTGAGAAGTGAACTTAAGGAAAGGCAGTTTTGGCATGGCAGGCATCTTGCTCTGGAAATCCTTAGAAATTCTGTGCCTTTTCTGAATGATCTTGTTTTGGTCACTAGTGAAGATTGTTTAAATTTTTAAAAATTTTATCTGAGTAATAGAGCAGAGTAAAGCAGACTTTAGGTTTGCTGGTACCCAGCTTTTTCATGCTGTGTGCTCATGCTTTGTCTTCAACAGGAAACAAGCAGAGTTGTGCACATCATGGATTTCCAGAGGGGAAAGAACCTGAGATATCAGCTGCTTCAGCTCGTTGAACCCTTTGGGATAATCACAAATCATCTGATTCTAAACAAAATCAATGAGGTAAGGTTGGGTCCCAGGGCACTGCTGGTGTCTCTGCTGGGTTTCTGTCAGTTTGAATTTTGGTTTTGGAGCAGAACTTGCTCAGCCACCAGTGAGATACCACATCTGTCATCAGGGGAAGGAAGGAGAAATGTGTTTCTAGAAATGCTGCACTACTGCATTTTCACTTCAATATTGAAAAATCCTCCTGGTTGGTTCTTCATTACTTTCTCAACAGCACCGCATTCTGCTCTTGTTTTAAAACTATCTGAAAACTTCCTTGGTCTTACTTTGTGTTTATGAAGTGTCTTATTTTGAAGTGTGAAATAAAGCAATCCCATAGAAGTGGAGAAAGCAGGAAGCAATTGAATGTTTTGAATCCTAATCTAGATGGAATGTAAACAAACAAAATAGTTCTGTTTGTGCATCTAAGTAAAGTATCTGAAATTTGTGCCAAATTCTGCAGGTCAGAACTTGTAATCAAAAAGCAGTTTTCATTTCTGATGCAGTTATTTTTAAAAGGAAGCATGAAAGAGCTTGGAAATTTGAAACAAAATTAGATTGCTGAAAAAGCAGCACTTAATTTGATTTTGTATGATTTCAGGCATTTATTGAAATGTCAACCACTGAAGATGCCCAGGCTGCAGTGGAATATTATTCAACAACACCTGCCCTGGTGTTTGGTAAACCAGTCAGAGTCCACTTGTCACAGAAATACAAGAGAATAAAGGTAAAACACTTTTGCTTTTTTTAACATTGCCTTTTTTTAATCTGGGGCACTCAGTGTTATGAGGCTGCTGCATTTAACTTCTTAATTCCTGCACTTTTCAGTGCATCAAATTAATCAAGGGACAGTCACTCGTGTATATTTTATATATAGGTCTTTAAAAATGGCTTTCCTTTTAATCTTAGAAAACTCACCAAAACCAGAAATAATGTCTTTCCCTTTGAATTTCAGAAACCTGAGGGTAAACCTGACCAAAAAACTGAGCCACCAAAGCCAGAACTTGGTCGTGTGATCCACCTGAGCAACTTGCCCCACTCTGGCTACTCTGACAACGCTGTGCTCAAACTGGCTGAGCCCTATGGCAAAATCAAGAATTACATCCTCATGAGAATGAAAAGCCAGGTGAGTGCAGGGAAGCCCTGGGACAGGCTTTGAAGGGGTTTCATTGTGAAATGACCCTCCCCTTCAGCTGGGCCATGTGTGGACTTTGTGCTCTGGCAAAGGTTTGGAAATAACCTGGGGTCTGTCTAGGTGGGGGTTTGCTTTGGGGCTCCTGTGAAATGTCCATGGAAAAACAGAAAAAAAGGAATTTTAGCATGGAGGCTTAATTATTTGATTATGCAAATTTTGTGGAGCCTTGGGATTGGTTTTTTAGGGCTGAAAAACCATTACCTGTGAAACATAAATATATTCCACTGTTACATGTTTCTTTTATTTGCCCTCTACTTTTCATTCTTTAAAACTAACCAAAAGCAGTCCTGCTGTGCTTTTCTAGCTTGGAAAAGAAAGGTTTGAAGACAGACTATTGCATGTGTATAGTGAAATGCTTTGGATGTGTGTGGGCATGATTTCTATAAATACACAGGAGTTTAAACTATTCAGCTCTTCCTTTTTTTTTTTAAGCTTTGCTGTCCCAGTTCATTGCTCCCTTGAGTAAAACAGGAAGTTCCACTGCTTTTTCAAAGAGATGGGTGCCTGAATCCCCTAATGCCACACTTGAGAAGTGAAAAATTACTAGACTATTGTGTGACCCCTAGGAAGTCCTCCCCGACCTTATTTCACTGGAAAAACAAAATCACTTTGCTGTTGAAGTTGGCTGCTGAAACAGCTTTCAGTTTTTTGGCAAGGATGCTCCAGCCCAGATGTGTTTGTTTAAAGCTCATTCAGCAACCTCAGCGTGCCACAGGCTCGTTCCCAAGAGCATCTCCTCACAAAGCTGGAGGAGCAGCAGTTGCTGCCTTTGTTTCAGACTTCTCTCAAAAAAACCAAAAATAAAATGCAAGAGGTAGTCTCACAGCTCCCCCGAAATTCCCAGGTACATCAGCCCTAAATAAGTTTCACTGTGCTGATACTTTCTGATTTAAATCATATTTTAATTTATGGTGACTTTTTTTGGCAGATTATTTAAATGCCTGTTGAATTTCAGAACTGTCTCTGAGATGTTCTGAATTGAAAAGCTGGGGTTTGTAGAGCACTTAGGTAAATGTTCAAGTGTTTGAACCTCATAATTTTGTTTCAGTATTTGTGTTTTAAGTTAAATAACTTTGCCTGGAAAAGTGTTGTGTGATTCTGAGTCCTTTTTAATGTGTTTTAATCTTTTCAGGCCTTTATTGAGATGGAGACCAGAGAAGATGCTTTGGCCATGGTTGAGCACTGTGCCAACAAAGCCCTTTGGTTCCAAGGCAGATGTGTGAAAGTGGATTTATCTGAGAAATACAAGAAGCTGGTGTTAAGGGTAAGGAGTGTTTGCATTTTTTTAATTGTAGTTGAAGATGTAAAGGGAGGTAGATGCCAGCCACTGCTTGTTGAAGACTCAGTGTTGCATGTAAAAATGAACAGTTGGCTTTCATCTTTTCTCAAGTGCAGTTTCTTGGCACGAGTGTGGTGTTATGAGGAAAAGTTAAAGGATATTCCTTTCAGATGAAACAAAACCCAAACAGTTACTATAACTCAGATTTTAAAGTAAATTATGTAGATTTTAATGAAAATTAGTCCATTTAGAGCACTCTCTAGTGTGGGATCCTTCTTTTTTTTCTAGTTCTCTGCAAATGAAAACGTAAAATATATCAGAACTGCACCTCTGCCTATGCAGCTCATATATATAAAGGAAAGAAAGGTTGACTGAAGGGAGTCCTTTACATAACACCAGGATAATATTCATGCAATTATAGGTGTTTATTCATCAGACTGGGACAGTTGGTAGAAAACTGATATGAGCTCAGCTGATAATGCCAAGGTTATGGATTCAACCCTTTTGGGCCATTCACTGAAGAGCTGGACTTGATGATCCTTATGGGTCCCTTCCAGCCCAGAATATTCTGTGATAATAATAAAGTTCTGGGATAATAAAAGCAGGAGAAATCTGAACTGTCAGGCTGTCTCCTAGAAACATCAGCTTTGTTGTGGAGCATGAAGAAATCTTACTGTTGCACATGGTAGTGCAGCAAAATGAGCACTTGGTGGCAGTTGGAATATTTTTCCTTGTTAATGCCTACAGGTGACATTTCCTGGTCACTAATTCAGAAAGAGGTGAAGTGGTGGCAGCCTGCTGAAGGTTTTCCACTAATGACAGGGAGGAAAGTCCAGCTTAGGGCTGATGTGTGCCAGTACTACAAGCTGCTGGTTCATAAACCAAACAGGAATTGTATGTGAATTTTCTGGAGCAGGATATCCCGTTTGTTTTGTGTTGAATAATGACTGTGAATTATGGCAGGGGGATTTCTAGGTTGGTCAGGTCCTGTCTGACATGAAATAAAAAGTTCAATGATGAGTTGGTGGGTGGCAGGGGCAGAGTTGTGGGGGTTAATGTAGCTGGAAGCACTTGGCTGGATTGGATCCTGGTCTGAATTAATGCTGCAGCAGTTGTAGAAGTCATAATCTGCTGTGACTCACAGATTCTTTAAAATTTTATTTTAGATTCCAAACAAAGGAGTTGAGCTGCTGAAAAAAGATAAAACCAGGTAATTTCCTATTGTTAAAGCATGATGTTGTTGAAAAGAAATGTGAAAATACCTTATTCAGAGTATAGAAACAATACCAAAGAATCAGGCAAGCTTTGAGATCAAATGGCTGGTGGTTGTTCCCAGAGATGAAATGTTTCAAATATGCTGCCCACCCTCTTCCTCTAGTGCTGGAGATTTCACAGCCTCTTCAGGCTCCTCAGGAAATCCTTTGCAGTCCCTAATTAGCTTTGCCTTCCTGCAATTTAAACCCACAAGCAGTTGTCCTGTCTTGTAAGGGTAATTTCTCCTTTGGTGTGTTTGAAGAATGAATGGTGTCCTTCAGGGTTTCCCTCAGCCTTCCATTTTCTGAACTGAAGTTACCACAGTAGTTTCCAGGCTTGTCTAAAGAAATATGATCTTCTTTAGTTATTTCTGGGCTCTCTCCAGGTTTACAAGCAGCAATGTTCTTTGTTCTTCACAGAAAGAGAACCTATTCCCCAGACAGCAAAGATTCTCCCAGCGATAAGAAGTCCAAAACAGAACCTGCTCAGAAACCTGAAAGTGGCAATGCAGAAGAAAAAGCAAAAGAGGAGAAGCAGGAGGATGCTGCTGAACCTTCAGGTGCCAAAAGTGGGGAACAGGCAGAGCAAGATGAGCCCAGTTTATTGCTGGAGTCTGAAGATGAGCTGCTGGTGGATGAGGAGGAGGCAGCAGCGCTGTTAGAAAGTGGCAGCTCAGCAGGAGAGGATGCAGATGTTGCCAATTTAACTGATGTGACTACTGAGGAAAAAAAGGACACACCTGATGATGCAACTGTAAAAACTGAGGGGAATGTTGCAGCCACTCCAGCAGCCAAGAAAAAGCTTAAAAAGGTAACTCACACAATGAGGTGCTGAGTGGGGGAAGCCCAGTGTAACTCAGGGAGCACACCACGTACATTGTGTTGCAGACCTTCCCCTGGGGGTCTTTAAAACCTTTCTGGAGATGAACAGGAGTTAAAGCTCCTGAGAAGAAAATGGAAGATCTCACTGGATGTAATTGGCACATGGATTCACTTACAAGTCCCTGGTTCTGTTTTGACAGGAGCCTTTAGCTTGTGGGCTTCTACCCTTGTTGCTTGCTGGGGATTTGCTTGCTTTTCTCCTCACCCTTTTTTTGGCTAATACTTAGCCAGAGACTCTGTTCCCCTGAGCAGTTTCTCAGAGAGCTGTCTGTAGTTACTCATGAACCCAGAAATGATGTTGAAAAAATAATGTACTGAGGACTTGAGGCTAATGTGGGCTACACCTTACACTGAGAGGCAGCTAGGGCCATGTGCAGTTAGCCACTGGAGAAAAAAAGAAATGGTTTCAAGGTGTTTCCAGTTACTTGCTGTTTATTCCCTTCCCATCATCCCACACTCTTGTGGGTTTTATGTCCTACCTGCTTTGTTAATCAAACTCGGTTCTGTGGAGTAGTGTGCAAAGTTTTAGTTATTTGTTGGCTTGGAATGTTGTTTTGCAAGACAGACATGTTCCTAATGAATGAATGAGATCTCAGTTCTGGGGGATCCTTGTCAGGAACCTGGTTAATGGTGCCGAGATGGGTACTGGCCATGCAAATGGCATTTCCCAGTTTTCTTTGTGTTCTTTATTAGTATGTGGGCTGTGATAAACTGCTTCAAACCCAAATTTCATTCCTTGAAGACCCACATTCACAAAGCTGCCTCAGTCCTACTCACAGTTGCTCTTAAGTATGTGGAATAGTGATATCTCCATATCAGCAGGAGAATTTCCAAAAATTCAGAATTTCGACAGTCCCTCTTCTAATGAAACCTAGATTTTCAGAAGCTTTCACATTTTGGGTGGTTGGTGGGTTTGGGCTGGGTTTTGCTTGTGTTTTAGTGGTTTTAATATGGATGCTCTAAGTTTTCTACTGGTTGAAAAGAGCTTTTAATTCTTTTCAATGAACTTTGATACCATTAATGCTTTCATACCATTAGAAGGGACAGAATAGTTCTGGTAAGGTTTTACCTTTTATTCAGGCCATGAATTCAAGGATTTTACAGTACTCAAATAGAAAGAAAATTTGTGCACTCCAGAACTACTTTCACTTAAGGAACTCATGTTAAAAGAACTTTCAGCTTGAGAATTGAAGTGGTTTTGGCTCTTAAGTTGCCGTAGTGAAACAGTGATGCAAAAAAAAAAAAAAAAATAATTTATTGTGAAAGGAAATCTTAGAGCAGGTTAAACCTCGAGTGACAGCTTGAGTGAGCAAGGCAGCTGTGGCAGGAGGAGTTTGGAGCAGATGTTGGTGCAGGCTGAGCTGACCCAGCCCCTTGTCCCCGCAGCGTTACGTGGGCGGATTCCCCCGCAGCATGGAGGGATTTGTCACCCTGGACGAGGTGGGCGACGAGGAGGACTCGGAGCACCAGAAACTGCGCAAATCGGGGCTGGCAGCCAAGGCTGCGGCCAAGAACGACGACAGCCTGGCAGAGATCAAGGTGGACAAAATGGAGGAGGCAGAACAGGAGAGTGAAACGTTAGAAAACGGCACCAAAAGCGAAGAGAACGCCAAGGCTGAAAACGTGGAAGGTTCTGATGGTACCACAGCACAGGATAGTGAGAAAAACCCCCAGGAAAACACAGAGCCCCAGGGTGAGCAGGAAACAAAGAGTGTCCTGGAGAAAGCTCTTGTCCCAGATGAGTTCAGGATTGGGCCATACCAGCCAAACATTCCTGTGGGTAAGGCTGTTTGCAGTTCTTCTCCAAAATGTCTCTGTGCATCACGGTAGCATTTCTCATTTCATCTGACTTTTATTTTTGGCAATGCATTGCCCCATAGCCTTTCATTTTAGGGCTTCCCCCTCCTTCCCCTTCTTCTTCACTCCTGCCCTAAACTGAGTATTTTCTTCCTTTTTTTTCCTTATTTTCATAGCGTTTTTCATAACCCTTTCCTTAGGCAGAAATTGAAAGAGGTTTCTTTTAGCAACACAAATTCAATTGCTAGCACAAAGCACAACAGTGATAATAATAGTTCAGAGTCATATTAAATACTCCAAAACTGATGACAAAACGGTGTGAGTTCTTGAAAGAACCAATAAAATGGACCCTTAATCTGAAAGGTTTATTTTTAAATTAAAAAAAAAAAAGCCTGCACATATTTAGTTACTACTAGGCCCCTGCTTGACTAAACTAAAACAGACTTTTAAAGATAAAGCAGCTTTTAATGTGAATTATGGTTTTAAGATTTAGCTGAAATGACATATAACATTAAAAGAAATGATGTAGAGTAGATCTCTTAGTTTATTTTGTGGTGTTTACTCCTCTAGGTGTGAATTATGTGGTACCCAAAACAGGGTTTTATTGCAAATTGTGTTCCCTGTTCTACACAAATGAAGATGTTGCAAAAAAGACCCATTGCAGCAGCCTTCCTCATTATCAAAAGTTGAAGGTAAGGCAAAAACTTGTTCATTTTAAATGGCTTGATTCTTTCTGGGGAATAGAGCTCAACGAGACTGGACTGAGAATAAAAAATTCCTTTCAGGCAGTGGAAATTGGCTTCCTCTATAACTTCTAACTCTAGATAGACCTCTCCAAAACTTCATCTTGTTAAAATAATATGCAGAATACACAGTTTAAAGAGGGGCTCCAGCATTTTTTTTTATCTTGTAAATTTGGATTCAAGAGGGAATTCCAATTGGAATAAGGCCAGGCTTAAAAGTAGCAATGCAGAGTAAATCCAGATGGCCCAGATCCCTTCCAGTTGTCCTTCTGAGACTGTTTTTAACCAGTCAACAGAGCTTAAGATGAAGTTTTTATATGTTAAAAAAAAAAAACCAAAACCTTTGCAACTTCTGATTTTGTGAGCGCTTTTTCCATTTTCTAACTGGATGAGGTATCACATGATTGCATGAGTGACAATGCTGCTGCTGTAACCTCATACTGTGAGCTGCAAACATGACCTCCAGGAAAGAGCAATCCCAGAGGAATTCTGATAGTCCTGCAGTGTCACATTAATGCATTTCGGGGCAGCTGATCCCTGAGCTGAAAGCAAAACCCAGGAGCTCCAGAGAGAAGGAGAATATGGCACCTCATAATTCAAAATATTTGCCTTCTTGCAGTAGCAGGGAACCCCTGAATAAACAGCCCAGGAAGGCAGATGGCACAAAAATTGCCACCAAACAAACAACATGTGAAGGAATAGATCAGAAAATCAGTTCCCATGCAGGATCTTGTAGGAATAAAATCCACCTCATCCATCACCATAGCATTGTTTTGGTTTTTGTTGTTTTTTTCCATTAAATTACCTGCTTATGGGACATTAAATCCTTGATGTAAAAAGGGAAGGGGGGAATTGATGCCAAGTTTTGAGCTTTATTACTTGAATGAAACATGATTTGCTTTGCTTTTTTCCATGGCACAAATGCTCAGTGAGGTGATTGTGTGACAATGGTGGGGTTTGGAATTGGGGAGGGAAGGGGAAAATTCAGCTTCTGTTTCACAGTGGCACTTGTGGAGCTGGGGAGTTTCCTTTGCTTGGAGAGCAGGAAAAAATGAAATAAAGTGAATTGATGTGGTACCAAATTGCTCAGACTTCCAAATTAACCCTTCTCCAGGGAGGGGGATGTTGTGTCCCTGTCTCTGTAGAGGGCACATTCCACCCAGGTAAGTGTCACATGTCACAAGTCCATGACAAAAAGGGAAGGAATTCCCTTGGCTTGCCAAGCACAGCTCCAGTCCAGGGCAGGCACAAGTGCCAGCCTTGTTAGTTATGACCTTTGCAATTGCACTCAATGTTCACAGATTTTAAACTTGGAAATTGGATTTATCTTCTTTATTTTGTGCCTATGAGAAACTCTTGGAATATAGCCCAAATATAACTTGCTTTCTTTCAACAGAAAATTCTGGATAAAATGGCAGAAGACTACAGGCAAAAAAAAGAAGCTTAAGAAGAAGGAAGGATGTAAGGAAAACGTGGCTTTGTTTTTAATGTTAATCTTTTTTAAAAGCAGTACAAGTAGTAGATGGCAATACTGTATTCTTTTTTGTTTTAGTGAGATACAGTAGGCATTATAGGTCTGTTCATGTGTTAAATGTTGTAGCAAAAAGCATATGCAGTTAAGTTAATGACAACAATTTGTTCTTAATGTGAGAATGGCAACAACTTTTCGTTTTGACACTTCAAGCTATTACAGAAAAAAAAAAAATCCTGCACCCTTGTGGAAAGCTCATCTATGAGAAGAAAACTGCATTTAAATGAAACTTACTACTTTCAAGCTTCAGAAATTGTCTTTCAATTCCATTCTGAATAAAAAATGAAAAGTAATACTGTATTTTTATTTTATCTAGAACATTCCGTATTTTGGTCTGAGCCTAGCAGCTATTTAATTTTGAGTGTAAGGCTGTCATTGCATTTCACTTTGGAAAAGTCTTTCAATGTAAGTTGCATTTTTAAATGTTGAATTGCAGTTTCTTTTAATGTCACTGCTGTTATCTATAGCAAATAGGAAAATTAGTGATTAGTCAGCTTTACAACTTTGTGATTTTTTTTTTTTTTTCCTAAGCTCTTGCTAGACTTTCCTATTCAGCTATTCTGTGTATTTTTAGTGAGAAGTAAATGCCCATTCTCTGACCAGTATTATTTCCTTGAGCTCTTCCTGCTTTTACTTGAATCTCGTTGCTGTTGTACATCTCTGGTATATCAAAGCAGCATTGGAGTCCTGAAAGGGACAAAGGTATCTTTATATTCTTCACGTGGAAGTTTTCATACCTGCATTTTAACACCTTTTTTTTTGTTAAAACCTGGTTTTGTCAAGACTCTTTAGAACTGTGCACTTAATGTACCTGCACATGTGAGATGTGAACAGGATTTGCATGTGTAACCTGTGTTTATCTGTAGTTTTTGTTATTTACTGCTTATTTGTGACTTCAGGTTACTAAAGTGATTCCCAATAAACAAAGCTAGACCACAGTGATTTGTTAGAGATGTTTGGCATGTTAACCAGTGTGTCTGCTGAACTCTTTATCCTGTGTCACACCACCACAGCAAAACTTTTACCTCTTTTTAAAATGTGCATGTTTTTAACACCTGTGCTTCAGCAGCTTCCTGCATAACTCTTCTTTCTCTTCCCTAAACCCCCTTGCATTTCCAAACAAATTAAAACATCACTTGTTACAACCTGGTAGGTATATTCTGCTGACACTTTTATTTCTGGAGTTTTGGGGTGTTCTCATCATGCAGGTAAAGCAGACTGGGGCCAGTTCTTCCAGCCTGAGCCTGGCTTTGGGATGCAGCAGGCTGAGTGTTGATGAAGTTTCAATGTTGTTCATTACAGACACACCCAGCAGGCACAGGACAGAGGCTTGTGTGCAAGTCAAGCCTCGAGAACTCGTTTTTCCAGCTGTGACTTTGTATTGCACCCTCACCCAAGGGGGTGCAGTCCTTTACAGAGCTTGAGCCACTCGTGGAGGGGGCAGCAGGTTCTGTGAGACCCTGGAGAGGGGAGAAGTGCTGAGGAGCAGCTCCAGTGCAGGGTTTGTTTAAACAAACATCCACATTAAAGTCTCACCGTGCAGTGACTCATCCCTGTGCAGAGAGCAGTTACTGCTCTCTACACCACACTCGTTAGCATGTAAAGTGTGTTTGGGTTTGTAGGAAATGGATTAAATGTCAGGCACTGACAGAATCTTAAAGTTTTCTGAGGCCCCTAAAAGAAATCGCAGGCACTTATTTGTGCTTTAAGCCATAAGGATGGGCTTGGAGCCCCGTTTAGAGTGGCATTTGTCACTCTGCTGTCACTGAGAGGCTGTTGAGTCCCTCGGCCTTGGCTGCAGCCCAGGCACCTCTTCTCTCTGAGGGTGGCAGATACTTTATTTCAAAGGTCATTTAAGATTAATGTATTGAAATACTACATTCAGTTTTTAAAGTAATAATGCTTGCCAGGGGTATTTTTCATTGTTTGAGGGACTGGGGGAAACCCTTGGGCCCTGAAAACAAGTTGGTAATGGTGATTTATAAAATCAGTAGGAACTAACACACACTTGGGCCTTTGCATTACCAGCTGAAGGAGGGTTTGTGGCTCCACGTGTTCCTGAGATGGATCAATGAGCTTTTAACTCTGTCCAGGTGTGATTTCTGCCTCTCTGAGGTTGTGATTGGGCACAGTGGGGCATTCCCACCTTCCCCTCAGGAACAGGGAGAGAAGCAAAAGAGAAAAAAAATGGCTTTTTGAACCCGTTTTGTGAATGCGGCTGGAGCTTCGGCACAAAGGAATATTTGTTATGTCAAATTTCCTCATAGCCATAAAACTGCATCACTTTGTGAACAGGAGTGGTGTTCCCAGTGTTCCATTGTGCTCTCCCTCAGTGTGGGGAGGGATCTGCGCCTCCCGGGTCAGCCGCTGTCCCGAGGGAGCCTGGGGGTGCCGGTACCGGGGAATGTTACAGCCCCCTCTGTGAGCACCGGGGGGTGTTGGGCGATCTTTCTGTAAGCTCCGGGGGTGTTCGGTGATCTTTCTGTGAGCACCGGGGGTGTTCGGCCCCCGCCTCCTCCCCACCGGTGCCACAAGATGGCGGCCGCCCCGCCGGACTGCGCTTCCCGGCGTGCCCCGCGCCGCCGCGCGAAATGGCCGCCAGGCGCCGTGCGGGACTATAGCTCCCAGCATACCCCGCGCCGGGAGACGAGAAGAAGACTACGTGTCCCGGCGTGCAGCGCGCCGCCCCCCCGCCGGTGCTGCGGCCTGGTGCGTGCCTGCCGCCGCCACTTCCGGGGGAAAGGGGGCGGAGCCCGGCGTTGGCGGAAGTGACGTCAGGTCCGGCGGTGTGTTGCAGAGCGGGGCGGGCCGGGCCGAGCGCGGACCGGGCGGAGCGGAGCGGGGCCGGTGGGTCCGGTGGGGTCCGGGCGGGTCACGGCGGAGCGGCGGCTCCTCTGCGCACCGCAGGTGAGAAGGTGGGGGGGGCGATCCGGGCCACGCACCGCCGGTACCGCCGCGGGGGGCTCCAGGGCGCCGCCCCCTCCCCTGAGGCGGTGCCGGGCCGCGGCCTCCACCCCCCGCGGCGGGGCCGCCCCTCGGTATTGTCTGCGGCGCCATCCGGGGCCTGCGGGGGCGGCTGGTGCCGAACAAAGCGGGGGCGGGGGGGAGGCGGCCCCGCGGCGTTACCGCCCGCGCGGGGCCGGGGTTACCGACACCGCGGTTACCGACGGCACCGCTCCGCTGTTACCGAAACATGGCCCCGGAGCGGGGCCCGCCGCCGCCGAGGGGCCCCGTCCGTGCCGGGCGCTGCTCCCACAACCCCCGGCCCAGCCCCGCGCGGGGGAGGCGGCTGCGTTCGGTAACCTCCAGCGCAGCACTTGGAAGCGTTTAGATCAGATAGCGCTGGCGTCCCGCGTGAATTTGATTAAGAAATCTGTTTATTAGGCGAATATAATTATTAGACGGTTGTAATCAGCTCCGTTGATAAGAGCCGTGTGTTAATCTCCATAGATAAGGAGGAGCTGGGCCGGCGCTGCCGACTCGCAGGAGGAATCATCGGCTGATAAACAAGTCGCTGACTCCTGCCCTAGTTGCTCTAGAACACCTTCCTTTAATCTTCAGCTCCCACTAAAACCGTTCCCGTGTTATTTTTGGGTGCTTAAAGCAAATATCGTTATTTTTATACTTAATTACTCTCTTTTTTTTTTTTTTTTTTTTCTGTGGCGGGTAAGGGCCTGGGGTTGCTGCATGGAATTAGACCTGACCTCACCTCCAGAGAAGGCAGTGGATAATCTTCTTTCGTGACTGGGTTTTAAATGCGACTCTTCAGTCACAAAGCTCTGAATTTTAATGATGGTCGGTCAGGGGCTCTCCATGGCTGTAACTGCAGCAGAAATCAGGGAAATGGGTGAATTAATGGGCCTTAGTGATGTTGTGGAGTAACAAGCTCCAGGCTGCATACAGAAAACAAGGCTAAGTGAAAGCCTGTTGTTACAGGATTTTTAATTTCTGTCTTCAATCCTTAGATAAAAATTCTGGTTTTTATTAGTGTCTTATGCACTTGCAGTGTGCTTGCTCCACCACCCCCACTGCACACCAAAATCCCAGAGGAACTTGGGTCAGAACCTCGCAGTGTCACCGTGGCAGAAATCTCCCTGTTTTCTGTTCCTTAGCACTGCCAATGTTACATTTCCTCTTCTAGAGCGAGGAGCTTTGAGCTCCTGTGTTTCCCACCTACTCCCAGATGGAAAATGAGTTATTTTTATTCCCAGCAGCAGTGTAGCCTGGCACTGGGGCTTGTTTCCTGCTTAGATTGGGACTTTTTGCAAGGCTGAAGTGGCATTTGGCTCTCCCCCTCAGAATTCCCTGACTGAAAAGCTTGTACCCAGTACTGGTGAAACGAGACTGAGCTTGTCCCCACACGTGAGCACAGAAACCTGCTCTGTGTCTTGGAGTGGAGAAATGGGAAGGTTTATTTGTTCTGGATGGTTTATTTGTTCTCTTGGAAGCTGCAGAAAATTAAATCCAGGAGTGTTGCAAGTGAGGGACCAGCCTGGGGCTCCCTCCGTGTTCCTGCAGGATCAGTGAGTGTGGGAATGTTTCCCTGTGGGAAAGGCAGGAATGGACTGAAGGCTGCATCAGATAAAGTTCAAATATTCAGGCTGAGCCTGGCTCCTTCTTGAAGATCATCCCCATCATCTTTGGGAGTGGTGGACAAAGCTGGTTTGGTCCAAGCTGGGCTTCTCTCCCTCCCTCCTAAAGCTGGGGCTCCTGTCCAGTGGGAACGCTTCAGAAATGGGAAAGCTGGCCCATGATTCAACAAATTAACCCTGCAAGCTTTTACACAAACAAGTAGGGTTGGTTTGTTGGGTTTGGGTTGGTTTTTTAAATTATTTTTACCATTCTGGACTTGTCTGGGTACAGTCACCCTCGTGTAGAAGCTGCCTGACTTTCTCACTGCTGAGGCAGTTCCTTTCAGGAAAATAGTAATACCAAGAGTAGCTCCACAGAAGAGAAGGTGAAAACACATGCCAGGAAAAGAGGAGGAAAAAAAAAGAAAATAATTTTTTTTTTTTTTAGGTTTTATTCCTGTGCTCCATCCCATGTGTTGGCTTGGGAACAGCTGAAGTGGCTTAAAGCAATTTCAAGCTTGTATTGGGGTGTTAAACTCAGCGTCCTTCCCTGTTTTATGTAAATGCTGCCAGTAATCCTCAGCGAGTTTGTTTTGAAAGAACATCAAAAAGAAGCTGCTTTCCCTCGTGGAATACTCAGGATCTGCTCCCATTTGTGGCACTTCCCAGGGAGCTGCAGTGACTTCCGTGCTGGGCTTTGCCTTTGATTGGAAAAACGTGGGACAGAGCAAGCCAGGCAGGCTCCTTCTTTCTTCTTTGTGCTTTTCTTCATTGGTCGCTCAGATGTGGCAGCTTTTTAGCTGGTATTATCAAGAGTTCTGAACCAAAACTTGCATTAATTCTGTAGATAACAGCACCAACTGGAATGCAAAGAGAAAATGTGAGGTGCTGGGTGATAAGCCCTTGTACAAGGTTGTATTTTGATACCTTCTTCTCCAAAGAAGTCACTCTTTGATATGCAGACAACAGACTGAAGTGTTGTTTTCATAATAAAATATTTTCACTCACTGCTGCAACTTCCATTGTGAATTTTAGCATGAGAAAAACAATCAAATTTGACTTTTGAGTCATGGATTTTTTTGGTCAGGTTTTCGAAGACGTTGCCTCCCTTTGCATACTGTTTATAGAAAATTGATACTATCAGTGTTAGTGTCCAACAAATACTGAGCTTTTCCCGTGTTGATCTGTGTATTTGGGCACAGGGAGGGCAGCAGTGTTGTGTCACCTCAGAACACACAGATTTCCAGGTGGCCCTGTCCTGTGCAGGGTCAGTTCCTCGTGGTTCCTGCTCCCTGCAAGGTTTCCCAGCAGGAAAAGGCTCGTGCCGTCCCACACAACACTTAAAAGCGCTTTGGAAAACAAATTCTCCTTTTGAATGTTTAAATCTTTCCCTGCTGGCAAGTACGTGTGCTTCCTGTTTTTTCCTGTCACTTTTCATTGGCCGCGGTGCTCGGCTTTGCGAGGTCGGCTTTGGGGAGTTCCTTTGTCCCCGGGATCCGTGCACAATGGGCACGGTGCTTGTGTGATCTCAGAGGCTGCCCGGAGCCTCCAAATGCAGGTGCGGCCTCCCTCGCCTTGCCTTGGGCTGGGCTCGGGGAGAGGTGAGGGATGTGCAGGTGTTGATCGCTGCCCTCCTCAGTTGCAGCTTTGGGATCGGCGTGGCAGCCATGAAGGACCCGAGTCGCAGCAGTACCAGCCCCAGCATCATCAGCGAGGATGTGATCATCAACGGGCACTCCCACGAGGATGACAACCCCTTTGCTGAGTACATGTGGATGGAGAACGAGGAGGAGTTCAACAGGCAGGCAAGTCATCCCCTGCTTTCTGCTTTCTCACTGACAGTTCTTTGGAGGAGAAGTTTCAGATCAGCTCTCTGAGTGATGCTGGGGAGCAAACAGGTCTCCTTTTCTCTGCAGTCCTGGTGGGAAATGCAAGAAGTGCTGCACGTTCTAATGTGTCCATTAATTCCCTGCTTCTGCAGGGAAAGAGAGAGTTGACAGAAGTATGTGGCACCTGGGAGGTGTTCATGTGCAGACATGCTGAGTGTCCCAGTGCTGAGCTGGGGAATTCCAGCTGCACACCTGCCTTGGCAGCAGCACTGCTGGGTGACAGAGCTGCTCATTTAATACTTGAGGCTTACAGCTCCCTTCTCCATCAGCTGGGAAAGGAAGCCTTAACCTTCCTCTGTCAACCTTTTCTCTCCTGCTCTGGAGATTGGGAACAGCTCACCTCTTTGCACACCCCTTTCCCATTCCCAGCCTGCTCTGTGCTCTCCATAGCTGCTGCCTGTGCTGAATGCTGGGATGCTCAGGGTGCCAGCAGCACTGAGCTCATTCAGAGTCAGGTTTGCTCACAAAACCTCCCTTCCCCACTCACTGCATTGTTTTGGTGGCTTTTTCCACTTGGGAACTGTCCCACAGTTAGCATACTGGGGGTGTAGTTCTCTGGGAAGGAGCTGAGTTGTGCCATGATTTTTCAGGCACAGACTCCATTGTCAGCAGAGGAAAAGTGGGAGTGTGAGGGGAGAAGGGTCATGCTCAGACAAACACTTGGGGCAGCCTTTTCACCTGCTGCTGCAGACACAACCCTCTGAGAGCCCGAGCAAGTTAAATGGAGCTGGAAAACAAAACCAGACAGTCCTAATTTCCAGCTATTGGGGGAATGAAATGTTATTCAGTACTGCTGGAGCTGCCATGGAGGCACCTGTAGGGGTTCAGGCCTGTAACCAAGCCCCTGGAGCTGGGCAAGCCCTGTGTAACAGGAGCCTGTGGCTGTGTGCCCACTGCAGGAGGGAGGCAGTGCCTCCTGGAGCTGCCACCCAGGCTGGAGTACTGCTCTGGGGAATCACTGAGTCAGCCTTCCCTGCCTCTGGAGTGCCTGGGCGGTGCCTCAGAGCACGTGGGGGTGAGTCCCTGTTCCCCTGAGCACCAGGTGAGCTCGTGGGTGTGTTTGCCCCAAGGGCAAAGACCCAGATTGCACAGCTGTCCTGATAATGTGGTGTTCATGTTTTTGAGTTGGTGTTTGTGGTAGCTGAATTTCCACTCCAGGGTTGAGGAGGTGTTTGATTTCAGAGCGAAGGATAGATGGGAAAACTTGTTCGAGCTTCCACTGAAGCTGAGTGAACTTCTAAATCTGTCCTGAATCGTTTTTCCATTCCCCTGTGTCTGGGCAAGTCCTTCACACCAGCTTCTGTTTCCCTGCTTTCCACTCTCAAACACTCTGATGCAGGACATGGAAAATTTGTAGGATGAGCTCCCTGCAAAGCTCGTTTACTGAACAACCAAGGAGAAGTGCTTTCATCTCTGCACTGCGTGTCAGTTCTGCATGGGTTGGTTTGTGCTGCTCCCGGGACAGCAGGGTTGCATTCCTGACAGCTTGGGGTTCCCAAGGAGAGCACTGTGGCTGAGCACACACCAACAGCAGAGGCTGCTGGTTCCAGGTGACAGGCAGGGGTTATTTTTTCCCCAGGAGTCCCACAGGACACTTTCCTGGGGAGTGTTTCCTGGCTCTGTGTGCTGGCACAGCTCCCTTCCTCATACTTGCAGCGAGCTCAGTCCAGACCAGTTGGTACAGCTGAAATTTTTGCTTAGGACCTACATTTTCCTTCTCCATTAGGTCATAACAAGCTGCAAACAAAGTAGCTGGAGCTGGGGGTGTTCTCCTGCCTGTCCCTGGGACAAAGCACCCATGTCCCTCCTGCTGCATGGCTGGGGTGCTGCTGGGGAGCTGGGAAGCTCAGCTGGGTGCACACAGCTGGCAGTAAAACCCCCACAGCAGAGCCCACAGCAGCTCTGGTGCTGGAGCAGTTTCTTTTCATTGCACAGATCGAAGAGGAGTTGTGGGAAGAAGAATTTATCGAGCGCTGTTTCCAGGAGATGCTGGAAGAGGAGGAGGAGCATGAATGGTTTATTCCAGCCCGTGATCTCCCACAAACAATGGATCAAATCCAGGACCAGTTCAATGACCTTGTTATCAGTGACAGCTCATCGCTGGAGGACCTGGTGGTAAGCTCAGTTCTCATCCTGTTTCTAAAGCTCGAGTCTCTGTGCAAGGCTTACTGCTGCTTATGGCAGGAGAAGCTCCTTTCCTTGTTAAACCCTGCCTGGCTGTGCAGGGCAGGATGTGTCCTCATGGGATGTGCCTTTCTTCATACTCACATGGAGCCTTTCCCAGCCCATGGCACAGCTCCAGGAGTGGGTGGGATGTTGTGAAAGAAGGGCACTGAGTGCAGCTGGGGCTGCAGAAGGGTCATTGGGACCTGTCAGCGCTGATGTTGGGCTGTCTGAGCCCTGTCCCAGGGTCTGGTTGGGACTGGGAGAATCACAGCAGGTCCCTGTAGCAGTTTTAGGGAAGGGGAAAGCAGCCCAGCTGTGATTATTTTCCTCTTTTTGCCATCTGACTTGTGTGCAGAGCTCAGCTCCAAGGAAAGGGCAGCCTGTGCTTATTTTCCCTCATGGAATCCAGAGCACAGACCCCACACCATCCTGTCACACACCTGCTCTGACATTCACATCCAGACCTTTTTCCAAGCTGAAGCAGCAGCAGTTTCAGCCCCAGTGAAGATCAGAAAAGCCTAATCCTCCATTTCTTTGTGATAAAGAGTTCCTTTGGAAGGTGCTGGTGCCCACCTTGAACTGCAGGATGTGGAGCAGCAGCAGCAGCTTGCCAAGGGGAGACATGTCAAAAATCAATAACAGTGCTCATACACATGAAAATTCCCAGAAGTGGCCCAAGTTCCTGGAACAAGTCACCTCTTGCTTAAATAAGCAAAATTTTAAAACCTCATGGCACGTTTTAACAGCTCAACTTGAGAAAAGATTATTTCAGCATGAGGAGAAGCTTATGTATTTGGTGCATGCCTGTGGTTTGCTGCTTATTCCCTGAGCCCTCACTCCAGGTGGAGCTGAGGAAGGTTGGATAACTCAGAGAGTAGCACAGAGGAATGGGCTTTTCTGGCGATTATTGACTGCTGCTAACTGTAAGAAGCCTGTTGCACACCTGATTGTTACTCTAAATCCATAAACCTTTGCCTCTAATTGTCTTCAGCTTGAAAATGGAAGCTGAAAATAATGATTCACCTCGATTTCTGTTCTTCCCTTCCTCAGGTCAAGAGTAATCTGAATCCAAACGCAAAGGAGTTTGTTCCTGGGGTGAAGTACTTAAACATTTGAGTAGACTGGGCCCTCTTTTGGTGGATGTAGCACAATTTCCACACTGTGAAGCCAGTATTAGAAGATTTAATTGTAAAAGCTCTCTCTTCTTGTCACTGTGTTACACTTATGCATTGCCAAAGTTTTGTTAGTCTTGCATGCTCAATAAAAGTGCTGAGACTGTTATTAAGTAAATCTGTCAAAAGTTTAATGGAAACATAATTGGGCCCTGGCTCTGTGCGAAGGAGGCAGTGAGGTAAGAAGCACCAGTCAAGTTGAGACAAAGTACCACGTTAATAAAACCTTCTGCAGACTCTGATTTTTTTTTAAACAGGACTTGGAATTTGCTGTGAATGGTCTGTTTTTAACTAAAGATGTGTTAACTGGTGCTAGCTTGCACCTGATAATGCCTTAACTTCCAGGTGAAAGTGAGGAGATCTGATTGTTATGCAAATTAGCTAACTTTCCTTTGAGGTATCAGTGTTGTTACTAATGTTAATTTTCCCCCCTTACAAAACATCATGATCCTGGCAAACAGCGTGAGCTTAACCCGAATCTCACAGACCTGAACAGAGTCGTAGATCTCAGCTCCTGAACTAACATGCAGGCAATTGGGAGAAGCAGTTCCCTGTCCTTTGCAGTGTGTGGTCATGTTAGAAACCTTCCCTGCCCTGCTGCTCGGGGGGCTGTGAGATCCAGCACAGTTCCTGCCCAGAGCAGCTGCCCTACATAGCACTGCCTATGGAACCCTTAGCATCCCACTTCCCACAGCTGGATTGAACCAGGCAAACCCCAGCATTAGTGATTTGAGTGGTGCTTTTCCCTTGCTTTGTTTAATCATCACTACACAATAGTCTACAGCACAACGACTTTTTGTTTTTTTTGGTTTTTTGGTTGTTTTTTTTTCTTCTTCTTTTAATAAAGCTAGAACAGTTTTGGCTTCTTAAACTTCATATTTGGGTAGGTTAAGCTGCCATACGTGTTCAGTGTGAATAGTGTTTAAGTTGAAAATATTGTAAAAAAATTATATTTTTTCAAAAATATTTAAAAAAATAAATAATAGTAGAACTGATGTGGTGGCTGTCTCATAACTGGGAATCTGGCAGGGGAACTCACTTGGCAGCATGTGGAGAGCAGGGAACCTGATGGATCCTGGCTGAGGCTGCACTCTTCATGGAATCTGGGTTGGAAGAGACTTCAGAGTTCCAGCCCCATGGGCAGGGACACCTTGCCCTGTCCCAGGCTGCTCCAAGCCCTGTCCATCCATTCCAGGGATGGGATTTATTCCTCTCCTTGCTGTCCCATCGTTTTCCCTGTGGCTGTTCCCAGCCTCTGAGGGCACTCAGGAGCTGCTGCTGGTGCTTCTCCAGCCCCATCCACTCCATGGAATATCCTGAGCTGGACCCATAAGGATCAAACCCTGGCCTGGCTGTTAATATCTCCTTTTTAGCTGGGATTAAACCAAAGGGGCCCAGCAGGGTGAGGTTCTGCCCTTCCCTGCAGCAGAACGAGCTCTGTGTGCTCCGGGAGGGGCCTCTCCCTGCTGGGGGAGCTCAGCTGCCCCAACCCTGCTGCTGCTGCTCTGCAAAATGAGAAAAGTTACCCCAGCTGCTTCCCTTCCCATGCCGGGAGCTGGAAAACTCCTCCAGCATTTCCATTAACATGGAGAGAGCTCAGACTCGAGCACCTGAAGAAAACGATCAGCAGGTGTCACACAGCTGATTTCTGCCTGCAGTGGGAGTTCCACCAGCCAGTCCTGCCTGGCTGCAGCTTGTCCAGGAGCTTTGGCCTGGCCACCATCACCCCAGGCTGGTGGCACCTGATGCCCAGGAGCCAGCGTGTGCAGTGCCAGCCTGGCCATGGCTGCTCTCCTGGCTCTGGATTTATCCTTCTCCTGCACCCAGCCTGGCCATGGCTGCTCTCCTGCCTCTGGATTTATCCTTCTCCTGCACCCAGCCTGGCCATGGCTGCTCTCCTGCCTCTGGGTTCATTCCTCTCCTGCACCCAGCCTGGCCATGGCTGCTCTCCTGCCTCTGGGTTCATTCCTCTCCTGGTTCTGGGTTCCTTCCTCTCCTGTGTCCCACAGCCCTGGGATGTTCACTGGGGAGGAGTTGCTGCTGTCCCTGCTGTCTTTGGGCCGTGACTGCAGCAGAGCTGGTGGCACCTGGGGCTGAGCAGCACTGGCACTGCCCCCAGGCTTTCTCTCAGTTCTGCTCCAGCCACAGCTGGGTGCTGGGTGGGCTGGGGGACAAGGAAATGAGAGGGGACCCAACTGGCCAGGGAGGTGTCACACACTGTGACAGCCCCAGCACCAGGACAGCAGCCAGAGGGGGCTCAGAGCCTGGCTGGTGCTCGTGGGAGGTGGGGACTGGTTGTATTTGCATCCCTTGGGGTTTATTTTAAGTTTGGATGGGTTTTTTTCCCCCACATTTTCACTTCTAACAGATTTTCTCACTTCTCTCCCTGCTCAGGCTGAGGAGTGTGTGACGGTGTCACTGTGACAAGCTTGTGCAATGCAACCTCAGCTCAACTTTGGTGCTAAATCCAGGCCTAGGACTGGCCTGACCTCGCTGTCTTGGGGGTCAGCCACCTCTGTGCCTGCAGCTGAGAGCACCCCGGTGACACAGGGCAGTGTCACCAGCACAGAGCCAGCGCTCCCGGAGCAGGGAGGGTTTGCTGAGCTGCCTCCCCCGCAGGGTTCGGGCAGAGCCCACCTGGAAGGAATCCAGCTTGACTCGGGAGGAGCGCGGGGAAAGGAGCACAAAGGACAAGGGAACGGCAGCAGAGACACTGGCGGCGCGTGCTCTTGAATATTTTATCTTTTTTAATGTATCACCTTAAATTAGGCTTCCTAACGCTGGTCTGGACACTGCCCCACGCAGAGCCCGTGCCAGCCGCTGGGTCACCGCGCCGGAGCCGAGGGCACAGCGTCAAAATCCGTGGTCCCGGGTGGGAGTTGGTGGCCCCGAGGGGGAGTTGGTGGCCCCGGGGCTCTGGCTGACGGGCTGGCTGTGAGTCCGCTAAAGCTTCAGGTGGAGCATGGCACGGCGCGGCTGTACCCCGGAGCTGGGGGTGTCCCCCAAGAGCAGCGTTGCGTTTCCCCAGCCCCGCAGCCTTGGCTTTGGCTTTGCTGGGCGCTCCCGAGCCCCGAGAACCGCCCCCCGGGAGCTCGGCTCGGCTCCTCCGGCGCTGGGGCGGCACCTCCGGGGACCCTCCCCTGGCTCAGACCTTGGTGCACACCGAGCCCCCGTCCGCGCCCTCCGTGCCCTCCGCGGCCGCCGTGCCCCTGGCCCCGGGCCGGGCTCGGAACCCGGTGAACACGGGGCAGATGGGCACGGCTCTGAGCCAGCGGCTCCTCCGCACCGCGCCCATGCCCCAGGGGAAGTCGTAGCTCCTCAGGCTGGCGCTGCTCGAGCTGTCCGAGTGCGCTCCTGCCTTCCACTGCACCAGCCCTCGCTCCTCCTGCGTCCCTGCGGGGATGTCCGCTGTCACCCCCCGGCCCTGCCATCCCCTCTAAACCCACAGGAACCTCCCCCAGCGCCGCTGCCTCCCCCTCCCCGTGTGCTGCCCTTACCCGGGATGGTGTTGTCCAGGATGAAGGCGATGGTGCCCCCGACGAACATCTCCGTGGTCAGCAGCACCGTCAGGATCTGGTCCAGCTCGGGGACACCTGCGGGGATGCTGTGAGCAGCCGGATTTTCCCCCGGGGCGGGGCAGATCTGCCCTCCTCTGTCCCCAAACTCCCCAAATTGCGGCTCTCCGTGGCGGACAGTACCTGTGTTAATGGCCCCGGGGCGGGAATCCAGGTAGTTTGGCAGCGTCAGCCCGAAAAACATGGCAAAGCCCAGCACGAAGAGGTTTCGGGAGGAGTTCATGTCGACGAACTGCAGGTTGGAGAGGCCGACGGCCGTGATCATTCCTGCCGGCAGAGACGCGGGATGCAAGAGAAGGTGCCCTCGCTGGGCTGGGCATGGGGGGCTGCCAGGAGCCCCCGTCCCCCCCAAACCCGCCCTGCACCCCTGGGCTCTCCAAGGGGCTGCGGGGCTGCCCAGAGCAGCGCTCCGGGTTTGGGGAGGCAGTTACCGAATAAAGTGCAGAACATCCCGCCCAGCACGGGGTCGGGCAGGGAGGCGAAGAGCGCCGTGAATTTGCCGATGGTGCCCAGCAGGAGCATGATCCCGGCGCCGTACTGGATCACCCTCCTGCTGCCCACCTGCACAGAGACACCGGCAGCGGGTGATGGTGCCCGTGCCCCCCGGCAGAGCCGGGACCCCTCCCCGGCCCCGGTACCTTGGTGATGCCCAGGACGCCGATGTTGGGGCTGGAGGATGTGGAGCCATTGCCGGTTCCCAGGAGCCCCGCGATGATGCAGGAGATGCCCTCGATGAAAATGCCCCTGGGGAGCGGCACGGTCGGGCTGGTGCCCATCCCACTCTCCTGCAGCATCCCTGCCCGGTCTCCAGGGATGCCGCTATGCAGGGAGGTACCACGGAGGGGGATCAGCCGGCTCTACCTGTTAATGGCGTGCACAGGGGGCGGCGGCGCTCCTGCCAGCCGGGCACAGGAGTAGTAGTCCCCGATGGACTCGATGATGCCCGCCAGCGTGGCGCTGAACATGCCCAGCACGGCTGCCGAGGTCACCGTGGGCAGCCCCCACTGGCCTGCCCGGGACAGACAGAGCGGGTCAGGCTTGGCGACACTTTGGGTCCCCCCGGGTGTGTCCCCAGCCCCGGTGATGCTGCACCAGGTGCGCACAGGGCAAAGGGGTATCGGGGGGCTCCGGGCACTCACAGGGGTAGGGGACGCGGAACCAGGGTGCCACGGACAGGATCTCCCCGCGGGCATCAGTCCTGGCCTTGTATCCGTACTCCTCGGGCCGGCTGGGGAACACTCCGGTGCGGGTCAGCACGTAGCAGATGAGCCACACCAGCATGATGGCCAGGATGATCTGCGGGGCACACAGCGGCTCCCTCCCGCACCGCTCCAGCCCACGTGTGGCTACCGGGGGGAATTTCGGGCCACCCGGGATGCTCTCAGCCAGTCCCTACCGGGAACATCTTGAAGATCTGGACGCGGAGCAGGACAAAGCCGTGGCCCCGCCGGTAGCCGGGCACGCAGATGGCGACCTGCCGCAGGTACTGGGCAAACAGGACAATCAGGAAGATGGTCCTGGGGGGAGAGACAGACGAGATCCCTCGTGGCCCTGACATCCTCCTGCCTCCGTGCTGGACACCCCTGCCCTACTGTGCCCCGTGTCCCCATGCCATACAGCACAGAGATGCCCCAGTGGGAGCCAGCCCGGTCACCAGCCGCCTGGAAAACGGAGAGTCCGATGAGGGACACGGTGGGGGTGACAGTCAGCGGCCCGATGTAGCTGAGCAGGGCTCCGGGCAGCCCCAGCAGCCCGATGACCACTTCCACCAGGCTGGACACCATGATGGCCCCCTGGATCTGCGGGGCAGGAGAAGGAGTCAGCAACCTGCCAGGGAGCCTGGGTGCCGCGGGGGCGGTGGCAGGGCGGTGGCAGGGAGATGGCAGGATGGTGACAGGGCGGTGGCAGGATGGTGACAGGGCGGTGGCACGGTGGATGTACCTCTCGCATGCGGGGATGCCAGATGTGGGACGTGTTGAGCGGCAGGGACCAGTTGCCGTAGATCTGCTCTGGGGATGAAGGGCGGTGAGGTGGTTCCGGCGGGCGGGGAGCAGCCGGACACCCCCTGCACCCCCCTGCCCTCACCTTCAGAAGGGCATCGCCACTTCTCCAGGGCCAGGATGGACTTGGCAGGGACAAGGAAAGCCAGAGCGCTCGCCTGGAAGAGGGGCAGCCTGTGGGGGGACAGAGGGACCCCTGCACCCGGGCCCGGGGCTGGCCAGGGGCGCCCGCCGGGGCCGCGGCTCTACCTGATGCCCACGGTGGTCTGGATGAGGGTGGTGATGCCCACGCAGGTGAAGATGGTGCCGATGAGGTAGCTGACGGTGAGCTGGTCCTTGCCCACGCACATGCTCTCGGCCAGCAGGAAGGGGACGGCGATGGTGCCGCTGAAGCAGGTCAGGTAGTGCTGGGGGCGAGGGGGGGCTCAGAGGGGCTGGGGGTGCCCCACACCGCGGGGAACGGGGATTTGGGGTCTGCCACTTCCCAGGCTGTACCTGGAAGCCGAGCAGGATGCAGAGGTACCAGGGGGGCACGTCCTCGATCTTGTAGAGCATATCCAGCTCCGGCCGGGGGGGCCTGGTGCCCGCCCCGGGGTCCTGCTGTGGGGGCACAGCTCAGCCTGTCTCACCCCGGGGCTGCGTGCGGGGACGGGCACCTCCCCCTGCCCCATGGGAGCCCCTGTGCCCGCAGGGTGGGAGGGGTCCCGGCTGGCCGGGCTCCATCCCCAGGTGTGTCACAGACGGATTTGGGGTGTGGGGCTGCCCGCGGGGTGCCCCGGTACTCACCCTGCCCGTCGCAGGCAGCTCCTTCCCGGGGGCGTGCGGGGAGCCCGCGGGGGCCAGAGCCAAGTTCCCATTCTGGCAGTGAGGATGAGGAGGGAGCTGGGTCAGTGTGGACCCAGGTGTCCCTCGGGAAAGGGGCCGGGCTCTGCTCTGAGGGGCCCGGGTGACACCGGGCCATGGCCCGGCGTGTTCCCCGTCTGTGCCCGCTCTGACCCCCGGGCGGGCTCTGGGCTCCCAAACCCGCGGGTCCCCACGTGATGTTTTATTCCTGGAAAGTGCGGAGGGGGATCCCCCTGCGGGTGATGGGGAAGGTGGCACAGCCAGCCCCAGCTGCTGCGTGTCCCCTCGGTCCCGGGATTCCCCGCAGTCCCCGGGCTCACCCTGGCCTTTGCCAGCCCCAGCAGGGCATCCTCACCCTGTACTGGCCACCTCCCTCCCCACCGCCCTGAGATGCCGCCGAGGAAGGCAAGGGATGGGGACAGGGATGGGGACAGGGATGGGGACAGGGACGGCGCCTGCATTCACCTGGGGCTGAGCCCGGTCTCCCGAGCGGGTCCCCATCCTCCGGCGACGCGTCCCCGGCGGCGATGTCCCCGCTCGGGGCGGTTTTATGGCCGTGGGAAGGACTTTAGTCACCCAAAGGCCGGGCGGTGGAGGTGGCAAGGGCGGCGGGCGGGAGGGCGACCATTGGCTGGGGGTTGTGAAACCGGCGAGCGCAGCCCCGGCACGGATCAGCCATTAACTCCTTTAATTGGGACTGCACCCGCGCGGTGGTGAAACATTAGAGCCCACGGGTTACAGAGTAATTCCCAGCTCGCCCGGATCGAGTCCGCGCTGCTGCGGGCACGGCCGGGCCGGGCGTCGAGCGACATCGGCGACATCGGCGACAGGCGACAGCGGGAAGGCGCCCACCTCCCTCCCTGCACGCGCGTCGGCCGGGGACGAAGTCGGCTCCGAAGGTCACCGGGGCATTAAGCATTAACCGTGCCGGGCTAGAGCTCGTTCTGCAGCGCCTTGGGGAGGTCGGGCCGCTCCTTTTGGCTGGTACAGGGTCCCTTGTCGCCGTGGCAGAGCAGCTGGCGCAGCGCGGCCGAGCCCCGCCGGTGCGCGCTGTAGATCTGAGCCTCGCCCTGCTCGCCCACGTAGCCGTGGCACAGCTTGGAGAGCCTGCGAGGAGCCGCGCTGGTCACCTGGAGGCGAGGGGACAGTGCCCGGCTCACCTGTACCCCCAAACCCCGACTTACCTGTACCCCCAAACCCCGACTTACCTGCTCGGCCACGGTCCCCCCGACACCAGCACGCTCAGGGGATGCTGGCTCGGCAGCCCCGGCCCCGACAGCCGCTTCTCCCCGTCCAGCTCCAGCACCCCGTAACTGCGGGGAGAGGGGGGGGGTAGGAGGGAAAATTGTCCCTGGGGACACCCCCGGGGCACTCGGATCTCTGGGACATTCTGAGCCTTGGTACCTGGGGACACTCCGCTCACCTCTCCCAGTCCTGTGAGCAGCTCCTCTCCAGCACCTCTATGTAGTCCGACTCCTTCAGAGCCTTCTTGCCCGCCTTCCCTTCTGCCTTGTTCAGCTGCTCCTCGATCTGGGGTGAAAAAACGCAGAATCCGGGCATGAGGGTGGCAGCCTGTCCGTGACCCTGCTCCCGAACGGGGCTGGGGTCTGCACCCCCTTCTGTGAGGCCCCAAAAGGAGCGAGGAGCCCCAAAAAGCTTTTTTAAGCTGCTGATGGGGAATATCCACCAGCAGCGTGCCCCAGAGGAGCAGCAGCATCTCCCCAGGCTGAAGCCACCCCACAAGAGTTGTCACTGCCGCTTTCGGGGTGTCCTGTCCCCCTCGTCCCCACCTGGAAGGCGATGGCGTGGCAGGCGTCACAGCGCAGGGATTGGGGCATGTGGGGCGAGAGCCGCTCCTCGGGGCTGAGCTGGGGAGCGGGGATGGAGCGGGACTGAGCTGCGGGGGGGTCCCCGCACATGCCCTGGGCCCCTGTGCCCCCCAGCAGGCTCAGGCTCAGCACCAGCCACGCTGTCAGCGCCGCCCGCATCCTGCTGCGCTCCGAAACTGCGGGGTGGTGGCTAAAACCTCCCGGGGCGGGCTATAAACCCCCGGGGCGGGCTATTAACAACCCCCGGGGCGGTGGCTATTAAGCTATAAACCCCGCAGGGTGGTGGCTATAAACCCCCCAGGGTGGTGGCTATAAACCCCCCGGGGCTGGCGAGCGGCGCTGAGGCGCGGCCAGCACACACCTGCATCCGGCTGGGCCGTCGTGGCAGGAAGGGGGGAGGGATGCGCATGGGGTGTCCCCGACCTCTCCAGGAGGTTTTTGCTGTAACTCGGTCCTGTAGTGCCTGATCCCTTCTCCTCAACCTCAGTCCTTGTAGGGATGGTGGGAGCCTATAGGGGCTGGGGCTGGGTGGGGGTTTGGGGCTCGTGGTTGGGGATTTGGGGTTAAGGACTGGGGTTTGGGGCTCGTGGTTGGGGATTTGGGGTTAAGGACTGGGGTTTGGGGCTCGTGGTTGTGGTTTGGCGCTCAGGGCTGGGGTTTGAGGTTCTGAGCTGGTATTTGGGGTTAAGGACTGGGGTTTGGGGCTCGTGGTTGTGGTTTGGCGCTCAGGGCTGGGGTTTGGTCTGGATTTTGGGGTCCCCTCCTGCTCCCAGGGACTGGGATTTTTTCTGGTGGACACTCCAGGACAGACAGACGGACTGCAGGTTCCAAGTGTGTCAGCCCCTCACCTCCCTTTACAAACCACACAAGCACAGGATGAATAAGCAGATTTAAAGCTCTTTCAGCATTTTTATTACTATTTTGGGGTGTCTGTGCTGCAGCCGGGGCTGGGGGTGGCCAGGCCATCACCACCCCCGTGCCAACCAAGCCAGGGTCATCCTTGGGGTGGCAGGACAGGGGCAAGCAGGGCCTGTGTGGTGCCGTTGCTGCCCGGGTCCCACACCCCCATGTCCCCCTAGGGCTGCCAGGTGCTCACACCGGAAAAAAACCTTTTTGTCCCCATTTCCATGAGAAGCCACTGAAGTCCAACCAGTGCTCGCTACACCTGGGGGCTTTGCCCTCTCAGCCGTGGGCAGGGGGTGATGCCGATTTTGGGCTAAACTCGGCCATGGGAGGGAGGGAGGGAGGGGACATCCCCGGGGGTCCCTCCTGTCACATCCGGAGCAGAGACCCCTCGGGCGCGGCGGGGCTGGCGCGGCCCGCGGGCTGCTCGGGGCCGGGGCTGGCTCGCATCCCCGTGGGGATGTAGTACAGGCTCTCCAGGTAGCCACAGTCGGGACCCCCGGCAGGGGACGGCCCCTCGCCCTTGGGAGCCGAGCCGGGGGTCCCGGGGGTGTCGGCAGCCGGCAGCGAGGGGCGCGGCGGGGAGGGGGCGGGGGGCGGCGGTGCCGGCAGCCCCGGGAAGCCGCTGTAGGGTGCGTAGGGAGGGCTACAGACCCCCGGGGCCATGAGCAGGGGGTTGAAAGGTGCCTGGTAGAGCCCGGTGGGTGATGCCACCGGCGGGACCAGCACCTCCAGGTACTGCCCGGTCTCGGGGTCGTAGAGCGTTTTCATCTGGGGCTGCCGCGGCGGTTCCATGTAGTAACACTTGCCGCTGCTGGGATCCACGAGCATCCTCCGCTGGGCGGGCAGCGGGGCGGAGAAAGGCTTGGGGGGGCTCTGCCTGCTCCTCCCACTCGGCGAGGGGCCATCGCTCCTCCGGAGGAAATGAGGAGCATCCTCCAGGTGGGGCTGGGCCGGGGGATCCACAGCAGCCGGGCCCTCGGGGGGTCGGGGCAGGGGGGGCTCAGGGCTGGGCTTGCTCCAGGGCACTTCCCCACCTGGAAGGGGATAGGCACCAGTTCCCAGCAGGGCGCTGGCTGGGTTGGGGACAAAAGGGGATCCAAAGAAAGAGCCGGCCACGTTGGAGACTGATGGATGCCCAAGGGAAGTGGGGACTGGGTTGCTCACCAAGGGGGACCCAAAGGATGAGCCTGGGTTGGGGATCAAGGGGTTCCCAAAAGATGCACTGGATGGATTGGAGATCAAAGGGTTCCCGAAGGATGCACTGGATGGATTGGAGATCAAAGGGTTCCCAAAGGATGCACTGGAAGGATTGGGGACCAAGGGGGACCCAAATGATACATTAGATGGAGTTGGCATCAAGGGAGACCCAAAGGATGCAGTGGATGGATTGGGGATCCAGGGGTTTCCAAAGGATGTGTTGAATGAATTGGGGACCAAGGGGCTCCCAAAAGATGCACTGGATGGATTTGGGACCAAGGGGTTCCCTAAGGATGCACTGGATGGATTTGGGACCAAGGGGTTCCCTAAGGATGCACTGGATGCATTTGGGACCAAGGAGTTCCCTAAGGATGCACTGGATGGATTTGGGACCAAGGGGTTCCCTAAGGATGCACTGGATGCATTTGGGACCAAGGAGTTCCCTAAGGATGCACTGGATGGATTGGGGACCAAGGAGTTCCCAAAGGATGCACTGGATGCATTTGGGACCAAAGGGGACCCAAAGGACACACTGGTTGGATTTGGGACCAAGGGGTTCCCAAAAGATGCACTGGATGGATTGGGGATCAAGGGGCTCCCAAAGGACACACTGGGTGGATTTGGGACCACTGAGTTCCCAAGGGATGTGCTGGATGCATTGGGGACCAGAGGGGCCCCAAAAGACTTGTTGGAGTTGGAAACCACGGGGGTCCCAAATGATGTGCTGGCCAGGCTGGAGGCTGATGGGAAGCCAAAGGATGAGCTGGTCACGTTGGCGACCATAGAGGTCCCAAAGGATGCCCTGGCCGGGTTGGGGGCTGAGGGAGCCCCAAAAGAGGCGCTGGCAGGGCTGGGGACAAAGGGGGTCCCCAAGGATGCACTGGCTGGGTTGGGGACCGAGGACAGCTTTGGCATCAGCGTGGATTTGGGGGCTCTCTCGGGGATCGCCAAGTAGTTGGAGTTCTCTGCCGGGCCAGCGGGCGGGTGGGGCTCTGTAGCCGCCGGCCACTGCGGCGAGCGCTCCCAGGCCTCCCTGTGCTCCTGCAGCCGCCCAGGGGAGCCTGTGCTGCCGTCCCCGGCTCGGAGCGGGGCGGCGGCGCCGGTGCCACCGGCAGAGCCCCCGCTGCTGCCCGCCGACACCCGCCGGCCTCCGGGCTGCCGCTGCTCGCCGGCTCGGGGCTCCCGGCTGTCCCGGTTGTCCCGGTTGTCCCCGCTGCTGCTCCGCTGTCCCAGCGGCTCCGGCCCGTCTGCAGCTCGGAGCGCTCCGGTGCTGGCGCGGCCGCGCAGCTCCTTCCCCTCCGCGGGGCTGCTCGCTGGCGGAGGCAGCAGAACGGTCTTCTCTGCTCGCAGCACGGCGCTGCTCGCACCCGGGGGGCTCTCCGCGGCCGCCGGGGCGGGCCGGCCCACCAGGACGTGCAGATGGGTCTCCACGTGTGGCACCCGCTCGGCCCGCGGTGGCACCCGGAGCTCGCTGCGCTCCCGGCGCGGGGGCGATGCCGGCGGCTCCGCTCCCCTCCGAGTGGCCTGGACCCTGGTGATGTTGATGGGGGAGCTGTGGGAAGGCGCGGCCCGGCTGCCGGGGGGCTTTGCTGGCCCCTGGGCACACGCCGGCGCTGCCTCTCGGCCGGGGGCTGCCAGCACCTCCTCAGCCGCCGGCTCCGGCGCTGGCTCCCGGCGCACCGAGGTGCAGTGGATGACCAGAGGGGTGGCCGCGGGAGGATCCCCGCTGCTCGCCGGTGCCGCGGTGCCGCGGGAGGCGCCGGCAGTGCCAAACTTGAGGCTGTAGCTGCTCTTGACCAGCTTGCGCACGTCCCGGGGCTGCGGGACGCGCCCCTTCCCCTTCTCCTCTGGCTTGGGGGGCGCGGCTGGCGGGGACCCCCGCGGGGCCGGGATGTCGGGACTGGGCGGCCGGCGGGGCACTGCTGGTGGCTTCTCCGGCTGGCTCGGCAGCGTCCTCGCCTCCTGCGCCCGGGAGGAGGCGAAGGGGCGGCGCGGCGGGGCTGCGGGGAGCGCCCGGCTCTCGGCCTTGAAGGGCAAGGTTTGGGAATGGATGGGGCCGATGGCTCGCTCCTTCAAACTGGGCCACGGTCTCGGAGCCCTGGCAAACCGGGGGGCGACATCCAGCACCTTCCCCACCCCAGGCTGGGCTTCGAACAAGGCGCGGGCTCGCTGGTAGCAGATCCTCTCCGACTTGTGCTCCTCCGCCGCCGCGGGCATCCAGCGGCCCTCCAGCACCTCCTGGTACTTCATCCTCTGGTTGAGCTCGTTGAACGTCTTCCTCAGGTTGCAGACAGTCTCCCTCGTCGCCTCGCTGAGCACCACGCCTTTGGTGGGATGGCTGGTGGTGGTGGTGGCGTTGGCCGCGGCCGCCGTGGCCACCGGCATCGCTCCGGCCCGCAGGTCCTCGGCCGAGAAGCTGCAGTCGGAGCGGGACAGCGAGCTGGACTTGCCCTCCAGACCATCCCCCAGCAGGTCGGTGCCGGCCGAGGACGGCCCCGAGGAGGTCGAGCTGCCCCGCAGCCCCTTCTGCTCCATCTTGATCCGCTGCTCGTACTGCATCTTCTTGGCCAGCACGTTTTTCACCAGGCACGAGGCCGCCCTGGTCCTGTCGGTGCCCAGGGACGCCGCTTTCATGAACTGCTGGTAGTTGAGCCTGAAGTCCTCGCCCACTGCTCTGCCCTTGCCGGGGGGCTCCTTCCTGGCGGGGGGCTGCGGTGCTGGGCCATCCCCCCGCGGGCCAAAGCCCGTCTCCTTCCTCTCCTTCCTCTTCAGCAGGATCTGCCGCTTGGGCACCGTCCTCTTCTTGCCGTGGCCCTTCCTGGCCTCGCCGCTCTCCAGCTCCACGTCCACGCACTCGAACTGCTCCTTGCCCAGCAGCTCCCCGTCCAGGCCGGCGGGGAAAGGCCAGCCCACCCTGCCGTGCAGAGCTGTCCCCGCTGCCCGGAGCTCCCCGGCGCCCGCCGCCCACCGCCGCGGCCGCCCGCCGTCCTCCGACAGCGAGTTGGAGAGGCTGGAGGAGGTGTGGGAGCTGCACATGTCCAGGCGAGCTCCGGGCAGCCCCGAGAGGCTGCGGAAAGCCCTGGCCGTCAGCGCCTGCACCTCGCCGTCCACCTCGTCCGAGTCGCTGGGAACCCCGGCGAGCATCGCCCCGGGCTGCCGGGGCACGGCCGGCTCTCCGGCGGCGGCCGCGGCCGGCACGGGCTGCCGGTCCCCACCGAGGGGACCCATCCTGCCCCCCTGGCCCGGAGCTGGGCTATTCTTAGCCGCGCTGGACAGCTGAGCCCGCTGCGGGCGGGCGAGGGGGCCGGGCGGCGGGGCCACGCCGGGGGCCCCCGCCGGAGCCCAGCGCCCCGGGGCAGCCCGGCCGGCCGATCCCTCCTCGTCCAGGAACTCCAGGCAGTCCTTGAAGGTCTCCGTGCCTTCCGAGCACAGGGCGGAGTGGTAGGAGGACACGGAGGAGCTCGACATGCTCTTGGTGAGGTCGTCGCGGGGCAGCCCCGGGAGGTGTCCGTCTTCTTCCTCCTCCTCCTCCTCTGCGGACCGCCGGCCGTCCCCAGCCGTGCGGAGACCCTCGCCCTCGGCGGGGGACAGCAGCACCGGGTCCCTCTTCCCGCGGGCCATGGTGACACGGAGGAGCCCGGGGGCTTCAGCCGGTGCCGGGGAGCCCCGCTCGGGGCTGGGGCCGCTCTGCCGGGGCCGCGGGCTCGACCTTGTGGCTCCCTCGCCGTCCCGGCGGCGGGACCCGGCGGCGGCGGCACAGGGCAAGCCCCGGATCACATGGACTCGGCGAGCGCCAGCCGGGCCGGCCGGTGCCAAGCGCATTGCAGGGATGCCACCGCCGCCCCCAGCCTCGGGCACCTGCCGGGGGCCGCCGGCTCATCCCTGCTCCTCATCCCTGCCCCTCATCCCTTCCCCTCATCCCTGCTCCTCATCCCTGCCCCTCATCCCTGCCCCTCATCCCTGCTCCTCATCCTTGCCCCTCATCCCTTCCCCTCATCCCTGCTCCTCATCCCTGCCCCTCATCCCTTCCTCTCATCCCTGCTCCTCATCCCTGCCCCTCATCCCTTCCCCTCATCCCTGCCTCTCATCCTTGCCCCTCATCCCTTCCTCTCATCCCTGCTCCTCATCCCTGCCCCTCATCCCTGCCTCTCATCCTTGCCCCCATCCCTGCCCCTCATCCCTTCCTCTCATCCTTGCCCCCATCCCTGTCCCTCATCCCACCCCACTCGCCCCAAACCGCAGAACAGGTCCCACAGGGCATCCCCACACCCCACACAGCTCCCGGGGGTGTGATCCCATGGACCAGCCTGGGCTGCCCCGGGGCAGGGGGACCTGCAGAGGCCTCTGGGGATGTCCCATCCCCGGTGCTGAGGGCACGGCAGGACCCCGAGCTGCAGCTCCATCCCCACCACGGCTCCTCTCCCGGTGCCACCGGGCCATAGCAATGGTGCATCCACACTGGGCTTTCCCCAAAACCCCGAGCAGGAGCTCCCCATAGCTAATCCAAGCAGCCAGCAGCAAACCCAAGGCTTGGGATGAGCAAAGCCGAGCATGGAGCACCCCTGGGATTCCCAGGAGCTGACCAAAGGACTGCGACCATGTGGCTTTTTTGGGGAAGCCAGTGGTGGGGTGGCTGGGGTGACACGAGGGTCTCTGCAGCTTGCCCACCCCCAGTGCTGCTGGTGCAGCCCAGTCCCAGCTTTTGGGGGAATTTCTGCCGTAAAACAGCAGCAGCAGGTGCTCCCCAGCACTGCCAGCCCCGGAGCAACCTGATGCCCAAGTCCTCTGGGTTCATGCAGGGACTAAATTTAAACCTTGGCAAGGAGGAGAGGAAAGCTTCCCGCAAGAGCTGGGCTGGCACTTAACCCTTCACTGCCCAGCTGGGCTGGGCTTGCAGGTGGCATTTGTGCCCACAGGGGATCTGCCAAGGGCAGCGCTCACTGGTGGGCTGGCCTTGTGCAAGAAAGAGTGTGTATGTGGGATTTCAAACTCCCAAATCCCTTTCTTCATGGAAAGGGTGGACAGGCGCTGGCACAGACTGCCCAGGGCAGTGGTGGAGTCACTGTCCCTGACCTGGCTCCTCCACGGGCGTGTCTGGGCCATCCCAACCTCCCACAGCACCCACTGGGAGCTGGGAAGGGGATGGACAGGGGATGGACAGAGGATGGAGACTGGATGGACAGGGGATGGACATGGGACAGACAGGGAGTGGACAGTGGATGGACAGCGGATGGACAGTGGACAGACACCGGATGGACAGGGGATGGACAGGGGGTGGACAGGGGATGGACAGGGGGTGGACAGAGGATGGACATTGGATGGACAGGGGGTGGGCAGGGGATGGACAGGGGGTGGGCAGGGGATGGACAGTGGACAGACACCGGACAGACAGCCGGGTGTCCGGTGCTGCTCTGCTGCCACCCTCGCAGCCTCCGGTGTTGTTGTGTCACTTGTCACAGCTGTTGTCACTGTGACCATTGTGGTTTTAGCAGGATCTGGGTGTCAGAGAAGCAGCAGCAGCAGAAAGGACTGTGCTGAGCACGGTGTTGGAGTGAGGCTGGGAGAGCTGGGGGGGCTCACCTGGACAAGAGAAGGATCCAGGGAGAGCTCAGAGCCTCAAGGGGCTCCAGGAGAGCTGGAGAGGGACTGGGGACAAGGGATGGAAGGACAGGACACAGGGAATGGCTTCACACTGATAGAAGGCAGAGTTAGGTGGGATATTGGGCAGGAATTGTTCCCTGTGAGGGCACTGAGGCCCTGGCACAGGGTGCCCAGAGCAGCTGTGGATCATCCTGGGATAGTGGAAAGTGTCCCTGCCCATGGCAGGGGAGTGGAAGGGGGTGGTCTTTGGGATTCTTTCCAACACCAGTCTGTGATTCTGTGATCCCAAGGATGCCATGAACAACCTGTCTGGGGTTGCTGTGGGATGGCAGCAGAACCAACCTGCCAAGCCAGGCCATGCTCAGCACCTGCAGCTCCTCGGGCTGCTCCTGGGTTTGTCCCTCGGTCCCTCGGTCTGGAGACCCCCGAGCTCCTCCTGCCAGCCCCAAGCAGCCCCTGCCAGCACCCCGGGCAGGTCGGGCTGTGTGTGGGAGCACGAACACAGAGCAGAGCAGCGAGTGGACCCCGGCTGAGCCAGACTTGCTCATTAAACACTGATTTATGTTTAAGCCAGCGTGATACTGCCTGTGGCCTCACCACTGCACTTGCTTATTAACCTGGATTTCGTGCCAGCTCGGTACGTGCTCACCTCAGTGCAGGCAAGCCTGGCATGTGCAGTGAGGAGGAGGATGAGGAGGAGGAGGAGGAAGGCTGCTTTTAGCTGCTGAAAGCAGGATGTGCCTCGCCCACGCTGGAGCTACTTTTTGTAACTCTAGAGGAGCAGGAAACACCGGCCCAGCTTGGCAGGGGCTTCCAGAGCCACCTCTGGGGTTCAGGAGGGATTTGGGGATTCGGGACACGGCAGCAGCCCCTGAGAGCTCAGGCACTGGGACACCCCAGGTGCTGTGTGACACAGGGACCCACCCGTGCCAGGCTGTCCCAGACCCCGTCCTGTTCCAAGCCCCTCTCCCAGCCCCCTGCTCCTGCCCTTGCCCCATTCCCTGTCCCACTCCCTGTTCTGTTCCCAGCACCTGTCCCGTTCCAAGCTCCATTTGCAGCTCTCTGCTCACTCCCTGTTCTGTTCTCAGCCCTTGGTCCCATTCCAAGTCCTGTTCCCAGTCCTGTGTTCCATTCCCAGTCGCAGTCCCATGTCCTGTTCCCAACCCTCAGTGCCGTTCCCAATCCTGTGTCCCATTCTCAGCCCTTGTCCTGTGTCCCATTCCCAGTCTTCGGTCCTATTCCCATTCCCAGGTCCCATGTCCCATGTCCCATTCCCAGTCCTGTTCCCATTTCCAGCCCCATGTCCCATTCCCAGTCCCTTGTCCTGTGTCCCATTCCCATTCCCATTCCCAGTCCTATTCCCAGCCCTCAGTCCTATTCCCATTGCCGTTCCCGTTCCCATTCCCACTCCTGTGTCCCATTCCCAGACCTTGGTCCCATTCCCAACCCTCGGTCCCATTCCCATTCCCATTCCCATTCCCATTCCCATTCCCATTCCCATTCCCATTCCCATTCCCTTTCCCATTCCCATTCCCATTCCTCTGTCCCGTTCCCAGACCTTGGTCCCATTCCCAACCCTCGGTCCCATTCCCATTCCCATTCATTCTCATTCCCATTCCCATTCATTCCCACGTCCCGTGCAGGCCGCGGGGCGGGGCCCGCACAGGCCCCGCCCACAGCAAGGCCCCCGCCCACACGGGCCCTCCCATCCCTCACACAGAGGGGGGATGGCTCAATCCCCGATCCCCATCCCGATCCCAATCCCAATCCCCATCTCAATCCTGATCCCAGCCCCGATCCCAATCTCAATCCCAATCTCCATCCCGATCCCGATCCCAGCCCCGATCCCGACCCCAATTGCTCGGCCGTGTCCCATACCCCATGTGCCTCCCCCTCGCAGGCCCCGACCCGTCCCCGCCATCCCCCTCACCCCCGCCGGCGCCAGGCTCGGAGCACACGGACGGGCACAGCGATGTCACGTCTTTAATTTAAAAATAAATAAATATATATACACACACAAACCGGCGTTCAAGCGCTTGGTGCAGCCAGGAACACCCTCTCCTCCCGTCAGAGCCCCACAGACAGAATCCCAAATACCCTTTGGGTTATTTTAGCGATGCATTTCCACATCGGGGGCTCCTGAGAGGATTTTCCTTCTCCCTGTGGAGCACAAACACAACTTGTCCAGTTTGTCACCCGCGCCACATCCCTCCCTCACAGCACCCTGACCCTGCTTAGGAACAAAAACACTTATTGCTTCTGGGGATGTTTTTCCCTCCCTCCTGCATTTCCCAGCCGATTGTGCTTCCCACAGGAGGTGTCCATCAGGTTCTCGAGGTCTTTGGATGAAAGGTACAATCTGGTTTCAGTGCAAAACGCTGTGCAGGAGCTGGAGCTCCGTGCAGGACATTGTGAGTCCGGGAAGTCGCTGGATTTTCGCTGGATTTCGTCTCCCTACCTGCATCCCTCTACAGCCTCACAGGAATGACAGGGAAGGTCCCAACCCTGCAACGAAGTCCAATCATTTTAGTAGATTTCTAAGATATTCTACAAGCTATTTAACATATAAAAAGCAACATTATTTTCACTTTTTGTACACTCGTGCTCAAAAGTGGGGAAATACCAGAATTAAGGCTGCCTGTTCTGCCAGCCACAGAACTGGAATCATCACCAATTTTTGCCCTTAAAATCTGGCACTAAGAATGTTCCACACCAACCCCCTCAAAATGCCCTTTTCTCGGTGCTTCTCCTGTTTCAGCTACCTCAAAAAATTCTACTTAACTTCTCCATGCTCCTAACAAGGTTTCCTACAAATGGGGGAAAAATTCAATTTTCAGAGTCACTATGTTTTTTTTTTTCTCTTTTATGACATCCCATCACAGCACTGTTGCTGTATCTGGAATGTTTTCCCAGCTGGGATGTTTAGGGCTCATGTGCAGAAGCACCAGACCTCAAACCAACCCATCACCCTTGTGCAGACCCCAGAAAAATAGTTTTTATTTTTTTTTCCAGCTTCTTTTTTCCTGCTAAACCTCTCAGGGCTGCATGGATGGGACAGGGACATGGAGGGGACAACACTCCCAGGTCCATCCAGTGGGACCCCTACACCATTTCATCAGTGCCCAGCACACTCTGAGCTTTAAAGGCAGGTTTAATCCTGGCATTTCCCAAACTTCTCAGCATTTGCTCCCTAGGTTTCAGCCAAGGCCACCTGTGCATCCTGTGTGACTCGAGTTTCAGGCATTCCTTGCTCAGGTGTCCCTGCCTGCCATTCCAGAAGGGAGCAGTGTTGCTCTGGGAGCCCCAACCCTGGGCAGGAATTCCCTGGAAAAGCAGCTCATTCCATGGAGGGCACACACCAGCCTGCAACACTGGCCTAACTGTGGTCTAACTCTGGCCTAACTCTGTTCTAACACTGGCCTAACTCTGGTCTGCTGCTCACAAAGACAACCCAGCATCAACCTGCCCTTCAAGGCCTGGCTGTGTGAAAGAGGATCAAGACAAACCAGGACGTTGCCACATGGATCTTCTTCTTCTTTACAATATCATGTCTAAAGTGAAACATTCATAGCTGCTCAACGGAGTAAAAATATGCTACATGAGAACTGTACTGGAAAAAAGCAGGGCCCTGGGGAGAGCTGGGGGAGTGTGCAGATAAAAATCAGAATGGAACAGCCAGCTTCAAAATATGCCACTGGAAACAGAGGAGGGAACGAGCACAGTTCTTCCAGGCAGCCACTGGAATGGGTGCAATTCCCAGACTGCCATGCTGGTGTCAGGATGGGCACAGCCCTCCCCTGGAGAGCTGGGAATGTGCCTCCCCTGGGGCAGGGACTGTCCCTCCTGCACTGGAACCACCCCAGCTCTGTGACACAGCCCCGAGGGACACGGGGAGGTGACAGCCAGCCCCAGCACGGCGATCCGGGGAGCTGCAGATGCACGGGGAAAGGCAGGAAGCCGAGAGGAGCCAGCTCTCCTGGGCAGCACACACAGCCTGGAGGGCACACAGAGCACCCAGGCAGACGGGCCCGAGCTCAGGCCGTGCCCTGGGGAATGAATTTACAAAGTGCCACTGGTCCTTGGAACCAAATCGAATGTACAGGATATATTACAGCAAACAGCAGCCCTGCAGCTCGTGCTGGCCCCTCTCTGCAGAGGGACTCCAACATCCAGACTCTTTACAACAGACTCCTTCCCTTTTCACACGGAGGAAAAGAAAAACCTAAGTTAAAACAGCAATAAATAAAAGTACAGAAGGTGTGTGTGTGTGCGTCCTGGTCAACCCCCTTTGTGCATCCCAATCAGACTGGAGAGCTTCTCACAGTGCTCAAGTTTCAGCGACTCTGCTTTCTGTTTTAACCTCTCATCTCTGTAGAGCTTGGCCAAATTGGACAAATCAGACTCTGAAAGATGAAAGAAAAAAGATGCATTAGGGTGAAGCCCTGAGCCTCCTTTAAAGAACTGTTTCTAAGTGCTTTGTTATCCTTGTGGCACTTTTAAATTTTAATTTTGGTGGGTACTGAAGCCAGGAAGGTGAACAGCTACCCAAGGGACTCGCCTGAAAGGCCTCCCTGCCCTTTCATTAACAATCTCAAATGTACTTTGCATTTTGTTCCCCTTCTTCTCAAAAGCCACATACAACTGAAATAATCCCATTGTTTAAATTATTTCCTCCCAGTAATTCAGAGAAGTTTCTTTTGCCGATTAGCTGAGGAAGTCTTAATATAAGTTTCTCCCTGCAGAATAATTTGGCTGCAGGATTTAGATGCACCGAGGAGAACAGCAGTAATTTACTTCTGAAAAGGTCAACATCTCCGTAAGCACAGGCTACCTGATGACACTCCATTTTTCAAAGAGCTTTTATACACCTTACAAGCCCCTCGTTTTACAAAATTATTCAGAGTGGAAAGAACTTCAATAGATCCTTTCATGCCTTACGTCCTCTGTCCCTGTCCCACTGAAATTTAAAGCCATTTAACCCTCCTCCCACTCACTGAAAAGCTTCACAAACTGACAGGCAGGAGGAGCTCATTTTGGAGCAGGAATCCATTTACAGGTTTATAACCAAAATGCCACTCAAGCAGTGCTGGGCACAGCCTTGTCAAACCTCCAGTAAAATCCAGGCTCAGTTAATTGTCCCTGAGCCCAGAAATTGTCCCTGGAGTTGTGCACTAGAGAATCCCAGTTTACATTTATCCAATTGGGGAAAATTGTTCCCTGCACTTTTGACAGCGTTCATTCCATCACATTTGCTCCTTGTGGGTTTCAATCTTTCCCAGAGTAGTTCCTTTGAAGCCTTTTCTTCAAGGAGGTTCTGAATTCCAACTGTATTTACACTGGATATACAGAAGAAATTCCTCTCTGGCAGGGTGGGCAGGGCTGGGTGGCACAGGGTGCCCAGAGAAGCTGTGGCTGCCCCTGGATCCCTGGAAATGTCCAAGGTTGGACTTTGGGATTTGGAGCAGCCTGGGATGGTGGAAGGTGTCCCTGCCATGGCAGGGGTGGCACTGGATGAGCTTTGAGGCCCTTTCCAATCCAAACCATTCCATAATTCTGTGATACTTATCCTGATTTTCAGCTGCCTCCTTGTGACTTCACAACTGAGCCATCCCAGCTGAACCATCTCCTGTAAAACCTGGGATGTGCTTTTTGAACTTAACTGTGCCACAGATTTCAGAAGACCCAAACCTACAGCACACCCAACTTTCACATTCTGCTCTGCTGAGGAGTCTGGTGCAGCACTATAAAACTGACTGGCTGAACAATGTACAACCAATCCAATATCACATATTACCAATATTTTAAAGGTTTTCCTCAAGGTTGCTGGACACCAGGTAATGCTTTTCAAGTCTTCAAATCAAGGACTTGGAACCCCAAAGTGTTCCTGAACTACTCAGCTCTGTCTGTTTTGCTGGTGCTCAAGGGAAACGTGCCCTCAGTAAACACAACAAATGCACTATAAATAGACATTCAACTGACAAAAAGCTCACCACACCGAGTCCAACACTTCAGCAAGGATTAAGGGACCAACACTGTGCAGCAACAGCTGACTAAGAACTGCCTCAGCATCTGCAGAACCTTTCCCCAGCACTCCATCCTGTATTCAGAGGTTATTTTTATAAACATGACTGTCCTAAGGTCAGGCCGGTCTCAGCTATGGCCTGGATGGGAAGCACTCTGAAAATGTGAGTTTTTAAATGACACTGTGGCCTCAGGCTATGCTAACTGTGGCTGTTGTAAATGTATTTGCAGCTGGTGACTAACACAGTCCCTGGGTGCACAGAGCTCTGGAGGAGCAGGGCTTGGCACTGCAGGCTGGATCATCTGCCCTCTCTGATCCTGGGCTCTCTCACACTCACAAACCCTGTCCCCTCTCTGGGGCTGGGCTCTCCTCAGCTCCAGCTCTCTGTGAAAAGTCACAGCGTGGTGACTTTCAGCTGCACCAGGTTAATTCAAGGGAATTTCCTGTAAGAAATAAACTCTCCCCTTTTAGCAAATGTACATTTATGAGTATGAACATCCATACTGGATGGAGGAGGCTGCTCCTGCCATACTCAAAGTTCACAAATCAAAAACTTCAGGACTTTGATGGTTTTATATTATATCTTCTTTTCCTTTCTAACCTCAGAGCCTACATCTTTTTATTTCTCTTTAAAAGCACGATTGGTAACTTTTATAGTAAAATAAGCCAAAACAATCCTTCCCATCAAATACCTGTAAAGAACCTGGAGTCAGCAACACTATTGTCACCTCTCCTTTAGGATTAAATGAGTCTTCTTTAGATAAACTGAAAACAAAACTTTTCAGCAGTGGGCTGAGGACTTTTCTGTTAATTGCACAGAGCAATTGAAAACCCCCACCAGTGTGTGAAATGCTGCTCCTGAGCATTCACAGACACAACTTGTTCCATCTTCCTTTACACACAGCACTACTCACTGCTGACTCATTTGAAGTTGATGAGTTCTTTAAGTGAATAAAATCAGTGAATAAAACCAGTCACAACATCCCAGCCTAAGCTCCTCCTTGTGATTTCTGTTATTTCTTACCATCCTGCAAGCAGCAGGAATTTACTGTCTCTTCAAATGAACCAGATGAGTAGCAATTAACAAGCAATAAAATATGGGGTTAACATGACTTTATTTGTGCCACCGATCCACTCAGGGCGGAGTGAAAATAACAATTTTGAATGCTCACATCTGTGTTCTTCCTTTCTGAATTCAATTCTTGTTTTTGTAAGAGTTGAAAATGATGAAAAACATGATCTCCAACCCAGCTAAAGATAGAAAATGCAAATAACACCCAAACCACGGAAGCATGTTTTGAAAACTGACACCAGGAACACAGGCCAGGGAGCCAAGAGCACCTGGACACGCTCTGGACTCTCCTGGAGAAATGTGAAGGAAAAAGTTACAGGAACTTCTCGTGGAGCCAATCAAAGCAAAACTGATTCTGCTCCAGCAAAGGAAACATAGGAATAGGTGATGTCTCAAGATCTTTTCCAGCCTAGCAATCTGTCAGGGCTACATAAATGTGGTGGGTTGTATGTTTCAAACATCACTAAGAGCTGTTCAAGCATAAAACCTGAGCGGAAAAAAGCGTCTCGAATGGTGAAGTCTACTTTTCACTCATCTCTCAGAATCACTTAAAATGGATTTTGACAGATCTCAAGAATAGCAAGTTCAGTGTTAAGAACAGATGTGAGACACCTTAAACCAGTGCAAGGCTGAGATGTTACAAGGATTGGAAAGTGAGGCTTAAAAACAGCAGAGCTTTGTAAGGCACAACCACCCTCAGCCCCTGAAACACCCTTGGGACAGAAATAACTTACTTTGCTGTTTCTCCTTCCAGCAGCTGGTCTGAATGTAGTCTATGTAATCCTTCTCAACTGTTTTCTCAAGCTCTTGAAGTTCTGCTCCTTGATAATTCTTTTCAAAGTTTTTATCAACATAGTAAGGCACCTGCAAGTTCTCTGTTTCTCTGCTGACAACGTGGCCTATGGACCTGTGGGAGCAGCAGGGAGAAATCAGATGTTTCAGCAGCTCAGAACTCAAGAAATCAAGAGCTATTTCTCCATATTAGCATTTCCAGAGGAAAATATTTACAGCAATGCTTGTACAGTTCATTTCTGCAGGATTATGGCTCCCTCAACCATCCAGTCAGGAAATTACAATCTCGTGAACAGCATGAGCAGTACAAACAGAATCCACCCTCCTGCCACAGCCATTGGAAAATATCCCAGAGTTTATAAAAACTAAGGGCACAATGCAGTTGGATCTGGATTTTCCAATTATTTGGATCCTTTAGCAGAAATAAAATTTAGCAGGGGAGATTCTAGCTACACTTTTCTTCAGGGTTTTATAATCACCAGGAAACAAAGAGAAGCATGGAACAGGCTGGAAAATACCCTGTAGGAAGAATGAGCCCCTCTGACACAGTCACTGGGTTAAACCACACTCCTGGAGTTCATTTCCTTATTTGAGCCAAAATATCCAGGCCTCTGCTCGAATCACTGCCCACAGAGAGAGGCAGGCAGCCAAAACACAAAGGTTACATTCTACTCAAAGGAATCCTGCTTGCCCCTTTTGCCTGGATTCCTCTTTTCCTTCTCCTTCCCTGTGTCTCAGAGGTGTCCCCAATTTCTTTTAGTTTTTAGGCTGTTCAGTTGTTTGAAGGCTGTGATTTAGATGAAGAGCCTAACTCTGAACCAGGCTCTGTCTCCCATCACCAGGAGAAGGGGAGGGAGTGAAGAAAAGCAGCTCAGCTGCTGTGGGGGCAGCGTGGGAGGTTTCACATGGGACTGGCAGATAGCAAAAACACTCCCTGGGGGAAAAAAAAACAACAACCCACCCTAAAAACACCAATCCACCCTCCTGTTCTTTTCTGAGGGCCTCACACTGACATTGTGTGGTAAAATGCTGAGGGGTGTTGGGCTGCTCTGGCAGATGGGAGGAGGGCAAGGCTGGGCCTGAGCAGTTTTAGTCCTGGAAGGGAACAAGGGACTGTCTGGAGCTGCTGCTTGTCCCAAACCTCCCAATCCCTCTCCTGTGTCAGCCTGGGCCAGCCCAGGTCAGCTCTGTCCCTCCTGCAGCCCTGGATGCTGAGAGCAGGGGGTTTTCCTCTGCCCCACAAGCTCCCAGTACAGCAGCTCTGGTGGGCTCCTTCTGCTCCCAGAGCCCACCAGCCCCCAGGTCTCTGCTCCTCTGAGAGGTTCAACCAGGGCATTTCAAGGCTTTAATGATTTGCTGAGCTTCCAGTGGAATTCGTGCTCCAGAAAAGATTTGGATTTATACTGCAAACCACAGGTTTCATTTTTTAGCTGCTTTACAGAGGAACCTCAGAGTTGCCACAGATTCTGGGGGTTGGTCAGATCAGAGGCTGACTGACATCCACACTCCCCGTGTTGTGTAACTGTGCAAAACCATTCCATGCCAGCTCAGGAAGTTTTCTGACCCTCTCAGTTCAGCATCCCGTGCACTAAAGCTCCCCAAATTTCACAGTGCTCAGAACTCACCAGTGCAGGCTGTTGCTATTCCCTTATCTATTGCTATCCCTTCTCTAAAGAGCAGAACATTAACAGGAATTTTGCTTTCAAACCCAACTTCCATCTGCCTCCACACAGCAAACAGCAAGAGCAGAAAAAATGTGGTTTTGAAGGACTTACGATTTGTAGAATAAGCTGTAGGGTGGGTTGGTGGCCATCAGCTGGGTGATAACTGACACTATTATGATGATGAAAACTGGCATCAACTGGATAAATGCAGAGTATGAATTCTGAAAAGTACAAGAATTAGCAGTCAAGAAAATACAGATGGAAAAAGGCATCTGTTCACAGAAGCCAGGCTAGCAATCACAGATCAACAACAGCTTCAAAGAAAAAAGAGCAAGTACTCTGGGATTTTGAGAGGGAAGACATTGTAATTTGTAAAAAACCTTTATTAATAATATCAGAACACTCTTAAACACAATTTTCTTTCCATTATCTTCTCTGCCCCTTCCTTCACAGTGCCCAGAGCAGTATTGTACCTGTCAGTGTCCAATCCAGCCTGCAGGAACACCCTGCAATTCCCTATTTTTTTAGAGGGTTTTCCTGCACCCTCCCAATTTGCTCTCATTTGTAAAAATCTCAGCCTCTGCTCAAGCCCTGCATTTGATGGCTGAGCACTGAAGGGTTAAGAGCTCCCATGCAGTATAACTTCAGACATTGGGGCTTTTCATTGATTGGATTAATTTAGCAGAACAAAAGAGTGGAAACACTACCAAAGAGAAAGCACTGATCTTTCCCTCTGCTCCTCCATTCCTTTCTAAACTGGCTTTTAAATGCCTTTTCTCATCCAGAGGAAAATACAATATTCAGCTATTTAGGTTTTGCCCTCTGCCATGGGATAGCAACAAGGATTCCTGATGTGGGATTCACTGAAGCTGGAAAAGCTCTCCCAGCCCATCCAGTCCCAGCTGTGCCCCATCCCCACCTTGTCCCCAGCCCAGAGCACTCAGTGTCACTTCCAGGAATTCCTGGGACACCTCCAGGGATGGGGATCCAACCCTCCCTGGGCACTTCCAATCCCTGACCACCCTTTCCATGGGGAAATTTTCCCTAAAATCCACCCTGAGCTCCCCTGGCCCAGCCTGAGGCCGTTCCCTCTCCTCCTGTCCCTGTTCCCTGTTCCCAGATCCCAAATCCCCCCGGCTGTCCCCTCCTGTCAGGGAGTTGTGCAGAGCCACAAGGGCCCCCCTGAGCCTCCTTTTCTCCAGGCTGAGCCCCTTCCCAGCTCCCCCAGGAATTCTCCAGCCCCTTCCCAGCTCCCTCAGGGATTCTCCAGCCCCTTCCCAGCTCTGTTCCCTTCCCTGGACACATTCCAGCCCCTCAGTGTCCTTCCTGAAGTGAGGAGCTGGATTGACTTCCCCCAGCTTAGCTGTCTGTCAGCTGTACCAGTTTTTTTTTTTTTTTCTCTAAGCCTGAGACCCACAAGGAAAAACTGATTTTCCTTGGAGAACGATCCCTGGAGGTTAACAGACTGTCTCCAGAGGAAGAGCTTGCCAAGGCAGGTGCCAGGTGTGTATGTGCACTGACAACAAAGCACACCTTGTGTCTCCTCTGAAGTCTCAGCTGGCAGAAATGTGTCCCAGGCCCATCCTGTCCCCAGCTGCAAGAGGCCTGTGCAGCCCCTGGCTGCTCATTTACTGAAGGATTAAATCCACCTTGAGGACAAACCACTGCTTCCACATCCATCACCAATCCTCATTTGGACTAATTGTTGTTGGGATTACCAAGCACTGGAGCAAGCAGCAAAACCCTCAGTGACAGAAAACTGGAAGGCCTGAGGTGCTCCAAATACAAAAGATCTTTACAGCAGTGATTAACAACAGCAACCCGGTGACAAAGAAAACATCCCTGTGGCTGCTTGAGGACAAACTCAAGCCTCGGAGGGTTTGTCCCCTCACCCTGCTGAGGTGTTTAAATATTGAAAGGGAGGAGATGTCCCCTCCTGGCTACCTGTGGCCTGTGCTCCTCCTCCTCTGGCTCCTGTGTCCACGCCCTCTCAGCCCGGTGCCTCCGTGGGTAATAGTGAGCATCTCTGGCTACATTGGAGAACATGTGGATATTCCCTGGAAAAACAAAGCAGCACACACTCACGTTTCACCCATCTGCTACTCACCTGAATTCCTCAGTTTCTATTCAATTATCCGGGTTTATACAGCCTGAATTACAGCTGGGACATCTCAGAGTAAAAAGCACAAAAACCACTTCGGAATTAAAACACCACCACAATGTTATTCCAAAAATCCTACCAGAGAAATTGCAGCGTGCTCCAATCCATCTTAATTTAAATCAAGCTGCAGAAACATGTTCTGATTTTTATGATTGTATCTCATATTTTAATGCTGCTCTTGTCACATTCACTTGCAAGGCTGTGGCAGGACAATGAATTTGCTTCACCAGGCTCAGGCTGTGAATTATGGGCTCCCATAATTATTGAATGTGGTCTTCTACCCTCATTTCTAAGTCCTCTGCCTCCAAGCCATTAATAATTTCACTTAATTATTTCATAATAAAGAAAGAGGTTTCAAAAAGAGTAAAAAAGGAGAACAAATCAGGATTTTCTTTCTTGCACATGGAATGCAGTTGATTTATTTTTAAAAAAATCTAAAATGAGGGAAAAATACCATTTGCTGCTTCAATTTGAAGCTCAGGATCTGATTTTATCACCATATGAATATCTTAATAAGAGCTGTACTCTCCTCTTTTGAAATTCAGAATGTCTTTGTGTTAGAGAATTGAAATCTGTGGCTTATCATCACAACAGAAACGCAAAACTATTTTTAAGCCCTGGGGAAGATGTCACATTATTTTATACTCTTATCCCGTCCTTTATTTTTGAGTTTCCCAAAGAAACCTGCAAGAAACCTGGGCAAAGGTGACCCCTGCTATTGTGTCAAAATCTCTGTTCCATTGCTTGTTCAAAGATTTTCCAAGCCCCAGGCATGTGTGCAGTCAGAGCTCCAACAGCGAGCCAAGACAGGCTGGCTCCAAGGAGGAAAGTTTCTTTAAGGAAAAAAGAAACTTTATTTCTATCCCTCAACATTGCTCAGACAGGGTTTTATCAAGCCGTGAAAAGAAGCAGCCAGTGTGGGAAAAGAAGAATGGCTTTTATAGGAGTGCTTAGAAAAATAAGATTCCCAAATTTTAAGTTTCTCCAAGAATTTAAGGCAGCACTTTCTTTCGTTCCATGTGCATTTATTTGTTAACAGAAGAACTTGAACTCTCTCTTCATTACAACTGAAAGACTCGGACACATGGAGTTTCCTTAGAGTTCAATCACATTTAACATATTAAATTTAACTATTTTTCCATGGAATATACACAGAGAAGAATTGTTGAGTAAAAACAAAGCCATAAAGCTGCCCACAAAACCCAGTGAGGGAACTCATGTTTAGTGCCAACACCCACTGATAAAAAAATTTATTTTTATTTTCTAAGTCTTTGCTGCTTTCGCAAAAAATCGCATTACCTCTTACAGGCCGGACTGCCAGAGAAACTCAGCACCCTAAATCGTCCCACAGCAACTCAATTTTCTACCCTAACCCTAACCCTAACCCTAATCCTAACCCTAACTGCCTGCCACTTGACTCTACACACAAATCTGGGGATAAATGACTGCAAAGCCCTCTTGGACAGAGGAGGTTCCTCCAGATTCTACTGGACTGACAATAATCCTAATCCAAATCCAATAACCATAACCCAAACCCAATAACCCTAACCCAAACCAAATAACCCTAACCCTAACCAAAACCCTAACCGAAACCATAACCCTAACCCTAACCCTAACCTAAACGCAGTAATACTAAGCCAAACCAAATAACCCTAACCCAAACCCAAACCCAAACCCAAACCCAAACCCTAACCCAAACCCAAACCCTAACCCTAACCCAAAATCAGTAACCCTAACCCAAACCAAATATCCCTAACCCATACCCAAACCATAACCCTAACCCTAACCCAAACCCATTAACCCTAATCCAAACTGAAACCCTAACCCTAACCCAATAACCCTAACCCAAACCAAATAACCCTAACCCAAACCCTAACCAAACCATAACCCTAACCCTAATCCAAATCCAATAACCATAACCCAAACCCAATAACCCTAACCCAAACCAAATAACCCTAACCCTAACCCAAACCATAACCCTAACCCTAATCCAAATCCAATAAACATAACCCAAACCCAATAACCCTAACCCAAACCAAATAACCCTAACACAAACACAATAACCCTAATCCAAATCAAATAACCCTAACCCAAATCACATAACCCAAACCCAAAGCAAATAACCCTAACCCTAATCTAAACCCTAACCCTAACCCTAACCCTAACCCTAACCCTAACCCCAACCGTAACCTAACCCTAACCCTAACCCTAACCCAAACCCTAACCCATACCCTAGACCTAATCCTAATCCTAACCCTAACTGCCTCCCCATTGACTCTACACACAAATCTGGGGATAAATGACTGCAAAGCCCTCTTGGACAGAGGAGGTTCCTCCAGATGCTACTGGACTGACAATAATCCTAATGCAAATCCAATAACCATAACCCAAATCCAATAACCCTAACCCAAACCAAATAACCCTAACCCTAACCCTAACCCAAACCAAATAACCGTAACCCTAACCCAAACCCTAACCCTAGCCCTAACCCTAACCCAAACGCAATAACCCTAACCCAAACCCAATAACCCTAACCCAAACCCAATAACCCTAATCCAAACCAAATAACCCTAATCCAAACCAAATAACCCTAACCCAAACCCAATAACCCTAACCCAAACCAAATAACCCTAACCCAAACCCTAACCCTAACCCTAACCCTAACCCTAACCCTAACCCTAACCCTAACCCTAACCCTAACCCTAACCCTAACCCTAATCCCAGACATAACCCTAACCCATACCCTAGACCTAAGCATAGACCTAATCCTAACCCTAACCCTAACTGCCTGCCACTTCACTCTGCACACAAATCTGGAGATAAATTACTGCAAAGCCCTCTTGGACAGCGGTGGCTCCTCTAGATTATACTGGACTGACAATAATCCTAATCCAAATCCAATAACCATAACCCGAACCAAATAACCCTAACCCTAACCAAATAACCCTAACCCTAACCAAAACCCTTACGCTAACCCTAATCCAAATCCAATAACCCTAATCCAAATCCAATAACCCTATCCCAAACCAAATAACCGAAACCCACACCCTAACCCTAACCTTAACCCTAACTCAAACCCAAACCCTAACCCTAACCCTAACCCAAACCTAATAAACCTAACCCAAATCCAATAACCCTAACCCAATAACCCTAACCCTAACCCAAACCCAAATCCAATAACCCTAACCCAAACCCAATAACCCTAACCCAAACCCTAACCCTAACCCTAGCCATAACCCAAACCCTAACCCATACCCTAACCCCAGTCCTAACCCTAACCCTAACCCTAACCCACCCTAACCCTAACTCTAACCCTAACCCCTAACCCAAACCAAATAACCCTAACCCAAACCAAATAACCCTAACCCAAATCCAAACCCAAACCCAATAACCCTAACCCAAACCCAATAACCCTATCACAAACCCATAAACCTTAACCCTAACCCTAACTCTAACCCTAACCCTTACCCAAACCCAATAACCCTAACCCTAACCCTAACCCTAACCCTAACAACCCTAATCCAAATCCAATAACCCCAACTCCAAGCATCCCTGTTCCCCACAGGCCCATTCCATGAGTGTGATGTCCCATAAAGGGCACATCCAGGTGCAATTCCTTGCACAGTCAGAGATGGAAAAGCTGCAGACTGCAGCTGGAATTACACCATGCTGAGGCTGGCTTTGCAAATCCCCTGCTGCAAGTCTGGGATCTGAGGTTCCCTTAGCTGCAAATGCACCACTCACAGCAAGGGTTAGTAAGTAACTACTCTGTGTGTCTGCAGGCTATTGTAACTGGGGTGTACCTCACTTTTTGTGATACTTTGGAGGTGAAAATCCCCAAGAGTGCTAAAGCAATTCCTCAGATGCTGCCAGGAAGGCCCTTGAAGTCCTGACACCTTTCAGATTTCATTTTAATCCACTGATCTTGCAGGATCAATTCTTCCTACAAATCCAAGAGCCAAGGCTGGGCTGGGACACGCATGGAGCTAATCCAGGTGCAGCTCCCACTGCACATCCCTGCATCCTGCACATCCTCTGGAACCTGCACATCCCTTGGATCCTACACATCCCTGCATCCTGCACATCCTCTGGAACCTGCACATCCCTGCATCCTGCATATCCTCTGGAACCTGCACATCCCTTGGATCCTGCACATCCTCTGGAACCTGCACAACCCTTGGATCCTGCACATCCCTGCATCCTGCACATCCCCTGCATCCTGCACATCCTCTGGAACCTGCACATCCCTTCATCCTGCACATCCCTGCATCCTGGACATCCCTGCATCCTGCACATCCTCTGGAACCTGCACATCCCTTCATCCTGCACATCCCTGGATCCTGCACATCCCTTCATCCTGCACATCCCTGCATCCTGCACATCCCCTTGATCCTGGCTCCTCTCCTGGCAGGCTGTAATTTCATTCCAGCACAGGCTGCTGTGAGGCACAGGAGCTCCTGTTTCCCCTGAGACCACAGCTCCAGGAGCTGGGCCATGCTGGCCTGGAATGCCTTCAGGTGCCTCAAGTACAACCCAGCCATGGAATGTTCATGCTGGAAAAGACCTCTGAGGTCATGAGTTCAACCATCATCAAAACCAACTCTGATCCCTTCTCATTCACACCCTGTTTTACCTCCCATACCATTACTGGCTTCAGATGATGGAGGGAATAAAAGAAAGGCAGAAATCAAATGTGAAAAGGTTTCTGCTCTTTTCAGATGTATTCCCTGAGCAATGCCAAGGGAAGCTGAACTTCCTCATGGTTTAGAGAATCACAGAATATGCTGAGTCCCAAGGATCATACAGCTTCTGGCTGTGCACAGACCCCTCAACAATCCCCCCTGGGCATCCCTGGAGTGGTGTCCAAACCCTCCTGGAGCTCTGGCAGCCTCAGGGCCGTGCCCATTCCTGGGGAACCTGGGCAGTGCCCAGCACCCTCTGGGTGAGGGAAGAACCTTCTCCCAAAATCCAGCCTGCCCTTACTTTATCCCAGCTCCAGCTGTTCCCTCAAGTTTAGTCAGTCCACTGGAAACCACTGCAGACAGGTACTGACCTGTAGGGAAGTGCCCACCAAAAAACACATTGAATATTTCTTCTGGTGTGATGTCTGCTTCGAATTCTGTGTAGTAATTGTAGTGCCTGGCCTGGCCAGTGCTGACGTGCTCGTGGTCACTGCCCAGCTCATCATAGCGGAGTCGTTTCTCAGGGTTGCTCAGAACTGCAAAAGCGTTGCCTATTGCTGGGGAGGGAATTAAAACCAGTGTTACATCCCCACAGCTCACACTTTTCTAAGTGTGTTTTGTTTTTCTAAAACAAAAAAAAAAAAAGCCCAAAGAAGCCTAGGGAATTTGTGTTTGACCAAAGACTGAGCTGCTTTTACAAAGGATGTGTAACAGCTCTGGCATTACCTGTGATGGAAACCATTTCCTGCTGTCACTGATGCCAGGAGAAAAAGTGTCCCAGTACATGGAGAAACTTGAAATATTTGTAAAACTAATTTCACTTCAGCCAAGAAATTGGGTGAGAATGGAGCTCTTTATCAGCTCAAGTCAAATGCAAGTTTGGTCTGAGTGCACCTCCATGCCCCACATACAATTAACACAAAGTTAATAACTGCAGGGACCAATTAAAATCACAGGGCTATCCCAAGGTTTTCCTGCTGGCAGAGATGCTCCTGAAGCTGTGTGCCACATCTATTTCACACCTCACATCCAGCCACTCAGAAGTGCTTGTTTGGCTCATCTTCTTCTCTGATCTCTGACAGAGCAAGTTCATAAAGAAATACAACCCAAACACAAACAAATAAAGAAGAGCCCTCCGGAAGCTCCTTGTTTTAACACACTGTGAATGAATCACCTGCTTTCCTCCTGCTGGGCTGCATGGAAAGGGGAAATATGGACGAGTGTAGACACTGCAGCATAGCTGAGAACTCCAGACACAGCACATGGGATGCAATTTCATACTCCCATACATATATATAAAAATAACAATTTATTCATGACAAGGAGCAGTTGATGACAAACACCCAATTTTGCTGCATGGGCAGCGTCAGTTCCAAGTTCTGAACCTTCTTCAGCATCATGGAATCCCAGAATGGTTTGGGTTGGAAGGAACCACGGAGTTCACCTCATTCCAACCCCCTGCCATGGCAGGGACAGCTCCCACTTGACGAGGTTCTTCCAAGCCCCATCCAAGCTGGCCTTGGACACTTCCAAGGATCCAGGGGATCAGCTGCTTCTCTGGGCACCCTGTACCAGAGCCGCAGCATCCTCACAGGGAATAATTCCTTCCTAATATCCCATCTATCCTTTCTGACAGCGTAGAGATCATTCCCTGTGACCCTCCAGAACCTTGCATAGCTCCTCAGAACTATCTGGGAATGAGACCTGGGATGCATTTCCCGTTGTTTCTAAGGGAAGATGTGTATTTTGCAGCACGAGCCGCAGCAGGGTTCTGTGAAGACGCCGCCGTGTCCGAACCCCGCCCGGCTCCGGCGCTGTCCCCCCCTCACCTTTGAAGGCCTCGGTGGCTCCGGGCGCGCGGTTCTTGTCCGGGTGGAACTTGAGGGCCAGCCTGCGGTACGCCCGCTTCAGCTCCTCCTCGCCGGCGTCCCGCCTCACCCCCAGGATCTCGTAGTAATCCCGGCACCGCTTGATCCTGAGGGCGCACACGGGGTTAACCCGGGCCCGCTCCCCGCCTTTCCCCGGGCTCCTCCCTCGCCTCCCCCCCGTCCTCCCGAGCTCCTCCTTTGCCCGCTCACCGCTGCACCCCGTCCAGCTGCTCGGCCGTGTAGGTCATGGCGGCCCGCGGCCGCTGCCGCCCCTCGCTCACCGCCCGCCGCCCCGCGCCGCCATCTTGTGCGCGGGGGCTGCTGGGAGCGGGCCCGTGACGTCACGGCGAAGGGCGGTGACGTCATGGGAGGGGGGTTTCTGAGGGGAGCGGGAGGTCAGGGAATGGTGGAATGTCATGGAACTGTGGAATGTTCCGAGCAGGAAAGGGATGGCTTGAGGAGCTGGAACAGAGGCTGCACCCAGAGTTAAGGAGAATAAAATGGGCATTTATTGTGATGCCTTGAGGAGCTGGAACAGAGGCTGCACCCAGAGTTAAGGAGAATAAAATGGATATTTATTGTGAGGCCTTGAGGAGCTGGAACAGAGGCTGCACACAGAGTTAAGGGGAACAAAATGGGTATTTATTGTGAGGCCTTGAGGAGCTGGAACGGAGTCTGCACACAGAGTTAAGGGGAACAAAATGGGTATTTATTGTGAGGCCTTGAGGAGCTGGAACAGAGGCTGCACACAGAGTTAAGGAGAATAAAATGGATATTTATTGTGAGGCCCACGAAAGGCCTACAAAAGCCACAGCCCAGCAATATCAGTGCCACAGTGGTGGCCCTGCCCGTATGGCTCCAAGATGGAAGGAAAGGAAGGGGTTGGTCACAAAATCTTACACTTTTATAGGTTCTGGTTGATTTGCATGAACCCACCCTCCACCTTTCCATGTAGTTTGTGCTTAGGGCCTGAAGTTTGGAGAAACTGTCCTTGAGTTCTTAACTAGAACAGGACTGTTTTGTCTTCATCACCCCAGCACATCAGTGTGATAATTGATAAAAGATTCGTGTTAATCACAAAAGCATTGGGGTTTGTATAAACCAGAATACTAAGCTCTGAAGTGAAGCATGGACACTAGATAATGGAAATAATATGATAAAATCATTCTGTTTAAAATCACCTTGTTATGGTATATTATGTTGTATTATGTTACATTATATTATGTTATGTTATGTTATGTTTTCCAAATAAGTTGTATCAGCTACCAGGTTGCGAAATCAGACTTCCCAATAGCCCTTCCTGCCTTTGTCTGATCATTACTGATCAATGATTTTCCAATAGCCCTTCCTGCCTTTGTCTGATCAATGCTGCTCATTTCAAGGACCAGACTCCCAGAACTTCTCTGGTGGTTGTTTACAAGGATGTTTATTCAACCACCACTGCTTATGACAACAAAAACCCCAAAATTATTGATGACAACGAGAACCCACAGTGTAAGAAGAGGCTGCACACCGAGGTTGGGTGGAGCGTGGACGTTCCCCAGCGCTGCTTGCTCTGTCTATATCAAATAAAGCAATCTGAATTTTGCTGAATATCGAGACTTTGTCTCTCATTTATAACAAGGGCTGTGTCCTGTTCCAGCCCCACACTACAAAACATTTCCTATTTTTCTTCATCATTGCTAATGCTGTTGGTGGTTTCCCCTCATCCCACCTGCCAGGGTCACCTTGCACTGTCCCAATGTCCAGCCTGGCCCTGGGCACTGCCAGGGATCCAGGGGCTCTGGGCACCCTGTGCCAGCCCTGCCCACCCTCATTTCTAGACCCTCAAAAAGGAAGAAGGAGGTCAAAGGAAGGAAAACTAAAGCAGTGGTGAGATCCTTTGGAATCTCAGAGGTCCGGGGAGATTTGTTAAAGCTTTGCCTTTCACTCAAAATCTTCTTGTTGTGCTCCACGTGGAGTCACAGGTCTCTGGGAACTGGGGGTGTCTGGGTCCATCCAACTGGGAATTAGCTGGAATTCTGTGTTAAGCAAATTCATCAGTCTGATGGAGCTTGGGTGAATGACAACATTTGGCTTTTCATAAATATTACCAGAAAAGCTTCATTTATTAAGAAACAACTTATCAAACTACCCAGCGCTGATTTCAGAGATTAAAAGTGCGTTGGCTCTTAACGGGAGCTTTGAAAATGTTGCATTTTTTTTTTTTCTTGCTGAAATTTTTTCCTTGCCAGCTGCAAAGCACAGCTGCCTCTTGCATTGCACAGGGGGATGCTGCTCTTCCTGGTGCTGGGAAGCTTTGGGAAAGCAGTGGGTGGAAGATGCTGGAAGCTCTCCTGGCAAACTTGGGCTGCCACACTCCAGGAGCTGGAGGAGCTCAGCATTTTGCTTGTGACCATTCATTTTAGACTGAGATAAACCCCTGATCTAAGCAGGGACTTTGTTCCTTACACTTCAGCTGAGCCTCTGAGCACGTGGGGAGATAATGAATTGCCTTCCTGAAGCTCTGTTGTTATTATTGTTATTAATAATAATAATAAAGTGTTTAAGATGGTGATTTGCATTTCAGCAGCACCTTTAATTCACGGCTCTCCAAACGCTTTACAGACAGGGATTAACAAAGCCTCACAACAACCCTGTGAGGTAGGTGGATGTGACATCCCTCTGCTGTGGGCACAATGAGGGCACTGGGGATAAGGGGCTTGGAGCAGTCCTGCTGGGATTTGACCCAGAACTTGGGCATTTAAGGCCTTCAGCTTCGGATCAGGCTTTCCCAGCCTCGGGTCTGGCTCGACGTGGGGCTATGCTGATTAACGAGCCTGTGACTGCCTGGCACTGACTATAAGGGCCATTAATGTAAGGCAGAGGTTTATTAGCAGAGTGGATGGTGCTTTGGTGCTTCTTGCTGCTGGAATTATCTGAGTGTTTGAAGGCATATCAAAAATAGAGTTAGGTATCAAGCACCGAGCGTGGCAGGCTGTAACTGGAGAAAGCCCTTAGGCCCCAGGTGGGGAAGCTATGTAGGACACTACTGTAAATGTGCTGATCAGAAAGGACATAATAATTTATATATAAAGTCCACCCTTGCTCTTTCCCCGAAGGGCAAAAATAAAAAAAAAAAAAAAAAAAAAAAAAGAACCTAGAAAGCCACTGCTGGTTGTCACGTGTCAGCTTCAAGCCCTGGGCTCTTGGCTTCATAGCACCTGCCAAAAGAACAAAATGTGGTTCAGCAGCAGCCTGCTTGGGCTGACAAAAGGAATAGAGAAATGTGTTCTCCCAAATCAGTCCCAGCTCCAAAACAACTGAAAATTATATGGATTTCTCATGTGGGATGGACCTGAGAGCACTCAACCACCTGTGGGGCAGGAGTGGATAAGCTGGGCTGGAGGGTGAGACCTCGATTTCTCACAAATCTCTTCATTTTTAATGGCAAACCCCTCCAGCTTTGCAGCTGGCCACAGGTGATGTCACCTGGATACATGAGGTAAACTCAGCACCTCGAGTTCAGCCAGCCCAGGTAAACCTGAGGTGAGCACTCAAACTTTTCACCAGACTCACTGGAAAAGCACTTTGGACCTTTAGAAGTTTGGTGGCAGCTGGTTTTTGTCATATTTCTGGAGGAATAAAAGAGCAAAGAAATACCTCAAGGCATGCTCTTATCCAGCCAGAGAAATGATCCCCAGCTGATTCCCTAAAAAGCAAGGCTGAAAAGGGAAACCTTTTCTGACGGGGGGTAGCTCATGCTGTTGTTGGTGTTGATGTTCTTCATGGAGATCAGAGTGATGCTGTTCCCCTTCTGGCTTGTGTCTGCCGAGCAGCTGCCAAGGAGAGGAGGAGATAATTAATGACTCTGGGGAACAAGAGAGGGAATCACAGGATCACAGAGTCACTGAGCTTGGAAAAGACCTCCAGGATCGCTGAGCCCAACCTTTGAGCAGACCAGAGCACTGAGTACCACTTCCAGGTGTTCCTCAGACACCTCCAGGGACAAAATTTCTTTGCACAGAAGAACTGGAGGCAAAGAGGCAAGGCCAGGGCTGGTATGGGGGACCAGATTTGGTTTCCACCACCCACTGAGCTGCTGTCCTGATTTGGGCCCATCCACAGTGGGTTACAAGGCTTTGGAAGGTGGAATTCCCCTTTATTCCTACCCTGAGTGCTGGGATGTGCATTCCTTGCCAGTGGAGGCTGGATGACTTTGGGGGTCAGGGAACTTTAGGGAGTACTGTCCCATTTTCTGGCATGTTCTGCCTCAGTGCCTTCAGGTTAAGAGTATTTAGTGACCACTGATGCTGATGCAAATTTGGCACCTAAAATCTTACAGACTTTGCTCCCCGTGCCCCTTGTCCCTTTCCAAAGCAGGGTTTAGGAAATCATCAGATGGAAAAATAGGAGCAAAATGTTTTGGTCCTTTCCAGCTCTTATTTCCTGCTCTTCTCCCACGTTCAGCCTCTCCTCTGGAATAGCAGTGATGGACCATGGGCTTCTGATGGACCATTCTCTGCTTCATGTTTCTCTTCCAAAAGTCTCTGAACTGGGGCTCCTTTGTCCTGCTCTCACTGGAAACACTAATGGGCATCTTAGGGCTTACCTAAGACTGCTCTGAGATCCAGAAACTCGAGTTTAGACCTCAAGGCTCTATTTAGACAAGGAAAACAATCAATCTGCTTTGAGTCTTCTCTCAGTGCAGAGCCCCCTAAATATTGGTCTTCTATTTGTGTCTCTGTCAGAGGATGAGGTGTTATCAAAGCTGACTTTGCTTTTCTAACTCTCTCAAAGATGTCTTGACAAGCTTCCTTGCACCTGAAATAACCAAAGCAGACTCTTTCCCTTGCTAAAATTAGCTGTGAGATGAAACAGGCACTCTCAGTCAGATGTGGGTGGTGTGAGCAGCCTTACCTCTCTGACACCATGGAGCTTCCTGGTTTCTGTTTGTCTGGGGGGAGAAAAGCAGGTGGTGATGTAGAGGTGAGAAGTCATCAAATCACTCAGCTCTATTCTGAATTACTTGGTGCAGGGATATAAATGAAATCGGAATGAGATTTGAGACACCATGGGGGAAACTTGGGAGTTGATTCGGGAAAACCCTTCAGCTAAGGGGATGTCCAGGCAGGATCTGCTGGGCTCTAGGAAAGATTCTGCCTTGCCCTGTGCTGGGCACTGCTCCGTGGGAAATGGGGTTCCTGAGGAAAAGGAGTGTCAAACTCCACGATTTTTGCTGGAAGAGCCGCCCACCTCTTGGAATTTGAGCTGCAGGAAATTTGAGACCACATCCAGAGGAGGCTGGGCTGGGGCTCAGGTCACACTGCCTTCCTGACTGCTCAATCCGTGTTCCAGTCTGCCTTCCAGACCTCCCCACCACTGTGTAAGCTTTTCAAATTTTTCATCTTTTAGGAATTGCCGGATCCACATGGAAACTGGTGACTTGTTGATTGGGGAGGCACAGATTTCCCCAGACAAATACCTTCCGAGTCCTTGGAGTGGTTGCACTTGAACCTCAGGCTGACCACGCTGACCAGGATGATGACCACCACTATCAGGATAACAACAAAGCTGATGACACCTGGGGGTGGAGGAAAGAACCGTCTGAGTAGCAGAGAGACATCAAAACGTGGCTAAAAAATCAATATTTTCATTAATGTGAGCACGGTTCCTAATAGGCAGAGAAGCAAACAGTTGTTAGAACAAATAGCTTTATCCTCCTGTGTTTTAACCTCAAAGGGCTGCTATGAATACTTAATCAATAAATAATTAATTGGTAAGGCAGTGCCAGGAAGGCAGAAGTCAGCTGATTACACTGGGGATTGATAAGAGTCCGTATGTTCCTGCTACAGTTGGTAAATCTTATCCCAAAAGTGTGCAAAGCCAGATAAATAAGTAATGTAACAGGGAGAGACAAGCTGGAGCTGTGGGTGATGTTATCTGTCCCATAAACCACTTTTAGACACTTTAAATCAAGTGTAGATTTGATACTGACATCAGGCCTCGATCAATCAAACAATTCTTTGCACAGGAAATTTGTCCTGCTAAGAATCCCTCAGACTTAGAATCCTGGAATGGTTTGGGTTGGGAGGGACCTTAAAACTCATCCCATTCCTCCCTGTTCCATGGCAGGGACACTTTCCACTGGTCCAGGCTGCTCCAAACCCCATCCAACATGGTCTTGGACACTTCCAGGGGCAGCCACAGCTGCTCTGGGCACCCTGTGCCAGGATCTCATGAATTGGGGTGTCCAAAGCCTGGTGAAAGCCCCCTCCTCTCCCTGGGTGACACAAATCCTCACCAAAAGCTGCCACAAGTCCTCACCAAAAGCTGCCACAAATCCTCACCAAAAGCTGCCACAAATCCTCACCAAAAGCTGCCACAAATCCTTACCAAAAGCTGCCCCAAATCCTCACCAAAAGCTGCCCCAAATCCTCACCAAAAGCTGCCCCAAATCCTCACCAAAAGCTGCCCCAAATCCTCACCAAAAGCTCCCCCAAATCCTCACCAAAAGCTGCCACTGTCAGTGGTGATTTCTCATCTGTTGGGGTGGGCTCAGGCAAGTGGCTGGAGGAGTTGGGTGTTGGGGTGATGGGTTTGGAGGTGCCTACAGAGAAGAGAAAGGTAGATTTATATAAAAGATTCTATGGATAGATTAATATTATTTTAATATTTTATATAAAAATTCTCCCACAGCTGGGAAGAGCATTCCTAGCATTGCTAGAGGCCCTAACTCTCACTTGCACTTCACTGAAGATCCAAGTTTGGATCCTGGCCAGGCTCATCAATCTTAAGATCAAAATAAGCGAGACCTGTGTGGAATCATTGGGGTGGGGCCCCTTTTATGGACAAGCTGAGAGCACCCACAGGCTTTCCTTCTGGGACCCCAGTGGGGAAAGGTCAAAGTCAGTGCTGGCACTTCATCTGAGGAGGGAATTTTTCCAGCCTTCCCCCTTTTAGAACCTTTTGCCATCGTGGCACCTTTCCTGCTGTTCCCAGGCTCGAGAGGTTGCCCTGAAGTGCTGTTCCTGCAGAGCCTCTCAAGGGGTGCAGGGGATGTTCATCACCCCTCAGGAAATCTGTGCTGTCCACACTGCCTTGAAGACAGCTGTGACATGGCCTTGCTGCTGGCTGTGCAGAGGAATGTCAAATGTGGAATATGAAATGGGTGAGGAGGAAGCACCTTGAGTCGCTGATGTGGTGATGCTCTCGTTCCTCACGGGGTCCTGACCTGCACAGAGAGACACAGAATGTGAGACTTGACCTCCAGTGACATCCAGGAACCAAAGGAATTAATGGAGAGGAGAATGGATTCACAGTGATGCTGCTGATACCTGGGGAAACATGGAATTAATACTCCCACCTCCATACTAAAAGCTTCCCACCAAACCTACTTTGTACTATTTTCCATGGAAACCTAGAGAACCAAAATTCAAATACTCTTTGCAAACTCTTTAGGGTCTGCAGTCCCAGGTTTGAGGCAGAAACAGCAAAACAAGGCTGGAAGACTGAGCTGGGAAAGTTATGGATGTGCTGTAGGTCATAAACATTGAGACTTTAAGTCTGATTAGGGGGGAAAATATTGCAGAGTGTGGGTGTGGATTGAGTGTTTGCCTTGTCTCTCGGCTTGAAATGAATGGATTTGATATGCTGGGTTATCTAGAAGTAATTTAACCAACCAATAAATTAACTTGTACCCCATGTGCATGCACAGAGCTTTGTCCCAGCAAGGACTCCAGTTCTCAGTGGGATAAACTGACTTGTGTGAAGCTGCTTGCTTTGTGACAGCTGCTTCCAGTGCCTGTGCAAGGAAATGTAAAACCAGCCCGAGTGTGGCTCTGTGTTTCCCTTGTACAGAGGAAAAACATCCTTTGCTGCCTCCAGGCTGTTGTTGAACAGCCAGAGTGTCTGCATCGACCTTAATGAGCAGCTACAGGCCCTGCCAGGAGACTCAAAGTGATATTTCAGCGCTTCAGAAAGATCATCTGGAGGTCAGGGAGGATCTTCTTGCCTGTTTTCCCATCCCCACATTCCAGCAGCACTGGCTGAGGGGATGAGGTGCCTGGAGAGGTGTGGCACTGAACCCAGGTGCTGTCCCACAGCAAACATCCCTGACTTGGAATGGGATTTTGCCAAAAGCCAGAAGAAAAAGGAGAAAAGGCATGAAACAATAAATCTAGAAGCCACAAGGAGCAGAACAGTCTGGAGAAGCAGGGTCTGCTGCTGTACAGTTTTTTCCCCACTCATCGAATTCTTTGTTTCATTCTGAAATTGTTCCTCTAGCCACAGTGGTTTGCCAAGCCTGGCATGGATACCCCATCCCTGGGAAACGTTGGGTCTCACACAACGGGAGACCTGGCTTTTGGAAGCATCAGCACTTTTAGGCAAAGATGTGTGGAGATTCTGAGTAATAAATCAGGGCTGGGATGAGCAGCAAATCTGCTCTGAGCAAAGAGCTGAGCTGGGCACAGCCCTGCTGGGTGGGCATCTGTGTGGGCACAGCTGACCACAGCTTCCTCACCTTCTTGTGTTAAATATCTGAGAGGGACTTGGAGAGGCAGAGCAGTTCCTTGACCATTGCAGGTTTTTGAGGCCGAATTTTTAATGGAGGATGAGCTCAGTGTCAGATTTCAGTTTTCCAGTCGCTTGGATTCTGCCCTTATTCTGAGAGAACTCTTATTGAATTCTCCAGTTTGTGCTTACAGGCTGGGTTAAGCAAACAGTCAAAAGCAAAATTCTATTTGTTTAAAACGGTTTTAAAATAGTTCCCCTCTCCTAAACATAGATCCATTGTTCAGCTGCTCAAGTTCATCCCAGCAAATGATGTTAAGAGCATTTATCTCATGTTTTATCACTGCTGATAAAGACAACAGACACGATTTTGGATGGCTCACCCCCCCAAAAATGACTTGTGCTTAGAGAACCTCTTTGATTGCCACCAAATTACCTGATCTTATTATTAGTCTCTAAAAGGACAAAGTACCTTGAGGTGTTGGAGGAGGAGCTGCTGTGCTTCTGTTTCCACTGGACTTATCATCTAGATAAAGAAAACATGGGAAAGGGCAATTAATTTGGGAAGCCACTAAAAATTCTACTGTGGAGAGCTGTTGGGTGTCCATGGTGTAAAAATCTTTATTTGCATGATAATTTTTTCTCCAGACAGACATCAGGCTGCCCAGTCAGCCAGGTGTGAGTGCTCAGAGTGTACCTGACAGGTGAGCCTGGGGAGGCTGGAGCTGCTCCAATATTTGATAAAGCATGATCTGGATTTTCTGCTATAGCCTTGGCCTGGCTGTGTCCATCTGGGCAGCTGGAATGAGCTGCACTTTCAGCAAAAATTCAATATTTGCAGAATTGCTGAACAACCAGCACAACGTGGACTAGCCCAATATTCTGATGGCTGCAGTTTGGCTTGGATAAAGAGGGAGGCACAGACAGGTCCTGCCTGAGCAAATATTTGAGTTTTCCATCCTTACCTCGCTCAGTGGTTGCTGTCAGGGTTGTTGTAGGGGTGGGGGAGGTTTTGGCTGTCGTATTTTGGCCCCCAGAGATGAGGGTCAGGTCGGTCAGTGATGCTGTTGTTACTGATGGCTCTGTAGGGAAATGAAGCGTTATTTCAAAACAGTCAGCTCAGAAACTGCTTGGAGAGGGCACAGCCATTGCAGAGCCCTCAAATTCCTGCAGAGTTAGGAATAACCTGCTAGGGAAAGCAGGGAAATCGCCTCCATCCTGCCCAGAGGCAAGGAGCTCTTGCACTTTGGAATTTCCTTTTGCTCTTTTCCCTGTGAGGAGATGCTGAGCTGGCAGAGCTCAGCAAACACTTGGAGAAAGTCAGGGTTGGCCACTGCTGCTTTTCCCTGCCTTGAAAAGTGAAGGTGAAAAACTTGAAAAGTTTTTTTGTCACCAGACACTTGACCTGCCTGGCAGCCACGTGATGATTTCCTCGTGTTCTGAAATGCCAACTTTCACCTTCCATTTCAGTGAGAGTCTCCGAGCACAAATAATTCAGCTCTGGAAATGGTTTGGAGGCTCCATCTTCTGCCTCAACCTGCTCCAAACTGCCCCTGATCCACAGCAAGAGGCGAAGGGAAAAGCTTTCAATAATCCCTCTGCAAGAAAGGGTGGATCACCAGCTGGGAATTTACAGGAAAATTCCTTCTCTAGACTGCTCCTGGCTTTCCAATAAATTAAGAAAATGGTGAAATGATTTCAAGGTTTCTGTGATGGGTTTTTTCCCCCCCCTCTATCCAAATGCTTCACTGAAATATCAGAATTTAGGATTAAGTATAAGTTTCTTTTTTTTCTGTAAGTCTTAGAAGCAGATATCTTTTTCAGATCTTATTCCTTGATATTTTGGGGATCTTTTGGAAGGGTAGCTATGCTTAGATATTTTTTTTTTTCCTGAAACATAGCAGGAAGAGATCTGTCTCCAGAGATCCAAGTGGACACTAACAGATGTGGATCTGGAGCTGGGGAGATCATTTCTTGTGTAATTGGTTTTCTGTACATGTCAAAAATCACAGGAAAGCTTGGGTTGGAAGGGATCTTAAAGATCAGCCAGGATGGTGGAAGGTGTCCCTGCTCATAGGGAATGGGATGAGCTTTAAGGTCTCCTCCAACCCAAACCACTCTGGGACTCCACTCTATGATCATCTCATTCTCCCTATTCAATTTGAAGACTTTTTTCCCCCCCTGGCTTTGCTCACACCTTGATCCCTGTGGGGTGGCTTGGCTGGATCAGAAGCCCTGACACCACAACATTTCCTCCCTCCCCACCAGTGTCCCCTGCACAGCCCTGGGGGGTGGCCCAGTCAGACCAGTTCCACACTGGGGTGTCCCCAGGCTGCTCTCCCCAGTCTCCAGCATTACCTGAGCTGTTCTTTGCTTCAGGGTTCTTTGCTTCAGGGCTGGGTGCTGCAGGCTGGGATTGACCTGGAACACAAGCAGAGGCACAGAGGTGACATTTCCAGGCTGCTGGGATCCCACAAGGAGGGTTGGAGGATGGAGCAGAAAAGGTGAGAGGGGAACAGGAGATGAGGAGAGGGTTTGTCACTGGTGTGGCTGTAGGGACCAGCTCCACTGATGCTGGAAACAGCTGGGGAAAAACAGGGAGCAAAGGATCCCTCTGCTTTCCCCAGGCTTCCTGGAACACAGCCCTGCTCCTTCTGCACAAAAGGGAGCCAAGCCAGGTCACCCTCTTGATACCTTGGGTTTTGGCTTTTATATTTTTCACAATCTCTGCTGCTTAGTGTGGAACTCTGAAACTTCACATTAGGTGTCGGTGAGTTCTCTTCACAGGGGACTCAGACAAAACAATTCCTTTCTAGCTGGACAATCAAGGACAACTGGCACCCAAAAAGCAGAAACAGCAGCGAGGGAAAGGGGGCAAGGCAGGGGCTGAGACTTCATAGCCTGGGGCTGTGGGTGGGTCATTGACCCCAATGTGCAGATGAACCAAAACTGATAAAAGTGTAAAACTCGTGCCCAGGATCCAGCTGGGATTTGATTTGGGTGCAGCCCTGGCCGGGCTCTTGCACTGCCCGAGGTGAATCCTTTCAATAAATCCCGATTTCATTCCTTTCAATAAATCCCCATTTTATTCCTTTCAATAAATAAATACCCATTTTATTCCTTTTGCTCTGTCTGGTCTCTGTTCCAGCTCAGCCTTTCCAGCCAACACTGGGGCACAGTGGCCTCCATGTGCCCTGGAGATCTGGGGGTGAGTGGTGATGGATGGGGCAGGCAGAAGTAGCATCCTGGGAGAAGATCCCTCAAAGGATGGGAGTTTGGGATCAGGGTCCCGTCTGGGGCCTCTCCATTTGCATCCCCCCATTTCCATGTGCACCCACGTGCAGACAGACACATAAAGCACATCACAAGGCACAGGTACCTGTTCCAGCAGGGGTGGAGGAGTTTGTGGGAGCAGCAGGACCTGAAAGGAAAGAGCAGAGTGTGGGTGGTGCTGGTCTGTGCTGGTCACTGCTGTTCTCCTTCCTTGGCTGCTTTGGGTTTTCCTCATCTTCTCTTGGAGTAACTTTGAAATATGGGATTGCCCCAAAAGCATTAGCAGAGAAGGAGTAGCAAAGAAGTTTTAAAACTATCAGGCTCTGAGTAAATTAGCAGAGGAGTTTTTCCAGCCAGGATAAATGTCCTCCTCCCGTTTGAGGGGCCACAGAAATCCATGGGGTCATTCCCTCCCCTGAGCTGTTTGCCCCAGCTCAGCCCTGGCACAGAAGGGTTTGTGAGCTGTGCTCTGGGGCTCTTCAGAGCTAAGACTCACATTTAAACCCTTTGTTCCCTTGAGACCTTAAGGAATGGATGGATGAGGTTTATAAAGGCTTCAGGAGCTGATGGGACCGTTCCCCTACCCTGGGGAGCTGAATCCTGGGGCTGTGAGTCTGGAGGGAGCTGCTGCCCTCAGGAGCTGCCTTCCCTGTGGGGCTGGGTGTTCCTGGAGTCCATACAAGCTTGTAGGAGTTTCACTGGCTCCCCATTTCCTCAGCTGAAAGGTGGCTTTGTTTGGTTCATTTCTTTGCTTTTCTTCTGGATTCATGACAAAGCATCCCTGCCCCAATCCCTCCCATTTCCCACTCTCAGCACCCCTGATGTTTCCCTTTAAGCCCCAGCTCCTGAGTCCTATGCTCATGGAATCACAGAGAAGAATATTTTGGTTTGAAAAGGAGCTTTCAAAGTCGTCTAAGGGTTAAGATGAGATGCCAATTAAAAATGCTGCCCTTGAAAATGGGAGAAAGAAATGTCCCACGCTCAAGGACAAGACCTGGAAAACGTAAATACACTTGAAATGCTCAAATCCAACCCAGCTGGTTTAACTTTGGGAAGGTGACTTTGACTTTGAGTCTGTCATTGCTGGAATGAACATCCTAATTGGGATTTAAAAACGGTCATTGCAGGTGACCCTGGTGCTCTCTGTGGTTAAGTTCAATGAAAGAAATGACAGCACAGGTACAGAAAGCAGCAGAATCCGACTCCCCTGGTGATCCCTCTGAGCAGAGTCCCACGGGACAAAAGGGATTTGGGCAGAAAGGGACAGCAGGGAAGGTGGAATCCTTCCAGCACACGGTTCCCTTGTGCTTTGGAGGGGGTGCAGGGCAGGGTGCAGCCAGGGCACAGCAGTGCCCCTTCCCAGCCAGAGCCTGCCCTCCCCTGGGGGCAGAGGCTGCTTCTCATCTCTCCCGGGCTGAGATCAGCTGCCAGAGAGCTCCTTCCAGGCCCCTTTTCTCACCAAAGAGGGGACCAGAAACTTTGAAAACCCTGTGGCTCTGAACTGTCTCAGATCTCCAGCCTGCAACACCTCACCATGGATCCAAACCAAAAGAGAGCAGGGTTAGTTTGGATATAGAGAAGAAATTCTCTCCTGGCAGGGTGGGCAGGGCTGGCACAGGGTGCCCAGAGCAGCTGTGGCTGCCCCTGGATCCCTGGCAGTGCCCAAGGCCAGGCTGGACATTGGGGTTGGATCAGCCTGGGATGGTGGGAGGTGTCCCTGGATGGGATGAGATGAACTTTAGGGTCCCTCCCTGCCCAAAGCCCTCTGTGATTCCGGGATTTGATGCTGTAGGGGTTGATGCTGATGAATTTTGGGGTAGGTCCGTGAGCTGCTGGTGCTGGGGGAGGCTGAGCCCTGCAGGGAGGGGTGTCTGAAGGAGACCCTGAGCACTGAGGGTGGTCCTGGCTCAGAGCTCACCCTCAGCTGCCTCTGGGTGCAGCGAGATCTGACTGATCTCATTTTCCTCATGGAATTGCTTTGGAGCCAGAATTGTTTTTGTGGCCGAGGCTTTATGACAACGATCCCAGCCAGACGGGAAGTGTGTAAAACATGGTGAATACATAATAAAATGTGGTTTATTCCCAGACACGGCTTGGCTGTGAAAATCAGACTGGACTTTTGAGACCTTTTCCATGTTTTTCTGTTCTAATATACTGGGCAAACTGTCCTGTTCAATCCATGAAAGAGGAGACAGGATCACATCTTTAATCACACAGAGAGGAAGGGACCGGTTCATTTTCTGACTCCATTTGCAGCAGGATCAGGAAACAAGGATCCTTATGTGCATCAAGGAAAAGGGAGGCTGGGAAATAGGAACAGGACTAGTGAGGTGCTAGGAGTGCTTGTGTTGGAGAATTTATGGGATATCCTTCCCTGGGGGTTTTGAAGAACAACTAAAACGAGACAGGGATTTGGGCAGCTGTGCCATCACCTACTAAATCAATTAATGTCATGGGAAAAAAAGATGGTTTAGGCACAGAAAAATTAAAGAAGTGGAGATGCTTCTTTTGAGGAAGGGGGATGATTCTGGACATTGGTTTGCAAATGTCTTAAGATACTCTCTAATTCAGCACAAAAAATGAATTGCTGAGATCATCATGGGGGGGTCAATGTCCTCCAGCAGCTGCCAGACTCAAACAGTTCCTCTTTCTCCAAAATTCCTTTGCAGGACCCATTGTCTTGTTTTCCTGTGGGGAGAACGAGCTGTGGCACATTTATGGAAGTGTTCCCAGGTTTTTCATGGACGTGGCATGTGGAAACACCCAGGATCACTGGAGAAGGAGATGCTGCCTGCACTTAACCTTTGCCAAAGGAAAAGGGGGATGAAGGTGCTGAGCTGGACATTTATTCCACCATTTTTTTGGTGCAGATGAGGAGAAATCTGAGAGCTTTGATGGGGATGGGAGGAAGCTGAGGGTGAGGAGGTGACATTGCCCTGTTCTGCCATCCCTGATGGGACCATCCCCGGGCCAGCTCCAGCATCCCCTGGACAGGAGGAAATGATTGAACTCAACACTTTCTTCCCTGCAGCTCATCCCGTCACTGAGGGGCACACTGAAGTTCTCTGTTTGCAAACCTAAACCTTGTGGTTAAGAGATAAAAAAAAGACAAAAAAGATAAAAAAGCAGGTTTTTTTCTCGCTGCTCAGTCCCCAGAGTTGCTGTGGCTGTGCTGATGCTCGCCCTGCTCTTGCTGTGGAGAGGCTGAGGGATGGAGATCCCTGGTTGCAGTCAGGGTTCCAACAATCCCCTTCTGGCATTCTGCTCCGGAATAAACAGCCCTGGCTTCTCTAAACACATCCACGCTTCATTCCAAAGCACAGCAGTCCTGGCTCTGACTTCTGGCTGCTGCTGCTTGTTTTGCCTTCCCTGCCAACTCAAATAAGCAAAAATCCCGTTCTATTGGCTGTTTTCCTTTGGGGAGGGTGCTCAGCATCATCAGGAGCAGGATGGATCAGTGCAAAGCAGGATGAGACCAAACTCCCATTGTGGGGCTGGGCAGCAGGATGGGGATGAACAAAGGCACGTGTGGCTGCTCCCTGCAGATATCCCAGGGGATTTTGGAGCTGGAAACCATCCCCTGCCAGCATGGACAGCCCTGGCTCTAGAAGCAGCTCCCAGCAATAATCCCACAGGCACAGCTGGAATTGCAATAAACATCAAAGCCCTGCCACGAGGGCGAGCACTGCCAAGGAGTTTGTTGCGTGTTTGGGTGCAAAGGATTTACAGCTGGATTGTGCAGCCCTGGGTGGAGCTGGCCGAGGGATTTATGATGGGAAATGTGGCTTTGTGCTGTCATGGGAAAGTCCCAGTGAGCCCGGGAGCTGCAGGGCAGCACGTGGGGGCTGCAGCTGCAATTCCCAGCCAGTGCTCGCTGCTTCCTGGCTGATTTTTCCGCGGGGTAAACAGGAGAGTTTTGGATTTCTGGTTTTGTCAGTTGATTTTCTGTGGGGTTAGGTGTGTCTAGACTGATCTGGAGTCTTCTCTCATGGCAGCTGAGATATTCCCAAAGCCAGCAGCTCACCCCACTCACTCCTCTGCACAAAGAGGGTGATGTCAACCAAAAGACAGGTGAATTTTAGGTATTTCTGCTTTGGTATTCTTTTTGTAGACATTTAAAGCATGTTTTTTCCAGCTGCTGACCAAAGAGAGGAACTTCTTTAAACCCTCAGACTTTGCCAGGGCCTCTTGTAGAGACCTGAGCCAGCTGTTGGGAAGGTTTCTAGATGAGGCTCAAGGTGTCCAGGCTGTGTTCACAGAGGGCTGGAGTCACTGGGGAGGATCTCTGGCTCTGTGTGGAGTCACAGGAGCTGCTCCTGGCCACTCTCGAGTGCTGATGGCGAGGGAGCCTCTACCCCCAGAGACAGGGAAGCCTCCCCTGGCAGGTTTGGGGGTGTCCCACCTGCAGAGCCCACGGGGCAGGGCTGCACCTGTGTGCTTGAAAACACTTTCAGAAAAGAGACCCAGCAAGCTAAAAATAGGCTTTGAAACTCAGATATTGGCACTTCTGTCAGGCGACCCAAGACAAAAAAAACAACCCAGCCACTTAACACAGGTGCAGCTGTTTCCTGGGTGAAACACAGCAGCAGTGAGCAACACCCAGTTCTTAGGACTTCCACATGTTAAAAAAAATCCTCTTTTGGGAAACCTGGAAAGCAGAGAGCTCTGCCAAAATCTAGGTCCTGTTTTATTAGGTGCCTAAATAAAACTGCTTTTGTATCTTTTTAATCTTTTTTTTTTTTAATCTTTTAACCACAAGGTTTAGGTTTGCAAACAGAGAACTTCAGTGTGCCCCTCAGTGACAGGATGAGCTGCAGGGAAGAAAGTGTTGAGTTCAATCATTTCCTCCTGTCCAGGGGATGCTGGGGCTGGCCCGGGGATGGTCCCATCAGGGATGGCAGAACAGGGCAATGTCACCTCCTCACCCTCTGCTGTTCCCTGGGTGAAACACAGCAGCAATGAGCAACACCCAGTTCTTAGGATTTCCACATGGAAAAAAAATCCTCTTTTGGGAAACCTGGAAAGCAGAGAGCTCTGCCAAAACCTAGATGCTGTTTTATTAAGTGCCTAAATAAGGTGTCTGTGCCTTGAGGGTCTCACAGCAGAACAGGTGGAGTGGGAATTGTGGAGAGAGAGAGGAAAGGAGTTGTTCTGCGGGGATGCAAAACTGACAGCCCAAATCAGGGCCAGATCCACAGAAATGTTCAAGTGCCTCAGTCCCAAATGGCACGGGGGGGTTGGCATCTGGCTGCCAAGTTGTTCTCGATTGCAATGACTCAGTCCAAGTGTTATGGAAAGTTTAGAGAGCCAGGAATGAATCCCGGATCTCATCAGCAATTACAATTAATCGTTGCCTTCCTCTGCCCGTCCTCAAGGGCTGGGCCTGAGCATCCTCTCTCTCCAAGCACCACATTCCATGCTCCTCTCTGCTGAGCCAGAATGGATGCACATCTCAGTGGGAGGCGATTCGAACCCACTTGGATGTAGAAAACAACCCAGGAGACGAACAATGTGGGGAAGCAGCGAGCCCAGAGCAGCTCTGTGCATCCCTGTGCTGGTTTTTCCATGTGAAGGGGATGTTCCTGGAAGGAAAAGCAGCCTGGCTTTTCTCCTGCTCCATCACCCTCCCAGCTGCTCCCCTGCTTCCATTCTCCTCCTCATCTGCTGATTTTAGAGCTCTGGGTTTGCTCCTGCTCATCTGGGTCCTGTCCTTCTCCTGGGCTGCTCCTCAGGTTTGGAGCTGGGATTTTGGAGGGGAAATCACTCCATGCTCAGTGCAGATGAAAAATGGGGGCACCACCAGGCCCAGAGCCCAGCCTGTGCTTTTTGCCTACCTACACTTTTAAAATAATATTATTTATTAGCAGAGCTCAAAGCACTTTAAAGTGGAGACTTCTCAAGTTTCTTCCCAAATTAATGACTCTTTCCAGTAATTCTGAGATTCCCCAGGTTTGTTTGAGTGCTGCTCTATGGTGTTTATGAACCAGCAAGCAGGAATTTGATCTGCTGGGACTGGTTCAGGACACAAGGGTGTGAAAAGGTTCCTTCCTAAATTCCTAAAGGGATTTCTCATCATTCCTGATCTTTCCACCTGCTTTTCTTGAGTGTCCTGGCTTGGGAGCCAGGGGAGCAGTTGAAGGATAACCCTGCTTGGAAAAGGTTCCAGTCTCACAGAAGCAACAGCTACAGCCAGGTAAAGCACCTTGGCCTGACAATTCACCTGAGTCCGGATTTTGGGTGAATGACCCAAAATTTATTCCCACATTTCCTGACTCTTCGTGTATCCCCCATATCTCACATCCCCACAGCGTGGGCAGCAGGGCAGGGGAGGATTCTGTCCCTCTGCCCTGCTCAGGTGAGACCTCACCTGCAGCTTAAGGACATTCCCTGTGTCCTGTCCCTCCATCCCTTGTCCCCAGTCCCTCTCCAGCTCTCCTGGAGCTCCTTTGGGCACTGCACGGGGCTCTGAGCTCTCCCTGGAGCTTTTCTTTATCCAGGTGAGCACCCCCAGCTCTCCCTGGAGCTTTTCTTTATCCAGGTGAGCACTCCCAGCTCTCCCTGGAGCTTTTCTTTATCCAGGTGAGCACCCCCAGCTCTCCCTGGAGCTTTTCTTTATCCAGGTGAGCACCCCCAGCTCTCCCTGGAGCTTTTTCTTCTCCAGGTGAGCACTCCCAGCTCTTCCTGAGGCTTTTCTTTATCCAGGTGAGCACCCCCAGCTCTCCCTGGAGCTTTTTCTTCTCCAGGTGAGCACTCCCAGCTCTTCCTGAGGCTTTTCTTTATCCAGGTGAGCACTCCCAGCTCTTCCTGAGGCTTTTCTTTATCCAGGTGAGCACTCCCAGCTCTCCCTGGGGCTTTTCCTTGCCCAGGTGAGCACCTCCAGCCTTCCCAGCCTTCCCCCTCTGCCCATCCTGGTGCCTGCTCTGGGCTCAGATGGGAACTTCTCCCTAATTGAGGTGTTTGGGTCGTGCTGGGTGGAACTGGAGCCGGGAGAGCTCCAAGCTGGGGCTCCAGCTCCCCCTTCTCCAGCCTGGATTCCCAAGCCAGGAGCATTCCTGTAAGGACACCTGTTGTTGACTCACCGATTGTAAAAGGGACAGAATTCCTGGAAGCTGCTGCAGTCGGATCTGCAGAGTCACCCAGGGGTTTCAGGTTACCGGAGGGAGCAGTTTGTTGTGTGAACAAACATTTCTCCAAACCACCTCCTGCTTTCTCTTCCTTGTTCACCACCAGGCCTGGGCTTGGCTGAGAAATTTGCTTTAGGGTGCCCTGGTTTGAGGATGCAGGTCTGGAATGCGGGTGCCTGTCCTTTAGCTGAGCCCCATCTTGTTGATTATATCAAAAATATATCTCAAAATACTCTCAAAAATAGATATCTCAAAATACATCTCTGCTTTGGAAATACCACATTTCTGGTGGCATTATCCATCCACAGGCTGTGGCACAGATAAGGGGAGCAGTGGATGGAACAACAACAAGAGTGGGAAATCCTGCTGGGTTTTCACCAGCTTTGAGGAGGAATTTTTGCAGTGGAAATCTTTTGTGTGGAAAACGCCTGCCCATTGTAATGGGAAGGGTCCATAGGAAGAGGTTTGTTTGGATAAATTTTCTGCTAAGTGTTTCTGGGGGGAGGAAAAACAAATTGGAAATGTGCCAGACCTTCTCACTTCAGCAATTTCGAAATAACAGTTTGAACCTCCCTTATCTGAACCTCCCTTCAGAAATAACCATGAGAACGGAGAAGTTTAATTGAGGAAAGGATAAATTAATAAAACACTGAATTTGCACCAAGCAAAAGCAAGAAATGCCCGTGTGGGACCAGGCAGGTGTTTGTGCTGATTTTTTGTCTCCTCCAGGTCACCTCCACCTCCCCCAGGGTGGGGAGCCTTGTTCCAGAGCTCCTAATTCCCTTTTCCAGGAATTCCCCATGCTGGGAAATCACTGCCCCTCTCACTGAGCTGCTGCTTTGCCTTGTTGCAGAAGCTTCCCCGGGGGCTGTAAAATTACAAATGAAATGAAAAATCCATTTTGGGGCTGTTGGGTGAGCGCAGAAGAGGGAGGCAGGACACATTCCAGGCAAGGCTGGTTTGGTGGCAGTGCTGTGTCCCTGCCCCTGGTCTCAGACTCAAAGGCGGCTTTGGGGGGACAGAGTGATGCTGTGGGGGCTGGAGGATGGAGGGTGACATCCCTTCCACCTGGTGGGAGCTGGAAATTTGGGCAGTGCCTCGGGCCTGACCCCCTCTGTGCCATTCCTGTCCCATAAAAACCATCCCAGACAGTTTTCAGAGGGAAAGCAGAGTTCAGGGTGGGCACTGAGGAGGGTCACAGGGTGGCCAAACCCCTTGATGTGATCCTTGCTCTGATCCCAGCACAAATCCCCCCTCTGCTGAAGGCAGCAGCGTTGTCCTCTAACGAAGAGAGAAAATTTCCAATCCACGTGCTCTTATTTCTTGGAATTATTCAGCTACAAACCGAATTGCTTTCTGTATTCTACAGAACGAGATGATCTTTCCTTTCCAACACAAACCATTCTATGATTCTCTGCCTTTTAAGAAATCCCATTATTACCAGCACAGTGGCTGTAACCCGAGGCAACTTCTATGGTTTAATGATAAAACCTCGGAGTTGGAGACACATTATTTTATATTCCTTTGAATGTATTCCAGCTCCCAGCTACTACAGCTGTCAGCAAGGCAAGAGGGGCCTGACAATGCAGGGAAAAGCAACCTGTCATCCTTTGGAGCAGGAAAGCAGCTCCTTCATCCCACACCTCGATTCATATGGGAGAGAGAAGTTAAAGCAGAATTCCCCCAGAGCAGCAGAATTATTACAGCAAGGACGAGGTGTGCTCTTGCACGTGGGCTTTGTATTTTTATTAACGAGAGGGAAAAGAGCAAATAAAAAGTATTTTTGAGGGAAAAAAAACGTCCTGTACATTGAGACATTCCACCTTATTTGACAAAAGCCACTTAGTCCAAATGGCTCAGCAGCAACACTCCCCTCATTAACCGGGAAACAAATCTTTCAGCACTGCCAAACAAACCCTGCAAACCTGACAAAGGCACATTTTCACATTTCAGGGTGACTCCTGCCACCCCTGAGCTGGAAGGCTGAATGAATTCCCAATGGCAGCTCCCACACCTTCCAACCTGTGCCTAGTTCCTTGGGGATTAATTAATAGGAAAAATTAATTTTGGAGAGGAATGATGGGTTTGTCTTTCCAAACAAGCTGTGGGTCTGCTGGTAGGTAAAACCAGCACTGAGACATAAAAGAAACAATGGGAAGGATTCCACTGATTGATGAATGGAAAAAAAGATATTTGCCTTTACAAACAAACTGTAGGTTTGCTGATAAATGAGATTGGATATTGAAAGGTGAAATTGAAGAGCAAAAGATGAAAGAAGCAATGGGGAAAAATTATGAATTCCATAAGAATTAACAATTAAAAGGAAAGGTTGTACATTAGAGGGGAATCTCAGGTATCAGGTGTTCTGGGAAGTCTGGACCTCTCAAGTACCTCAGCCCATGGGGAAAGAGAGAGGGAAATTGGGATAAAAAGGGAGGTGAGTGCTCCAAAAATCTGAGAGATCCCAGGGGAATGCCCCATGGTCTCTCCCTTTATTCGAATAAAGCACAAAGGACTCCTCTGACTCCTTTTTGGACATAAACCTGTGATGTCGGTGGATTAATTTCCCTGATTCCTCCCCACTCCCCAAACCCCCCCCGGGGCTCACCTGGGAGCAGCAGGAGGAGCCCGAGCAGAGGATGGACGGACGGGAGCAGCATCTCGGCGCTGCTGCGAGCCTCTGGCCATGCCGGGAGCGAGCGGAGCCGCGATCCGCCTGCCCGCGCCCGCTCTGCCACGGCTTCCTGTGGAAGAATTGCAGGAAACGGGGCTGAATCCACAGGGGAACTGTGTTTTTCAGCCCTTTATGGCCGGGGAGGATGTGAGACATCGCAGAGGAAACCTCGCCGGGTTTTTTTTGCCGGGGATGCGGCTCCCGGCACGGAGGGATGCTCTGCTGGGTGCTGGCGATTTTTGGGAGGGGTTTTGTGTGTGGGAGGGGGTCCCCCATGTCCCATTCCCCCAACATCAGCCTGGCTGGGCTGAGAGATGCTGGAGGAGCATCCCCGCCACCTGAGAGAGGGTTTCTTACACATCCAAGGGGAATTTAGGAATAACTGCTCCTTGTGGGGTCAGGGCAGCTCAGCAGCTGCACCGGCCCCGTTCCCTGTGCCCCCCTGGGCAGCTCCAGCGGGTCTGGAGACATTCCAGCTTTGGGATGGTGACTTTGGGACATTCCAGCTTTGGGGGGGTGACTTTGGGACATGCCAGCTTTGGGATGGTGTCTTTGGGACAGTGTCTTTGGGGTGACGGCTTTGGGATGCTGGTTTTGGGATGGTGACTTTGGGACATGCCAGCTTTGGGATGGTGGCTTTGGGGTGGTGACTTTGGGACGTTCCAGCTTTGGAATGGTGTCTTTGGGACAGTGTCTTTGGGATAATGGCTTTGGGATGGTGGCTTTGGGATGGTGGCTTTAGGATGATGGCTTTTAGGACATGCCAGCTTTGGGATGATGGTTTTGAGGTGGTGTCTTTGGGATGGTGGTTTTGGGGTGGTGGCTTTGGGACATTCCAGCTTTGGGGTGGTGACTTTGGGATGGTGGCTTTGGGACATGCCAGCTTTGGGATGGTGACTTTGGGATAATGGCTTTGGGATGGTGGCTTTAGGATGATGGCTTTAGGACATGCCAGCTTTGGGATGGTGGCTTTGGGACAGTGTCTTTGGGATAATGGCTTTGGGATGGTGACTTTGGGGTGGTGACTTTGGGACATGCCAGCTTTGGGATGGTGGCTTTGGGGTGCTCCCCTTCAGGCAGCACAGCCTCCCCTCCCTGCAGGACACACAGCACACTCTGGGCTGGGACCCACCCCATCCCCAGTCCCTGGAGAAGGGGAGGAACTGGAAAACTGGGCTGGTTCTGCCCCCATGCAGCCCGAGGGGTTCAGGAATTTGGGTTTTTGGCCCTGACCTTGTGTTGTGCTGGTCCTGCCTGTGCCAGGGTGAACTCCACAGGTTCTGATGGATGTCAGTGGGCGTTTGCAGTTTTAGTGTCCCCACCTAGGAAAGGCTCCCGTGTCCTTCTCGGGGGGTCTGTGGGGGTGTTCAGGATGCAAACCCAGAGGATTCTGTCTGCTGGTCTGAGGGGCCCCCTCCACAGCCCCCCAAAAGCCACAGAGCCTCAGCCAAAGGGCAAAGGAGATTCTCCTTCACTGCGTGGAGTGCTGCCAGCAGGATCCTTGTTCCCACAGCTGGCACCCAGCAGCAGGACTGCAGGCACTGATCCCCCGTGCATGGCACAGCTCCTCACATTCCACGGGTCTCTTCCAACCCCTCCCAGCCCCCAGGAAAACCAGCAGGCCCAAGGCTCCTCCAGAGCAGCCTTTGCTGGGACAAAGCCCCTGCCAGCAGCTCCCCCACCATCCTTTTGTCCCTTGCACAGATGTGATGCTCAGAGATTATGCTGTAGATTAAGGTTTTACTGAATCCTGAAATGAGTGCAAATACCCAGAAGCTCACACGCAGTTAAATCTCTTCTGGATGCTCGGCTGGATGGTGGAAAAAGCATTTCCCACCCTGTCCTCCCCACGTGCAGGAGGGACAGAGCCCAAATAGTCACCCCAGCCTGTCTGCTGAGAGCCTGCAGGTAAGGGCAGCGGTGTTTTGGGGTGGAAGGATGGGAAGATTTGTTTTGTAATGGCTGGAACTCTGAGGGATCCGTGTTTTCTGCCCTGTGGTGTGCTCGAGGTCACTCCTGGGGCAGAGGGTGTGACACACAGCCCCCCTGGGCCAGGGGGATGTACCTGTGTGAGGGGAGGGATGTGCCAGCCCTGACGTGGCGCTGTGACCCCCAGCAGCTCACACAATCCTTTGGGTTGGAAAAACCCCCAAAATCACCGAGGATTAGAACCGGAGGCTCAGAGCATCCAGAGCTCCCCATGGGCTCACCCACAGCCGTGCTGGTCCCGGCAGGGACCGTCACCCCCGGGGCTGTGCCATCCTTGGGGACACAGCCTGGGGACACCGCGCCGGGCTGTGCCAGCAGCTCACACGCACGACGGGACATTTTTTTACACCACATTCGAATTTCACGCCCCGCCAGGAGGTTTCCTGCAGCCAGAGGGGGAAGGAGGGAGGGAGGGAGGGAGTTGTCCCCAGACAAGGAGCCCTTGTCCCGCGGCGGGGACAGGAGGGTGGCAGCGCTGATGTGGCAGCGGGCAGGGACGGCGGCAGCGCTGCCCGCGGGATGAGCGGGCGCTGCCCCCGTGCCCGGGGAGTCCCGGAGGGGCCGGGCCGGGCCGGGCCGTGACGTGGCAACTTCCGAGGTGAGTCCGGCTGCACCTTCAGAGGAGAGAATCGGGCGGCTCGTCCCGCTCGCCCCGCCGGCAGCTTCGCAAGCCCGCCGCCGGAGAGGATGATTGCCAGGCAGCAGGGACGGCCAGGTACCCCGAGGGGCTGGCAGGGCTCTCCTGCCTCCCTTTCCCATCGCCCCCACCCTGGTCCCCGGCAGGGATGACTGACGGGGGTGGGTCCCGCTGGGATTTGCTCCTGGATCAGCCCCGTGGGGCTGGAGGGCGGAGAGGGGAGCGCAAGGGGAGAGCCCAGGACGAGGGGATGCGGGGCATCGCCTCATCCCACAAACCCCAAAATCTCCCCTTTCGGAGGACGCTCAGGGATCATCCCAGCAGGGCGGGAGGTGAGGCAGGGACGGGCCGTGCTCGGTGGTCACCCGGTGTCCCTGTGCCAGGTGACCCCTGTGAGCCATGAACGCCTCGGTGACGGGCAGCCAGCTGCGACAGCCGCCCGACGTGGCCGCCTTCACCCCCGTGTCCATCGTCAGGAGCGTGAGCCGGAGGTCGGACGCGCTGCCCGTGATCTCCGGCATCGTGGTGGTGTTCGTGCTGCTGGCCGTGCTCATCGTCCTGGCCGTGCACTACGGGCCCCAGCTGCGCACCGTGCAGGTCACGCTGTACCACGAGCCCATGGGGCAGCGCACGGACAGCGTGCTGCTCACCCGCTGGAGGCAGCTGGAGCCCCGAGGGAAGCTGCCCTCGGCTGGGGTCACCTGCCACTGCTCCTGCAGCCATCACCTTCCCCACGGCACTGCTGAGCCCAATGTCATCGAGATCACCTACCTGTGACACCGCCCGGCCAGGGCTCAGGGCATGTGTCCTGCTGGGAAAGCTGCCATGGGATGTTCGTGTGTCCTGGGACTCGTCACTGCTCACACACGGAGGCTGCATCACCCCAGAGCTGTGTCTGATCCCAGGAATGCTCAGCCAGGACATTCAAGGTCCCCCTGCAGTGTCCCTGGAAGCTGCATCACCCCAGAGCTGTGTCTGATCCCAGGAATGCTCATCGAGGACATTCAGGGTCCCTGCAGAGCCCCCCTGGAGGCCACACCACCCCAGAGCTGTGTCTGACCCCAGGAATGCTCAGCCAGGACATTCAAGGTCTCCCTGCAGTGTCCCTGGAGGCCACACCACCCCAGAGCTGTGTCTGATCCCAGGAAAGCTCATCGAGGACATTCAGGGTCCCTGCAGAGCCCCCCTGGAGGCCACACCACCCCAGAGCTGTGTCTGACCCCAGGAATGCTCAGCCAGGACATTCAGTGACCACCACTGGCCCCCAGAAGCCCAGCCCAGAGGTGTCACTGTCCCCAGGCAGGAGCTGGATCTCAGCCCAGGCTCTGGGGCCGGCTCAGCCTACATGGGACAGTTTTAACATCTCTTCTGGTTTTACCTGTCCTGGTTTCACCTGTCCCACGCTTCCTGGGAGTGGCCAGCAGAGCTGCCTCGCTCCTTGCCCCAGCTGGGGAGCTCTGGGGCCGTGCTCAGCCCCTGGCAGTTGCTGCAAGTTGCATCATCTAGAATCGCTTTCCAGTGAAAGATATTTCCACACTCACAACGTCCTTGTTCCACTGTTTATATGGCACAGAGAAACTTCCAGCCCCTCTTTGCTCCGTGCCACAGCCCCCTTTCCCACCCTGGGGGGCTGGAACATCGTCCTGCCCCTGCCACCCCCCAGCCCCCCGGGCACACAGCCAGGGGAGAGCAGGGCAGAGAAGGCAGATCCTGATTCCGTGTGGGGTGGGGCCAGTGACAGAGGACAACGTGTCCTGTCCCCAGTGGAGGTGACACAGCAGGGGCAAGAGGGGTGGTAATGGCACATCACAGCTGGCTGAACATCTGGGGGTGTTGGCACCTGAGGGGAAGGTCTGGGCAGAGCCTGCAGCATCTCTGTGCGAAGGGATGGGGGGACCTGAGGTCACCCTCACTGTGGTCACTCACTGTGGTCACCCTCACTGTGGTCATCTCTCTGTCCCCATCCCTGGCTACTGGGATGTCCCATGTCCCAAGGTGAGGTTGGCACCCTCAGTGGGGTGGTGTTGAGGTGGCTGTGTCACCCTGGGGAGAGCCTTGTTGGGGTGGCACAGAGGGACACAGAGCCCTGCAGTGTCAGAGCACGGTCCCTGTTCCTCCCTAATGTCAGGGCATTGTCCCTGTCCATTCCTGGAGTGTCAGGGCATTGTCCCTGTCCATTCCTGATGTCAGGGCAGGGTCCCTGTCCATCCCTGGGGTGTCAGGACATTGTCCCTGTCCATCCCTGGGGTATCAGGGCATTGTCCCTGTCCATCCCCGGAGTGTCAGGGCATTGTCCCTGTCCATCCCTGATGTCAGACCATGGTCCCTGTCCATCCCCGGAGTGTCAGGGCATTGTCCCTGTCCATCCCTGGAGTGTCAGGACATTGTCCCTGTCCATCCCTGGGGTATCAGGGCATTGTCCCTGTCCATCCCTGGGCTCTCTGCTGCTGCAGGCACTGGGATCTCTTCAGTCCCAGTTTCTCCTCCCGTGGTGCCTGCAGTGCCTGGGGAGGGAGCAGCAGATCCTCCACAAGGATTTATTCTGCTGGACAGCCCCAGAAAGTCACAGCTCCCACCTCTCCCACTCAGGAAAAGCCAGGACTGTGCCTGCACCCAGAGCCCTGCACACATCCCTGTGGGCACAGCTGGATGGACTTTACCTGTTCCTGCTCCAGGATCCCTCCTCTCACTCCTTTCCAGCCCTGTCCTTATTTTAAAGCTGGGTAGTGGTTGCATTTGCTGGAAACTTTTTGTCTCCACAACAAATATAATTTATATGACCTTTTGGGAGCGTTGTTTCGTGTTTTGAATTTGCTCCCATTTGTTTCCCAGGGCTGATAGGGCATTATCAGCCCTCCCACAGTTGTGGTAGAGGAGATAAGGGCTGTCATTTCCAATGGAAATCATGGAGTCCTGCTCCCCTTTCCATGTCCAAAGAGGGTTTCATCTGCAGTGTGTACATCCCTAACAGCACCCCTGAGGAGATCCTCAACTCCAGGGACTTCTCCTAATTAAGAATTAATTAGGGCCCTGGCACAGGGTGCCCAGAGGAGCTGTTGGATCCCTGGCAGTGCCCAGGGCCAGGTTGGACGTTGGGATTTGGAGCAGCCTGGGACAGTGGGAGGGGTCCCTGCCATGGCAGGGGTGGCACTGGGTGGGGTTTGAGGTCCTTTACAGCCCAAACCAATCCATGATCTCTTTAAATGACATCTGAGCTGGAGAAACCCCCCTGTGACCATCACAGTGACACCCAGAGAGGCTGCACCCTCCTCTTGGGGACACCAGCCAGTGTCACCTGCCCAGGCTGAGGCAGCAGAGCCATCCCCAGCTTTGGTGGCTGTGTCATTCCCGCTCAGGGAGCAGCTCCATCCAGCACAAATCCTTTAATTAGAGGAACAGGAGCTTTCCTGGCAGCTCCCTCTGAAGGACACCCACAGCAGGGAAACGTCGTGTTTGGAGAGAAAAGATTTAAAAAGTCCAAATATTAATAAAGAGAAAGACAAACCGGGTAATTATTGCTGGCACTTAATTGATTTGCAGCCACTGGGGCCTCGTAAAGGTCTGATTTATGTCACAGTGTGCTGTGGCCCAGCTCCATCACTCACCCCGGGCAGCACAGGGGGTGTTGTTCAGGTGTTTTGGGTTGTCAAACTAAAATCAAATCCAAGGTGCTGCTGCTGGGTGCCCCATGCCCCATCCTGTCAGCAGCCCCTTCTACACTCTGGGAAAATCCAGCCCTGAAGCCCCAGCCTTGGGGAGTTCTTCCATTTGCAACCAGAAATTTCGATATTGGAGCACAGGAGAAAAAAAAAAAAAAAGAGTGTAAGACTTAGAGCAGCCAATTAAATCACACAATGTGCTGCCAGCTTTCTCCTCCAGAAGGACATCAAGGGTTAGATCTCAACTCATTGCTTTCTCCCACACAATAAAACATCATTTTTACAGCTTCTCCTCGTTTCTCTTTGGCCAGCTCTCCCTGTGCCTGCTCGCAGAATTGCTTTTTGTACCTTTATAAAACACCTCAGGGTCCTGGAGCAGCAGAGCCGTGCATGACATTAACATAACATTATTGCTGTCTATTCAAACTCCCAGCCTGGCCCAATTTACTTCATTTAGAACTTTCTTCCCCTCCTTAATAATAATCCTTTCATGAGCAGGGAGCCACAATAACTCTCCTTATCGTCCCCTCTGCTCAGGCAGGAGCTGCTCTGCTCAAAACCAGGTTTTAGCTTGGGGAAGATTTCAGGAGCTGCTGCTTTAATCGATAATTAACTCTGTCCTCATCAAGGATCGCCTGCACCCCCTTTTATTTCCCTCCTCATTGAGGTGTTGCCCTGCAGGAGGGGAGGAGAATTTAGGATCCTCCTAGAGCAGGGTTTAGTGGGGTACAGCAGAATTTGGGGGGACTCGTGATGCTGCAGAGCTGCCTAAAAACGTGTAAAACGCAGGGGAGCACCCTAAAAATGTGCAAAATCGGAGTAAACGCCATAAAATCGTGTAAAACGCAGGGGAAACACCCTAAAAGTGTGTAAAATCGGAGTAAACGCCATAAAATCGTGTAAAACCCAGGGGAAACACCCTAAAACACAGGGAACAACATAAAATTGTGTAAAAACGAGGGAAACACCCTAAAAGTGTGTAAAATCGGAGTAAACGCCATAAAATCGTGTAAAACCCAGGGGAAACACCCTAAAAGTGTGTAAAATCGGAATAAACACCATAAAATCTTGTAAAACGCAGGGGAAACACCCTAAAAGTGTGTAAAATCGGAGTAAACGCCATAAAATAGTGTAAAACCCAGGGGAAACACCCTAAAACTGTGTAAAATCGGAATAAACTCCATAAAATCGTGTAAAACCCAGGGGAAACACCCTAAAACACAGGGAACAATATAAAGTTGTGTAAAAACGAGGGAAACACCCTAAAAGTGTGTAAAACACAGGGAACAACATAAAGTTGTGTAAAAAGGAGGGAAAGACACTGAAACTGTGCAAAATCGGGGGAAACGCCCTGAAAGAGTGAAAAACCCAGGAAAATGCACTAAAAGTGTGGGAAATCGGGGTAAACACCCTAAAATCGTGTAAAACTCAGGGAAATACATTAAAAGCGTGTAAAAAGGGGGGAAACACCCTAAAATAGACTAAAAGCGAAGGCAACACCCTGAAACTGCAAAAACGGGAGAATCACCTTAAAATCGTGTGAGAACGAGGGAAATACCCCAAAATCGTGTAAAACCCAGGGAAAAAGCCCTAAAATTGTGTAAAAACGAGGGTAACACCCTGAAACTCCAAAAAAACGGGAGAAACGCCCTAAAATGGTGTGAAACCCCAGGGAAAAAAATCCTAAAAATGTAGAAAATCGGGGTAAACACCCTAAAATCGTGTAAAACCTCAGGGAAACGACCTAAAAGTTTTTAAAAAACGGAGGAAACACCCTAAAATCGTGTGAAACCTAGGGAAGCACCCTGAAACTGCAAAAACGGGGGAATCGCCCTGAAATGGTGTAAAACCCAGGGGAATACACGGAAAGTGTGTAAAAACGGGGGAAACACCCTAAAATTTCCTTATTTCAGGGAAATACCCTGAAACTGCAAAAACGGGGGAATCGCCCTGAAATGGTGTAAAATCCAGGGGAATACACGAAAAGTGTGTAAAAACGGGGGAAACACTCCTGAAACTGTTCAAAAACGGGGGAAACATAAAAAAAATCGTGTAAAACTCAGGGAAACACCCGAGACGCGAGGGAGGGAGCGCTGGGATGGAGGGGAGCCAGGGCAGCATCACCTGCAGGGCTGGGGGCGGCGGGGAAAGGGGGGTCCCGGCCCCTCCGTGGGGAGGTTTTGGGGGGCTCAGCACCCCCCAGCCCCTCGGGCCGAGGCGGGGACAGGCGGGGACAGCGGCGGAGAGCAGCGCGGAGCAGCAGTGGGCTCTCGTGGTGGAGAGATCCAACTGCAGAGAGCAGGAATGGCCTCGGAGCTCCGGGGAGGAACCGCTGGGGGACACCCAGGAGCCACCCAGGAGTCACCCAGGAGTCACCCAGGAGCCACCCAGGAGCCACCCAGGTGGTTGGTGGTGGTGCTGGAGGATGAGCAGGTGGCACCACGAGGTCACCTTCAGCCGGTGTCACCTGCTGGTTTTATGGGGATGAGCTCAGGGAGAGCCGGAGCACCCCAAGGGAAGGTTCCTCCACCTCTGTAGGTGCTGTGGGAGGGGGAATCACCTCCTTCCCCCTGAGAAAGGGTCCCCAGGAGCCTCCCGGGTTCAGCCCTGAACCTCCTTTGTGCAGCTGCACCTCACCCTCCTCATGCTCCTTGCTGTCCTGCTGAAAAGGGAGTGACACTTCCAGAGGAGCAGAGGCTCTTTTTGAAGGGCTGAAAAGTCACAGAATCACGGAATCTCCACGGTTGGAAGGATCATCAATCCAGCCCCCGGCCCTGCCCCAACAATCCCACCCTGAGCATCCCTGGGAGCAGCGTCCCGACCCTCCCGGAGCTCTGGCAGCCTCAGGAACTGAAGGGGCTTTGAGGTCTGCCTGGAGCCTCGTCTTGTCCAGCTCTCAGCCTGTCTTCATCAGAGAAAACGTCTGGATTTGAAAAAGCCTCTTCAGTCTCATTTGAAGCTGCCCTCTGCTCCCTGCAGTGTCATGGCACAGCTCCTGCTCCCAGGCGAGCACCGTGGCAGCCCAAAATGACAACGCTTGAAGCTCTCCAGCTGTGCGGTGGAGCTCGAAATAACCTGGTGGTGCTGCTCTCTGCCAGCTGATGGACAGGGAGAGCCGTGCCTCCGGCACAGCCCTGCACCCCTGGGAGCTCAGGGTGTGCCCATGTCCTGCTCTGCAGCCTGGAGAGCAGCCGAGCTGCAGAGGAGCCAGGTTTGCCCTGCTGAAAATGGCATTTCCAGCTGCTCTGGGCACTGATGGGATCCCTCAAAGGATGGGAGTTTGGGATCAGGGTCCCGTCTGGGGCCTCTCCGTTTGCATCCCCCCATTTCCATGTGCACCCACGTGCAGACAGACACATAAAGCACATCACAAGGCACAGGTACCTGTTCCAGCAGGGGTGGAGGAGTTTGTGGGAGCAGCAGGACCTGAAAGGAAAGAGCAGAGTGTGGGTGGTGCTGGTCTGTGCTGGTCACTGCTGTTCTCCTTCCTTGGCTGCTTTGGGTTTTCCTCATCTTCTCTTGGAGTAACTTTGAAATATGGGATTGCCCCAAAAGCATTAGCAGAGAAGGAGTAGCAAAGAAGTTTTAAAGCTATCAGGCTTTGAGTAAATTAGCAGAGGAGTTTTTCCAGCCAGGATAAATGTCCTCCTCCCCTTTGGGAGGCCACAGAAATCCATGGGCAGGAGCTGAAGGAAAGCACACAGTGAATGCATGAAGTGCTGTAAGAATTCAATGTACCTGGGGCTCTTTCTGAGCTTTAAACGGAAGGAATCAGTGCAGCCTAAACCTTAGAGGGGGAATTTTGTGCTCACAGCCACCACGGAGGTCCTGAAGCACGTCGGGAGCCTGCGGGGTGTGAACAGGAAACAGGAGGAGACACGTTTTGTTTTTAGCACCAGATCTCATTTCCCTGCCGGTGCTGCTGGCAAGTCTCAGCTCGAGCCCGTTTTTCTTTCCCGTTTTCCTGCAGAATTACTTTGTCCAGCTCCTCCACGGCTCTGATTTGCAGCTCGGGGATGTTTCTGCAGCATCCTCCTGCCAGCTGGGAGTGTTCTGATGGCTGGGGGTCACAGGCCGGGCCTGGAGGGATTTATTCCTGAAGAATCATAAATAATTCATGCAGGAGCTCCTCCAGCTCCTCCTGGACAGGCCAGACCTGTCACCAGGGCTGGGATCTGCACAGCCAGGCTGGGGACAGAGCTCAGGGGGGGTCACAGCCTGGTGACAGCGACTTCTCCTCCCAGCCTTTCCCTGAGCAAACTGGCGCTCAAAATCCCACCTGGGCCGTGTCTTTGGGGAGGAAAATGAGCGGTTTGGAGGTTTGGGATCCTCCCAGCTGAGGGGTGGGGACGGCAGCAGGTGGGGTCTGCAGGTGGGTGCAGGAGTCGGGGGGAATTCACCTCCTGTGGGCAGTGATGGGTTAAACACGGGGCACTGGGGGAGATCGGCTTGTTCTGAGTCGGACTGGGAAGTGATGGGAGAAGGAAACCCCACGCGGGGCTCCTCGGGGAACCCCCACAATCCTGGGGGTTTTATTTATTTCCTTCTTCCTGTCATGTTCCAGCGCAGTTTTTCTGTTCCACTCCTGAAAAGGAAAAGCATTAAAAAAAAAAAAAAATTAAAAAAACTCGAGCTGGAGGGATAAGAGTCCCAGCAGAAGGAAGTGGCCTTCCCACCTCCCCTCGCCTCCCAAAATCGGGCACGGTTTGGGAGACATCCGCTCCTCCAGCCGGAGCTCCGCGGGCAGCGGGAGCGACGGGGAACGAGCGGGATCATCCCTCCGGGAGAGCCCCGGGCTGCGCAGGAGGAAACGCGACACAAAGCAGGGAAATGAGTTGGCAAAGGTCACCTGGAGCTGGGGCCGAGCCCAGGAATAGCGACCACCCCAAATCCGGCCACCCCCCGTGGCACCGTCCCTTCCTCCCACCAGCTCCTGGCACTGCGGTGGTTTTGGTTTTGCTGCTCTTTGGGGGATCAAAATCCACCGTGACAAAGAAAAGTGGTGGCAGCAGGGATGGGGGAGCCTCACCTGGGAAAACCAGAGCGGTGAGGGGAGCTGGGAGGGATGGGAATAGGGTGGGGGGACAAGGGGTGCCCGTCAAGGCTGGGAAAGCAGGAGAGGAGGGTGAGGTGGGGTCAGGACACCGAAGGCTGCTGGAGGATGCCTGGGGGGTGTGGGGACACGAAGATGTTGTGGCTGGTGCGGCTCCAACCACACCTTGAGGATGCTCCATAAGGAAAATTCCCTGTCCTGAAAGGCTTCAGCCACCTGGACACCAAAACAAACCCAGCCTGGGGGCCGGGGGCTCCGCAGGCTCGGGAGGAGCACATGGAACACGTCCAGGCTGTTCTACCTGTGTGTGCACAGCTGGCCAGCTGTGGTGACACCGGTGCAACAGCTGGGCAGCCTGAAGGTGGGGGCTCGAGGTGAGGTGCTGAAATAAGGCCAAGCAGGGATCTGACGGTGCAGGAGTGACGCCAGGGAAATCAGTGCTGAGCCAAGCTGGGATGGAGCCCGTGCCAAGGCAGGGAGCAGCCAGGACAGGCGGATGCGGGGACGGCCACAGGTCGTGTCCGCCAGCACCTCCCTCCTCCCCCCGTGCCCTCCCGGCCGTGTTCGGTGTGGCCGCGCTCCTGCTGATTCATCAGCTCATTTTGGTGCGTCCCGCTGGCTCTGGTGACATCAGCACCTTTGTGATGGGTGAGGTGACTCGGGGACATCGCCCTCCGAAGGAGCAGAGATTGCTCTCGGATTGAGGCGAAATGAGAATATGTCAAAGCCTGAGATGTAAAAGTGTGGGGAACGAGGCTTTGGGTCAGTGCTGGAGCAGGAGTCCATCACCTCTTCCTGAAGCAAGATTGTGGCGGGTGGGGGACCGCAGGAATCCCAGTTTTTTGGGCAGCGTGTTCTGCAGGTGACAGCGGTGACGGGACCGGAAGGCGCTTCCACACCGTCCCCCCCACGAGCCCCCACCCCGCCCCGGCATTGTACCGGCCCGGTCCTCCCTTTTCCTGTAGGTGTGGTTTCCATAGGATGTCCATCCCCAGCCCGGCCAGCCTGGCTGCTCCGGGGACGCTCCCTCCGCTCCGGGCTGTCCCTGCCCGGGGGATCTCCGGTGATGGCAGCTCAGGGGACAGCCACCAGCTCCGCTTGTGACATCCCCTGTGCCATCTCTACCTGGAGCCCGCTTCACCCGGCGATGGGAGAGGATGGCGAGGCGCTGCGGTGGCCCTGAGGAGGCTGCGGGGATGCGGTGGCCGGAGGGACAGCCCGTGGCAGCGCGGCGGGGCCGCGGGGGCTCTGCCCGCAGCGTGCTGGGGCTCGGCCGCTCGGCGCTGCGGCTGCCGGCGCTCTGGTGGTGGTACCTGTTCCTGAGCGCCGACGCCCAGGAGGTGGCCACGTTCACCGTGAGGTACCGGCTGCTGGAGGAGGTGCCCCCGGGCACCGTCATAGGGAGCCTGGCCGAGCATTTCGAGGGTGGTGAGAGCGGCGAGGTGGCTGAGACCTTCCAGCTGATGGAGACCCCCGGGAGGTTCCCTCTGCGCGTGGGCAGCGGGGATGGGGTGCTCAGCACGGCCGGGAGGGTGGACAGGGAGCAGCTGTGCCGCCACAGTGATCCCTGCTGGGTGTCCTTCGACGTGCTGGCCGCTCAGAGCCCGGCCCTGATCCACGTGGAGGTTCAGGTGCTGGACGTCAACGACAACGCTCCGCGCTTCCCCACGGCCGAGCTGGAGCTGGAGATCTCGGAGAGCGCGTCCCTGCGCACTCGGATCCCGCTGGATCGAGCCCTGGATGCCGATGCCGGCCCCAACGCCCGCTGCTCCTACGCCCTCTCCCCCAGCCAGCACTTTGCTCTGGAGGTCGTCTCCGGCTCCGATGGGACGAGGCACGCCGAGCTCGTGGTGGTGAAGGAGGTGGACAGGGAGCTGCACTCCTCCTTCGACCTCGTGCTGACGGCCACTGACCACGGGGAGCCGCCAAAATCAGGGACTGCTTTGATTAAAGTCACCGTCCTCGACTCCAACGACAACAGCCCCGTGTTTGCAGAGAGCTCCCTGAGCGTGGAGGTTCGGGAGGACGCGCAGCCCGGCACCCTCCTGGTGACGGTCACGGCCACCGACCCCGACCAGGGTCCCAACGGGGAGATCGAGTACAGCCTGAGCAGGCACGCTCCCCCCGAGGTGCTCAGCACCTTCAGCGTCGACGCCCGCACGGGCAGGGTCCTCCTGAGGCTCCCTCTGGACTACGAGGACACCCACGCCTACGAGCTGGACGTGCAGGCTCGGGACCTGGGCGCCAACCCCATCCCAGCGCACTGCAAGGTCCTGGTCAAGGTCCTGGACGTCAACGACAACGCTCCCGACGTGCACGTCACCTGGGCCGCGCGCGTGCCCGTGCTGTCCGAGGCCCTGCCCAAGGACAGCTTCGTGGCCCTGGTGACAGCCAGCGACCCCGACTCGGGGAGCAACGGGCAGGTGCTCTGCTCCCTGAGCCAGGGCTACGAGCACTTCAGGCTGATGAGGACCAACAGCCACAGCTTCGCGCTGCTCACCAACGCCTCGCTGGACCGCGAGCGGCACGCCGAGTACAACCTGACGCTGCTGGTGAGGGACATGGGGGAGCTGTCGCTGGCCGTGCTCAAACACCTCACCATCTGCATCAGCGATGTCAATGACAACGCCCCTGCCTTCGAGGAGGCCGCCTACGAGGCCGCTGTGGCTGAGAACAGCGAGGCTCCCGCCTTCCTGCTCACCGTCCGCGCCACCGACCCCGACCTGGGCTTCAACGGCAAGGTCACCTACAGGATGCTGGACGCCGCTGCTTTGGGGCTGGTCTCGGTCGACCCCGTCACTGGGGATGTTTTTGCCCTCCAAGCTTTTGATTATGAGCAGGTGAGGAGCCTGGAGTTCCTGGTGACAGCGGAGGACGGAGGGTATCCCAAGCTGGCATCCAACATCTCCGTCAGGCTGGCGGTGCTCGACCGGAACGACAACGCACCCGTCATCACCTCGCCAGCGCTGCTGGGAGGGGTGGCCACGCTCTTTGTGCTGGTCAATGTGGACACTGGGTGCTGCTGGGTGGTCCCTGGGAACGGGAGCACCCAGGGGGCTGCGGCAGTGACCAATTCCACTCTCGTGTCGTGCCCTGGCAGCCCCCTCCTCTTCACCATCGTGGCCAGGGATGTGGACTCTGGCGTCAACGGCGCTCTCCGCTATGATCTGGTGGGTGGGGAAGACGCTGGGCTCTTCATCCTGGACCCCCTCCTGGGGCAGGTGTCCCTCAATGCCAGCAATGCCAGCAGCCTGGCTGGCAGCCAGCGGGAGCTGCTGGTCCGGGTGAGTGACCATGGGGACACCCCCCTGCACTCCCTGGCCCGGCTCCGTTTGCTTTTCCGGCGTCACGGAGCCTTCTCCAAGATGTCAGCGCAGGATCCCGGCTGGCCCAGTCTCCCCGTGGTGCTGCTGATCTGCCTGGCCGCTCTCCTGGGCGGGTTCCTGCTGCTGCTGGCGCTGACCCTGTCCCTACGCAAGAAGGACAAGAAGGAGGGCATGGCCTACAACTGCAGGGAGGCAGAGGATGCCCGCAGGCAGCCCCAGCTCAAGAAGCCTCACAGGCAGATCCAAAAGGCCGACATCCACCTGGTCCCTCTGCTCCGGGGACGCCCCCGGGATCCTGAGCCCCCCCAGCCCTGCCAGGAGGAGCAGCCTGGCACATCCAGCCCTGCGTCCCCACAGGCTCCTCTCCACCTCACACCCACTCTCTACAGGACCCTGAGGAACCAGAGGACACAAAAAGGCTCCGAGGAGCAGCAGGGCACCTTGGAGCTGCCCATCCTGCAGCGCCGTCCGTGCCAGCCCCACCGACCCAAACACCTGGTGAAGGAGGCTGTGACCCCCCCCGAGGCATCACTGCACGCCAAGAGCTTGGTGAAGCCACCCATGGGAGAGCCCCAATTGCCACCAGAGCCACCCCTGGGTGTGGGGGGACCGGGGCATCCCCAGCCCCACCAGCAGATCCTCAGGAGCCTGGTCCGGCTGTCGCTGGTGGCCCTGGCAGAGCAGAGCCCGACCGGGGAGTTCGCCATGGAGTCGCCCCCAGTGCAGGTAGGAGCTGCTCGGGGCATTCCCGGGGTGGGGGCACCCCCAGCCCTGCCTTGCCCACCCTGGGGTGGTGGGAATGTGCAGCCTGACGGTCTCTGGTTATTCTCTTCCCCCAATCCTGGGCAGTGATTGAACAACCCTCCTCAGCCAGGGTGACCCCAGCAGGACACGCAGGAGTGGGGCTGGCACAGGGAGAAGGGACAATCCCCTGGGCAGCAGGGAACAGCAGGAGGGCTGCAGGGGAAGCTCAGGGGCCCAGGTGGGCTGCCCAGGGCTTGTTTTTCCCCCGGTGTGGGGATGCTGAGCCATCTGCAGGAGGAGGAAACGCTATAAAAAGGCCGGGAGGGGGGCTCGGAGGGATGTCCTGGCAGGAAGCAGCTTGAGTGGCCAGCCCGGGGCTCAACAGGCTTTTCCTGCCTTGCAGCAAATCTCCCAGCTGCTCTCCCTGCTGCACCAGGGCCAGTTCCAGCCCAAAACAAACTACAGGGGAAACAAGTACACGGCCAAGAACGGCAGCAGGTAAGGCTGGCTCCCTGCACTTCCCTTCCCTGCTCCAGCCCCACCAGTCCAAAACCTCTGAGGGCAGAGACACACAAGGAAAAGCCTCATCCCTGAGATTGGAGGCTCTCCCTGCAGGGGCTGGTGGTGCTCCTCTGGTCCTGGCTCCCAGTGGTATCCAGCTGCTCTCTGCCTCCTTCCTGGGGCACCTTTGGCAGGTCCCTCCATCCTCACCTGAGCTCTTCTGTGGCCATGAACCATCCCTTGCCAAGACCTCCGGTGTTTCTGAGTGCTCAGGAGCACAGAGGGGCCCAGCTCTGGAGGCAGCAGCACGAGGATGAGTGTTCTCATGGCTCTGGACACTTTCTTAGTGCCTGGCAATATGAGTTTGGGACTCCTGACCCTGTGCCAGGGGGCAGAGGAGTGAGCAACTGCAGCAGGGCTGGAAACATTGAAATATCCCATCTGTGTGCCAAAAATAGCCCCAAACTTCATGGTGTTCCCATTCAATGCTGCTGTGTGCTCTGCGTGCACACTCCTGAGGATGCTGAGCCTTCATCACTGCCTTGCCACGTGCCCCTGTCCCCACCTGGCCAGGCCATGGGCAGACACAGCTTTGTCCACCTTTGTCACCTGCAGAGGATGGAGAGGGAGAGAGAGCAGCTCCAGGGTATCTGGGGTGCTCCTCACCCCGCCCTGCAGGAGGGAAGCTCCTCTGAACTCATGGGGAAGAGGCAGCAGGTCCCTGTTTGCTCAGGATGTGCCCCTGGATCCCTGGAAATGTTCCAGACCAGGCTTGGAGCAACCTGGGGTTGTGGAGGGTGTCCCCGCCCATGGCAGGGGGTGGGATGAGATGGGCTTTAAGGTCCCTCCAACCCTCCTGTGCTTCTATGATCTTGCTGCAGAAGGATAAAAAACCCTTTTTGTATAAGAAATACGGAGCAAAGCCCCAAAACTCATTAATTGATGGGCACTCAAAGTGCCCTCGGTTCTGTGAGTGATGCATGGGGAGGGCGCCTGGGGCATTTTGGGGACATGGAGCTCACTGGGGCAGGGGGCTGCAGTGACCTGGGTGTCGTGACCCCTGGCAGGGCTGCAGGGCTGGACACGGGGCTGGACACAGGAATGGACACAGGAATGGACACAGGAGTGGACACAGGAGTGGACACAGACTGCCTGAGCACCAAGGACAGCGGGCACGGCGAGAGCGAGGCCGGCGACCGCGACTGCGACAGCGCCTTCGAGCTCTCGGTGCAGCAGCTGGTGGGAGAGGAGCTGGAGACCCTCCTGGAACCACAGGCAGGTGAGGTGACCTCTGCTGGGCTGGGGGGGCTCAGGTGAGCCGGGCTAACCCCACGCAGGGGGTGCAGCAGCCAGGGCACATCACGGCTCTGGCAGGGGCAGCGCTTGGGGCAGCGTGTCTGGACCATCCCAGGATTTTGGTACCAGGCCCAGGGACTTGCTGAGCTTCACGTTGGATTTTGCCATGTGTTTATGGCTGCTCTTCCCTCCCATGGATGTGTCTGCTGGGGTTTAGGGTTTAGTGATGTGTGGGCTTGGTCTCTGTGGTCCAGTTTCTGAGCTCCCTCTTTATGGTCTCCTGGTCCATGCAGAGTGAGAAAGGTGGACACAAAGGTGGACACTTGTCCTTGTCAAAGCCCTCAAGATGTTCTCTACCCTCAGAGCCCCACTGGGCTCCTCTTTCCTCTTCATCTCCTGTGACCAACCTGCTGCTAATTTTATCTTTTTTGGGAGGTGTGACCAGAATTGTGTGTGGTGTTTGGAATCCACAAGGAGGTTTTCTGGTTTGTTCCTCATTCCTGTCCTGCCCAGTCTCCACGCTGAGCCTTGTTTGTTGTGACTCCCAAATCCCCCCTCTGCGTGGAGGGAGAGCCATCAACACATGCCAGCTTCTTGTTCCCTGGGACAATTATCTCAGAATTGGTGACACAGAAACTCGCCAGCCACGTTTTGCTCATGGCACTCAGCATTATCAGGTCCTTCAGTAACCCTCTGCTCTTGGGTGTTTTAGTGGAGTCAACACCAACATTGTTCCCTTTCTGTGTCATTTATCACTGTGTTGAGCAGATACTCTGGGACTCTGCTAATGACCTCCCTTGATGAGGAAGATTAATTATTCCTGCCCTCACTTCCCAGCTTTTAACACATATTAGTCCCTACAGAACCTGGCTGTAAATTCAGGCAGGCTCAGGTCTCCTGCAAGCCTGGCTGGTGCTGTTCCACCAGCTCAGGCGGCCTCTGCCTTCACAGAATTGAATTCTGGAATGGTTTGGGTTGAAAAGGACCTTAAAAATCATCCCATTCCTCCCCTTGCCATGGCAGGGACACCTTCCATCACCCCAGGCTGCTCCAAATCCCCAAATCCCAACTTCCAGGGATCCAGGGGGATCTCTGTGCCAGGGCCTCCCCAATCTCCCAGGGAACAATTCCTTCCCAAAATCCCACCTAACCCTGCCCTCTGGCAGTGGGAAGCCATTCCCTGTGTCCTGTCCCTCCATCCTTTGTCCAGAGTCATCCAGGACTCTCCGTCCAGCCCTTCCAAATTTCCCCATGTGACAATGTCAGGTCCGTCCTCTGGGAGCAGCAGCTCCGTGGCTCTCTCTGCTGAGCCTTGCACAGAAGGATTTCTCTAAATCTACCTGGGCTGGATTCACCTTCACGTGTTTAAAAACTCCTGTCACCATTTCCACCTCCCCTCCCTCTGATCCTGCATTCATTTGAAGCAGTAGTTAATGAACAGCAGCTAATAAACCAGGCAATTTCATATCTGAGTTCTTCTGGCACTCCGGGGTGAATACCATCTGGGCCTGACATTTTCTACATGTTCCTTTTATTGATTTGTTCTAAAAATCTCCTCTCCTGGCATTTCAATTTGAAAGAGTTGGGCTGACTCATGTCCTGTAGCAGAAATCTCATTGTGGAGCCTCGTGCTCCTCCACAGAAGGGAAACTCATTGAGCTTTGCTGCTGGGGTGGTTTGAATTCCAGAGCTGGGCATTTCTGGTGCTCTTCCTTAGGCACAGAACCTGCTGCTTCTCCCCCTTTGCCTCCTTGCTCTTTTATTCCACTAAAGAGCAGACAAAGGAAAGGCTGAGACCTAAAAATTTCCTGGGATTCCAAGGTGCTGCAGCCAAGAGCAGGGAGCAAAGAGGAGCCCAGCTCCATCCCAGTGCACTGACATGTCCTGATCCCAGAAAAGGCACTGGGGGAGCTGCCCTGGATCCAGCCCTGCCCACACAAGGAGAGAAAATCTGGGCTATGCTGAGGCTGATTTGGCCAAAGTTCTGGAATTCCATAGGATCCATAGGGCTGGAAATGCCCTCCCAGACCATTGTTCCCCAGTGCCCTGTGTCCCCAGTGCCACATCCCCATTTTTGGGATGATGATTCCACCACTCTCCTGGGCAGCCTGCTCCATGCCAGCAGGGAATGCTGAGGCTGTGTGGATTCCTGCTGGCCATGCCCAGGGGCTGCTCTGTTCCAAGGGTGCCAAACTATCCCCAAAATCCCAGACCTGCCAAACTATCCCCAAACCATCCTCAAACCTTCCCCAAACCTTCCCAAGGAACCCAGACCTGCCAAACCTTCCCCAACCTTCCTCAAACCATCCCCAAAACCCCAGACCTGCCAAACCTTCCCCAAACCTTCCCCAAACCTTCCCCAAACCTTCCTCAAATCATCCCCAAAACCCCAGACCTGCCAAACTTTCCCCAAAACCCCAGGCCTGCCAAACCTTCCCCCAACCTTCCCCAACCTTCCCCAAACCTTCCCTAAACCTTCCTCAAACCATCCCCAAAACCTCAGACCTGCCAAACCTTCCCCAAACCTTCCTCAAACTTTCCCCAAACCCTCCCCATGAGCCCAGACCTGACAAACCTTCCCCAGACTTTCCCCAAACCTTCCCCAAACCATCCCCAAAACCCCAGACCTGACAAACCTTCCCCAAAGCTTCCCCAAACCTTCCCCAAACCTTCCCCAAAGCTTCCCCAAAGCTTCCCCAAAGCTTCCCCAAACCATCCCCAAATCCTCAGACCTGCCAAACCTTCTCCAAACCCTCTCCAGGAGCCCAGACCTGCCAAACCTTCCCCAAAGCTTCCCCAAACCTTCCTCAAACAATCCCCAAAACCTCAGACCTGCCAAACCTTCCCCAAACCTTCCCCAAACCTTCCCCAAACCTTCCCCAAACCTTCCCCAAACCTTCCCCAAACCTTCCCCAAACCTTCCCCAAACCTTCCCCAAACCTTCCTCAAATCATCCCCAAAACCTCAGACCTGCCAAACCTTCCCCAAAACCCCAGGCCTGCCAAACCTTCCCCCAACCTTCCCCAACCTTCCCCAAACCTTCCCCAAACCTTCCTCAAACTTTCCCCAAACCCTCCCCATGAGCCCAGACCTGACAAACCTTCCCCAGACTTTCCCCAAACCTTCCCCAAACCATCCCCAAAACCCCAGACCTGCCAAAGCTTCCCCAAAGCTTCCCCAAAGCTTCCCCAAAGCTTCCCCAAAGCTTCCCCAAACCTTCCCCAAAGCTTCCTCAAACCATCCCCAAATCCTCAGACCTGCCAAACCTTCTCCAAACCCTCTCCAGGAGCCCAGACCTGCCAAACCTTCCCCAAAGCTTCCCCAAACCTTCCTCAAACAATCCCCAAAACCCCAGACCTGCCAAACCTTCCCCAAACCTTCCCCAAACCTTCCCCAAACCTTCCCCAAACCTTCCCCAGGAGCCCAGACCTTCCCACAAAGGCGACCAAGCCGGAGCTGCTGGGCTCCTTCCTCCTCTCCCAAACACAAACAGAGCCGTGGCCTTGCATCCTGAGAGGGAGGAAGGAAGCACTGCTGGTGCTCAGGAGCATCCTAACAGCTGGCTGAGGCTGGCTGGGCCTTTGTGCTGCTCCCAGCAGGGGAACTGCAGTCCCAGGCAGCTCTGGGATTGTTGATGCTGCGGGATGAACTCCCAGCACCGTCTGTTAGCTCTGATCCCACAGCACTCCCAGCAGCAGACGAGAGATAGAACTTTATGGATGATAAAAACAACCCCTGCTCCCCAAACACCATTAAAACAAGGCAGTAAAGAGTTATTGGTCAAATTAAACATACCTAATGATGAGGTTTTCGTGGCCCAGCTCTCCCTGCAGAGAGCAGAGCAGTTGTGCCCCGCTCCAGAGCTGAGGCAGACAAATATTCAGGGAATGAAGTGGCTTCTGTCAGCCCGGGGAGGAGAGAACTGCACGTTTGACAGCAAAACCTGCAGCACACTCAGGTGCTGTCTCCAGGAGCAGTCACTGCCACTCAGACACTGAGATGTGAAACTCTGGATGTGAAGCAACGCAAAAGAACTTTGTGGCTCCAGCTGAAACAAAAATCGAAGGGCTGTACCTGCCCTTCTCTCCTTGTCAGGATGGAGTGCCAGCTCTCATCCCCAGCACGCCCCAGGGCAGTTGTTTTCTGGAGAAAAAGGAGCAAAGCCTTGTCTCAGTCTCTGACTGCACATCCCAGCTCCCAGCTGTGGCAGGGTGTTGATCACCCTCTGGAATTTACAGGATAAGAGCATTGGAATGGGGACCCTCCTTCCAGATGCCACTTTTTAGTCACACCCACACAATTATTATGTCAGTGACACCAACCCCGGCCACCCTGGGACTGCTGGGTTTTGTTCCCAGCGAGGTTCTGCTGCTCCAAACACCTTTCCCAAACCTGGTGATTGCTCTGAACCCCCTCTGAGGGTCTGGATGTGCTTTGGGAAGGAACAATGAGGGGCTGGAATGCAGCCTCTGTGCACCACAGCACGGACTCTTTGTTTACCAGCTGCCTCAAACAACAAGAATCCCTGTTCCCCTTCCTGCTGTCTGCCGAGGAAGCTATTCCAGGCTCTCCCTGCTATGGGGTCTTTCCTTTATTTTCCAGGAGATGTTTATTCATGGACAGCTATAATCACTTCTTCTCTTGCCAGCACTATTTTAAGCACAAAGATTTCCTCTGCTGGTGCTTGTCTCCTCAAAATAATGACAGGTTGCAGGCAGATCCCTGGAGAGCATTTGCTTCCTCAGGAGCAGCAACCTCCAGCTCTTGGGGTCTCCTTTGTGTCAGCCTGGATCACTCCTGGTTTCATCTTCAGATTTTTCCCTGCTGGTGTCATTTCAGCTCCCTCTCCCACAGCAGGATAATCAGATTTGTGTATAATTCCCCTAATCAGACCCAGGAACAATCCACCGTGGCTGTGCCTCCCTGACCAATCCTCTGTGTGATTCCAGTTGCCCATTTTGGGCCACAATCGAATTATTGGTGCACTAAGGAGGCTGCCCCAGCCCCCAGCCCAGGCTCCCCCTGCTCCTCAGCTGTTTCCAATCCACCAACAACTACTTTAGAGCTCAATTGTTCAGTCCCAGTCTCCAACCATCCAGCTGTGCTTATTAGAATCCACAATTTCATTCTGCTATTATTGTTTTCACAATAACCCATTTCTTTTCGGGCTCAATCTGCCTCCTTAGCAGCAAATTCCCACCCTGGAGTGACCCTGAAGGGAACTCCACTATCTTTGTGTCCAACACTTCCCCCTGGAAAGCTTTTCATTGTCTGCTCCCCTTCAGCCAGTCCTAAACCCTCCCCTTCTCAGGCTTTGCTAACAATCTAGTGAAGTGCCAATGGAGACTGCAACAAATGAGAATGCACTGCAATTCTAATGGTTATTACACTAAAAACAAAACAAAACCAATCGTTTCCAACCAGTTCTATTTTATTTGGCTTTTTTGAGCTGCTGGTTTGCACGGTGATCTGCTTCCAATTTGATTGTCGATATTTTCATTTATCAATATTTTTATTAATTTTTCTTTTCCTCCATCCTCTTCTCTGCCGTGCTGTCCCTCCCCAGAGCTGGCCCTCAAGAGGCTGACAGCTGCAGACCCAGCGTGGGTGGCTCGGCTGTCCCTGCCCCTCACCAGCAGCTACAAGGACAACATCTTCACCCCTGCCTCACCCTGCTCACCTGAGGACGAGGAAGCTGCAAGGCAGGAGAAACCGAGGACCTTTGAGACCTTTGGCAAAGGTGCTGGGGCTGACCCTGGTGGCTCTGGGACGAGGCTGGCCAGCACTTTCCTGTCGGAGATGAGCAGCCTGTTTGAGATGATCCTGTCCCAGAAGGTGCAGGTGCACAGCGAGGGGAGCGCGGGGCTGCTGCGGCAGCTCTCGGCCCGCGGGCACAGCCTGGGCCTGGGGGACGCTGCTCCAGGGATGTAGCAGGGAGACAACAGCCAGAGATTTGGGGTGCACAACCCCATCCCCAGTAGGGAGAGAACAGCCAGAGATTTGGGGTGCACAGCCCCATCCCCATCCACAGCAGGGAGACAACAGCCAGAGATTTGGGGTGCACAATCCTATCCCCATCCACAGCAGGGAGAGAACAGCCAGAGATTTGGGGTGCACAACCCCATCCCCAGCAGGGAGACAACAGCCAGAGATTTGGGGTGCACAACCCCATCCCCATCCACGGCAGGGAGAGAACAGCCAGAGATTTGGGGTGCACAACCCCATCCCCATCCACAGCAGGGAGACAACAGCCAGAGATTTGGGGTGCACAACCCCATCCACAGCAGGGAGAGAACAGCCAGAGATTTGGGGTGCACAACCCCATCCATAGCAGGGAAACAACAGCCAGAGATTTGGGGTACACAGCCCCATCCCCAGCAGGGAGAGAACAGCCAGAGATTTGGGGTACACAGCCCCATCCCCATCCACAGCAGGGAGACAACAGCCAGAGATTTGGGGTGCACAACCCAGCCCCATCCCCAGCAGGGAGAGAACAGCCAGAGATTTGGGGTGCACAACCCAGCCCCATCCCCAGTAGGGAGAGAACAGCCAGAGATTTGGGGTGCACAACCCCATCCCCAGTAGGGAGAGAACAGCCAGAGATTTGGGGTGCACAACCCCAGCCCCAGCAGGGAGACAACAGCCAGAGATTTGGGGTGCACAACCCCAGCCCCAGCAGGGTCACTGCATGACCCATGCCCAGAGAGGTGTTTTTTCCTCTGCCTCTCCTCATGGAACTTCTGATTTTCAGCTTTATTTGCCCTCCACCTGCCTGGCCTTGTCTTCCTCCTCTCCCACCCTGCTCCCCCATCCCAGCCAGCAGCAGCAGAGCCTTTTCCTCCCAGGACAGGCCCAGGCAAGGGGGTTGTGAGAACAAGCACAGCACAGTGAGAACATCCATGTGATCATGGACTGTGAAAATACCTGTCATGGACATGGCTGCAGCTGGGCTCCAGGGCTTCAGTTATTTAAATAAAACCCTTTTTTTTTCTAACACTACCCTCTCTGTCAGCACTGTAGCTGACATAATGTATGTGCAGAAAGCCTGAAGTGGCAGCTGGGGAAGGGGAGATGTGCCTGTTGTCTCCCATGGGTACTTCCAGCTTCTGTGGTTCTGCCACAGGGAACATGGCACTTTGTAAAAACCCCAAAATCAGCACTGGCATCTTTCCTATGGCTGCTCCACAGCTTCCTTCTCCACAAGGACTGGATGTGGCACTCTGCTCTGGGCTGGGTGACAATGTGGGCATCAATCACAGGTTGGACTTGTCCAACCTTAACAATTCCATTCTAGTCTCTTCTCTCCTTTGAGGCCATTGGATTTTGGAGCACAGTTCTTATCCAAAAGCAGACACCAGATGGCTGGAGTCTGCCAAAGGTAACCTGGGAAAAGGGAAGTGTGAAAACACTGTTTTGAAATATTCAGTCACAAGCTTCACCCTTTTTATGGGTTTTCACTTTGATCTGCCTGTCTGGGAGCTGTAAGACAGTTTTGGGATAATAGCACGGGTGGGAAAACCGAGATGTTGGTGACAAAGGAGGAAGCACAGAGGTGTTTGTGCTCTCTGAAGGGAAGGGCAGTGAACCACGAGCTCATACAGTGTGGGGATGGCAGGGAAAGGTTTCTGGGCCCTCCTGGACCATCTCAGCTATCCCACCCCTCTTCTTCCCCATGGAGCTGCAGGTGACAGCTCCCAGCTTTAGGTGTGCACACACCTGAGCCACAGCACCAGACAAACACAGATCATCTAAAGCAGAGTAAATGAGAAAGTTCCTCCTTCCTGTTGCTCTTGGGACTGAATGACAAGAGGAATAGAGTGAGATTTCCCCAGGTGGACTTTTTAATATCCCAAATGTTGTGTTTTATTTCCAGTCTCCAAAATGCTTGTACAGATGAGCCCATGTCTGGCATCCATCCAGGGATAGGTTTGGCCTGGCCTGCTCGTGCTGCTGCTCTGCTAACACAAATCTCTTGCTGGTTTGTTTTACAAACAAAACAGGTTCCTGCACCAAAACAATGTCAGAGAGCCAGATTCTAACTGAGATGCAGCTGTGCAAACCATGAGGGAGGAATCTGTGACTGAGCCCTGGGGGATTCCTCAGCACCTTGGGAGCACAGGCAAAGGGACAAACAGCAGCACAACCTCACATCTCCCTCTGCAAAGTTGCTTTGATGTCCCTGTTAGAGGACAATCCTTACCCAAAAATACCTCATTACAAGCAGGTTTAAAAGGAGACAAATTCCTCCCTCTTGGTTCAATTTCCTGATTTTGCAAACTGCTTCCAGCCCCTCTCCCATCCTGAGCCATGTGTAAGCACGCTCTGGATTATCACAGCATAGGAAATCCACCCCAGGAATTTCCTGCTCCTTGTATCCTGCTTGATAAAGGAAATGGTCTAAGAAAGTTTGGTCTGAGCAGAAGGAGAGAGCAGACCAGGAGAACAATCAGATGTGTTGAGGGCTGGCTGTGCCCCTCCCTTGCTGCATGGAGAAGTTCAGGATGGGGCCATTGCCTTTGTTTTGCCAAGGCTGATCTACACAAGAGCAGCAGGGCCACAGGAAGCTGGGCAGTTTGCACAGATGCCCTTGAACCAGTTCAGACTGGTGTGAACAAATGCCTTTTTCCGGATTCAGCTGCCCCAGTGGAAGGAATTAGCACACCAGCTGCCTGCTGCTGCTGCTGCCAGCGGTGCCTCCCCGCTGGGAGCATCCCTTATCCACTCTGCTGAAAACGAGCTGCCAAAGTGCTCAGCAAACAGGCACACGATGGATTGTGAAGCAAACCTTGCTCAGTGTGTCTCAGAGAGGAGTTCCCCTGGGAGCAGCTCCCTGCCAGGGCTGCAGGAGCAGCAGTGGGGACAGGAGGACACTGCCACGGTGCAGGATGGCCCTGGACAGATGTCACCTCACTGCTACAACAGGTGGATCTGTCACATCCCATAAAAACTGGGCCTTAATGATGAGAACTCACTCTCTTGCTTCTCCAGGTTTGAAAACAGGTTAAAACTGCCATGATGGCAACACAGAGCCAGCCCACACTGTGCTGCTAGCAGGGGCACGGTGGGGACTTGGAGAGAGAGAATTGCCTCAGAGGGTGTGGGCCAGGACAATCCCAGGGTTAGTTGCCAATGTCCCCATATGGTGGCTTGTAAACCTACCTGGGGGACCATGAGCAGGACACGTAGGGCTACTGGAATTAGAACCCAAGATCACACCACTGTGAATGGTTTGGGCTGGAAGGACCTTAAAGCTCATCTTGTGCCACCCCCTGCCATGGCAGGGACACCTTCCACTGTCCCAGGTTGCTCCAAGTCACCATCCAGCCTGGCCTTGGGCACTGCCAGGGATCCAGGGGCAGCCAGAACTTGGCTCTAATACAGAAATGCAGGTGCAGAAGTGTGGAAGGTAAGAGGAGCAGAGGACTTGGTGATGTAGGAGATATCACAAGGTTTATTCTCAAACCCCAGGTATTTAAAAATACCTCCTGTCCCATGAACAGAGAGCTTTCTCTTTCCATTCACTGCCAGCCTGGTTCCTTGCCCTCTTGCCTGCTTGTGTCACTTGCTGCCTGCTCTAGTGCCAGCACTGCTGGGGCTCCCAGCCCTGCAGCTCCAGTGGCACCGTCCTGGCTCCCAGGGCATGGCTCCACCCTGCACTGCTGAGCAGCATCACGTGCAGCCTGCCTGTGCTCCAGGACTGGGGCAGCCTGAGGCCACACTGTGCTGGCTGGCTGCTCTGGAGACCTGCAGACACAGGCTCAATAGTCCAGAAATTGGGGCTGGAGGAGGAGGCTCTTAATCCTGAAGGGAACGGATGCTTTGTGTGCACATCTGAAAGTACAGAAAAGCAAGGTGTTAACGACATTGGCAAAGGCTGGACATGATCATACCACAGAACCACTGAATGAGCTGGAAAGGACCCCTAAGGATCACTGAGTCCAACTCCTGGCCCTGCACTGACACCCCAACAATCCCACCTTGAGACCTAAAATGTCTAAATGCTTGCTGAACTCAGGCAGGTTTGGTGCTGTACCCACTGCCCTGGGGAGCTTGTTCCACTGCTCAACCATGCTCTGGGTGAAAAACCTTTTCCTGGTGTCCAACCTCAACTCCCCTGACACAGCTCCAGCCATTCCAGGGTCCTGTCCCTGGTCACAGGGAGCAGATGCTGGAGCTGGCCCTGTGCTGCCCCTTAGGATGATGCTGAGAATCACAATGAGCTCTGCCCTCAGTCTCATCAGCTGCTCCTCACAAGGTTTCCCCTCCAGACCCTTCCCCATCTCCGTGGCTTCCTTTGGACACTCTCTAATGGTTTAATGTCTGTGGTGCCCAAAAGTGCCTGCAGGACTGGAGGTGAGGCAGAGCAAAGCAGAGCAGAGCAGGACAATCCCCTCCTGGCCCAGCTGGTGATAGTGGGCCTGGTGTCCCCCAGGACACAGTTGGTCTTTCCAAGAGAAATGCTTCTGTGACACATCACACTATGGGAACAGCTTCTCCAGCTGCACTGGGAAGAGCTGAGAAGGAGAAGTGGTGCCTTCCCTACAACACAAAACTCCTTTGTTCTGTGGCCCTGTGCCACCCCTCCCCTGGCAAGACAAGCCCCATTTTCAGGGGGTCACCTCCCCATGCAGTCCCCCACCCCTGGTACCTTGCAGCTCCTGCTCCCAGGCCTGCAGTCTCTCCCGGGCCTGCCTGTTCCCAGCTGCTGCCGACTGCTGGTAGTGCCTGAGTGCTTCTGCCAGGCTCTGCTGCACTCCCAGCCCCTGCTCGTAGCAAACACCCACGTGGAACCTGCTCTGGGCATCCTGGCACAGCCACCAGCCCAGGAGAGCAAACAGAGAGACTTTAGCACCTTCTTCGGAGTTTACTGCTCTGTCTTTGGTCATCTTGGTAAGTTTACTGCTCTGTCTCTTCAGTAATTCAGTCCCCTGGAGAGCAGCAGAATCTCTGCCCTGCTCCTTCTTATCCCTTTCCAATTAAATTCAGTGATTTCCCTTCAACACCCAGGGCTGTGGCAGGGCAACAAAGGAGCAGCTGGCTCTGCAAAGCATCCCAGTTGTCTCAGAGGTCAGAGCTGAGGTGTCCTGGGCAGTGTCACATCCTGATCCCACCCAAACTCCGAGCACACCCTGAGACTGCCCCAGGAGAGGTCAAGCCCAAGTCTTGGAAAAACATCACAAATGGCACAGAGGCACTTGCTGCCAAGGGTTGGGAAATTCCCCTTTAACACAAGAGTGCAGCACTCTCCTGCTCAGCCCCACCTCATTCTAGTCCAGAAGAAATCTCAGGCAGCAGAGATGAAGTAAATGAAGCAAATATGCAGCAGAGAAAAAGCACCTGAACCACTCAGACATATGTAACTGCTGGGAATGAACTGGAAAGCAAAGGCTGGCACTGCAGTGAAGGCAAATCCAAACCCATTACATGTTTATGTGTCAGCTGGGCACTTTATCTTTGAGATCCAGTGGGAGGCAAAGGGTGTCAGAGAGCAGGAAAGCAAGATGTCACTCCTGAAGACATAAAAAAAGACTGCATGGACTCATGGTCACTCAGACCTTTCCAGCAGCACAACCTGAAGAGTGTGACTGCCACAAACATGATCTAAACAAGGCTCTGCAAAAAAAACAAAAAAAAAAAAAAAAAGGAAGAAAAAGAAAAAAAAAAACCCAAGTAAGTAGCAAGTTTTAATAAAGCCACGAGAAAAGAACATATTGCAAGTGTTGCTGTCTGGGATGTAGCTGGTAGAGACAAGTGAAGAACTCAGTGAGTGGGTGCTTTGCAAAATGTTGCAAGTCTCAGTTTATGACAGCAATAAACTCCTTTGGAGATGAGATAAACAAGTTGAAGGATTGGCACTTCAGCTGTGACAAGAGCTAGGGTTCAATCAGGAGAGCTGCAGCACCATCTCTCCCAGGATGAACACCTCAGAGCCAAGACTGGAGCCAGGAAAGATCCTCAAATTAGCAGGGCAGAAGTGACTGTGACACCCTTGGAAATCAGAAACAAAACTCTTTAATAGGGCTTTGTATTCTGTGGCTGCATGTAGGAAATCAGGAGGATAAAAAGTGGGAAACAAAGTAGAACACGCTTCTGGTGTTGGAAAAACACTTGTCAGAGCTCGCAGCAGAGAGAACACCCAGAGAAATGCTGAATCCATGACTTTTTGTGCTGTTTTCCTTTTCCTGGATTCCTTCTAAACGGTGCTGTCCTTGCTTCAGCCATACCCAGTGTTCTTTCAGCCAACTAAACATAAATTCCAGCTCCAGGGTAATGGGAAATGAACCTGCCCTTGGAGCTCTTCTCCCAGGAAAATGGGGATATCAGGGGACCCACGAGCAGCCTTGGCCTCAAGGCTGAGGCTCTGCAGCATCCACTGAGCAGCAGAGATGGGGAAGGATGCTTGGGGTCTGAGAAGTCTGACCAAAAGAAGCCAGGGGTGCACCTGAGGGCCTGCAGTTACCTGCCAGATCTGGGGTTGGTAAGGCATTACCACTAAATGCCAATCATCTGTTTAATGGGATAACTCAGTGTGACACTGTTCAGCATAAACCTCAGGCTGGGAAAAAAGAAGCCAAGGATGAAGCTTAGGAGAGATCTTGAGCAGATTTAGAACTAAATACTGAGTATTGTGATGTCTGAGCTGCTGTGCTAAGTCAGGACTTGTCCCAACAGACTGAGGGTGTCTCCATGCTGGAAAGAGGGTGAAAACCCGAGTGGGAAAGTTTACAATGATGTCACACCATTCAAAATGGTCAAACTTACTATAAAGAATTAATTAAAGAAGATCTCACACAACTAAGGAGTGGGCAACACAAAAAGGAACCAGTATTGCCAAATGCAAAGTAGTGCTGATAGCAAGAAATTTGGGTTTCACACTGTGACAGCTCCCTGAGACCATCTCATCACTGCTCAGTGCCAGGAAAAGGGCAAGCAGGGCCAGGAATTATTGGAAGGGAATGCAGAACAAAGCAGAGGAGCTCATTATGTGAGATCCATAGCATACCTCCATCCTGAGTCCACTTTTAGTCTGAGCATCTTAAAATGGTCAAAGGAGAATTAGAAAAATAGACAGAAGACTGACAAGCAAAGTAGAACAGCTTAACTACACAGAGACACAAACTAAACCAGCACTGTGCAGCCTGCAAAAGAAATGACTCAGAAAGGACACACTAAAGGGCACCACAACCACAACTATTAGCCAGCAGAACAGGCAATAGCTATTCATTATTTTCCATTGCACAAAAGCTGTGGGAACTGAAGTTAAAATGAACAAGTTCTTCAGAAAAAGAAAAAAAAAACAACAAACTCTGGCCATTACAATGCAGCTGAAAACAAGGGGACAATGGGAAGAAAGAGAACTGTGGGATGCAGAAGCCTGGCTGCAAGACATGGGATCCACACTCCTGCTCCTCTGAAGGCTGCTGGGGGTTCAGGAGAGTGCTGTGCCCACACTGTGGCACTGCCCTTCAAAAAAGAGAAGCCTGGGCCACTTGGGGAAAGTGCAAGCAAGATTCTTGGGGGTCTAACATGACCTGTGAAGAGAAAAGCAACAATGGGGGAAGGCTGAATGGAGATTCAAGTGTTTAAGTATGTTAAAGGTTAAGTATGTTAAAGGTGTCTGGAGTAAAAAAATAAATCCGGAAATAGTCTTTCCATCCTCTCTATAAAAGGAGAGAAACAGTGGGCCAATTCTGAAGAACAGATATGAGATAAACACAATGAAGTTCTCCCAGTGATGCAGTAGTGAAAGCTTTTGACTGAAGAGGGTGTAGATGCTCCATAATGGGAAAGCTGCACAATTCTGGAAGCTGCACACAGGCACTGGTGCTGTAGGAACTCCTCCAGCCCAACAGGGCTGTCTCTGTGGGGTCTGTGCCCAGGCCCTATCTCCTCTTCAAGAGGCACCAAGGCTCCACTCTGTCCCTTCACACTGGGCAGTAAAATCCTGACACTCACTCCCATTTCATTCTTTGGAATCCTGCAGATCCTAGGCTGAAGACAATCCTGGCAGGATCACTTACCCCACTGTTTGCTGCCTGCAGCAGGTACTTCAGACCTCTCTTCTCCTGGGGCTGCAGCCCCCTCATGTAGAACACTCCAAGATAAGCCTGTGCCTGCAACAAAACCACGCGGTCCAGATCAGCCAGGATTTGAATTATTCGTTTTTTTTAGTGATTTTTCAAACTGCTCAAATGCTGGGGTTACTGTGGCAAGGTGGTGAGGACCCTGCCCGGGCAGGGCTGCCCGAAGGAAAATCAGCACGACACAGTAAACACAAAGAAATCACATTTGAGACCCAGACTATCGTTGCAAACTGGCTGTGGGAGTCAGAGCCAGGGAGGTGACCTGTCCCCAAGATCCAGCACATGCACCCCCTGAGCTCCAGGAGGCACAGGCACTGCCAGCCTGGCATTCCCAGGATGAGATGGCACATGCCTAAATGCATCTCCTGCAGTGGGAAAGGAGGGCAGGAGACACAGATCTGCACAGATGAGTCATCTCGGAAAGTCACAGATACAAAATGAGGATCTGTTCTTGCTTCAAGCACTGCAAGTTCCTCCAGCACAGCGACCTGTACTCTTGGAATTGAGAGGAGATGAAAACTGAGCTGTGTTTTCACAGCTCTCCCAAGCCAAAGGTTTAATGTAGGAGCTCCATTAACAACAGACAACCAATGTATGGCTCGGTGGCCCTGTGTGCAGGCAGGGCTGTCTCCCAGACACTGCCAGGAATATCAAGAGAGAATCAGAGAATGGTTTGGGTCAGAAAGGACTTTAAAGCTCCTCTAGTTCCAACCCCTCTGCTGTGAGCAGGGACAAATACATTGGAAGGTTTTTCCTCCCAGTGCCACATGCTGCTTGCTGGGATGTGGCTCCCAGCCTTCAGTCAGAGCTCTCTGACCTGTGGACACCAACCTCTGTGATCCCAGCCCCTGCTGCTTGCTCCAGGAGTGTCACAGCCTTGTGCTGCCTGTCCCAGGGGCTGCCAGGGCCGTGCTGGAGCAGGAACCTGGCATAGCGGTACTGGGCCATGGGGTGGTGGCTGCTGGCTGCCTGGCAGTAATAAAAACCTGCCTGAGAGAGAGAGAGAGAGAGAGAAACCCAGGTAAAGCATGCCCTGAACATGGCACGGCTCCCTTAGAGCTTCACCTCCCTGGCTACACCCATCACAAGCTGCATCCCTCCCCAGAGCCCTCCCATGCCAGAACTGGGTTAGCTGACAGTGGGCTGTGACCACCCCAGAGCCCTGGAACCATCCTGCTGCTAGAGATCAGCTGGGACAGGGGACTGTGACTGTCTCAGAGCCCTGGATCCATCCTGCTGCTGGAGATCAGCTGGGACAGTGGACTGTGACTATCCCAGAGCCCTGGATCCATCCTGCTGCTGGAGATCAGCTGGGACAGTGGACTGTGACCATCCCAGAGCCCTGGATCCATCCTGCTGCTGGAGATCAGCTGGGACAGTGGAATGTGACTATCCCAGAGCCCTGGATCCATCCTGGCTGCTGGAGATCAGCTGGGACAGTGGAATGTGACTATCCCAGAGCCCTGGATCCATGCTGGCTGCTGGAGATCAGCTGGGACAGTGGAATGTGACTATCCCAGAGCCCTGGATCCATCCTGCTGCTGGAGATCAGCTGGGACAGTGGACTGTGACCATCCCAGAGCCCTGGATCCATCCTGCTGCTGGAGATCAGCTGGGACAGGTGGGACAGTGGACTGTGACCACCCCAGAGCTCTGGAACCACCCTGCCTGCTGGAGATCACCTGGGACAGGTGGCACAGTGGACTGTGACCACCCCCGAGCTCTGGAACCACCCCTGCCTTGCTCCACTCAAACACCCTGAGCTGAAGGGGGTGGCACTGGGCCAGCCATGACTCAAACCAAGCTGCCTTTGCAGCTCTTTCCCAGCTCCAGCAGCTGCTGGCCAGCTTGCACTAGGTGGCAGGCTGCAGTTGCAGGAAGCCAAACTGGAGATCTGAGCAGCCCTGGGATGTGCAGTGGTGTCTTAAATACAGCAACATGACAGGTTTCTCCTTGGAACCCCGCTGGGTGCTGGTAGCACAGCCTGTGCACCTGGAGAACCCTCAGAAGCTGAAGGAAAGGGATCTCAGAGCACCTCTCTGAGGGGACTGGTGACACTGAAAGCAGCTCTGCAAAGCTGTAATTTTTATTATTTCCAGCATTTTCTACTGAGTCTTCAGAGCCCCCAGGGAATGGGCACGGCCTTGAGGCTGCCAGAGCTCCAGGAGGGGTTTGGGTAACACCCCCAGGGATGCAGGGTGGGATTGTTGGGGTGTCTGTGCAGGGCCAGGAGCTGGATGAGTGATCCCTGTGGGTTCCCTCCAGCTCAGGATATCCCATGACTTTCCCACCCAGCTCCAAGCACCCAGCACAGACCCCTCTGCTGTTGTGTGCTGCCCACACCCGACCCCCAGGCCCTGGATACCTTTTCCAAATCCTTTTCTGTGCCTCTGCCATGCTCATAGCACAGCCCCACGTTGAACTGGGCTTTGCTGTAGCCTCGATCTGCTGCCAGTTTGAAGCAGGTGAAAGCCACCCGGCAGTGCCCCGCCCTCATGCTCTGGATGCCTGAGGAAAACACAGCCTAAAACCACGGAAAACAGGGAAAAGCACCCAGCCACCACCCAGCCTCCACTGCAGCAACCTCCCCCACAGCCACTGGGCCTTCCTTGGCTCACACCAAGTGCTCTGGGCCACTTCCAGCTGGCTCACCAACCCTCACTCCACAGTTTCTCTAAGAAAAATGGCAACACTGCATTTTAGGGATTTTTCTGGGCTCGTGGCAGAGAAGGATCACAGGCTAACACCACGTATGGCTCACACAGAAACAAGTTGCTTTTCAGTGCTGCAACTAGTGGTGTATATAGGGCAGGGAACTTTTCTTAGCTCATTGCATCTTCCTTCTGCTTTTCTTAGAGTTGCAATCCTGCAATTGCTTTTTCAGCTTGCCAGGAAAACTGTGAGCTCAGACAATAAAAGAAGGGATACAAGGATATGACATTTTGTGTTGCAAAAAAGACAGAGATGGCTTAATTTCCAACTACAGATGTCAGGACAACAGTGCAGACTTCAAGCAAGCCTGGATTGAAATATGCTGAGATAAATCAGGTGGCACGATGGGACAAGGGGCAATAAATCTCTCCAAGCACAGTTAAAATTGCTGAAAGGAGGCTTCAGCTTGGGTATTTGCCATCCCTGCCTTCTCACAAGACCTGCAGCCATTTGGAGGTCCTCCAAGATGAGAAACCTGTGGTTTAAGGGCAAAACAAAACCAACTCCACATTACCAAGGATATTCAAGGCAATGGAAATATCAATTCGGAAAATCTGCTGCAATTGGAAAGCGGCTTCCTCTAAATGCCCTCGCTGAGCTGGGTCACCCTGAGGAGTCAGAGAAAAAAGCTATTAAAGACAGCTAAATCATATCAAGCCTAGAGGAGATTCTTGCTTGGGAAACAAGCAGTGAGACCTGTTTGTATGGCAGTTCAGGCATCAGGAGGGTGAGGTCATGTGCCCACACAAAAACCTTCCTGTCCTCCACAGCCACCTCGCTGGGGAAGCTGGGTGGACATTCCTGCCCTGCCCTCTTGGCCAGGGAGCTTGGTGCAGCCTCTCAGGCATCAGCAGGACTTTGAGAATTCAGTAAATAGCTGATCCTGCTCAGAGCAGAGTGCAGCTCCTCCCCAGGGGCAGCACCCAGGGAATGGCTGGAGCTGAGCCAGCAGGCTCAGCCTGGATTTTGGGAGTTTCTTCCTCCAGATGGTGCTGGGGCACTGAGCAGGTTCCCCAGGGCTGCCAGAGCTCCAGGAGCAGCATTTGGACACTGCTTCCAGGGATTGTTGGGGTGTCTGTGCAGGGCTGGGAGCTGGACTCATGATCCTTGTGGATCCCACAATATTCCATGATTCTAAGAGAACTCCCCACTCCAAAAATAACATTACCCCTTCTTCCCTCCCCCACATGACACCCAGAGCAGAGTCCCTGCCAAAACATCCTCACACCTTTGCATGTGCCTGACCCAATTCCACCTGAGATCTGCCCCCCAGCTGGTCTGAGCAGTGCCCAGTGCTGCTGGAACCCTGCAGGGCACAGCCAAACCCTTCCCTCCTGGGCTCTGGGAGGGGGCACAGCCCAGCCCAGCTCCACAGGGAATGGGGAAAATGCCCCTTGGCACCCACAGCTCCACTGGGGCTGCTCCATGACCCAGCTCCAGGCTCTTCCTCCAGCCCTGCACCTCCCAGGATGGGGAGATCCACGCTCACCCCCTCAGCAGATCAAGCAAATTGCCCTTTGGTGCCTTTTGCAGGAAGTCACTCTGCTAAAAACTGAATTTACCTCACTCTGTAAAAGCTGAATTTACCTCCTCTCTGCTCACAGTGTCCTTGAGCGATTGCTCAGCCGAGCAATTTTTTTAAAAAGGGAATTATCTCCATCTAAGATGTGAATTGCAAAAAATTGGCAGGTTTAATCACAACAAGAACAATAATATAATTTAAGGCCTTGTGACTCTCGAGCTGATGCACTCTCTTCAAGCCCCAAGTGCTTCCCTCTTTACCAGACAAGAGCCAGCCCTGATTTGCAGCATTTGGAGTGACACCACCTTCCTCAGTCATGGGTTGTCTGGTAAACACCAAAATAGCAACAGCATGTAATCACCTAGTGAAAGATTGCATCAAAATGCAAATCCACAGAACACACTGGTGCTGCTGAATTCATTTTTTTGTTTGGTTGCTTGGTTTGGTGTTTCTTGCCATTTTCTTTCGGTGCTTCTCTGCCAGCAGTGCTGCTCCACAGATACCTCAAAGGATGGGGAAGGCAGTTTGTAAATCCTGGAATATTCTGGCTAAAGCAGAGGTCAGTATATCCCATCTCCCTTTTTTTTTTTTCCCTTGTGTGTGAGGGCTGTTCAGGATGTGCTTGGGGTAGCTCTGGGATGTGTTCCTGCAGGGAAGCTGCAGACAGAGGGGGTGGAAAATGAAACCTTACCTTTGCACTGTGGAGAACTGGCCCCACCCTGGAGCTCACAGGGATTTTGAACTCCCCTGCATTAAAAAAAAAATCCAACAAAAATGCAAAGTTTAGCAGTGCTGCATCTTTGCCTCTTCTCATCCTCTCTATTCCATAGCTTCTTCCTAAAGGTCTGATCTCCCACTCAGTGAGGGACATCAGGACCAGGAGGAATCCCAAATAATCAGAGCTCTGGAGCAAAAGCAAGCTCTGGAATCCAGCCCTGTGTGGCTGCAGCTCCTCCAGAAAGGCCCCTGGTGTTGATGTGAAGACACCAGAAGTAGAGAATCTCCTGCTTCTCCTAAATGTTCCAGTAACTTGTAATCACTGCTTTAAACCTCTGTGCTTCATTTCAAATTAAAGTACTTCTACTCTGGGTTTCTGCTCCCAGGCATTGGCTCTTCTAGGTTTTTTCTTCTTTACTAAAAAGCCAATTCCTCCTTTTGAAAGTCCTGACACCACTAATCAGCCCCTCTTGATTCCTGTCTGTGATTCTAAAAAGACTGCACCATTCATGTCTTTCAACTGCAGCACTTTTCTGCCAGCCTTGGTTAATTTTATGACATTTTGCTGCTATTCCTGAATTTCCAACAGGGTTACTGAGGTGCAGCCCCTCTCAGCAGTGTCACAGGAGGGGTGACATTGTCCCCTCCTCATGCCTGGCTCAGAACTGATACAGCTCCCAGCTTGCCCAGGGCATCCCAGCCAGCCCTCAGCTGAGCTGCTGCCTCCCCAGCTCCTTCTCCTTGCAGGGTACAGCTCTGCTTGTGCCAGGGCATGATCATCCCTCTCAGGTTCACTGACACAGCCACTCTGTGACCAGTTTCAATCACAATTATCTGACAGAGCATCTCCAGCCTGAGCTAAGCCACCTTGCTCAGAGCAGGATTGTGCTGGCAGTGCTCACAGTGGCATTTGCTGTGACAGGGCAATGACCTCCACAAAGATGACAACCTGAGGCCAAGGATTTTTAACCTGCTGGATAAAGCAGCTGGATCCCACTGGACATTTAACTCCAGGTGCTGGAGCCTGATCATTCTGAGCCAGAGGTGTCTCTCCCTCTCAAGCTGTGTGAGAGCCAACACAAATGAAAAAAATGTCCTTTTAGGGCCTGATTCCTGGATTCCTGGCACAGTTTGGCTCCATGAGCAGCAGCAATGAGGTGTGCAGCAGGCAGGAGTGCTCCCTGCACTGTGCCACACCGTGCCAGCTGCAGCCTCATTATTCCCAGAGAAACAATTCCCCCCTTGGCTCTAATCAAATGTGTGTTATATGGACAGGCCCCACTCACCCAACAAGCAAGATCACTGTGGCAAACATGATTCCTATGCAGCATTCCACCAAAAATAGTATAATCTGTGAATTTATTAGCTGTGCTGTTTCTTTGCAGAGCAGGCATCAAATTATCTGATATTTCTCACTGTAAGGCTCTATCGTGTATCTCCCTCGTGATGTAATTTGGGTTTTTGCCACACAAACAACTGCAAATCCCATGGAAAAAAATAGTCTGTATTAAGAATTCTCCCACTACTTGTTTAAACAGCATTAGTACATCCACACTTTCAAGAAACTGTACATTTTGCACAGATGTCTACTCCTAAATCAGAGACTCCTGGTTTACTGTGAAAATGTTGTAATTTGGACAAACCACTGAACCATGAAAAATAAACAGCCACTAATTCTGAATTCTCTCAGCCTGCAAAGCACCTTGTGCCCTCTACCACGGGAAACCCCTCTTCACTCAAATCCCCACAGATCAGGATTAACATCTGGAAAAAGCACAGGGACCAACTGATGCTGACACCCAGCTCCTGAAGGATCAGAGAGTCCCAGAATGGTTTGGGTTGGAAGGGAACTTAAAGGTCACCCAGTGCCACGGCAGGGACACCTTCCACCATCCCAGGCTGCTCCAACCTGGCCTTGGAGCCTTCCAGAGATCTGGGGCAGCCCCAGCTTCTCTGGGAGACCTGAATTCCCTCAGAATCACCTCTGAGGCTGGGCAAGCCAAATTATTCTTCAGCTTCTGTTTAAAAGATGGGAATATCACAGCTGGAATTTTTTGTACAACTTGATTTCTACTCCTTCAAACCCAAGCTGTGATGCAGCATTAACTGCACATTCTTTTTTTTCCAGGCAGTCTTGCAGCTTGCAGTGAGCTCTGGGTGCCCAACGCTCACATCTTCAGCAGTTAATAAATATTTTTTGTCTCTCTTCACTGTTCATCCTGGACTAATCAAGTGTTGCTCACAGCTAGCTCCAAATGAGGAATTAATAATCTTCTCCTAGACAGCCTAGATTGCTCATCCCAAAACATCCACGAGAACGAAGTCACAACAAGAGCTGGCCAAAATCCAGCGTTTCTGCCTCGTGGAAAATTTCACTGTTTCCAATTGGTTTCATTGTGCTTTGAAATGAAAACACACTTTTGCAATGTCTGTAATCTCAGAATTGAAATAACGAATTTTACAGTTCTGCCAGGGGTAAAATACAACTCCCCAGGGCATCATTCAGCTGCTGTAACACTGAGACTGGCTGTAATCACCTGCTTGCTCACTCTGTGCCTTCAACTCCCAGCAAAAAGCCTCTGAGTGAGGCAGGAATTGCATGGAAAAAATAAGATGTGAACACAGAGCTGAGGACTTGCTGCAGCAATATCCAGAATGCTTTTTAAAGCAAGTTTTAAGTTAATTTCCTGGAGTTTGCTTTTTAAACAAAGGAATAGATTTTGATCCTACTATTTTGATCCTAGCATCTATTGTGCTCCATTGGAATGGCTCTTGTGGAAAGCTGAGATTTTGGGATCCACCCCACAGATCTTTGCCACAACAACAGCAGATTGTCACTGCACAGAGAGAGCAGCACCAGCAAGTGTGGAAATGAACTGGAACACCCAGAGAAGGGGGAAGGACATGGAATTCTCTCCAGAAGATCCCTTTGCCATTGCTGGCAGCAGCAAACTGGAGCAGGGGAGGGACATTCTGCTGCACCCTGAGCTCTGAGCTCTCATGGCAAGGCTCTGCCACCAGATTCCCCTGCATCCTCTGCCAGGTGCCTGTCCTTCCCTTCCTTCTGCTCTCTCCAGCTTCCTGCTGCATCCTCATTTTGCCAGCCTTGCCCTCTTTCAGCAGCTAAACACCAGGGAAAAAAAAAAAAAAAAATCCTGTACCTCAGGCAGGTTTTTCTGTAGAAAGCAAAATGTAGTGAAAGAAAGGGATCATCAAGCTTTACTTTCCACGGAAAGATTCCCAGGATTTCTCACATGACAAAACCCTGCATTTTTTCAGGCTCTTCAGTGCAGATTACCAAATCTCTTCCTCCCTGACTTTTCTCCATAAATTCCCACAAAATGGATGCACAACATAATGTGGAATGTAACCCGAGGACTTATGTATGGAGCAAAATGAAATGATTTCTGACATATATTATCTCTAACAAGTGACAGTTGGAGATGCTTGGGCAGAAAGGGTGAGGAGCAGGGATTATAAAGTCACGCTCTCCCTGGCAGAACTTTCCAGCAATCAGCTGTTCTGTGATCTGAGCAGGAGGCTTGGCTGGACCAATTAAGTCTCATTTCAAAGTGTAATTTTACCTAATCACTTCTTGGAACCCGTTTGTACTTCTGGCCTGTGGCAGCGAGTTCCACAATTTACCTGGGTGCTGGCCAAACACAAAATGCCTTTTGCTTTTTTCTGAACTTGCTACCTGACCCTTCTGTGCTGCCTTTTGATATCAGGATTATGAAAAAGACTGTCCCTATTCTCTTTCTCTCAACACTTTTAGTTTCACAGAGCACCAGCACATTCTCTGCCACCTTTTTTTTTTTTTTTAGCTGAAGAGTCAGTCTGTGCTTGGATGTAATTGTCTCCCTGTCATCTTTTCTCTGCATTTTTGTCCCTGTTTTTCAGGCAGTGTCTTCTCCTTAAGTGTTCAAGACGTGGCTGCATCCCAGACTCACATGAACCCACAGCACTGCCTTGTCCTCAGCTCCTTCCTTCACCATAATTAACATTTAATTGGCCTCACTGCTGCCGAGCACTGACTTAACCTTATCAAAAGCACATCCACAGTGACTTTAAATGTTCCCTCTGCAAGACAATTATTAATTTGACACTCCTCACTCTGCCTGTGTATTTACAGCCACACTCCCCTGTGCACATTTGTTTAACCTACCTGGGGATTACCCTGGCTTTGGTTCTCCTGCAATCTTTGCCTCTGACTTTCACATTTGACTGTCCTGAAGAATTTTGTGTCATTTGCTCCTTCTGCTGCCTCGTTTGTCACCTCTTTTTTCCAAATCGCTGCTGACTGTGCTGAACAGGACAGGTTTAACAAAGGACAGGGGAATCCTACAGTAATGGCTCTCCACTGTGAAAACTTTCTTGTGCTTTAAGGAGTTACCAGCCCAAGAGTAAGCCCTCCATGTTCCCTCACATCAGCTTTAATTCTTTAGATAGCTTTGGCTCAGGTCCTGTCTGGATGATTTTGGGAAAGCTAAAAGCTGGATTATCTTGCTCCACATGCCTGTTGACTTCTCCAAAGAAGTCTTAATAGATTTACAACTCTCTCAAGTCTCTGCAAGGGAGCGAGCTGGCCTGAGAAATGGCTTCCTAAATCCTTCCAAGACCTTTGATACAGCCCACTCATCCCAGCATCTCTAGCCTGTAGCAGAGTTTCTATCAAACCAGCATCACCCTTTTTGCAGCTCTGTGCCTCAAACCAACACCCACCCACCCCTTTTTAAAAGCCAAGCTGTGCAATCTGTCAGTGCTCACACCCCTGGCCCCAGAGCAGGTTTGAACATGGGATTACAGATGATCCTTGGAGGCTCAGTGATCTCCCAGCTTCTGAAGAACAGCTGAACAAAGACCACGTGGCCTTAGTGACTTGTCACTGTTCAATTTATCAGTTTGCCCAAAAGCTCTTCCTGTTGACTCTCAGCAGGAGCTGTTTGTCAGACACACATTCACTCCAGGATGTTCAGCTGTGCCAACTGCAGGCATTGCTGTCTCCCCTTCTTCCCCACCACTCCTCCCAGAGGTCCCTGTCCAGTCACCTGCCAGTGCTGGAGTGCTTCTTAATATGCTCCAGGCTAAAGCAGATGGGTTAAACAGTCTAATTGGCAGTTTAGGTAAATTAACCTGGCTGTTTTCCTGGAGTTAATTAGGAGACATGGAAACAAAATGCCCCATTTGCCAACTGATGGGAATGGTAACCTCTGGCAGGAGAAGGTTTGATAAGCAGTGATGGGCAGTAGCTGAAATCAGCACAGAAGGAAGCCAAAATTCTGAAGGAAGCAAAAAATGGGGAGCAGCTCTGAGCTTTTCTGCAGCACTTTCATTATTTCAATTCCTCCCTGTGAGGGTGCTGAGGCTCTGGCACAGAGAAGCTGGAAGGGATCCCTGAAGTGTCCAAGGCCAGGCTGGACAGGGCCTGGAGCAGGCTGGGACTGTGGAAGGTGCCCATGCCATGGGCAGGGAACAAGAAGAGCTTTAAGTTCCCTTCCAACCCAAACCAGTCTGTGATGCTGTGATTTAGCCAACATCTGGGGCTGGTTTCCTGATGTGCCTCTTCTACACCACTACTGAATGTTGTCCCCTTGCCAGCTGTTCCAGCAGGTTTCCTGCTCCCAACAACTTCCCTGAGGCCATTATCAGGGCTTCTGTATCTGACCTTCCTTGGTGTGACTTTAAATTCCCTATGTAGGACAAGCTTTCCTGGGTGAGACTTCAATTTTGTTGGAGTCTATCTTTTCTATTTTTATAAAACTCATTTTAATAATGTCTTTGATACCTCCTTCCACTGTCTTATCTATGGCAGAAGAGCTCAGAAATGCATCCTAATCTTGCAGGAAAGGAATAATTCCTTCAGTTTCACATCATGGACACCAGATGAATGGTGCAGCATCCTCCTGAACCCTTCTGGCTGCAAACATCTGTCCACAATAAAAGAACAAGACTGGGTGCTGCAATCAGCCTGCTAAGGCAGAGCAGTGTTGGCAAAGCTGTTGTCACCCGTGTTACAGCACAACCTTGTCTCTGCCTCCGGGAGGTTTTTTCCTCCTGTCTCTGGACTCTGATTCATCTCTCTGAAATTCTGCCTTTCCACTCTCACCTGCCTCCCCAGGTGTTAATAAATGGCTGCACACACTCCTTGGCTCTGAGCTTGCCTTGGAGGGGCTCCCAGCTCCTCGTGCCACGAGGATCCTGCCCTGCAGCACATGGCACATACCTGCTTCTGCCCAGGGCTGGCTCTCTCCTCGCCCTGAGGGGACGCCCGAGGAGGAATTCTCTGCTACAGCCTCTGCACTTGCTTTCTGCAGGATCTGGGAGCCCAGCTGCTGGCCAGGACAGCTGGATGAGGCTTCAGCCACCGCTGTAACACAGAGCACAAAGAGTGTGTCTGCTCCAGGCGACAACACGGGGCTGTGCATGTTCTCAGTGTCCTCTGACCACACCGACAAGCAGGGGGAAAAGTTCGTGCGGCAGAATCCAGAATGGAAAACAAAGGTTTCAAGGCACATAGAGTGGGATTGCACCAACTTGTTAAGAAGCAGAGATTCTCCTGACACTCTGCCAGGGCCCAGAGCGGCTGTCAGCCTCTCCCAGCCTCTCTTAGCACACACCACCAGGCAGGAATCCCACCCGCCGCCCTCCCCGGGCCACAGGCGCTGACCTGCGGGCTGCGAGGGCAGCGAGGAACACCAGGGAAGCCTTCGCTCCGTCCGGGAGTCCGGCAGCGAGCGGAGCCAGGCGATCTGCCGGAGCAGCTGCAGCAGCAGCGCGCCCACAGCGCCCTGCGGAGAGCGGACACCGTGAGGGGAACGTCCCGCTCCAAACCGGGACACCGTGAGGGGAACGTCCCGCTCCAAACCGGGACACCGTGCGGGGAACGTCCCGCTCCAAATCGGGACACCGTGCGTGGAATGTCCCGTTCCCACCGGGACACCGTGAGGGCAACGTCCCGCTCCAAACCGGGGCAGCTCCGCTCCAAACCGGAACACTGTGCGGGGAATGCTCCGCTCCAAACCGGGACACTGTGAGGGGAATGCTCCGCTCCAAACCGGAACACTGTGCGGGGAATGCTCCGCTCCAAACCGGGACACTGTGAGGGGAATGTCCCGCTCCAAACCGGGACACCGTGCGGGGAATGCTCCGCTCCAAACCGGGACACCGTGAGGGGAATGTCCCGCTCCAAACCGGGACACCGTGCGGGGAACGTCCCGCTCCAAACCGGGACACCGTGCGGGGAATGCTCCGCTCCAAACCGGGACACCGTGCGGGGAACGTCCCGCTCCAAATCGGGACACCGTGCGTGGAATGTCCCGTTCCCACCGGGACACCGTGCGGGGAACGTCCCGCTCCAAACTGGGACACCGTGCGGGGAACGTCCCGCTCCAAATCGGGACACCGTGCGGGGAACGCTCCGCTCCAAACCGGGACACCGTGCGGGAAATGTCCCGTTCCCACCGGGACACCGTGCGGGGAACGTCCCGCTCCAAACTGGGACACCGTGCGGGGAATGCTCCGCTCCAAACCGGGACACCGTGCGGGGAACGCTCCGCTCCAAACCGGGACACCGTGCGGGAAATGTCCCGCTCCAAACCGGGACACTGTGCGGGGAATGTCCCGCTCCCACCGGGACACCGTGCGGGGAATGTCCCGTTCCCACCGGGACACCGTGCGGGGAATGCTCCGCTCCAAACCGGGACACCGTGCGTGGAATGTCCCGTTCCCACCGGGACACCGTGCGGGGAATGTCCCGTTCCCACCGGGACACCGTGCGGGAAATGTCCCGCTCCCACCCGGCCCCTTCTCCGCTCGGGGGTCGCCCCGAGGTGTTGCTGCTCACCCAGGTGACGGCCTCCCGCACGGAGTAGCGGGGCACCAGGCCTGGCAGTGCCTGCCGCCGTCCTCCTCCTCCTCCTCCTCCTCGTTCCGGCCCATCCTGACACGCGGGCGCCCTGTAACAACAACCGCGCACACACGGGAGCCGTGAGGCCGCGCCGCCAGCCCGGGGAACGCCCGAGTCGCACTCACCGAGCCGCACTCACCGCTCGGGGCTGTGCCCGCGGCCCCCGCTCAGCCCCGGGGCACAGGCGGGACGGGCGGGGGTGGGAGCGCAGCGGCCCCGGCCCAGCAGCAGCCGCCACATCCCGCCCGCCCCGCCGGCAACGCGCGGGGCATAGAGACGGGCGGAGCGGCCGGGCACAGCGGGCACACAGAGGATTAAAGGCGGCTAAAGGAAGGGCTGGCGGAGCGGCAGCACGGTCACGGAGCGGGAATAGAGCGGCACGGGCGGCACGGAGCGGGGAAAGAGCGGCATGGAACGGGGATAGAGCGGCAGCAGCACCATAGAGCGCGGGTAGAGCGGCCCCGCCGCCATGGAGCGCACACAGCGCCGCCCGCGCGGGAGGTCCCGTGAGGGCACAGAGGGCACACGGGGGGACAGCGGGGATGAAAGGCGGCTAAAGGGAGGGCGGGCGGAGCGGCTGCACCGCCACTGAACGGGGATAAATTGGCAAGGAGCGGGAAAAGAGCGGCGGCAGCACCATAGAGTGCGGGTAGAGCGGCCCCGCCGTCACGGAGCGCACACAGCGCCGCCCGCGCGGGAGGTCCCGTGAGGGCACAGAGGGCACAGCGGGCACAGCGGGCACACAGGGGGACAGCGGGCACACAGGGGGACAGCGGGCGTGAGGGTGGCTAAAAGGAGGGCGGGCGGAGCGGCAGCACCGCCACGGAGCAGGGAAAGAGCGGCGTGGAACGGGAATAGAGCGGCAGCAGCACCACAGAGCGCGGGGTAGAGCGGCCCCGCCGCCATGGAGCGCACACAGCGCCGCCCGCGCGGGAGGTCCCGTGAGGGCACAGCGGGAAAATCGGCAAAATGCGGAATATATAAAAGGTTTCTGAAGAAAGAGTGTTGGATCTCTGTCTGCTTTCCGGCCTAATCAAGAAGGGTGATTTAATCCGTGAAACAGCGGCTCACAAGCTCTACGTGGTGCCCAGGTGTTGGAAAGATTTGTTGGTGGGGTCACCTTGGTAATGATGCTGACATTTCATAGTTAACAATTTGTCCAGAGTGTAACAGGGAATGAGAAGGGGGTTATGGAACAGCGTGCTGCCTTATTGTTGCAGAATGTGGAATAAATGAAAATTAAGGAAGGATGTTCATTGATGCTTGATCTTTGTATGCTTTCAAGCCATATCAACAAGAAGGGAGATTTAATCCCTGGAACAAATAGCACCTAACAAGGTCTAAGTGATGTCCGAGTGTTAGAAGGACAAATTACTCGGAATTGCCTTGCTGAGGTTTAGGGTGTTGCCTGGAAAGAATGAGCTGGAACAGAGACCAGACAGAGCAAAAGGAATAAAATCGAATCAAATCCCAGCTGGATCCTGGGCACTTTTATCAGTTATCACTTTTACACTTTTATCAGTTTTGGTTCATCTGCACATTGGGGTCAATGATCCACCCACAGCCCCAGGCTATGAAGTCTCAGCCCCTGCCTTGCCCCCTTTCCCTCGCTGCTGTTTCTGCTTTTTGGGTGCCAGTTGTCCTTGATTGTCCAGCTAGAAAGGAATTGTTTTGTCTGAGTCCCCTGTGAAGAGAACTCACCGACACCTGATGTGAAGTTTCAGAGTTCCACACTAAGCAGCAGAGATTGTGAAAAATAGAAAAGTCAAAACCCAAGGCATCAAGTGCTGGACAATTTTCAGTGACCTCAGACCCCAGGGAGGTTGAGAAATCTTGACAAGAAGGATGTGCCACTTATGGTGGGCACATGGCAGAATTTATAGACCACAAGATAAGGAAGAAGCTGATAAAGCCAATTCAGCAACGGGGCTGAAATCAGCTCAGAGTGGGTAGAAGGTAATTCCAGCAGGGGCAGGACACAGCCACTGACCCATAGCCCAAGAAACCGCTGACCCAAAAGAAGAGAAAGACTGAGCGTGGGACTAATTAGCATGAGAAGCGAGAGACTCATTAACCAACAGAAGATAGAATACTAATTAATAGGAGAACTAAGTGACGCGCAGCCAGTGAACACTGATGCCTTTGTTTGCTAAAGTGGGAACTGTAAATAAATCAAATACCTCGACTCTGTCTGGATCAGCCTCTTGCACATGGGGAAAAGAAACTATTTTGGGATAAAGGGAGAGTCCCTGGGGATTTGCTGCCGTTTGGGGTGGGGGGATATCTCCTCCTTGGAAAACATGGATAGGCTTGTCATACCCAGGTTGTTCCTGCAGTTTTGGGGTGTCCGTGAGTGCTCCCTGAGCCCTGAGGGTGACAAAATATAGGAATGATATATTATCCACACCTTAACAGTGGGGAGTGCTGAAGGATTCCTGTTATTGCATTATAAACTGAATAAAATGTCCTTTCCTTACCCAGAGCTGCACCCAACAGAGACCATGCCATGCCAGCCTGAGAAAAAAAATCAGCTTCATGTCCTCCTCAGCCTGGTTTTCCACCAGGAGTAGGAATATTGCCCTGCTCATTCCAGCTGAACACTCTCATTTATGTCTTTGTTCCATAAGCACAGACATTCTTGGTCATTCCAGCAGTTGTCTCTCTTTGTGGAATGTGGTGTTTTCTGTGCTGGTAATTCCTGTTATGAGCTCAGAATTCTTGTTCAGTATTAGCTGTGGTTTATGCTTGAATGGCTGCAGGTTTAATTCCAGCTCTCCTTCATCAGCCTAAACACTTGCTTTAAACCACCAAATTTCTCTTGGTGTTCCACAGCTTTTTAATTTTTTTGTTTTGTTTTCGGGTTTTTTGTTTTGTTTTGTTTGTTTTGTTTTTGTGGTGTCATATGGGACACAAATCCTTTATCCTTTTCACCCCAGATTTGGTTTAATAGTGTAATTACAAAGTCATTTAGTTGCCTGTTTCACTAAATGTGTCTGTAATTGTCTCATGTTAGTAGACTGGTGTTTGCTAAGCTACTACAGTTTGTTTGGGGATGAAAATTACATGCAAAATAGAAATATCAGCATCTCCACTCTATAATCTTGCCTTAATTTTCTCGCTCATCAGGTTGATACCACTAATTAATGCTCCAAAAACTGAACCTGCATTTGTTGGTATTGGTTCATCCACCATCTTCTCAGCTGATCACTGAATTTTTAATGCTTTGGTCCTGGTTTGCTTTCAAGTCCCCAAGCAGGTGGTGAGGGAAGTTCTCTGTCTTTTCTGTGCTTGGATTCCTGTTGTGAGGATTCCCTGGGAGCTGCAGTGCTCATGGTGCAACTTGTGTGGTTGTGTCTGTGACACTGGAGAAGGAAAATCAAGGATAGATGGATGGATGGATGATGGATGATGGATGGATGGATGGATGGATGGATGGATGATGGATGGATGGATGGGTGGATGGATGGGTGGATGGATGGGTGGATGGATGGATGATGGATGGATGGATGGATGGATGGATGGATGGATGGATGGATGGTGAGGGGATGCTGAGAGACGAGGAAGCAGCTCTGCAGGGAAGGACCAAGTGGCCAAGGAGAACAGAGGGATCCTGGGGTGCTTTTCCAGCAGGTCAGGGGTGAACCTGTCCCTGTGCCCAGCCCTGGGGACACCTCTGGGTGCTGTGCCCAGCCCTGGGGACACCTCTGGGTGCTGTGCCCAGCTCTGGATCCTCAGCACAGCAGGGACAGGAGCTCCTGGAGCTGAGCAAGGGCTGGAGCCTCCCTGTGCCCAGGAAAGGCTGAGGGAGCTGGGGGGGCTCAGCCTGGAGAGGAGCCCCGGCTGAGAGGGGCCCCAGCCCTGGGTGTCCCTGGGTGTTCCTGGGTGTCCCTGGGTGTCCTTGTCTGTCCCTGTGTGTCCCTGTCTGTCTGTCCCTGTGTGTCCCTGTGTGTCCCTGTGTGTCCCTGTGTGTCTGTCTGTCCCTGTGTGTCCCTGTCTGTCTGTCCCTGTGTGTCCCTGTGTGTCCCTGTGTGTCTCTGTCTGTCTGTCCCTGTGTGTCCCTGTGTGTCCCTGTGTGTCCCTGTGTGTCCCTGTCTGTCCCGGTGTGTCCCTGTGTGTCTCTGTCTGTCTGTCTGTCCCTGTGTGTCCCTGTCTGTCTGTCTGTCCCTGTGTGTCCCTGTGTGTCCCTGTCTGTCTGTCTGTCCCTGTGTGTCCCTGTGTGTCTCTGTCTGTCTGTCTGTCCCTGTGTGTCCCTGTCTGTCTGTCTGTCCCTGTGTGTCCCTGTGTGTCCCTGTCTGTCTGTCTGTCCCTGTGTGTCCCCGTGTGCAGGGAGGGTCAGAGCAGTCCCAGGCTCTGCTCCAGGTCCCAGCAGTGGCACCAGAGGAAGGGGCAGGGGCTGATCCCAGGAATTGCCCCTGCCCAGGAGGCAGAACCTGTGCCCTGGGCAGAGTGTGCAGAGAGGCTGTGCAGTGTCCCTGCCTCCCTGGGGATATTCCAGATATTCCTGTGCCCTCAGCTCTGGGATGGAGCAGGGAGGTGGCACCAGGTGACCCAACCTGAGCCAGGCTGGGATTCCATGAAGGGACCTGTCCTGAGCAAGACAAAGCTGAGCTGGAAAAGCTCAGAGCTGTGCAGGAACGAAGCTGAAGGAGGAAATGTTGAAGAGAGAGTGGCTCAGGCTGAGGCAGGAGAATATTCAGACTGTTCCACCTGAGGTTTGGCTGCTGGGCTTGCCCAGCTCAGCCAGTTTGTGTCCTTGCAGCTTGAAGGCAGAGTGGAAAGGACATTAAAGAGGAGAAGGAGGAGGTGACCACCCCGAGGGGTGGCTGCAGGTGCAGTGTCTTGCTGCAGTTTTTCTGCCTGCTGGTGCTGGGATTTTGCTCTGTGCACCCAGGGGCGGTGGGGGACGTGGCCAATGTCACTGCAGGGTCACAGCAATCAGGAGAGGATTCTGCTGACTGAGAAAGGGCAAACAGCATCCACTCGCTGCAGAATTCTTCCCTGAGAGGGGGGTGAGGCCCTGGGGAAGCTGAGGATCCCTGGAAGCATCCAAGGCCAGGTTGGGCAGGACTTGGGACAGTGGAAGGTGTCCCTGCCATGGCAGGGGTGGCACTGGATGAGCTTTGAGGTCCCTTCCCACCCAAACCATGCTGGGATTTTATAGGAAGGGTAAGAAGAAGGATTGGACAATTCTAAACCATTTGATTTAACCTGACTCTCTGGAAGGTGATGGGGAGCTTTCTCCTGCACGCTGTTTTAAGCAAGACTTGGAAGAGCCAGGATGGATTTAAAGACAATTACGCCAAAGGAACCTGATTGCCTCTGTGATGAGACTGGCTCAGAGCACAAGGGGAGAGCAATGGGTGTTATTTACTGGGCTCTGCCACACTGGGGCATTTAGCATGGGGTAAATGAGCTGTAAATTGGATGGAAGGCAGCCTGGATTGCTGGGCTCAGCTGCTGGTCAGCAGCACACAGAGCACACCAGAAGGGGCTGAGAAAACTCTGCTTGTTATCATGATAATTGTAGGAAAATAAATACTTTGCTCCTGAGGGAAATAAATACTGTGCTCCTTAAGAAATATATTTATTTTGGTTGGAAGAGGGAACCAGGCTGGTTGTGGAAAGGAAGCTAAAAATAGAAGTGAAAGTTCCAGAAGGTTAAACACATTGTGAGTTCTTTTAAAAACCTTTGTAGCTGAAATCACTCTTTCAGTCACTGGTTTGGACACTCATTAATGCCCATCCCCTCTCAAAGTGCAGAAAAAAATGAATGTATTTCCAAGGTTCTGATTATTTTTTGAGGCACATTTGGCACTGGAACTTTATTCTTTGGAGCTGGTTCCTCTTGTCTTGTAGCGGTCTCCTGCTAACTTCAGGTTTCATCTGCATTTTTATTTTTCTGCATCTTGAGCAAAGTAACTTAGTGGACCATGTAAGCTTTGATACATAATAGTTTTTTTTAATCTAAACCCAGAAATTTATGGCCAAAAATCTCACCATCCCCCTTTGACCAGATATTCTTCAACCACTGTAATTACAGGGGATATCTCGTTTCACAGCTCACAGACAAAGCAAATGTGTTTGTTTTACTTTATTAGATTTCTTATAATATGTTCATACAAACCCAAATGTGCATATACACACTCTGTCAATACTGCCAACTGCAATTTATTAAGTTTTATAAATTTTATTCCACTAGATCACTACGTTGTTAAACAGAGAGTGGAGGCAGGATCAATGCTAAAGATGGGAAAGCGAAATTTCCAAATAAACAATCTCAGCTTTCTCTTAATAAGTTTATAAGGGATATTTTTTGAGGAAGGCTAATTAATCACATTGCCTGAGACCTCTCTTGGAGCAGTTGTACTGGAAGAAAAGAGAAGAAGAAAACGAAGATATTTGGGCTGTTGCTGGTGCTGCTGCTTGCCTGTTCCCTGAGAGCTGCAAAGCCCCTCAGTCAGTCACTGTAATCCAGAGCTCTGGGGATAGATCTCGTTGCTTTGTGATGAACTCAGAGGCCCTGGGAGAATCTCTTGGTGTTGACAGCCCCTGACAGTAAATGTCACATGGATTGGGAGGGAGCTCAGAGCCTTCTGGTGACTGCTATGAGAAGAGACACGGTGACAGCAAACCTGATTGATGAGCCGTGCCACGAGGCCAGCGAGCCCTGCCTGCTGATTCTCTCTAATTGAATGGTCCACCAAAGTTATTTCTGGGCTTCCACAAACACTCCTGGAGACTTTTCACAAGGGAGGGCTGTGAATTCAGGCTGAGGTGCTCAGCAAGTCCTTGTTAAGTCAGGCTTTAAAACTTAACAGCCCTGTCTTAGCTGCGTGCCCAGAGCTGTAATGAAACAAGCAGCACGTGGACATGGTCAATCCTGCCATTACCTTTAGGAACGTTCCTCTGGCAGCTTCTGCCTCCTTTTTAGTGCCTCTCCTCGTGTCTGGGCCGTGTGATGTTGGTGACAGAGGTTGTCAGGGTGGTGACACGGCCCTGCTGTGACACTGGCTTGTCCAGGGATGCTCCAGGCGTTCACCACGAGTGTGAGACCTCAGAGCCCCTCACCCAGCCAAGCACTGCTGCCTCCGACCAATTAAATTGGCCTCCCTCTCATTAAAACCCCTGTGCAGGCTCTGGTGTGTCACAGATCTTTAAAATCTCCATTATGAATTCCACTTTCTTGTGGGTATTTTTAGTTTCTACTTGAAGAAATGATTATTGTCTCTTGCACTTAAACATATCAGTTTCGGCTCTGCAGACATCTCCTCTGGGCCACAGTCAAAGACCTGATCTGACTTGAACTGCTGAATCCTCGGGGGGGATTTCAACACAGCTCCAAGCACTCGGACATTGGAACTGTGCAAGGAGGAAGAGGGAAAGAAATCCAAGCCCTCCCCCCTTCCCTGTGGTTACATCCCTTACAGATTTACTTGGTTGTGCCAATTTAATGTGATTTCTTCTGAGGGCCTGCAACCACTCAAGGAAGGCTGACAGGTTTTATCAACAGAATGGAAACTGAAGTGATAAGGTGAGAGCTGTTGACCTGATAACTAACAAACAGAAAACTCCAGTGTCCCTCCAGCTAAATATTGCACTCCTCAGGTAAGTAAAGCATGGCAGCAGCTGTGGTCTTGTCACTGAGAGAGAAAGTGTTGGAGTGCAGAGGAGCAGGAGGTGAACTGTGAAAACAAACACATTCACTTTGCCACAGACTATTTCCCTCTATTACTTTTAATGAGAGCTAAACTCCAAAATGCACAATGGGACAATAATATTGTTGGGGAGAAGGAAGTCTGAGTGCAGCTCCACAATTCCAGACACCCGGCTGCAATTAAAATGATTGCTTGGTGTTTTATTAATGGCTGGCCAGGAGTTTGAGGCTGTTACCACGTTTGGGACCCACTGGTACAAGTCAGTGCACAAGTGACTGAAAGGCAGAGCTGAGTTAGCAGCCTGAACCCAGAGTGCTCAGAGGAGCTGGGAAATGAGAGAAGTGTGAAAAGGTGAGAGGAGCAGCATAAAAAACCACATCCCTGAAGGGGCTGGCAAGAAACAGCTGGGTCACCATAGGCAGATGTTATTAAACACAGCCTAAGTGTGCGTGTGTGTGTGCGGGGGGGTATTAATTAATTAATTTTATTTATTTTAATTCTGAAATTGTGATGGGGGAGGACAGCTGGGAGAGGAAGCGGAGACCTCTAATGAGCGGCGATTTCGAGGTGATGGGCACAAAAATCACCACAAAAACCTTTCATTCCTCCTTCCCCTTCCATCTCCCTGCAAACACGCTGGGATTATGTAGGGAACAGAGCTGTCACCGTGCTCCAGAGCCCTCAGAGCTGCTGTGTGACAGGAGATGAAGGCTTCAGCAGCTGAACAAAGAGGCACACGACAGAGCTCGTGTTCGGTGTCCATCTCCCCTCGCTGGCACCTGGCCAGTGACAAATGCCAAGCCATCCCTTCCTGCTCCTGCTCTCATTCATGCTAACTCTGCTGCTCACATGAAAGCACTTTTGTACTCCCCATGTTTGTCATCCTGCCATGTCGCTTTTCTCTTCGCTGTTAACAGTTTCTTTTTGTCTCAGGTGAGGGGACCAGAGATGCTGTTGGAGGAGCAGAATGTAAAACAGAGGCAGGGCTTTACTTTTCTCTCCTAAGAATTCGAAACTTTGGGATTTTTTTTTTTTATTTTTTAATTTTTTTTTTTTTTTGCCTGCTCTTGAGCAACGGGGTCATATATTCATAGAACAAGCTGTTACAATGTTGAGGCGCATTTCCTAAATTGTGCAAACTAGCTCTCTGCGTGTAAAATGTTGCTTTTTGTGGATAAGCAGATTATAGTTGTCAGGGCTGAAATTTATCTTCCACTTTGTCATGAGGCTTGCTCAGTGTCGTGGCATCTTGAACTTTTTGCAGTAAATATTATCCTAATTAATTTCGTTTTTATCAGAAAACTTCTTCACTTTTCCCCCAACTTTTCAAATCATTTCTGAGCACATTGAACACCGTGGACCTTAATCCCCATAGGACTCCAGTGCTGATCATCTTCCACTGTGAAAACTCGTCCTTTTAGATAATCTTCTTTTTCCAATGCTAAAGTGTAACTCTGGGAGGTCCTTACCTGTAGTCCCTGGCTGTTTTAGTTTATTTAAAAGCCTTTGATGAGACCTTCTATGCATGAGGTTTCTGGAAGCTTGGGGTGAGTTGGAAATGCAGGGAAAAAATTCTCAGCTGGAGCTCTGCTATTTACATGCTTTTGACTCTTTCAAAGAATTCCAGCAGATTTAGAAGGCTTGGATTCCTTTTACAAAAGTCATGTTTACTTTTCCTTAACATGTTACTTTTATTCATGTATTCACTAATTCTGTTCTTTACTGGGGCTTCAGCCAACGTGACCCATCTGGACCTTGGGCTTAGTGGTCTGAGGCTTTTTGAATCACCACTGGATTTATTTTAAAAACCTGATTTCTTATTAGTTACCTTGCAGTCCTTTGATAATCTCAGCAATTTTCAGCAAAAGGTTACATACTCAGGGTATTAGCTGAGTGATGATTCATATTTAACATTCTCTAAAAACCTCGTGTGAATTCCACCCCGCGCCCAGTGAAATGTTTTTATTCCTTTTATCTGCTTTGTAATCTCCACTTAACACCTTTAAATTAAGACAAGCCTTCTGTGAAGGCCTTACAAACAAGTTCTAGAGTTTCCAGGATTCTCCAGGTGAGCAGAGGTTTGGAATAAAAACCCAAGAATTTGGGATTTTTTTGTGATTGCATCGTGTTTTCTGAGTGCTCCCTCCACACCTGTGTGGCTCTTGCAGCTCCCTGCTCTTGATGTGTTCAAGAAGGATTTATAACATTCTTTTCGATTTCTTTAGCAAACTGCTTCTAAACTCTTTCTTCCTTCTATGTTATTGTGCTTTTACATTTAGTCTGCCAGAATTTATGTTCTTTTAGATTTCCTTTTTCAGACACAACTTCAGCTTTTTGCAGGATACCTTTTAACTTCCAAGAGCCTCCCTGATCCTGCTGTTTTATGATGCAAGCTTTTTGTTTTCCTCTCAAGTCTTTTTTTTTTGACAGGTTATATGCATTTGCTTTGAGCCTCCAATATAAAATCCTAAAATAGTCTACCTGCCATCAGAAAACATTTTACCTTTCTGGCTGCCACTCTGAGTGTTTTCTGTAACAAATTCCCTCATTTTCCAATTTTCCATTCGCTGGAATTGGGCACAACCACTTCATTTGCCAGCATTGCTTCATTTCAGAGGATGCAGTCATGAGTCAGATAAAAGGATTAAGGGTTTAGCCTTACCCAGTCTCTGGGAAGGCTGGAAACCCCAGCCATTAACATTTCACTAATGGTAATTTCCCTGATGTCATTACCTGAGGAACAGGCAAGGAAGCAAAGCCAAAGTTGGTGATGGTGGAAATTCCTGCCCTGGAACATCCACTCCTGTCTGCAGCCTACAATGGACCAAATGACAGAAAAATGGGGAAATAAAACCAAACTGAGCTGATTTATCAGCACATCACTGAAGTTTGGTACTGATGGGGGGGAGTGATTTGGGGCAGGGTGTTGGTGAGGAGCAGAGGCACAGTGACAACTGGACAATGACAATTCCAGCTGTCACATCAGGGACAAGGTGTCAGAGCAAGAGGATCCTCACAGAACCACAGAACCCCAGACTTGTTTGAGTTGAAGGGACCTTAAATCCCATCCCATCCCTTCCACCATCCCAGGCTGCTCCAACCCCAATGTCCAGCCTGGCCTTGGGCACTGCCAGGGATCCAGGGGCAGCCACAGCTGCTCTGGGCACCCTGTGCCAGCCCTGCCCACCCTGCCAGGGAACAATTCCTGCCCAAAATCCCATCCAGCCCTGCCATTCCCTGTGTGCTGTCCCTCCATCCCCTGGCAATCATCTCTCTCCATCTTTCCTGCAGCTCCTTCAAGGCCACCCTGAGCTCAGCCCAAAGCTTCTCCTGTGCAGGTGAACAATCCCAATTCCCTCAACCTTTCCTCATGGGAGAAGTGCTCCATTCCTCTGCCTGTGCCAAAAGCTTCCCAGAAATCCAAATAATCAAGAGTTTAGCCCTCATGACATCAGCTCCCATCTAACACAACCTTGGCTATGCTCTGACCCCCAGGCTGGTACAGGATGATTTGGAATCCAATTCTTTCTGTCTCTGCAATTTCGTTTCTGCTTTTCCTTGCAGAAAGCAGGAGCTGCTCGTGGACAGCTCCAGAGTTCCAGAGCTGCTTGGGCTCAGCCAGCTCACCTTTCCCCACCTTCTCTCAGGTGGGAAACCCCTGTGAGGGTGAAAGGAAGCAGCACTTGGGGCTGCAGAGCACCTTGAGCCACCCCAAACCATGACAGTGGCACTGGTGAGTGGCACTGAGTGCTTAGCAACAGCGAGAGTGATGGGGATACAGATGAATTGACTGTTTTCTGAGCAAGCTGGGTAGGAACAGAAGTAATTAGCTGCTAGCTGATGAAAAGGCATGCTTAATTATTAGTATAATTATAGATATAATAGACCAGGAATTATTCAGTAAAAGTAAGAAGGCCAATATGTTACAAAGAAGGTAATGGGAATGGAGGAGAGAATGACAGCGCTGTGAAATCTTGAGAGGAGATGTAAAGAATTAGGATGATAAATCAGGAATCTTTTGGGTTTCTACTCTCTGACATACCAACTCAATTTAGAAGGGTACACAGAGCTAACGAGGTCTGTGACTTGCATGATTTCTTTTATATAAGAACCCCTATATATAAGGGTTTATATAATGTTGATTTAACTGATGGAATGCCAATGAAATCGAGCTGTGCTTTCATAAATCTCAGAACTTGCACAATTTCGTGGGGATCTTTGCTCTTCTTCCAGCACAGCCATTTAATTCAATGGATCCTGCAGGAAGCGGGGCTGTAGCTGCTTCTGATCAATATTGGTAATTGATTATAATTGTTTGATAAAGCAGGGCTGCTTTCCCTGACACCCTGAGAATTCATCTGGCTCAGAAGGTGTCGTGTTAGTGCAGCTTAAAGTGCTTTCCATGGGAAAATGGCTGGAGAAAACAGGCTGAACTGCACAGGAATACAGGGTTGATGTAGGATGCAGAAATGGGTAATCTGGGCAAGATTAAAGTACTTGAAGTTTTTTTTTTTTTGTTGTCAGAATGGGCACAGGGAGAGCTGGCCCTGCCTTTGTGCCAGGGATTGGAGGCAGCAGCAGTGACCTGGTCTCTGTGAGAATCTGCAGCTGAGAGAGAGGCCCGAGATGTCTACAGTGTTTGCTAAAATTGTAGATGTTTCTAAAATTCTGCCAGTGGGATGGGAGACTGGCACCAGCAGCTCTGATCTGGATCCTGGGAGTCTGGGAGAAGCAGTGCCAAAGGATTACAAACCCTCTGCCCATGGCGCTGGTTGGGAAGGAAAATCAAGGTTCAGAGACTTTATTGGATTAGTATTTGAGGACTAATTATTAAAATGGCTTCTGATGGATGAGCTGTGAGTCATGTTGGTCTGGCAAATAGCATTTGGATAAGGTGTTTGTGAGACAGGGAGTCTCACAAGACTTACTGAGATGAACACAGAGCACTAACCTTGATGATGATGTTAATTCAGAAATGATACAAATGCTGTCTGGGGTACAGCAGGGCAAGCTGGGCACAGACAAACTCCAATCAGCCTCCCTTGAAAAGTGAAGCTGGATGAGCTCTCAGCTGCTCACTCAGCCCATCTCCTCCTTCCACGGCAGAATCAGAGCTGCTTGTGATGCTCCTGGTGTGTGCACAGTTGTTGCACTCGCATTTTTAGCAGACTGTGACCCGGCACTGGGCAGTTCCTGCACCAACCCTGCCCTGTCAGGGCTCTCCCTGCTCCTCTCCACGCTCTGCTCTCTGTTGTTCACCTCCTGTTCTCAGTCTCTTCATTCAGCTCATGTTTCCCTTGTCTTGCTGCTTTTTTTTTCGGAGGAGCAGCACCCGAACCTGGCCGTGCCTCTGCACTCAGGTGTTTCGGAGGAGCTGTGAGATGTCTGGCAGGTAATTCTGCTAATAGACCTGCTCGGGATAATAACCTCTGTCTGTGCTCAGGATAATAACCCCTGCAGAGCCTGTGATCCAGCAGAACCTTCAGATTGATTGTTTTTCCAGACTGCTCTCTGCCAGCTGGGGTCTGTCCTGTATTTGTGCACTTTACTCCTGCCCGAGTGAAGCCACTCTGAATTTTACCAGCGAGATGCCTTCTGCATTTATAGACTTGTCCAAGTTGTCAAAAGTTTTTTCCTACTGCTCTCCCCCATGTATTTGCAGCCTCCCTTCACAGATTTAATGTTGGCAGATTTAATAAACACGCAGTCCATTCCCTCATCCAGGCTATCAATAAAATATTGACTGGATCTTCTGAGCAGCTGAGTAACCATCCAATTTGTCCTTTGCATTTCACAGTGAGCCATTGGAAACTGCTCTCAGGCTGCAGGTTCCAACCAGATTTGTGCCAGCATTTCAGCCAAGGCATTCTTCACCTATGGATGTCACCTGGGACAATGTCAGGAGCCTCAGGTGTGTGGGACCTGCTGCTTCTTCCTTATCCACAAAGTCTCATCCATTGGATTGCATCAGCTTCTTTTGTTCCTGAGGGATTCGCATAGACAAGGACTCATCTCCCTGTTAGTGTCTACACACTTCGAAAATATTCTGATTATTCTGCTGTTTTACTTTTCCTGGGTGTTAAATCTTTTGCTGTCTTACTTGTCCTGTTTGATTTGTGGACAACTCCCAGGGTTTGAAAGTGTGAGAGCTTTGTGGACAGTTGGGAAGGCAACAGATCCAAACCTCTCACTGGGAGAAACGCTGTGCCAAATGTGAAATTCCTGTGATAATTCACAGAGTCACAAGTGGTTTTCAAGAGAGTGGTGGAAGGAATGTTTTGACACAAAGAAATTATTTCATTTCAGTCTGAGAAATGATGATGCAAATCAGCACGGCTTAAAAAGGAGATTTCAAGGGAGTCTTGAGAGAATTCTGAACAGTTTGAACTGCAAGTCTGAGCAGCCTTGTAGAAATTGTCTGGTAGATTAGAAATTGGGAAGAAATTCTTCCCTGGGAGGATGGGCAGGGCTGGCACAGGGTGCCCAGAGCAGCTGTGGCTGCCCCTGGATCCCTGGCAGTGCCCAAGGTTGGACAGGGCTTGGAGCAGCCTGGGATGGTGGAAGGTGATGGAGGAATGAGGTGATTTTTAAGGCCCTTTCCACCCAAACCAGTCTGGGATTCTACCATAAATACAGCCAGGATCATGTAAAAGAAGAAGTTGTGAAAGAAAAAGTTGGGAAACCCAAATTTTGGGGTGCCCTGACTTTTCTTCCACAACAGATTGGTAGTGAACATCTAAGAAAACAGAACCAGAGATTAGACTAAATTTCATCACCTTTTAACCCAGGGAGCCTGGCTCTCGTTTGCAGAGTGTTTTCTGAACTCTGCTGCAGGCTCAGTGTTGACAGGAGCTTAATCACAGCACAGGGTGACCTTTGCACAGCTCAGTGAGGAGTGCCCCTGTGCTGGGCTTTGGAACCTCCTGCTCACTGCACACACGGGGCTGCAGCTTTGATCCCTCCAAAACAAGGGATTATCCTGGGCTCTGGAGCACTTGTGGAGTGTTTGATACTGTGTGGGTGGGAAGTGCATGCATATTTATGGGAGCACTCCAGAGGATGAGTGGAGGAAGAAAGAGTAACCACTGCAGTTGGGATGAACGATTTGCTGTTGTTCACAAACACTCGTTTTGCCTGAGTTTGGTATTTTACAAGAAAATATCACCCAACAATCTCTTAGCTATGTGTGCACTAACAAGCCTTTGGGGCTGTGCCTTTTCTGTTCTGCTTTTTTATTTTATTATTATTTTTTTTTTAATGTGGAATTTCACCATGGAAATGCCTTGAACTGTTTGGAATGACCCCAGAATCCCAGACTGGTTTGGGGTGGGAGGGACCTCACCCAGTGCCACCCCTGCCATGGCAGGGACACCTTCCACTGTCCCAGGCTGCTCCAAACCCTGTCCAGCCTCTCCTTGGACACTTCCAGGGATCCAGGAGCAGCCACAGCTGCTCTGGGCAACCTCAGGGCCTCTCACCCTCCCAGGGAAGATGGAACTTCTGGTGGAGGAGAAAAAACCAAAAATGCCATCAAAGTCCCAAAATAGATGCAGATCTATTCCCTGCAGGGATATTGAAATGTGAGCAGGGGCTCTGTTGTGATTCCTCCTTTTTCATCCCCCATCTTCTGCAATAGAGATCCCCCTCTGCTTCCTCATCCTTACAGCTTAAGGAGCTGCAGGAGGATTTTAGATGCAGTTTGTGTGTGGAGAAGTGCTCTTGCTTGCTGGTATTCCTTTTTTTTTTTTTTTTTTTATGTCCCCTGCACAGGCAGGGTTGGGAATGTTCGTGGTGAGGAAGCAGGTCCGTGTGAATGTTCTGAGGAGAGGGGTACGAGGCAGTGTAGAGCAGATTTATAACACTGAGATGAGTCAGTTCTTACCAGAGAGGGCTCAGGAGTGTTAACTCCCAGTGACTTCCACTACAAGGCAGCTGTTAACATATTACTGTGAATTGGTTTAGGGAGGGAAAAAAAAATATGTTAAAAAAAAAAAAAGGATTAAAATTGCATAAGTAGATAAATTTTAAAGCGACAGAAATAATAATGACACGAAAATTGGCTGCAAGACCCGAGCCACAGCAACAAAGGAACCTTTGAAAAATAAATGGGTAGCCAGGAAAGGGTGCAGGCAGAGAGGCTGCCTGCAGATCACAGAGCCACCTGAGCTTGACAGTTTCTATGACTGCACAAAACAGAGGCACAGGCGAGCCCCTGCTCTCAGCAGCACATTCTCCTGCACAGCAATCAGCCCCAGCACCAGGCTGCCGAGGAGAAGCCTCCCACTATTTAGTATTCATTAGAGATGGCATTTTTCAGATTGCAGCGCAGAGTGTAAACAAGCCACGCTGGAGGGAGAGTGGAGAGCAGCCTTTCTCCCAGCTCTGATTTATTCCTTGTTGATGTTTGCTCGCTCCACAAACCTGTGCTAGCACCGATTTTGAGGAGCTGTCAAGCCAGCCCCGTTTCCAGGCTCTCTTTGCGAGGAGCCAGCCCAGCAGGAGGCACAGCCCAGTCCCTGCAGCAGGACAGCAGAGTGGCTCCCTTGTGGGGCTGAACATCTGGCACATCTGCCAGCTGCCTGCTTGCTATTCCATGGCCACTGCAAGCCTGGAATGTTGTCTGCAGGAACAGGGAGCCTGTCCCCAGGGGCTGGGCACCTGCAGCTCTGGGCACATCTTTTATTGTATTTTCATTTAAATAGACACCCAATTCCTAGCCACAAACACTCCAGAAGTAGCCCAAGTGCTCTGAGTGTGGCCAGCTGCTGTCACATCCAGGAGGGACAAGGCACCAGGAGAGCACACTGCATCCCCACTTTTCTTGCTGTGAGATTGTTTTTTTTTTTTTTTCCAGAGGAACCTAGAAAAGATCCAGGGATGCTTTTGCAGCACCTCTGAGCCATGAGTTCCTGGAATCCTGAATTCCTGAGCACTGGGAGCTGTGGTGGTGGGGGGAGCACACAGGCTCTCACCCCAAACTTCCCAGAGCCCCCCCAGATCCTGCTGTTAAAGGCAGACCTGGAATGCTGAGGAAAAGCCACGTGTGACCCCCCAGACATTCCCTGTGTGTGAGTGCAGGGGGCCTGGAATTACAGGAGCTCCTTCCAGCTTCATCATTCTGCTGACACTGGTGCATTCCTGCTTTTCAACGGGATTTTTTTTTTTTTTTCCTTTGGGAATCGCTCCTCTGAATCCCCTCCTTGTCTTTTTGGATGCTTGGTGCTGGAATTTCCTGTGCCCACCTCTCCCAGCATCCAGGTCCCTTCTCCCCCCCGTGCTCCCCTTTCCAGCTGGAGGTGCTGCACATCCTTTCCTCCCTCCTTTGGAAACCTCGGTGAATTCCCTTCTCTTTTTTTTCCAGAGGGATTCATGACATTATCTGAGGAATATTTGATTTCTCCCCCAGCTCCCTCACAGTACCACCTAACTTAAAAATGAGACCTATTCAAAAGTGCAGGAGCTTCCTAAAAGGAAATTAAAAGGAGCTGCTCTAAGGATGCAGGAGATGAGAAAGGAGATAAACCCACCCTATCTGAAGCTCAGAGCAATATATCACTAAGTGAAATAATTCTACAAGGGACCAAAAAGGCAATATTCTAACAGCAGAGTGGAAAGAGAGTATTCAAAATGAGGGGTTTCTGAGCAAATAAAGAAACTATGGGGAAAAAAAAAAATCAAAAACCCATTAACTGTGAAGCTAAACCTGTAGGGCAAGCAAGGGAAAACGTTAAGGTGCAAACTCACTAAAGGAATCATAAAAATATTGTAACAATATATTCAAAATGGCCAGAATCCTCTTTTTCCAGAGGTTGGGTAAATAGATAACCAGTCTCTAATAGGATTTCCTGTAGGGGAGGGAAGTAAAGTGAGTTTTGTGTTGGTGCTGTCTGGAGATGAGGGAAGTTGTTCTCCCATGAGAACCAAACTTATGGGGACAAGTGTAAGGAACCGTCTCAAATTAAATGACAATAAAATTCATTTTAGGACTAATTGATAAGATGAAGAGTCAGAAATTACCAAGACCATCTGGTAATCACTCAAGAGCTCTGGAGGAAAACAAATATGCAATTATGGAGCTACAATAGTGTGTAACCTGTCACTTAAATCAGCTTCCCTGCAGGAGGGATGGAAGTTGGGAGATGTCACAACAATCCTGGAGAAGGTCCCCAGGAGTGAAGTGCAGAACTGCAGATGGGCACGGTGGAGGCTGTGCTGAGCAAGGGAGGAGAAATGATAAGGAAAAAAACAGAATAAATGATAAACCCCGATGTATTTGGGAATTTTTTTTTTTTTTTTTGTGAAAAGCCACAATTAATTCACACGTTTGGTGCTGGTGAAAGGGTCCTAAAAGGGCAATAAAGGATCTGCTCAGAACAACCAGAAATGATCTCATGGGTGGTGAGACCACGGTTCCTCTGCCTGCACTGCCCACCTGTCCTAGATATGACCAGAGAATCCCAGGATTGTTGAGGCTGGAAGAGATCCCAGCCCATGGAATCCAGGCTGTGCCCATCCCCACCTTGTCCCCAGCCCAGAGCACTCGGTGCCACCCCCAGGAATTCCTGGGACACCTCCAGGGATGGGGATCCAACCCTCCCTGGGCACTTCCAGTCCCTGCCCACCCTTTCCATGGGGAAATTTTCCCTAAAATCCACCCTGAGCTCCCCTGGCCCAGCCTGAGGCCGTTCCCTCTCCTCCTGTCCCTGTTCCCTGTTCCCAGATCCCAAATCCCCCCGGCTGTCCCCTCCTGTCAGGGAGTTGTGCAGAGCCACAAGGGCCCCCCTGAGACTCCTTTTCTCCAGGCTGAGCCCCTTCCCAGCTCCCTCAGGGATTCTCCAGCCCCTTCCCAGCTCCCTCAGGGATTCTCCAGCCCCTTCCCAGCTCCCTCAGGGATTCTCCAGCCCCTTCCCAGCTCCCCCAGGGATTCTCCAGCCCCTTCCCAGCTCCCTCAGGGATTCTCCATTCCCTTCCCAGCTCCCTCAGGGATTCTCCAGCCCCTTCCCAGCTCCCTCAGGGATTCTCCAGCCCCTTCCCAGCTCCCTCAGGGATTCTCCAGCCCCTTCCCAGCTCCCTCAGGAATTCTCCATTCCCTTCCCAGCTCCCTCAGGGATTCTCCAGCCCCTTCCCAGCTCCATTCCCTGCCCTGGACACATCCCAGCCCCTCTCTCACAGTCTGTAGCAGACCTGCACACAGGACAGGCATCATTTCCTCCCCATAATTTTCCAAGTCTCCCTCACATCCCCCTCGCTCTCTCCAAACCGAGGAGCCCCTTTAGTGTCTCCTCCAAAGCCACAACTGAAAATCAGCACAATGTGGTTGATGGTTCTTGACAAACCTTGCGATGGGGCTGTAAAATCCCTTACCACGGGATATTATGGATGCTCCAGGTTTACTTGAGCTCCGGGGGTAGAGGGAGAAGTTAATGGAGGGAAGTTAAAGCAGAACCCGCTCAACAGTAAAACCCAAGGATTGTGACTCGCCAAGTCCCCAGACACACATTGCTGGGGAGCAGAAAAACATTCCGGGAAAGCTCTGCTGCATTCCCGGCGTGTTCTCCAACCCCTTCCACGAGCATCTGGATTGGGAACCTTCACCTGACCCAGCGCAGCCTCTGCTGGGCTTTGTTCTCTTCTGTCAGGAGCGAATGGAACGCGGCTCGCAATGTAAACACTTGTGATGGCTCCTCTCCCCACTACACAGGCAAACAATGAATTTTTATTGGAATGCTAATGAAGATCTCACCACGAGGCTGCTGGGGCTCAGCGAGCGCTAGAAAGAGGAAAGCTACACGGGAGAAATAACGAGAGGGTCTTTAGAAAGGGATGAATATGTATTGGAGAGATTGATGTCATTAACCGCTCACGGGTCAAAAATACACTTGAAGCTCCTGATGTAATTTGAAGTCGGTAAACAAGTCTAGGGAAGAAAGTTTTCGTACAATTGGTGCATCTGTCGTGATCTGAAAAGGAGGAATTTGTACTTCTTGCATCGCTTTAACTCCAAATGATCTGGGCTTTGTAGTCAAAAAAGCAGCTCTTTCCACAGGCATCTAATCTGGATCTCTTTTGGTTTTTGGATCAGAGCTGAGACAAGCTCCTTTTACAAATTTGTGCTGCAGTCTACTAAAAGAGCTGTTCCTTGCCAGGAGAATATTACACACAGTTCTGAGAAAAATGAACAGAGTCAGCTCGTTTGAGAGCTAACTGATGCTTACTCACAACACTGATAAGCCTGACATTTACTGAGCAGTGCCACAATTCTCAGGCCAATAAGAAATCCCCAGAGGATGCGTTTTCTTCTTTTCTTTTTTTTTCAGTGATGCTTCACATCCTATTGATTCAGGATGAGCTTCGCTCTTCTCAAGTATTTGACTAAAAAATAAAAAATAAAACAAAAATAAAACCCAAGGATGTGGAGCCCAGCTCCTGAATCCCACGCAGCTGTACCAGCCTGCCTTGGCACATTTGTTAATGGCCGTGGTGTGGTTAATGAGGCTCCACAACTTGTCAGCGCCTCGTGTGTCATTTTTCATTCCTGTGGTGTATTAAAAGCACTTGTGCAAGAGTTCTCGGTGCCTTGATTGCAATTAAAAATGATCCTTGGAACGATGCCACTTGTCACCTTCGCAGAGGAGCTGGGGGGAAATTCCTGTTTGTGACATCAGGTGCCCTGGCTGTGCTTTGCCTTTGGGAGCATCCAGGATTTCAGGATTCCTCGGGATTAGCCCTGCCTGAAAAACACTATCAGAAGGCTCTCGAGTGCTCAAGTAGATTATGTCAAGCAGTTCCCTTTTGATCATTATTATAAAGAAATGTTCAAATAGTTCTGGAATATTAGTGATGCAAAATTTTCATTACGCTCGCTGTGATAATTAACTCCTGCCGTATCACACTCCTTATCTAGGAATTCCATTATTCTGCTTTTATTATCATTTTGACCAACTTTCAACGTACAAAGCTGTTTCTCTGTCTCATCCTTTATCTTTTTTAAGTAGACAAGAAACCCGAACAGTGGCGAAGAATTTTCTGACAAAATTATTTTTCAGGGAAGGAAAAAAAAAAAAAAAAGTCCTTATTTATCAAAACTTGAACTTTTCACAGGAACATGTGCTCCAGATGTCAAGAGTTGCAAAATCCATCACTTCAGGTGGTAGTTTGTTCCCAAATTTAATCATCGCTGCTCTTAAAAAATGTGGGTTTCATTTCTGCTTTGAATCACTTTCATTTTTCAGTCCTCAGTCTTTCTTCTGTCTCGGCTAGATTAAAAAGCCTCGGTTGATATTTCCCCCTTGTGAAAGTTCTTATGGAATTGCCCCACAATTGAGCTGTTTAAGCTTCCCAGCTCCACATTCTGCTCTCCTCATATCCTTTTTATGGCTCTTTTCTGCCCCCAATCCAATCTTCCCACATTGTTCAGTGGGAAACACCAGAATTGGATGGACTGAGCCTTTCATTGCTGGGCTCGATGATCTCCAAGGTTTTTGTTGTTTTTTTTTTTTTTCCCCAGCCCAGTGAATTCTCTGATTCTGTGAGATCCTGTTTCAGTGAATTCCTCATTTCTGACCACTCCTCCCATTTCATCCCACCTTGAACTGTGGGGAGCTCTGACACCTCTGGGATCCAGGAGGGGTTTTGTGCTCCAAGAGCAGCCCAAATTCTCTGCTGCTCCATCCCCTGCCTCCTCTTGAACCCTCTGCTGTTGCAGCTGGCAGGAGATGGAGCAGGAGCAGCCCCTGCTCCTGGAAATTGCTTCCCTCACCTTCTTCTCCCCTTTGTGCCATTATATCCATTTATTTTATGAATAATAGAGGGGCCCATGTTTGGTATTTCACCTCTCAGCATTAAGCACTCAGTCTCCTTTCTCTGGTGACTGATGGGGTAACTCTGCTCATATATTTACATTCTCACTGCCAGACATTTTCAGTGTATGGTCTTTTCCAGTAAGAATTTCACTCTGACTAGATTCCTTAAAACATTCTCTTTGATATAAAAAAAGAATCTTTCACTTTTATGACTTACACTCACTTTCCTGTAGTTTATGGCCATCTATTTTAGCACTCTGTGGGGTTTGTCACCGGGATTTGCTGTTTGCTGCCGATTTTATTACCTGTCTTTTATTGCATCTCGCTTTTTTTTTTTTTTCCCTTTAATTTAACACCGCCCCATTTTTATAGACATGCATTTATAGTTCTTAATGAAGGGGGCAGCTTTGTTTAGCTCCTCAGTCCATTCTGACACACAAAATTTCACCTGTTATCCGTGCCGAGCCCTTTGTGCTGGCTCCAGGCACGGAGCATTTGTGTGACACCAACCCTCAGCAATCTGTTTACCCTTCGCTCATGACACATTTCCCCCAGCTCCCACTTAATTAAACACATCCTATATGTTTTCCTGAGCCTGATTTCCCAGAGTCTGGTTTCTGCGGAGCTCTGATGGAGCCCATCACCTCCGCAGAGCATCTCCTCCCCCTGTGCCTAATTGGAGCAGCGTGTGGAGCTGGGAGCGTTCCGGGGAAGCTGCCAACAGCACCCTGGGGCTAAATCTTCATCCAGCAGCCTGGCTTTGCCTTCCAGGGTCCTTCACTTGCCTTTCCCTCCTCTAGGATGTGTGACACGCAGCAGGACCTGCTGCTCCTGCCCTGCATTTCCCACCCAGGTGTCTCAGGAGAGGCTCCTTTGTGCTCTCCCTGGGAGTCAGCAGATCTGTCAGCACTTGTGCAGCTGCTCCGTGCTCCTGCTGTTTGAATCCCTCAGCAGCACAAAAAAAAAAAAAAAAAATTTGAAACCAAAAATTCTCAATTCCGAATAGATTTCCAGCCAGAGCCTTCCCGGAGCTGGCAGCTCCCTGCTGATTTAACTCCACCTTCTGTGGCTGCCCCACCCTGGCAGTGCCCAAGGCTTGGAGCAGCCTGGAAGGGTCGGAGCCGTGGCAGGGAGTGGAACGGGATGAACTCTCAGGTGCTCCCAACCCGAGCCACTGCACGGTTCTGCACTGGGCTAAACTATTTATTGTGAGAGGAGGGCAGAGGGCGAGCAAAGCCTCGTCCCTCACGTCCTTCTAGGCTGGGCTTGTGCTTTAGGTCTGTTCTCTCTTTGTTCTTCCCAGATTTGCAGCTCTGGCCTCCAACCGCTCTGGGGCTGTGCTGGCAGAGCCATGTGGGCAGTGCAGGCAGGAGCTGAAGCAATTATTGAGGCATTAGTGGCTGCCCTGGAAGCTCCTGCAAGGCAGGTGGGATCACTGAGCTCTGTCCGAAGGCAAACACAGTTCACTGCTTTGAAAAAGACAAACCAGGGAACGAGGCACCACTCTTCCAATCTGCCCAGAAATAATCCTCACCAAAAAAAAAAAAAAAAATTACGTGATCAATTGAAATCAAATAGGAGGTAGAAAGGCAAAGACATGGATTTAGCAAGAGCTAATCATGCGAGCTCACTGTAATTTCTTTCCTTGAGAAAATAATGTCTAGGAGATGAAGAGGAGGCAGCAGATGGGACATATTTTGCTTTAGGAAAGCTTTTGAAACTGTTCCACATGATTCTCTGAGAAGCAGACTAAAGAAATATGGTGTGGATCAGTGTGCCCAGCATTTCTGGCTGGGCCCAGCACTTACCTTGTTGCTGTGTGAGGCAGAGCCCATCTGCTGCAGCCCCTGCTCTGATGGATGGCAGTGCCTTGTGCAGCCACAGGAATGGCCTGGGGCAGAGATTTATTGGTTTTGGGAGGGCAGGACCATGAGCAGAGGCACTGGGTGGGCTCCCAGCAAGGCTGGGCTCTGTTTGCCCCTCTGGATCCAAATCCAGCCAAATTCCTCGTCCTGGCAGCTCAGAGCTGGCAGTTCCTCACCCAGAGTTTTTTTTTTATTGTAATGTGGGTGCCCTGTCAGGCTGGGTTTGGGCTGGAATCCTGGTGTTCTGTTCTGTTGTTTCATTAATCATTGGTGTGATTTAACAAAGAGCTCGCTCAAAGTCTCTGCTAAAACCTGATTGGGAAGGTCAGGATCAGATTTTCTAAGCTGGAGGAGAGAGTGATCAAAAAAATCAACAGATAAATAGAAACAAGTGCTTTGTACCACATTTATGAAATAGGAAACAGATCCCAAAATATAAAAAAAAAAAAAAAAGACCCAACTGCCTGCCTGAAGCGTGCCAGGAACAGACATGGGAATTAGAGAAAATAAAAAATTTAACAGGAGTGAGCAATCACCGAAATCTCAAACCAGGAGGTGTTAATGAAATGTATTACTGAAACATGGGGGGGAAAAAAAAACCCCAAAGCTTCATTTTCTGCAGTGCTTTGAGCTCTGCTGGACTTGTGTGTCCACGCTTGGTGCTAGAGGGAGCTGGTGGAGTGAGTGATGTGGGAACCCACGTCAGCAGTGAGCAGGAAAGAGACTTGGAAGTGAAATCACTGAGTTATAAATTGTCACAGCAGCAGACAGGCAGATTCTGAGTCGTTGGCGAGGTAGTTTTTACAGGGGAGATAAGCTCTATAAATCAACATTGCAAACTAGGTTTTAACATTCCAAAGCAAGGAGGGAGTTTTATAGCTGGCAGTTGTGGAAACTCACCAAATAAACAACTGCACATGGCTCCAGATCTCTTTCAAGAGAAAGAAGAGAATTCATGGGATTTAGAAAAAATGGAAGGAGCTGAAATCGATAACATCAAGGAAGGAAATAGCAAAGAATGGGCTCAGCAATTAAAGTCTCAGCTAAGCAGGTCCCGTGAAAAATGGGCAATGAGATCAATAAAAAATGTAAAAATATATCTATACAAATGCTGTAACTCTGGAGCCCCAAAGAGGTGAACTAGACCGATTTTAAAGGAAATTATTGACATAATAAATGCCTCAGAAACTTGGCAGAAGGGTAGGAAACTGTAATAATAGGGAAGAAATTAGAGAGGAAGGCTGGGAAGGGGTGCATTAGCGGTGAGGCAGTGGAGGGCATGAGGAATTGTCCCTAAATGAAGTTCCAGCAGAGGACATTTTGGAACAAATCAATAAAAGGAGCAGTCAGAAAGCAACAAGATAAGATGATACTCGATCAGGAGCTCTGAAAGACCTCAAACAGTAGATTAAGAGAAAGCTAAATGTAGCATGAAAAGTGTCACTCGAGCTGACCACGCTGCAAGAGGGATGGGCAGTGGCAAATGTGTCTTGAGCCTTGAGGAAAAGGTCTCCAGGACAAATGAGGAAAAGCAGGGATCAGTAAATCTCCCTCCAGCCTGAATAAGTGGGTAAAAACTACAATAATAAAGAAGAGAAGCAGGAGGCAATTTCATAAATGTGATTTATTTGGAAGAAGTCATTACAGTTCTTGCTGAAGGAGGCCGTGTCTCATAAATCTCTTGGAGCTCTTTGGAGATGTCACCCAGCTCGTAGGTGAGGCTGATGCAGCTGATAAAGTGCACATGGGCTCCCAAACAAATGCCAATAAGTCTTCCTCTAAAGACTCCTCGAGTGGTTAAGCTGAGGTAATCAGATGTCCTCTGTAAGGAAATAAGATTGAGATAAAATGGGACAAAAAGTGGGAGGGAAGGTGGGTTTGAAAGATAGGGGTCTGCTAAGGAAGGCAGGATCCTCTTTTTTTTTAATGGAGAATGTAAACCCCCTCCTTCCAAGTTATTGTCATTTTGAAATTAAGGGGCTCTCAGGCAAAGATATGGGAATAGGAGTAACAGTTCTTTACTAGGGAAATTCCAATAGCAATGCAGTATTGCAGAGAACAAACCCAGAGCAGGGGCAGAGGGAGAATCCAAGGTGCCCCCGTCAGTCAGTCAGGGTTGGTGCAGTCCCATTCCATGGTGGCTGATCCTCCTGCAGGGACAGATGTGGTTCTGCTGGAGCAGGGCTCCTGCACAAGGTGCACTTTTCCTCCAAAGCTGCAGGGATGATGTGCAAGGCTCTGGTTTTCCTCTGGGATCCAGTGGGAAAAGGCTGCTCTGCTGTTCCAAATCTCCCCTTTGATCTGGGTAGGAAATGCTCGGCTCCTGCCCTGGCTGGAGCATCTCCCCATGGGATGATGGAATTTGATCAGCCCTGCCCTGGGACTGCATGGCCATGGACAGGAGAGATCTCCTGGAGGGAGGATGGGCTGTGGGGAAGATAAAAAAAGATAACCTGGTTTTTAATAGATGGCCCATTAACAGCAGATATCTCCCCTGGAGATAAGGATGGGAAAGATAAAGAACACTGCAACAGCTGGGTGAACAGCTGGAACAGGAACAGCAGAGATCCCCACAGAGATCAGGATCACTGCCACAGCTGGTTTATTCACACTTTTGGGCACATCCTGTACTGTAACCTAAGGCACTGGGTTTTCCCAGAGAAAGGAGCTCTGCAGCACAGCCATGATTAGGAGCTCGTCAATGTTTGGGAGGAGGGTGAAGGTGGTGCTGGCATGGTTTGGGGTGACACAAAATCAGCTGGGACAGCCCAGTGTGACCCTGGGAAGAGGAGCTGATGGTTCCTGTGGCTGTCAGGAGCAGCAGGTGGAAGTCAGAGCTAAGGAATACAGACTAGATTGGGAATATCCATATTCAATTCTATATTATTCTTAATTTAATAGCATTATTATCACTCAGAAATAGCTGTAGGAAAACTCCATGAAAACATTGGAGCAGTGGTCCCAGCACGAAAATATTCCAGCTGAATGAGAAAGAAAATTTTAGCAAAGGAGGAAAAAAAAAAGGAAAACACGATTATGTGCTCATGTCACTGTATAAATGTTTGGCAAACCCACCTATTGATTAATATCTGCAGTTCTGTTCATCCTGTCTCCATAAAGAATAAAACAGAGCTAAAAAGGATGGGTGGGAGTTCTGTAGCTCGGAGTTTGAGACTCCTAAATTTAGGTTTCTACCTGAAGGTGTCAATCTATGAGGCAGAGCAATTCCAAGAGGAAATCAAAGCTTTTTAATCTGAATTCCACCCACAGAAAGTAGGTGAGGACAGAATGGGTTTGGGAACAGGACAGGAAATAGTCAGAAACCTTGAGATCTCCTAGCTAGGAAAAAAACAGGAGGAAATAGGAAAAGTTAAGATAAGAATAGGAAAAGTTCAGGATACCCCATGAAATTACGAGGCATCAGGTCTAAATCAGAAAGTCAGATGCTCTCATATAACTGATTACTAAATTGTACTGCCTCGGGCTGGTGTGTAGGTCAAAAGTAGAAATGAATTAAGAATCCCTGGGAGGCTGATGGGGACTCATGTCCTGCCAAATAGAATTAGGGAGGCTCCTTCAGCTGTCAAAAGCCAGGCAGAGGGACCTGGGAAGGACTTGGAGCAGGTGAGGAGACAATAAAAGCAATTTTTGGGGTAGAACAGAGTGAGGGACCAGCATGAGAGGAGCACAGCTGGGATTTTGGGAGCAGGAGGTGTGGGATGCTCCAGCATGGATTTGGGGGAAGGAGAGGGAAAAGCAGAGAGAGGAATCCTGTGGAGATGGTTTGGAAAAGGAGGGAAGAGCAATGAGAGCCACAATCCAACACTCCCTGCAGAGGGAATGTCCAGGACATGGAATCTGGAGAGTTTGCAGCCAGGACCTTCAGCTGGACTGAGACCACCCGTGAGCAGGGCAGCTCCTCCCAGGGATTAATTCTGCCAGCCTGGAGCTGGAAATGCAGGCTCTGCGATTCACCTGGGCTTTCCTGATGCTTTGTGAAGGCTGAAATTGCTCAGCCCAGTTTGTGTGGCTCTCTCCAAACTCCCTGGTTTCCCTGGTGAGCAGTGTTCCAGCAGCAGAGAATCACAAAATCATTTTGGTCAGAAAAGACCTCCGGGGTCACCAAGCCCAGCCTTTGTTTGAACTCCCCCATGGCCACATCACCAAGAGCCACATCTCATTCTTGGAGCCCTTCCAGGGATGGTGACCCCTGTCCCAGAGTTCTGTCACTGAGGGGAACCTGAACAATCCAGAATGATCCAAACACGGAGATTTTGGATGGATTGGCTCTGAGGAGCAGCTAACAAGTCGTGCAGGGCTGTGGAGAGTGAGGCTGGAGAACGTCTCCAGCTCCTCCACACGGGGGAAAACTGAATTATGGACGTGGCTGCCACTGCAGCTCACTGGGCTCGGCCTAAAACTGTGTTTAGTGATCCCAAACTTCCCTCTCTCCATCCTGCTTTCATGTCCCATGTTGTTCAGCTGTGTTTTCATCCTCCATTTCATGCTTTAGAGCAACACTTGTTCCTGTGGGGAGTTGCAGTGCCAGCTGTCCCCAGGGTGTTTCCACCTGCTCTGAAATGGTTGCAGGTATTTGCTGCGTGCTTGGGCAGCCACGGGTTTGGCTCGGGGAGCTGGGAAGGACACAGAGAGCTCTGGGAATCAGGAATCCTCATCTGCAGGGTGCAAACTTGGGGAATGATGATTTAATTAGATTGGGAGAGCTACTTAAAAGCAAAATTGGGATCTAATGCAGCTGCTGCCTTTAAACTGCACTCCAGCATTACATAAGGAGCCCATTATAACATCAGAAGTGGAAACCTTTAAATGAGGGGAAATTGGATGGCAACTTCGTTGTAAAGTAGGTCGAGCTGCACCATGCTAAACCCACAGGATCAGGGACCCCAAGGAGCATCCAGTCCAACCCCTGTTTCTGCCCCAAAATCCCCCCTGTGCATCCCTGGAGTGATGTCCAAACCTTCCTGGAGCTCTGGCATTCCCTGGGGAACCTGGGCAGTGCCCAGCACCCTCTGGGGGAAGAAATTTCTCCCCAAATCCAGCCTGAGCCTGCCCTGGCCCAGCTCCAGCCATTCCCTGGGTGCAGAGCTCGGAGCTGCCCCTCTGCTTTTCCAAAATCCTTCAGTACTCTGAGGATCTTTTTTTTTAAAGTCAGGAGCTGTTCACGGTGAGATTCTTGGGGTTGTCCCGTGCAGGGCCAGGAGCTGAGCTTTGATGATCCTTGTGGGTCCTTTCTGGCTCAGGATATTCTGGGATTTTGGGATCCTATCCATCAGCTCCAAGTTCAAGTTCCTCTGCATCGTGCCGGTGCTGATGGAGGAAATACCAACATCTCCCAGAACACCCCAAGGCCACGAGCCTGGGGGGAAAACACAGCAGCTTCCCTGTCCCACAGGAAATTCCTGCTTTATTAAGGAATATTTATTTATTTCTGTTTTATTTATCCGCCAGAGATCACCATTACAGGTCCCTTTCTCCCACTGCAGGATGAGATTAAACAGGTTTCACTCTGTCCCCAGTGCCCTTTGACCACAACAAGGCTGCCCAGGAGCCTGGCACGGATAGAACAGCCCAAAAAAACCCCTTTTCCCCCCAAAAAAATGTGTGGGATCCACGCTGATCTGGTGTAGCCCCAACACAGCTGAACTGTCACAACCCTGGCGGTGTCGTGGAGCTCCTTAGGCTGAAGAATATTTCTTCTGCAGGCTCTGAAAGGAGAAGATTTGTAATTACAGGGAAAAAAGGGAGTGCTGGGAGTAATCTCAGAGCTTTGCTATGCATATGGATGTGCTTCAGTCTCTGGGTAGGGATGATCTGCTTTACATGAGGACTTGTCACCAAAGCAGGACTCTGAGCTCGCTGCCTGATGCTCCCTGTGAATCCTGGCACTGCAGGACCCATCCTGGCATTTCTCCTCTTTTCTGACCTAGAAAATATTTACTTCTTTTCTTTTCTTTTCCTATAAATCAGAACTGCTATCCCTAGGAAAAAAAAAAAATAAAAATTAATAAGGTATTTTGGTGCCTGCCAGGGAGTTGCCAATTGAAATCGGGGTCAAACTGGTAGCATGGTTCTGGACTTAATTAGATAGGCTGCTGCTTTTGGGGAGAAGTTATTTTAAAGAGTTGGACACTGGGGAATTTTCTGCATGGAGTTAAGAGGAAAACAGCTTTAAAATGTGTTTCTCCATTTCCTAGAAAATGAGGTTTCTACACGGTTTTGGATTGTTCAGCCAAATGTCTCTGCTTTTTCATGATATGTTTCACAACATATTTGTTACGTCCGGGCATAGAAAGTTAGAATTAATCAAACCTGAAATATTTATGGAGAAAGCCATTTCACGTCCATCTCTGTCATGAGACTGGCTGCTCTGATAGGGATTAGAGGTTGTTACACTAATGACTTAGACTTTTGTCTCATTGCCAGAGCAGTTTCCCAATTTAGAACCTTTTCTTCTGATTAATATTTGTATTCCTCCCACAATTCCTCTTCTTATAGGAACTCGTACTGGGAATTATTCCAGACCTACATAATGTCTCTAAAATCTTTTTATCCCTCTGTTTGCTGATCAGTGGAAAGGATTTTAATGCCAGGTTAGGTAATCGAGATAAATCCGAACTTCATCTAACTTTATCCCTCGACCATGTCTTGGATATTCTGGAAACATTTTTTGTGATCCATAAATAAATTCACGTAGGGTTTTGATTAATCTTTTTCTTTCTGCTCCTCTGTTTTCTGGTGAAGCCTCATTACGTTAATGGGAGATCCAACAGTGTTTTACAACTTCCACTCTGCACTGCCTTGTTTAGGGCAACGCTTTTGGGGGGGTTTGAAAACTTCAGGGAGCTGCAAAGGGGAAGTTTTGTGCACAAAACTTTTGCGGTTTTGGGGTGGTTTTTGATGCAGAAAAGGCTTCTGGTATCTCTTAAAGCTTCACAGCCCCCTCAGCTCTTTGGAGCTTCCACAGGGGTGTGAAGTGAGCAATGATTTAATTCTTGCTGGAGCAAACAGGGAGTGAAACTTGTTCAGGGCAGCTCTGGAGCTGGCAGGTGGAGCCAGCAGAGGAGAGGGTTTGGGACAGGGAGGGCTCCTGGCTCTCTGTGTGCCCATTTTGGGACATTTCATGGCCACAGACCAGCTTTGCACAGGCACTGGCACCACTGGGCAGCCAAGGAGCAGCTCCACAAAAATTCTGGTTAGAAATTCCTGCACGTGGGCAAGAACAGAGCACAGATGAGCCCAGAGCTTTTTTTCTTCTTTGACCCTTTCCTCCAGCAGAAAGTTTTGAGCTGACCAAGAAGTCAAAGTTTTGTTATGGAGAAGAAAACTTTGGTCTGGGTGAGTGCCAGGTGACATCCCTGTACCTCAGAGCTTGGGAAAGAGGGTGGCTCCAGTTTGTCAGGAGAGCTGACAGGACCCTCACTGGAGATGCTCCAGAACCTTCTGAGCTCAATCCTGTGTCCTGTGCTCCAGGATGGCCCTGCTGGAGCAGGGGGATCTGCTGAGCCCTGTGGTCCCTCCCTGCCTTCCCTGATGCCTTTAAGTTTCAGTTTTCAAATTCCCCAGATTCTGTGCTGGCTTGGTGTGGGACTCTGAACTCCCTACAAAGTGTTCCAAGTTCTCCTCCCAGCTCAGGCACACAGAACAATCCTTTTCCAGTCCCAGAACCAAGGACAGCTGCAGCTCCAGCCCCCAAAAGTGCAAACAGCAGCGAATTGAGGAGAGAATCTGGGAGGATGGGACTGCAGAACCTGGAGCTGGGATTGGACAATGAACCCCAAAATGGAAATGGACCAAAACTGATAAAAGTGTGAAAACTCGTGACCCGGGGTCCATCTTGGGTGTAGCCCTGGCCAGGCTCTTGTACTGCCCAAGGTGAATCCTGTGAAAGCCTTTTAATAAATCCCTGCTTTATTCCTTTAGCTCTGCCCAGCCTCTGTTCCAGGGAGCCTCTTTAGGCATCATCCCCACTCTGTGACTCCCTGATTCCACGTGGCTCCAAGTTCCACGTGCAAGTGTAGACAGGTACTAACACCCCTCCCTTGCTGTGACCCACAGGATGTGCCCAAAGTGTGAATTCTGTCCCCAGCTGTTCACCCAGCTGTGGCAGTGACCCTGATCTCTGTGGGGATCTCTGCTGTTCATGTTCCAGCTGTTCACCCAGCTGTTGCAGTGATCCTGATCTCTGTGGGGATCTCTGCTGTTCATGTTCCAGCTGTTCACCCAGCTGTGGCAGTGATCCTGATCTCTGTGGGGATCTCTGCTGTTCCTGTTCCAGCTGTTCACCCAGCTGTGGCAGTGATCCTGATCTCTGTGGGGATCTCTGCTGTTCATGTTCCAGCTGTTCACCCAGCTGTTGCAGTGTTCTTTCTCTTCCCCACAGCCCATCCTCCCTCCAGGAGATCTCTCCTGTCCATGGCCATGCAGTCCCAGGGCAGGGCTGATCAAATTCCATCATCCCATGGGGAGATGCTCCAGCCAGGGCAGGAGCCGAGCATTTCCTACCCAGATCAAAGGGGAGATTTGGAACAGCAGAGCAGCCTTTTCCCACTGGATCCCAGAGGCCAAGAGCTCCCAGACCTTTCTCCAGGATCCCTCCTTCAACAAGAACACTTCATCTGGACTGCCACCACCACCCTACCTAGCGGGGTGTCAGGTTGGATTCTGACTCTGGCAGTGGTTTTTCTTTTGTACTACTGCATGTATTTTATTTTATTTCATTTTTTTCCCTATTAAATTATATTTCTGACTTGGAGTCTCTCACCGGTTTTGCTTTCAAACCAGTTCACCGTGGTTCATTGATTCCTGTTGCTTCCCCTCTTCTCAAAGAGATTTTGATAAGTTGGGCATTTCCAGGTCTGCTGCTCTGAACACTCAGCAGGGCCCAGAGCTCCTCCCAAAGCTGATTTCAAACTCCTCGCTGCTGAGAGATCCTAACACCCCTCTCAGCTCCTAACACACTGGAAAGCATTTCATCATCTTCCAGCAATGAAAGCAAATCATCCTTCTTCCCAAACCCCGACTAAAAGTCTGTTTGAACCCTTCTGCATTTTCTGCATAATCCTCCCCAATTCTGCTGTCTGCACCGAGCAGTGACCCCGCACTGTTGCTAGGATTTCTTCTGCAAACACAACTTCCCTGTGCTAAGCTCTGTCAGCCATGGATTTTCTTCTGAGGTTTCTTTGTCTCCTGCTTCTGTTCATGTAGGTCAGGGGTTTTTCCTGGCGATTGATTTGCCACCAGCTCCGTGTCGTGGCAGTGGTTGACATTTTGGGGCTTTGTTTTCCTTTGCTGATGTCACCACCAAACTTTGACCACGCCAGTCGATTTTTTTTTAAGGTTTCGCGCCGAGCGTTTGACTCTGTGATATTTTTTAAAGTGTCAGGTGAAATGGCAAGAGGATTAGGGAAAAGACACCATTTTTTTCCAGTGTTTTTTGATGCATATCCATCTCTGTATAATTTGTTATTATGTGCTCTCCATCAGGAGCTGCAGCGACAGGAGAAGGGTTCAGCCTAAAAGAGGGGAAATTTAGGTTGGATATATGGAAAAAATTGTTCCCTGTGAGGGTGGGGAGGCCCTGACACAGAGAAGCTGTGGCTGCCCCATTCCTGGAATTCCTTGGAACAGCCTGGGATGGTTGGAGGTGTCCCTGCCATGGCAGGGGTGGCGCTGGATGGGCTTTAAGGTCCCTTCCACCCCACACCATTCTGGGATTCTGTGATTCCATTTTTAATATATTTATTTCTATTTATTATGTAAACAAACCCCCCAACAGCAACGCCCAAATTTGCCAAGCCAGAGCCTTAACATTTGAATTAAAGGCTTGAAATTTAGGAAAGGAATAACCCCAGTGAAAAAACTGAGTTTGTTTTTTTTTGGTTGTTTTTTTTTTTTTCCCTTTTTCCTCTGAAATCTGCCACGTTCTGAGGCTCTTGAGCTCTGGATCCACAGATCCCTTGTGCAACACCAGCTCCATTCCTGGCTGGAGGCAGGAGCAGGATTGCCCTGCAGGGCAGAGCAGAGGGGCTGGGATGTGCCAGCAGAGCCCACGGCCAAGGAGGGAGGACTCAGAAAACAAACAGATGTCAGGTGGGAAAAGAAACAGAAATAGCTGGAGAGGCACAGGTGGGACTGGGAAAATCCACGGTGTAGAGGTGGAAAATTGGTGCTTTTCCACGTGTGATACCTGTTGGGAATGAGGGATGGAGCCCTGCACAGGATCACAGGCATTTCGATCACAGAAGCACCTGAAATCTGCACTGGAAAAACAAAAATGGCCCCAAAATCCACTGAGATTCGAGGGATTTCTGAGGAAAAATAAATCGGAAAATGGGTGGGCAAAAAATCTGAAGGAAATCTGATTTAAAATGGCCCAAAACTCCTCAAAAATTGCACTTAAATGGCCCAAAAATCCTAAAATCTGCACTTAAGCACTCCAAACCTGCCAAAAATTCCAACATTTCTGGGAAAAATATCGGGAAAAATTCAGCCTACAACCAAAAAAATCCCTAAAAAATCGCACTAAGAAACACAAAAATTCCCTAAAAGTGCACTAAAAATGGCCAAAAACCGCCTAAAATCTGCACTGAAAAACCAAAAATGGCCCCAAAATCCACTGAGATTCAAGGGATTTCTGAGGAAAAAGAAATGGGAAAATGGGTGGGCAAAAAATCTGAAGGAAATCTGATTTAAAATGGCCCAAAACCCACAAAAATCGCTCTAAAAATGGCCCAAAAAGTCCTTTTCTTACAGCTCCACTTCCAATCTGCAGGGCTTTTCCTCAGTGAACCTCTCCTTGTTCTCCCTCCACTGTGTCTCTTCATTTTCATTATTAGCAGATGGAGTGTGAGTCCCAGCCCTTCCCTCCCACCCTTCCTGCCAAGAGCTCTCTGGGTTTATTTTCTGGATGTTTAATCTCACTCTGCTTTTCTTCCACCGGTTTTGATTAATTTTATTCAGGTACATCAAATTATCTCGTGAGTGACACTCACCATTAAAAAAATCCCGTGGAAAGTTAAGATGCTCTAACCTGACTCCAGTGAGAACACTTCAGGTATTCTTCTTCTCCAACTGGAACTCAAAATTATTTCCCTGTAATCCACTTTTAATTGCGAGTCCCCTGCATTCTGCCCGTTCACACGGGGGTGGCTGCTGGGAAATATGGAAATTCCATGGAAATTCCATGGAAATTCCGTGGAAATTCCGTGGAAATTCCGTGGAAATTCCATGGAAATTCCGTGGAAATTCCGTGGAAATTCCATGGAAACGTGAGGACCATCCAGTGGAAGCTCTCCAGGCAAGCCCAGCTGGGGTGGCACATCCTGGGGCTGTGCAGCTCTGATGAGCCCTGGCAGCAGCCAGCAGCTTTCCCACTGCATTTCCTGCATATTCCTGGGCCTTCCTTCCCCTCCTTCCAAAATTCAGATTAACGAGGAATTCTCAGTTGTTGTCTCGAGTGCTGTGGTGCCCAAGGATGGTCCTGTCCTTCCCAGCCTTTGGGGCTGGAGTTTGGAGAGTTCTGCTCTGGAGCAGCCAGGGGTGCTCACCTGGAGAGGAGAAGGATCCAGGGAGAGCTCAGAGCCTCAAGGGGCTCCAGGAGAGCTGGAGAGGGGCTGGGGACAAGGGATGGACACAGGGAATGGCTTCCCACTGCCAGAGTAGCTCCAGATCAGGTATTGGGCAGGAATTCCTCCCTGGCAGGGTGCTCTGGATCCCTGGCAGTGCCCAAGGCCAGGCTGGAGCACCCTGGGGTGCTGGAAGGTGTCCCTGCCCGTGGAGGGGCTTTAAGCTCTCCCTTCCAACCCAAACCATTCCATGGCTCCATGAAATTGCAGTTCTCTCCTATCTCGTTTTGCTCATCCCTCAGAGCTGGTGCCCAGTTCCTGAGACAGCCAATTAATTAGGAGCAAGGTGTTAATGAATGGCCAGAGCTGCCTGTGTGGGTCAGGCCTTTGGGAAATCCTCACCCACCCACAGCAGTGGGTTGGAAATTGCTGGAACAAACTGGCAGGAACAAACCTCCCTGTGCCTGAACACTGAAGGTGGCCACGGTGCCCCTGTGGCTGCCCTGGGCTTTAGGCTGAGCTTTGGCAGAGATTTTGCCTTGCCCAGCTGTGGACACACACATTTATAGAGCTGGGGAATCACAGCTTGGGAATTCTCTCCAGGCCTGGATTTCTCCTGACTCTCAGCTCCATTCCCAGGCTGCCAAGCTGACTGCAGCTTCAGTTAGGGAGGAGTCTCCCAGGGTGACAACACGGTGACAAACAGAGTGGAATTCATCACCAACATTAACCCCTGGTGTCTGTGCCGTGGGACACATCCTGAGGTGCTGTCCCAAGGATGTTTGTCCCAATTGTCCCATGAGCTCCTGTCCTGTCCTGGCTGCACTGACACACTTTAAATCCGGGCTGGCTGTACAATAAATTGGCCTTTTTTCCCCAAAGAGCTCCGTGGGTGTTGCTGTCCTTTCTCTCTCTTTGCAGCACAGTAACCACACCCAGCTGGGCTGGAGCTCTGTCTGGACTGGGCTGGGGGTTCTGGAGCACAAATCCACAATTCCAGCGTTCACACCTGCCCCTGGCTGGGTCAAAACAGAGCATCCTGTCCTATTGTTTGTAAAGGGAAAGTGCCTGGAGTGTCTTTGCTGTTATTTCCCTTTTCCTGGGTGTTTATTGCTAAGAATAAACTGCTCCTTCACCTCCTGCCCGCCCTCCAAGCTGCTTGGGGCCAGCATTTTGAACTTCAGCTGAGCTGCACAGAGTGAGTGACCTTGTTCTTCAGAGACCTTGCTGGAAGGAGCAGGAACTGGATTTTGCCTTCGTTTACCCTCTGAGGAGCTGTGAGCAGTTCCTTGCTGGGGAGTCACACTCAGGGAAGCCTGAGCAGGAATCCACCACCATGCTGGGATAGTTTTCCTCTTGGAAATAAAGAGTGGAGGGAGCCACAAGCGGAGACAAGATGATTTTTTGGTTTATTTAATGCATTGTTCGCTTGTAAGAGATCTTTGGGGCAGGTGTTGCCCTCCTGCTCCTCATCCTCAGCCTGTCCCACAGCTCCTGCACCAGCCTGGCTGCCAAAAGACATCCAAAGCAAAGAAATGAGAAGCTGTGGGGAGGTTTGGGAGAGCGTTCCCCGTTTCCTTTGCTTTTGCAAAAAAGAAATTTTGGGTCCTGCCCCAGCCTCTGCTGTGGGCTGGGACTGAGACTCCCAAGGGCACCAAAGCCCAGATTTCCAGGAAAAATCAACTTGAGAGCACTGGGACATCCTCAAAAAATCACATCAAAGCCTCTGAGGGTGCTGCAAAAGAAACAGAGGGGCTCCAGGGGTACCCAAATCCTCCTGAGGGGCACGGGGGAGCAGGGCTGGGGCCCCTCTTGCCTCTCCCTCCTGCCTCTCCTCTTCCCTTTCCATCAAGGGAACACAGAAGCAAACCCAGAGGTGAGGGAAGCAGAGGGATTCAGAGCTCTGCAAAGCAGATGGAGAGATTTGAGGGGCCCTGGTGGCACCAAAATCCACATGGAAGCACGTGGGGGCTCGCCACGAAAGAGCAGAAACCTCCGAGGACACGGAAGGGGCACCAAACCCGAGCGAATTCCATCTTTGAGAGACCTGGTGAGGTTTTTTCAGCCCGAGTCCTGGATCTGTCCTGTCTCCTCCACGTGCTGGCATCCAGGTTTCAGATGGATTTCACGGTGTGTGAACATCCCGGGAGAATTTCCTGCTCGTGGGAGAGAAACGTTCCCATTTCCACCCGGATCTTACAATGCCTTGTCAGTGACAAAACATTCCCAAATCCTCTCATTTATCAAATGGCCAATCCTGTTAACAGCTTAAGAAACATAATTACCTGCAATCTCTTCTGCTATTCATTTTCTGCCTGTGCTTCCCTCTCCCTGGCAGCTTCCCAGGAGCCAGGCAGGAGCTGCAGCCTCAGCACTGCAATTCCCTCTGCAGTGGGAATCAGAATCAAAAATCACATTTTGCCTCCCTGTTTTGGAGCAGCAGGACTCAGGTGAGGGGGGAGGCACCAGTTGGGTGCAGCTTTCCAGGCTTTGGATCCTTCTGGATGGTGGGAACATCCCTGAGCAGGATGTGCTTTTAGAGGGGAAGAAATCACAGCCAGATTTCACGGAATCATGGATTGGAAGGGACATTAGAGATTAGTCCCACGGGCAGGGACACCTCCCACTGTCCCAGGCTGCTCCAAGCCCTGCCCAGCCTGGCCTTGGACACTTCCAGGGATCCAGGGCAGCCACAGCTGCTCTGGGAAATCCATTCCACCCTCCCAGGGAACAATTCCTGCCCAATATCCCATCCAGCCCTGCCCTCTGGCAGTGGGAGCCATTCCCTGTGTCCTGTCCCTCCAGGCCCTCTCCATCTTTTTGGGAAGTTCCCTATAGGAACTGAAATGCTGCTACAAGGTCTCCCCAAATCTCTCTTCTCTTCTCTTCTCTTCTCTTCTCTTCTCTTCTCTTCTCTTCTCTTCTCTTCTCTTCTCTTCTCTTCTCTTCTCTTCTCTTCTCTTCTCTTCTCTTCTCTTCTCTTCTCTTCTCTTCTCTTCTCTTCTCTTCTCTTCTCTTCTCTTCTCTTCTCTTCCCGATTTGTTGGAGAAGCAGCAGGAGAGGCTGGGGCAGCTTTGGGTGCTGGAAGGGGCTGTGGGAGCTTGAGCAGCACCTGGAACATGGGGGGACAGGGGGAAATTGGGATCAGCTGGAGCCAGTGTGAGCTCCTGCTTATGGCACTGCTGAAAGGAGCAGATTTCCTGATTTTCCAACTCCTGAGAGCCTTCCCAGTGCCTTGCTTGGCCCAAATCTCAGCCAGGATTTAGAAGAGCAGCTCCATCCGAGGAGAGCCCTCCAGGACCACAAGAGCTTCTCCAGCACCAGAAAATCCCCAGCTCTGCCCTTGCTGTGCCTTTTTTTTATTGCCTCGAAATCTTTGTGGCATTCTGACATGCCCACTGTGCATTGACTGGCCAGGACAAGCCCTGTCTCCTCTCTGTGCTCACACCTGCCTTGGGTTGGGAAGGATTTTTCTGATTCTCCTCCTCTCTCAGCTATTTTGGATCCTCAGTGTTTTGGATAAATGATACACATTCCTTCTGACACTTTCATATGTTATTTTTAAGCAGGTTTTTTTTTTTTTTTTTTTTTAATGCTGCTTGCCAACATTTTCTCCTTGCGGTTCTTTGAATTTTGTATTAAAAAACCCCCGTGAATAAACTGTGTACAAATCACAAGGCCTTTTTTTTTTTTTTAAAGTCAGGTGACATCTTAAGGGATTTGAGGCTTTTTGATCCTAAGATGCTGAATTCAAGAATATTTTGGCCACTATTATAGAATAACCCTTTCTTATGAACAGTTTGAACCTCAAATACTGTGTGTGGCCAGAACTGCCTAAAAAAAAAATTTACTTTTCCTTTTGGAAATTGTTTAATTCATGTCTCAAAATTCAGCACTCTCACCCAGACCCAGAGATTTTGGATGGCTCTGGAGCAGGGTGAGGAGTGGGATAAGAAAATATCCAAGTGCTGAGGAGGGATTGAACCAAGCTGGATTCTTGTGTTTAACAAGATAGAATTTATATATATAGAAATGAAGAACTGTGAGTGAATAATCTGTACCAAAAAAAAAAAAAAAAAATAAAAAAGGCAAAACTGCCCCAATAATAATAATAATAATAAAAGTAGGACAGCTGTGCTTTTCCAGCAGAACTTGCTATTCCTTTTATGACATTTATCTCAAATCATGCAAACCTTTCAGAGCAGCACTAATGCCCAGTGGAGTTCTCCAACCTAAATGTCTCGTTGGCAGTGCAAGAAACAAAGATAATGGAATTGGAATGCTGGGTACAACACCAGGGGCTGCTCCAAGTGGGAATGATGGCCCCAAAGAGCCTCACCAGGACAGACTCGAGAGCAGACACCTCATTTGTGAAGAAATGCTTGAGATCTCAGCTTTTTTTTTTTTTTTTTTTTTTTCCCCGCATGATTTGTTTCTTCCTGGAAAGAAAAATAAAAATAAATAAAAAAAACCAACCCACACAAAACAGTTGCACAAGGACGCCGCGATTTCAAAGCAAAATTTGAAAACATTTCTGATTTGCAAATGGCATCTCAGCATTTTCATGAGAATAAACTGCTGCTGTGATGCAGTGATTAAATATTTCATTCCAGCTCCCTGAACAAACTTAAAATCTTATTAGGAGGCGTTTTGACATAAAAGTGAGCTTCTCTGTGGTGCCCAGAGCTGAGACATCTCCAGCTCCAAGTGCAGCTGCAGGAGCCCAGGGAATGATCAAAGGTGCCATCCCTGAGCCCCTGCTTGTCCCCACACCCAGCCCAGGGGGAAAAACACATCCTGAACATCCCCAGGGCTGGGGAAATCCATGGAAAAACACATGGAAAACACACAGTGCTGTCAGAACCCTCCCGTGGAAAGGCTGGGTGAGTTGAGCAGACAGAAATTCTCTTTTTGGCTGCTCCATTCCTTGTGTGGCCTTGGGAGAGGGAAAAGCTGGGAAAAGGATTTTGGGAGGGGGGGAATTCCATGGGGGATTTGTCCAAAGCTCCCATGAGTGCTGCCCTCAGATTTTGGGGGGTGGCTTGTGGCAGCTCTCAGGATGCTCCTGGGGTGCCAGGGAGGTGATTCCCAGAGAGGTCCTGATGTGGGAGCCAGGAGCTGCTGCTCCCCTGCCAGAGGTTGGAGCACATCTGCCACAGCAGCTGCTGCCTTTGCTCCTCCCAAATTTGGGGTGTTTAACCCCAAACCAGCCATTCCTGGGGGTTTAACCCCCAAACCAGCCATTCCTGGGTTTTTAACCCCCAAACCAGCCATTGCTGGGAGTTTAACCCCAAACCAGCCATTCCTGGGGGTTTAACCCCAAATCAGCCATTGCCGGGTTTTCAACCCCAAACAGCCATTCCTGGTGGTTTAACCCCAAAATAGCCATTCCTGGGTTTTTAAGCCCCAAAACCAGCCATTCCTGGGGGCTTAACCCCCAAACCAGCCATTGCTGGGAGTTTAATCCCAAATCAGCCATTCCTGGGTGTTTAACCCCAAAACCAGCCACTTCTGGGTGTTTAACCCCAAACCAGCCATTGCTGAGGGTTTAACCCCAAAATAGCCATTCCTGGGTTTTTAACCCCCCAAACCAGCCATTGCTGGGAGTTTAACCCCAAATCAACCATTCCTGGTGGTTTAACCCCAAAACAGCCATTCCTGAGTGTTTAACCCCCAAAACCAGCCATTTCTGGGGACTTAACCCCTAAACCAGCCATTCCTGGGTGTTTAACTCCAGATCAGCCATTGCTGAGTGTTTAGCCCCCAAAAATAGCCATTCCTGGGTTTTTAACCCCAAACCAGTGGGGACTGCTCCATCCATGCCCCTGCTGGAGCTGGAATGGGGACTTTGTGCAGAAATCCAATTTTCCTGTGTTCATTCCATTTTTTCCTCACGGTTCTGTGCCACTCTGCTCCTGCTGGGGCTGAGATCCCCAATGCCACCATGGGGGAAGCTCTCCTGGACTATTTGAGGATCTTTTTTGGGATTCTGAGCATCCCACCTCCACACCCCACACCTCCTGGATGGATCTTTTGGTACCTCCTGGCCCGTGGCGTGGGTGCAGGGCTGAGTTTGTGGCTCTGGGTGTGCCAGGACACGTCACAGGAGGGGACAGGGCTGCTTTGGTGGCTTTTGGGTCACACAACCCCAGGAGTGCTCCAGGCTGGGGCAGAGGGTCAGGGAAATAATTGCTGGGCGTAGATGAGGCTCCTTGAGGGCTGTGTCCAGTTCTGGGCACCTCAGGAAAAACCTGGAAGGGCTGGAGGGTGTCCAGGGCAGGGAATAGAGCTGGGAGGGGGCTGGAGAATCCCTGAGGGAGCTGGGAAGGGAATGGAGAATCCCTGAGGGAGCTGGGAAGGGGCTGGAGAATTCCTGAGGGAGCTGGGAAGGGGCTGGAGAATTCCTGAGGGAGCTGGGAAGGGGCTGGAGGATTCCTGAGGGAGCTGGGAAGGGGCTGGAGAATTCCTGAGGGAGCTGGGAAGGGGCTGGAGAATTCCTGAGGGAGCTGGGAAGGGGCTGGAGAATCCCTGAGGGAGCTGGGAAGGGGCTGGAGAATCCCTGAGGGAGCTGGGAAGGGGCTGGAGAATCCCTGAGGGAGCTGGGAAGGGAATGGAGAATCCCTGAGGGAGCTGGGAAGGAAATGGAGAATCCCTGAGGGAGCTGGGAAGGGGCTCAGCCTGGAGAAAAGGAGGCTCAGGGGGGCCCTCGTGGCTCTGCACAACTCCCTGACAGGAGGGGACAGCCGGGGGGATTTGGGATCTGGGAACAGGGAACAGGGACAGGAGGAGAGGGAACGGCCTCAGGCTGGGCCAGGGGAGCTCAGGGTGGATTTTAGGGAAAATTTCCCCATGGAAAGGATGGTCAGGGATTGGAACTGCCCAGGGAGGGTTGGATCCCCATCCCTGGAGGTGTCCCAGGAATTCCTGGAGGTGGCACTGAGTGCTCTGGGCTGGGGCACAGCTGGGACTGGATGGTCTGGGAAAGCTTTTCCCAACCTCGGTGATCCCAAAATTCTGCCCTTAGGGCTCCTCCCAGCCCCCAGGCAGCCTCCCAGGGGCTCTGGAAGCTCCAGCGTGTCTCTGAGCAGCTTAAGCAGCTCTTGCTGTGTGAGCGAGGCCCCATCCCCGTGCAGGGAGGGCACGAGCAAGTGGAAATCAGGGCTTATGTTTGCCACTGATAAATGTATTAATCTTTAGAGCAGAATTTCAACTACAACCCTTTTCCAGGCACCTCAGCTCTCCCTTATTTTGCAGGCCTTGTAAGGGAATGTGATTTTGCCTTTTAACTGGAGTGTATCTTATGCTAAGCAGCGAGATTAAGCGGAGGGATCCAAAAGAAGTTGCTGAATGGCAGAATTGCCTTTATAAATAACATTAATAATTTATCCGATCCAGGGGTTTTTTGGGTAAATGAAATACCTGCCTCTGTATAAAGCCCACTGAATAGGAACACATCTCTGCTTTTATGAGGCTGGGATTAAAGAAGGGAAATGCTAAGGGGCTTATCTTCGCTTCAATTTGCAGCCCTTCCGGCTAATGGCAAACTCATTTAAGGAGCTGCTGTGTTTGTGCCAGCTCCGGCTTTGTTCTCCGTGCTGGAGCTTGGCTGCATTTCCCACCACGGCGCTGGGGAGAGCTCAGAGGAAGCACTTTGTTTTCCTGACCTCAGATTACCAGACAAAAGCCAGCAAGAATCGTTTTCCTCCCTGTTCTGGGCCGGGCCAGGACCTCCTGTGTGGCAGAGGATGAGCACAAGGAGCAGCTGTCAAAGTGTGCTGGGATGCCCCAAATCCTCCTGCACCAGCACGGGTGAAATGGGCACGTTCACCTCCCCAAAACCCACGAGCTGTCACTTCCCAGCTTCTCCTTCGTGCCTGGTGAAAATCAATCTCTTCAAAGTTCACTGAAGGTGAAGGCAACCTTTGCTTTCCGTTCAGGGCTGAGCCTTCTTCAGGAGCGAACCTCTGGAAAGGGAGAATAGCAAAAATCAGCAGAAAAAAACCCACCTTGAATAATTCCAACTAGGCACGGGGAAAGCAATTTGCTCCCAGTTATTCCTCAGACAAAAGTATGAATATAAAAAATCGTTGGCTCTTTACCCTGTTTGCATGAGGTTTGTGCCACTCCAGCTTTGCTTCAGCGACCCTCAAAGACCTCATCACCAGATCCTCCAGGCATTTAAAGAAATCAGGGGGCTTGGGGGATTATTTTATTTATTTATTTAATTTTTTTTACATCAGCAGGGCCCAAAAGCAGAGAAAACAAAAGGGGTCCTAAATCTGACCCAAGCTGCTGCTTGTGTGTGCACTGACCTGGATCAGGCAAGGAAATCTTACCCAAAATAATGTTCCAAGCTCTGTGCTTTGCATTCAGAGAGCGAGGCTGTGGCAGAGGCAGGTGGGAATTCACAATCTGCTTCAGCAAAACCTGAGATTGTCTTTAGCTGGGTGTTTAAAGGCAGTTTTATGTCACCCACATCTGCTGCTGCCCAGGCGGGCCCTCAATCCCCAGAGCTGTGCTGCTGCAGCAGAGCAGGAGAGGAAACAGAAAGGGACGTGAAGACCTCCTAAGCTTTATCAAACCCCACCAAAAAGTCAGGAGATTTGGGGATTATGCCGTGTAATTACATTACCTGCAGAAAAAAAAAAAAAAGTTGCCTGAGAATTTCCTGTCTTGTGCTGCCAGCGCTTTTCAGCCATTAGTAACACACAACTTCCCATTGTCTTCTCCCGAGGCACAGATGGGCTAATTTTCAGCTACCTGATAATTACACATTGTTTGAAACTATATCAAAAGCTTCCACTCCTGCCATCCTGCAGCAGCCACTCCTGCAGCTCCCAAAGTCCCTGGCTGGAGTCCCCATCCCTCAGTCCATCTGTCCCTGCAGGAGGGGCAGCTCCCATCTTTTCCCAGGCTGGTTTTGGAGGGATTTACACCTTTTCCAAACGGGTTGGAGTCACTGAAGCAGCACCAGAAGCTCCATGCCAGCATGCCAGGTTAATATTGGATAATGCCACGTGGAGGTGGTTCTGCTGAAACGCTCCTGGGGATGCTGATGGTGGGGGGAAATGAAGGATAAACCAACACCAGGGGCTAAAAACCGGCACAGCAAAGGTTTAACCCCAATTTTCCTGGGCAAAGCTGGGGATTATTGGCAGGCTGGAGGAAGGCAGGATGGAGAGGGAAGGGGGACAGCCCCTCCTCCTGAGCCAAGGTGGAGGCAGGAGAACCTCCCTGTGCCCTGATCCCTCCTCTCCAGGGGTGATTTCTCTGCCAGTTGAGCTCTGATTGGGTTTAGAGGGGTGTTTTTTTAGTGGGAAAATGCAAAAGTCCTCCCCACTCGTGTGTTTGCTGCTCCCCATCATCAGGTCCCTTATCAGAGAAGGAAATTAAATCAGGTTGACATGACTGGCTCTTGACAAACCCATGTTCTTTGATTTTATTCATCCTTTTGCAAGTTGCTATTTAAGCCTTTCCTCCTGCCTCTTTCAGGGAATTTAGATTAAGATGATTATTCAGGTTTTTTTCTAACTTTTTTTTTTTAATTTTAAGTATCCTCTTCAAAGAGAGGTGCCTCTCTCATCTCCAGGGACCTCTGCACCTTCATCAATTTGAAGATAACCACCAAGGGTTCAATGTTCCAGGGTGGCTTTTTTTTATCAGATCTTCTCATTTTGAATACATTTGACACCTCCAAGTGGCTCCAAACTCCTTCCCTTCCTCTGGCCTTGCCCACAGTTCCCTTCAAAGCTGTTTCATTACCTTTCATCCACAATTAACCTCTAGATAAAGACTGGAGCAATGGAGATGGGACAGATCCCTGCTTGGAATGCTCAGTTTGTTCTCCCTCCCCAAACACTCAGGGCCCTCCACATTTTCCTGTTCTGTTTTACATCTGATTTATTTGTGGGCCCTTCTGGTTGCCTCCAAAACCTCGTGGGCAGCTCCCACTGTGTGAATCTGTATTACCCTGCCCTGGGTTACAATGGAAAGATGTGCCCAAAGTGTGAATTCTGTCCCCAGCTGTTCACCCAGCTGGGGCAGTGATCCTGATCTCTGTGGGGATCTCTGCTGTTCATGTTCCAGCTGTTCACCCAGCTGTGGCAGTGATCCTGATCTCTGTGGGGATCTCTGCTGTTCCTGTTCCAGCTGTTCACCCAGCTGTGGCAGTGATCCTGATCTCTGTGGGGATCTCTGCTGTTCATGTTCCAGCTGTTCACCCAGCTGTGGCAGTGATCCTGATCCCTGTGGGGATCTCTGCTGTTCATGTTCCAGCTGTTCACCCAGCTGTTGCAGTGTTCTTTCTCTTCCCCACAGCCCATCCTCCCTCCAGGAGATCTCTCCTGTCCATGGCCATGCAGTCCCAGGGCAGGGCTGATCAAATTCCATCATCCCATGGGGAGATGCTCCAGCCAGGGCAGGAGCCGAGCATTTCCTACCCAGATCAAAGGGGAGATTTGGAACAGCAGAGCAGCCTTTTCCCACTGGATCCCAGAGGCCAAGAGCTCCCAGACCTTTCTCCAGGATCCCTCCTTCAACAAGAACACTTCATCTGGACTGCCACCACCACCCTACCTAGCGGGGTGTCAGGTTGGATTCTGACTCTGCCAGTGGTTTTTCTTTTGTACTATTGCATGTATTTTAATTTTTCTCTTTTTTCCTATTAAATTATATTTCTGACTTGGAGTCTCTCATTGGTTTTGCTTTCAAACTTGCACATACCCCTCTTTTTTCCCCCCAGGAATGTTCCTGCTCCCACTCTCCACATGATTTTTTCCAGCTACCAGACCCCGCTGCTGCCATAGTTCCATTGAATTATTCTCCTTATCAGCTTTCCCAGGAAGCAGTTTGTTGTTGTGCCCCATCTTTGGTGTCTTCTGGGAGCTGCCAGCTCTCCTGCATTTCCTTCTTGCACATTCCCATCCAGGAGGGCTCCTCCAGCACAGCCCTGATCCCTGTCAGCAGCTCATTATTTTGTTATTTTTATTATCCTGCCTCGCTGTGCCACTGGGAGGAGACACTCATGTGATCCAAAGCTCCTCCTGTTCCCAAATCCCTTGGGATGAGAGTTAAGGGCTGGTCTGATAATGTGCAGAACTGAAGGAGGGGATGGCTGAAAGCTCCTGAAATCCTCCTGGCGGTGACCCTGTGTTGGATCCCAGAAATCTTTGGGATTTTTGAGCTTTCTGTGCTTCCTGGCACTGAACTCCTGGAGAACACTGCTTTTGACTTGAGGCCTTGGAGAAGGCTTCCAAAATTTGAGTGATGGAGTTAAAATCACGGGTGTGTAGTTAAATAGAAGTGTGTGAGTTCACACGGTGAAGAGTTTTAAATTTGAGGTTTTTATAATATAGTAACGGGTATGGGACAGGATGGAAGATTGTGGGTGTTCTCTTTTTTTTTCTTCCTCCTTCTTCTCCATGGTTTCAGGCAGTTGTTTCTGGGTGGTCAGTCAGTGTCACACTGAGGAGTTTGGTTTTTGGGTTAAAAGTATCAATAATAAAGGTGTTAATTCTCTATTGGACTGTTCAGTTTTAAAAGACCTTGTAACCAGCCAAATTCAGCTCCACTTTGCTCACTTTTAGCTGATGGCTAGAAGTGATGTTGAACTTTCTGTAATTTAGATAAGATTTAATAAACAACCAAGCCCAAACACAAAAAATTCGTTTCCTCCGTGTGTTTTTTAATCCTGACTCTGAGTGAAGACCGAAGACACTTCAGACAAATTAAATTGTGCAAACACCACCCTGTTACAACCCTGAGTGGGGAAGGAGTTCCTTGGGGAAAAAAAGATCCAGAATTGGGAGATTTTTCTGTGTTGGAAGTGCCAGAACCTGGAATTTTCTGTTTTCCCTGTGCCTGGGATGGGATGGGATGGGATGGGATGGAATGGAATGGGATGGGATGGGATGGGATGGGATGGGATGGGATGGGATGGGATGAGATGGGTGGGATGGGATGGGATGGGATGGGTGGGATGGGATGGGATGGGATGGGATGGGTGGGCTGGGATGGGATGGGATGGGATGGGATGGGATGGGATGGGATGGGATGGGATGGGATGGGATGGATGGGATGGGATGGGATGGGATGGGATGGGATGGGATGGGATGGATGGGATGGGATGGGATGGGATGGGATGGATGGGATGGATGGGATGGGATGGGATGGGATGGGATGGGATGGGATGGGATGGGATGGGATGGGATGGGATCCATGGGATGGGATGGGATGGGATGGGATGGGATGGGATGGGATGGGATGGGATGGGATGGGATGGGATGGGATGGGATGGGATGGGATGGGATGGGTGGGATGGGATGGGATGGGATGGGATGGGATGGGATGGGATGGGATGGGATGGGATGGGATGGGATGGGATGGGATGGGATGGAAAAGCAGCTCTGCCCCACCTTGGCTCTTCGGGACCTTCATATCCTCAGCTCAAGGTGTCCCCACCTCCACATCCCCATTTTTGGGGAGGTTCCCACACTGGCCCAAAAAATCATTTCGTGTCTCCCATGGCCATTTAGAGCCAAGAACCACCGGAACGTGGAATCCCAGAGGGAGGAATTCCCGCTCTGATTTAGTCTCGGGTTTAACAAACGCTCTCCCTCTCTCGCCTGGAGTAACGAAGCAGCTTCCAGACGAAAGACAGGGCCAGGGAAGGTTGTTTAAAAAAAAATAAAATAAATAAAAAATTACTTGCAAATTAACAGGAGGACAAAGTGTGTGAGTTAATATGGTCTAAAGACCCTTGAAAGCGGCGCTGGTGCGCGCACCCTCCGAGCGCCGACGTTCCCAGGCACAGCTACACTGGTAAACTGAGCCCAGGGGGCTTGATTAACAGGAAATTTTCAGAATGCCAATTAGAGCAAAGTTTACCGAACAAATTGTTTGCACTTGTACCCTAGAACCATCATGAATTTTAATTCTGCATGGATTTATGTGGCTGAAACAATAATTAAAGATACATGAACGCCTCACGTTCAGGAGAATCCCCCAGGGTTGTGCTGGAGTGGTTTTTTTTTGGGTGGGGAAGGGGGTGAGGAGCCTGTTTGGGCAGGAGCTGCTCTCTCCTGAGGGACATGGAGTGGAGAAGGCTTTTCCCTATGGAAATGAGCAGTTTTCCAAGCACTGAGCTCCCAGATTTGTGCTGTGTTTTGTCTTTGATTTCTTTTTTCTCTCTTTTTTCTTCCTTCATTTCCGTAACCTGACAGAGAACGATGTGTGGCATGTTTTCCCAATAAACAGTGGCTCGTCTTTTCCTGCCTCCCCCTTTTGGAAGCTGTGGGATCTTAGATCAGCTCCTTGTCTCCCCCAAAACTGGAGCCTTGCCCCTCCCTGCATCTTGGGAAGGTGCAGAGGATTCCCTTTTGTCCTTATCCCTGTTCCTGCTCAGAACTTCCAGGTTGAGATGTGGGGAAAAAGCAAATGGGAATGGATCCCTTTGCTCTTGATCTCTGTCCCTGCTCAGCCATTCCCAGATTGGGATATGGGGGAAAGGAAAATGGGGATTGATCCCTTTCCTCCTGATCCTTGCCCAGACATTCCCAGGTTTAGATGTGGAGGAAAGGTACCTGGGGATGGATCCTTTTTTTCTTTTTTCTTGTCTCTTGCTCAGCCATTCCCAGGTTTGGATATTGGGGAAAGGAAAATGGGGATTGATCCCTTTTCTCCTTGTCCCTTCTCAGCCATTCCCAGATTGGGATATGGGGAAAAGGCAAATGGGGATGGATCCCTTTTATCTTTTTCCCTGGCTCCTGCTCAGGCACTTCCAGTTTGGGATATGGGGGAAGGGCAAATGCAGATGGATACCTTTTTTTTAAATCCCTGTTCCTGCTCAGCCATTCCCAGGTTTGGATATGAGGGAAAGGTACCTAGGGATTGATCCCTTTTTTCTTGGCTGCTGCTCAGCCATTCCCAGGTTGGGATGTGGGGAAAAGGCAAATGGGAATGGATCCCTTTTCTTCTTATCCCTGTTCCTGCTCAGGCACTTCCAGGTTTGGATGTGGGATGGATATGGGGATGGATCCCTTTTCTCTTGATCCCTGTTCAGCCATTCCCAGATTAGGATATGGGGGAAAGTTACCTGGGGATGGATCCCTTTCTCCTGATCCCTGTTCCTGCTCAGTCATTTCCAGGTTTGAATATGGGGGAAAGGAAAATAGGGATTGATCCCCTTCCTCCTTGTCCATGCTCAGCTATTCCCAGGTTGGGATGTGGGAGAAAAGCAAATGGGAATGGATCCCTTTGCTCTTGATCTCTGTTCCTGCTCAGTCATTTCCAGGTTTGGATATGGGGAAAAGACAAATGGGGATGGATCCCTTTTATCTTTTCCCTGTCCCTGCTCAGCCATTCCCAGGCTTGGATATGAGGAAAAGGTACCTGGGGATTGATCCCTTTTTTCTTTTTTCTTGGCTCCTGCTCAGCCATTCTCAGGTTGGGATGTGGGGAAAAGGCAAATGGGAATGGATCCCTTTTCTTCTTATCCCTGTTCCTGCTCAGGCACTTCCAGGTTTGGATGTGGGATGGATATGGGGATGGATCCCTTTTCTCTTGATCCCTGCCCAGCTATTCCCAGATTAGGATATGGGGGAAAGTTACCTGGGGATGGATCCCTTTCTCCTGATCCCTGCCCAGCCATTCCCAGATTAGGATATGGGGGAAAGGTACCTGGGGATGGATCCCTTTTCTCCTGATCCCTTTGCCTCCTCAGCCATTCCTAGATTGGGATGTGGGGGAAAGGCAAATGGGGATGGATCCCTTTTCTCCTGATCCCTGCCCAGCCATTCCCAGGTTGGGATGTGGGAGAAAGGCCTGGAATGCACAGGGAGCAGCTCTGCCCCCAGGAGAAGTCAGAGCCAGTGGTGTGATGTCGATGTGTGTCTTCATTTGAATTCCTCTCCTCCTCTCCTGGTTGCTGGTAAATAAGTTACACGTATTTTTAGAAGAAGTTATTTTCTGTCACTGCACTTTTAAATGTCAAGCTCCTGGAGAGGAGTCTGAGAGAGAGTTTAAGGTCAGTCAGGCTTTAAGGGAGAAATACAGGTGGGGAAGAGCTGGGCTTTGGTCCAGCCTAAGCCCGGCTGTGGTTTAAATGCTGGGCAAGCAGCAGCATCCCACACGGAGGTGACAGCACAGCTCTCCCTGTCCCTCACTCATGGGAAAATGGAAAACCTGGACCAAAAAACGCTGGATGAAAATTCTGTGTTGTGTTTGATGAATAATTCATCCCCCCCAAAGGTCGGTTTACAAATGATTAATTAACTTTAAGAGAAGTTGTCCTCATTGACAACATCCCTTGTCCTGAACAGCTTCATCGTGTCTGCATGGGCTGTTTAAACAGAATTATTTGGGAAAAGGATCGAGGAATCTCGGGGCAGACAGAGAGGGGCCAGCACCAGCCATGGGGGTCACAGCAGCTCCTCAGGCTTAGCTGGGCCCCTGTGGCTTAAACCAGGCTCAGGCACTGCTGGATTTGAGCTGAGATGTGTCTGGGAAGGTGCTGGAATTGTTCAGAAAATCTTCCAGCATTTGTTTTCCTGCTTTCATGTGGGAGTGTGTCTGTCCTGCTGGGAATGCTGCTCCTGGATGTCCCGCTGGCACTAATGGCTGTGGGGACACTGCCTGCTGTCCCAGGGCTTGCTGCATTTGTCACCAGCCATTTCTCCTGTGCATTCATTAACAAAGTGCTCCTTAAAAGCTTTTCCAGGAGTGTCTGGAGTCATCCCTGGCTGATCCCTGTGAGCAGGAGCTGCAGTGCTGGGCACCCCCTGCACCCCCCTGCCCCCTGATTCAGGCTCCAGGAGAGCCCCCAGCTCTTCCCAGGGTCACTTATGACCTTTTATTGATTTATTTTAATTAATGGATGTGTTTTATATTGGCAGTGGCTGAAGGCTGGGCCCCCTCAATACTTCTCCCAGGACAAATGTGTGGAAATATTCTCTACATCAGACAGCTGCTGTTCCTCCAGCTCCTTCTTCTTCCCAAAATCAGCAGGACTCTGAGTTCTTCTTGCACTAAAAACCAATTTTCCCTCTCCGCTGACACAGCATGACGTTAAGTTGTTTTATTCCTGCATTTTTAAATCCATAAAGTGGCAAAAGCAGCACATTCACACCTGAGTGCTCCCTGTCCTCAACTGGGGGGAGGTTTCCCAAATGTTTCAGCTCAACCCCACTGTTTCCAGGAGCAGAGGGATCACAGAAAGCACAGGAAGAGTCTGGGGGAAAACACAGCAAAGATTCCCATGGTGAGCAGCTGGGCTTAGCTTTGTTAGGCAGGGCTGGACACCAGGAGGGGAGTCTGAAGTGCAGCTTTGGTGGGGATGTGGAGCCTAAGTGGCCTCATACTGGTCATACTGGTCACTGAACTGGGAATTTGAAATTGAAAGGGACAATTAGGTGGGATTTTGGGCAGGAATTGTTCCCTGGCAGGGTGGGCAGGGCTGGATGGGATTTTGGGCAGGAATTGTTCCCTGGCAGGGCGGGCAGGGCTGGCACAGGGTGCCCAGATTTGCTGTGGCTGCCCCTGGATCCCTGGCAGTGCCCAAGGCCAGGTTGGAAACTGGGGCTGGAGCAGCCTGGGATGGTGGGAGGTGTCCCTGCCATGGCAGGGGGGGGATGAGATGATTTTTCAGATCCCTTCCCACCAAAACCATTCCACAAATCTGTGACCTTGGGCAGTTTAGGAATTTTCATCCAGAGCTCTTGACACATTCCATTTACAGACTGATGCCCTTCCATGGCTCTGAGAATGCTGGAGAGGGATTTTTTCCATGGGCAGGAAGAAATAGGACACAGGGAATGGCTTCCCACTGCCAGAGGGCAGGGCTGGATGGGATTTTGGGCAGGAATTGTTCCCTGGCAGGGTGGGCAGGGCTGGCACAGGGTGCCCAGAGCAGCTGTGGCTGCCCCTGGATCCCTGGCAGTGCCCAAGGCCAGGCTGGACATTCCTGGGACAGTGGGAGGTGTCCCTGCCATGGCAGGGGTGGGATGGGATGATTTTAAAAGTCTCTCCCAACCCAAACCATTTTGGGGTCTCTGATTCTGCACAAATATCTGTGGGACCCTCTGGATTCATGCAGAAATGATGGAGAGCCCATGCACAGCTTGATGGCACCACTCAGCTGCCAAAACACCGAGGTTTTCCCACCTGGCTGCCCCTCTCCCACATCTCCTGGCTGCCAAAATCCCTCCCAAAGTGCTGGGACTGGGAGCAGTGGGGTCATGGGGACCTTCCAAGTGACATCAGAGCTGCAGCACCCACTGTGTCACCTCAGCCTGGTGTTCCTCCAGCTCAGGCATCTCCATTTAATCCCCATATTTCTGCATTTGCAGGGTTTTTGGTTGTTTTTTTTTGGTTTTTTTTTTATTTTTATAAGAAGCATGAAAATGATTTACAACATTTCACGTTGCATTTTTTTTAATCCCTCGAAATGAAAACAAATCTTTTCCCCATTTCAAGGCCTCGCTTTTGTTCGGCTCTCGCCCAAAAAAAAAAACCTATGGGTGGGAGAAACTCCTAAAATCCCCAACCACTGCAAAGAAAATTGGTATTTTTCCAAGTTAAGTACTCTGACAGAGCGAACATACATGTTTAATTTGAAAATGTTGATTCCAAATGGATTTTTGTTTAAAAAAAGCTTTCCTCAAGCAAGTCAATATTTGTAATCAAATTGAAATTTCCTCTGGGAATTATTTATTTTCATGAGGTCTAATTTTTGCAAGGAAAAAATTCTACGCAGGGAGGGTTTAAGGCGCTTTAGAGCAGCTTTAGGAATCTGGGAGATGGGAGGGGGCTGGGAAATCCCACTCAGGCTGAGCCCCCTTGCCTTTGATGAGGGGGAGCTGCTGAAGGAGTTTAAAGTGACTCGTCTTTGAAAAGGGAAAAGCAGGAGGAAAGGGGAGGAATTGGAAGGGAGGAGACATCCAGCACCAGCTCCCTCCTTTATATTCCTTGGAAATCAAGGATAAAAAGTCCTGGATTCCCCTTGGAGAGGCCTGAGCTGGGCTTGTGGCCAGAGGGGACAAGGGACACTGGGGAGCTGTGCAGGCCCCCTGCCCTCAGCTGCAGGACAGGAGATGTGCAGAGAGATCAAGAGTTCATCTGCCTCGAACTGGCCAGCTGAGGGAGCAGCTCCATGGCCACCACAGGCCCATGGCCACCACAGAGCCCTGGCCACCACAGGCCCATGGCCACCACAGAGCCCTGGCCACCACAGAGCCCTGGCCACCACAGGCCCATAGCCACCACAGACCCGTGGCCACCACAGAGGCCTGGCCACCACAGGCCCATGGCCACCACTGGTTCATGGCCACCACTGGTCCATGGCCACCACAAGCCCATGGCCACCACAGAGTCCTGGCCACCACAGATCCATGGCCACCACAGGCCCGTAGCCACCACAGACCCGTGGCCATCACAAGCCCATGGCCACCATAGATCCATGGCCACCACAGGTCTGTGGTCACGACAGCTCCATGGCCACCACAGAGCCCTGGCCATCACAAGCCCATGGCCACCACAGCTCCATGGCCACCACTGGTCCATGGCCAACACATGTCCATGGCCACCACAGGTCTGTGGCCACCACAGAGGCCTGGCCACCACAGGTCCATGACTACAACAGAGCCCTGGCCACCACTGGTCCATGGCCACCACAAGCCCATGGCCACCACAGCTCCATGGTCACCACAGGTCTGTGGCCATCACTGGTCCATGGTCACCACAGGTCCGTGGCCACCATGGGTCTGTGGCCACCACAACTCCATGGCCACCACAGAGCCCTGGCCACCACAAATCTGTGGCCACCACTGATTCCTGGCTACCACAGGCCCATGGCCACCACAGGTCTGTGGCCAACACAACTCCATTTCCAACACAGCTCCATGGCCAGACCAGGCCCATGGCCACCACAGCTCCCTGGCCACCACTGGTCCATGGCCACCACAAGTGCGTGGCCACCACAGGTCTGTGTCCTTCAGGGAACAATCTCAACGTGGTTTCCCTGCAGAATCTCTGTCCATTTTAGAGCAGCCGTTGGGGTTAATGTTGTGCATCATTTACATTATCGTGCCTTTTATTCGTTTTTATCGTTATAAATTGCCTGCTTTCGTGTTTCTCTTCATGATGATGCTCTGGGAACACGATGGAGTTTTAGGAAAACAACAACAGAGCATCGTGGGTGACTCCTCACCACGATCCTCAAAGCTTTACAAACCTGCCCTGATGATTTTCCAGCTCAAAATATTCCTTACCTTCCCAATCTTGCTGGTTCAGCCCCTTTTCCAACGCATTGATCACCAAACAAAACCCCTTTTTCATCCACCAGGCCCTGCTTTTATTGCTCTGCCCAAACACAATCCCTGCCTGGGCTTGGACACCTGTGGGGAAATGCAAACATTTAGGGACTGGCAGGAAAACGATCAGAATGATTGGGGTGATTAATTTGGAGTTGTCGAAGCCACTTTTAAAAGATGCCCTAAGTGTGTTCCAAAAAGCCACGCTGATCACAGAAAGCAGTGAAGAAATGCACCTTGATGAGATAAGAGGTGAAAGAAGCAATAAAACCAAATAAAGCCACCTCTGTAAGAAATGGGATAAGAGCAAGCTGACAGCAGCAATCACTGGGCAGAAAAGCTGGGATGCAAACAGGGCCTGACAAAAACCCTGAGCTGGGAAAGGAGCCCCAGTGGAGATGGAGACGTGGTTCCCAATCCAGAGTTTGGAATTCCAGGTGTCCTGGGAGGAGGGAGCACGGCAGGGCTGCTCCAGAGGGTCACTGGTTGTTGATTTAAATGGAGAATTCCTGGTTTGGACAACACTGGGCTGGTTGTGGAATGCTCCTGCCTCCCCTCAGACAGGGATTTTTAAAATAAAGCTGAAATCCAAAGCTTGGAAACGGAATTCTTCAGCTGGAAAAGGTTCTGATCCATCTGGTTTAGCTCTGCTGTCACTCCTAAGGACATGGAAAACTCCTTGTGGTGTTCTCCTGTCATCCATTTCCCTGGCAGGACCTAAACCTGTTGTTTTCAGGAACAAATCCGGCATTTCCCAGGGCAGGAAACACGCTGGGAACATGCAAGAGCATCGTGGATACCGAAAATTCCCTCCTCCAGGTGCCCAGGAGCTTTGGCTGCACCTTCACAACCAGCCAGGTACCAGGGGAGAGAGATGGGAGAAATTCCTGCTGCCCCCAGGGGTCTGTCCATAAAATGGGGTTTTCCTGCTTGTTTTAAACAGTTTTGCTCTATCCGAGGTTTGGATCCAGCCTAGAAAAAGTTTGGGTGGGGGTTCAGGGTCTCCTGTTCCCAGCCCTGGGCAGAGGGGTGGGAAAAATCCGCCCTCAAACAGCCCAAATCCCAGGAATTGCTGCTGGCACTGGCACAGAAACCAGGGAAACGTGGATTTCCACGGGGAAATACAAACACAGGGAAACTGCAGCTGGCCCAAACCCAATCACACCTGACCTCTGAGGAGCTGCAGGCTCTCAAACAGCCCCTGCTCAATGTTGGCACTGCAATCACTCCCCTCGGAGCAGCAAAGCCTGGAGGTCCCAGAGATGTTTTCATTCCCAGGATTTCTGTGCCTGATCCCAACTGCAAACCCCAAAACGGTGGATTTGGGGTTATCAGGGCACCTGAACCTCGTCAAGTACAAAAAAATCCAGAATGAGACAGAAAGAAATGATGGTCCTTTCCCTCAGGTTGGTTTGCAATTTTGGAACATCCTGAGGAAAAGCCTCCAGGAAAATCCCCCTTTTCTCTCTTTGGGGCAGGGCAGATACCCCAGGGAATAAACACTGACTTCGAAATAATGGGAAACCTTTGGGGAAAAAATAATCTGAGGCTGATGATAACCACGAAGGAAGAAGTGGAAGCTTCTCTGCAGAATTCCTCAGCTCCCAAGCCAAGGATTTCACCAGACCTCAGCCCTGTTCTGCACTACAAATATATCAACAATTTATTACCTTGTTCCCTGGATTACTCCAAGCTTTTTGGAACCAGTCTAAAGCACAGGCAAATCCATTAAAAAATTGATTCCTTGTATTTCTTTATTCCTGCCTCTAACCTGAGTCCCTTTTCTGTTAAATCCCAGCTACAGCAAATTCACCCTCTGCCTTTCCTCTCCCCAGCAAGGTGTTACTGACATTTTTGGGATTTGAGGGATAGATTTTTGGGATTTATCCCTCGTCCTGCCCTTGAGTGTCCTGGAGCCGTGGGGTGGGAGATGCAGCTGCAGCTCCTGGGAATGGGGGGGATAAAGCTGCTCCATCCCAGCACTGCTGTCAGCAATTCCAGATCCTCCCTGGCTCCCCCCTGAACCCCAAACCCATGTACTGAAACTCCTCCTGCCCAAATCTGAGCCTGGAGCTGAGCTCCTCTCATATCCAGAGCTGTGGCAGAAGCTGCAGTTTCTCATCCCAATTCCACAACCTGGGATCCTCCTCCTTTGGGTGCTTCAAATCCAGCAAAGGAGAAGCACAGCCAGAGGTGGTTCAAGGCTGGATAAGGCACTGGAGTTTTCCCAAAAATCTGAAAGCAGCTCACAGCCATCCCCACTGCCAAACACCTGGAAAATAATGGAATTCCACGTGGTTCCTGAGCAGCAGGAGCAGAGAGCACCTGAAGTGTTCCCAGCTTAAAACTCCCTCCTTCCCTCCTGCAGCCCTGGCTTTGCTCTGGGGGTGTTTGATGTCCCTCCAGCATTCCCACCATTCCACGGTGTCCCATTCCATGGTGTCCCATTCCATGGTGTCCATTCCATGGTGTCCATTCCATTCCATTCCATTCCATTCCATCCCATCCCATTATCCCATCCCATTATCCCATTATCCCATCCCATCCCATTATCCCATCCCATTATCCCATTATCCCATTATCCCGTTATCCCATCCCATCCATGCCCAAACCCTCCAGCTCCAGCCTGTGGTGCCTGCAGGGTCAATCCCTTCTCCAGCAGAGCTGGGACCTTCCAGGCCAGCTCACAGCACAATTAGGCTGAGATTAAGCAAAGCTTAAATAATTTCTGGGAGCTGCATTCCAGCTGATCACACTGGAGGCTGTCACAGGAAGGTCCAGGATTGCAAAATGTTCCTTCCCACCCAAATTGGCTCCTAAGAAAGCAAATTCTGCCAGCAATTCCTCACCCCTCTCCTGGAGCAAAGCATTCCCAGGCTGGCCGAGGAATTATGGAAGTGCTGTGCTAGGAGGAAGGACATGCTTGGAAAAGAGATCCCACCTGGATTCATTCCTGCTCCCAGCTCTGGGGGTCCCAGCACAGGAAGGACCTGGAGCTGCTGGAGCAAATCCAGACAGGCCACGAGATGCCCCAGGGATGCTCTGGAGCCAGGCTGGGAGAGCTGGGGGGGCTCACCTGGAGAGGAGAAGGATCCAGGGAGAGCTCAGAGCCTAAAGGGGCTCCAGGAGAGCTGGAGAGGGGCTGGGGACAAGGGATGGACACAGGGAATGGCAGGGCTGGATGGGATTTTGGGCAGGAATTGTTCCCTGGCAGGGTGGGCAGGGCTGGCACAGGGTGCCCAGAGCAGCTGTGGCTGACCCTGGATCCCTGGCAGTGCCCAAGGCCAGGCTGGACATTCCTGGGACAGTGGGAGGTGTCCCTGCCATGGCAGGGGTGAAATAAAATCAGCTTTAAGCTCCCTTCCACCCCAAACTGTCCTGGGGTTCCATGAAGGGAGTTATTCCCTAAAAATTGTGGTTTTGAACCCAAATCCCCTGGGGTTCCCTTTGGCTCCCTCTGGTTTCACAGGCAGAGGCAGAATCATAATTTTTCCCATTCAACATCAATTCACTTGTAAGGCCTCAAGATTCATAATAAAATTAAGGGCACTTAATTAAGGACCCTGCAATTTTATTTTGCTGATATTCTGCTGGAGCTGTGGTTTCTTTCACTCAGAGCAAACCCCTGAACATCCCAAATCACCCTCAATCCCACAAATCCTGCATCAAACCTTCCACCTGCTGGGAGCCAACAAATGCAACAGCTCCAAACTTTTCCTGGAATAACAAGGACAACCAACTTCAGCAGCAGAGAGAAAGCCCAGGATCACAAGATGCTTTTGGAAACTATTTTTATTCCCTGGCTTATAAAAAATTATGTTTGATGCCAAGGGGAAAAACAAAGGAAGGGGGTTTATAGGATAGGCCCAGCTTAAAATAAAGAGGGGAGGAGAAGCTTTAGGGGACAGTGGCACTTCCAGCTGGGGGCTGGTGACAAATCCCAACCCCATTTTTCACCCTCTCACCACCAGCTTTATTCTTGTAAAATATTTAGTGGTTTCCCTCCACAAATTTCCAAACAACTTGGCCCATCTTGCAGGTGAAAACTGGTTTAAAAATTAATTGCCAGCTTTTAAAAATTAATAATTATTTCGCTTAATTAAGCTTGCAGCCTCACAGTTTTTTGCTTTTTTTTTTTTTTTTTTAAGCTGTGAACAATTTGGGAGCTGCTGCCGTTGGGGTGGAAAATGCTGGGGGATGAGAGCTGGAAATCTGTTCCCTCCATTGTTTCCCAGAGCAGATTTTTGGGCTCTTCTGCATCATCTGCATCGTTATTGATGGCATTCCTGCCCCTATCAAAACCTGCATCTAAAACATGGCAATTTTGCTGGAATTTCTTTTGTTCCAGCCTAATCTAAAATGTTTTCTTGTTGTCCATAAAGCATTTGGATATGGATTTTTTTTAATTTTTTTTTTAATGGATGCTTCTACTTCTCACATCCATTGTTCTTTATTTCCCAGTATCTAATTTTTAATCACAGCCATTATCTCCCTCCCTTTCCTGATTTGTTACTTATTATCTGTGGGCCAGCTCGTTCCTCTGGCTTCTTTTTGAATTTTTTTTTTTTTTTTTTTTTTTTTTGCCAGGATGTGTTGTGATCTTTCCTTTGTGATCACCATAAATACTCCTGTCAAGAAGGAAGGGAAACAAAAGCCATTTATTTCGGGGAGAATCTGAGAAATTTCTGCTTTCCAGTGAAGCAGTGGAGAGAGATTTAAAAATTGTGAGGGTGGCCCAGCAGATTTTACCTAATTCCTGCATCCAAATGGGATTTTTAATCTTTGGGATTTCTGTAGTAGGAGCTGCTGTGCACCCTGGAATGGTCTCAGTCCCCCAAATCCCCAAAATCCCGATTTACAGTGGTTAGAAATCCAGAAATCTGAATTAATTTTGCCCTGTACAGGTGGATGCAGGACAGGACTCTGCATCTTTAATGGCTTTAAGCTGAAAAAAGAAGAAGAGACACTCAGATGGAATATTGGGAAGGAATTCCTCCCAGTTCCAAGAAATCCCAAAATAATAATACATACCAAAACAACATAAAACCACCAAAATTAAAAAAATAAAATCAAGTCCTAAAAAAAATTGTAAACAAAAATTTCTCCTTTTTGAAACTCTAAAAAAGAAACTCTTGCTTCCCTATAACACATAAAAGTATCATAAAATAAATGTAATTGTTCTAACTATAAATAACAATGAGTAACTACAATATAAACAAAAACATTAGTATTAAAATAAATAAATATTAAAATAACTACATTCCTCTACGTTTAAATAGTAAAAAAAAAAAAACTTATACTGCTCCCCTCCCAAAAAACCTCTGATTTTTCAAAACCTTCGTTTTTTTTTGAGGATGGAGAGGCCCTGGGATGGATTTCCCAGAGAAAATTTGGCTGCTCCTGGATCCCTGGAAGTGTCCTGGGATGGTGGAAGGTTTAAAATCCCTTCCATCCCAAACTTTTCCAGGATGGAATTGTGAGCAGTTCAGGACAGGGGGTGACATTTGGGAATTTTGGTGGTTTTTTTGTGTCCCCCAGGCAGAGCTTTTCCCTGGAGCCGAGTGCTCAGTGCTGCTCCTGCTTTGCTCACATGGATTTTCCAATAATGACTTCTCATGAAATAAATTTTCACTGGAGAAAATAAATTATTTTCGGGCTCGGGCCTCTCCCCTTTCTCATTTTTCCCCTCATTGGCATCTCAGCATTTCCATTCCAACGCGAGGCATTCACAGCTTCGTGTATTTCCCTTTTCATGCAGAAAATCTGCCTATTCCTACTCAGCACAAGAGGAACTTTTGCTGGGTGCTTTAACCTTGAACAAATGCTGCTTTAACCGTTTTCAGGACAGGGCAATGACAAATTCTGCCTCTGCCTTTCTGCACTGCTGCTCCTCTGTTTAAACCTGAACGTGGCAGAACTGAAAGCAAAATACAAAATGTGTTTATTTTTTGGGTTTTTTTTTGTTGTTTTTTGTTTTTTTTCCCCCCAGTGCTGCAGTGGAAATGTGCTTTGAGCTCTGCTGGGGTTTAGATTTTTTTCTTTGAAGCTGTGGCCTGTTGTTTGCTTTCCCTGGCTGGGTTTGATGACCTCCTGCTCCACTCAGGATCCCATGGAATTGTGATCCCAGAGATGCCTCCGTGGGTGCAGAGCTCCTCTGCTCCAGCCCTGGAGCTCTCTTGGAGCGTGAGGTGAATTTTAAACCATTTTCCTCCAAGGCTGTTGAAGAATTTAAACCACGAGCTCCATTCTCCTCTCACAGGGATGGAAGGTGAGATGTCCAGGAGGGAATGCTCTTGGAAAAGCAGCTGAATTTCTGCTCCATGAGGAAAATCCTGCTTTTCCACCTCAGACTGAGGCAGGATCTCAGTTTCCAGTCAGGGTTAAATAAACACAAACCTGTTCACGAGACCCATCCTCATCCTCAAGTGACAGCTCAGCCCAGCCACCAATTCCAGGAGATCCCTGAAGAATTCCCAGACAAAGCTTCTAAACAAGAAGGAGAATTAAGGGGAAGCAAACCTGGCCAGGTGTGGGGAGGCCACGGTGACCCAGAGCACCTCTCTGCACCTCTGTGAGAGACTCCAAGTCAGAAATACAATTTAATAGGAAAAGAAAAGAGAAAAAATAAAATACATGCAGTAGTACAAAAAAACCCCAAACACTGGCAGAGTCAGAATCCAACCTGACACCCCGCTAGGTAGGGTGGTGGTGGCAGTCCAGATGAAGTGTTCTTGTTGAAGGAGGGATCCTGGAGAAAGGTCTGGGAGCTCTTGGCCTCTGGGATCCAGTGGGAAAAGGCTGCTCTGCTGTTCCAAATCTCACCTTTGATCTGGGTAGGAAATGCTCGGCTCCTGCCCTGGCTGGAGCATCTCCCCATGGGATGATGGAATTTGATCAGCCCTGCCCTGGGACTGCATGGCCATGGACAGGAGAGATCTCCTGGAGGGAGGATGGGCTGTGGGGAAGATAAAAATGATAACCTGGATTTTAATAAATGGCCCATTAACAGCAGATATCTCCCCTGGAGATAAGGATGGGAAAGATAAAGAACACTGCAACAGCTGGGTGAACAGCTGGAACATGAACAGCAGAGATCCCCACAGAGATCAGGATCACTGCCACAGCTGGGTTAACAGCTGGGGACAGAATTCACACTTTTGGTCACATCTTTCCATTGTAACCCAGGACAATCTCCCTGGGGTTTTTGGTTATCCTGCAGCCCACGTGATCCTGATCAAATCCTGCAAGGGAGAATTTTGGTGACACAAATTCTGAACAAAGCAGGTTCTTCCTGTCCTGATCCATGTGATATCCCAGTTTCTGAGCTGCAGGAAATGTGAATTATCTCCCTGTGCCACCCCTGCCCATCACTCACACTCTGCTCAGAGTGAAGAGTCTGAGACATTCCTCAACCCTTATCTTCCCCACTTCTCTCTCCATCTTTTCTCCTTCCCATTTTGTTTTCCCTGTCTTTTTTTTCCCCCTCCTCCAGTAGAGGGAACAGATCTGCAAACAGCAGTTAAGGAGCAGGTGAAATATTGATCTGTGCAATGACAAATTGATCTCTTCTGTTTTGTTTAACATTTTTCCCCCGAAAAATTTCCACACTCAATTTACTTTTAGGCTATTACAGATCACTGAGGCATTTTTTTTTTTCCTCCCTAGCTGTACCTGCAACGTGAACATGCAAGAAAAAAAAAAAAAATGACATTTCCTGAGCATTTATAGCTTGGTTAAGGCTTGTGACTGGTTCAGCTCAAATCCCAGAATCCCAGGATGGTTTGGGTTGGAAAGGAACTTAAAGATTATTTAATTCCACCAATTCTGGGCTATCTTCCACTATCCCAGATTGCTCCAAGCTCTATCCAAACTGGACTTGGACACTTCCAGGGATCCAGGGCAGCCACAGCTTCTCTGTAAAATCCATTCCACCCTCCCAGGGAACAATTCCTTGCAAGATCCCATCTAAATTTCAGTTTTAACCCATTCCCCTTGTCCTGGCACTCCAATTCCTGACACAAATCCTTCTCCAGCTTCCCTTTAACCCATCCAGACCCTGCAAGGGTCTCTCTTCTCCAGGCTGGACAGTCCCAGCTCTCCCTACAGGACTGTTTAACCCCCACAGGATTTTGCACATTTTGCTCCTGTTGGGAGCTCCTGCCATGGCTCTGCACCAGGAACTCGGAATATTGAAGGATTTCTCAGCAGCTTCATGGTTTGACTGCTTTCCTTTCCTCCTCCTGGTCTGGGGCTGCTGCTCCACCCTGGCTGCCCCTCTTGGCACTTTCACCCTGCTGATTTATTCCTGAATTGTGTTTCTTGCACAGATACGAGACTGAGGAGAATTTTCTCTTTAACCACGACGTTTTTACACTGCACTCTGAACTCCTTTCACAAACTCTGATGAGGATTTTCCCAAAGCTTTTCCCACATCCTCTGGAAGTTCAGGGGCTGCAAAAAAACTCTTCCTCAGTATTTCATATTTATTCCTGTGCTTCCTGAGGTCTCTGTTATATTTTCCTGAGTGTTTAATCCACGGGCTGGGCCATCCCTGGATTGCTGCTGGAAGCATCCCTGCATTTCCCACCTCCAGCTCCTCTGGAGCCACCTTATTTTTACTTATTTTTATTTTATTTCATTCCTTGCTCACCATCCCTAAATGGATCTTTCCTGTGCCCCATCCTTCGGGCTCTGGGGTGAATTCCAGCTGCTTCTTGGAATATTTTGAATTTCTCCATTTTGCTCCCCCGCCTCCTCAAAGATTGTTGATTTTGGGATGGATCCTCCACTGTGGGGGCTCCACAGCTGCTGAGGGGGGTTGGCAAAAAGGGTTTTTTATTCGATTTATTTTTAGATTTATTAGGGTTTAATATTGGTTTTTTATACCTCCTCAAAAAAAAAAAAAAAAAGGGGGTTGTCTCTGCTGTCACAGCTTTGTCTGCTCACACTCCTTTTCTCATTTTTCTCCTTTGAACATGACTTCCACTTTTTGAAGGATACTGTTTTACCTCTGACAGCCTCCTTTGGTCTGCTCTTTAATGAGAACTGCTAATTTTTTTGCCCTTTTAAGGTCTCTTTTGATAATTGTATAGGTTTGCTCTCATCCTCTAATGGAAGATCTTTAAACAATGTCTGTGTCCCCTGGAAAAATGTCACCCTTGTGGTGGCTGCTTTTAATTTCTTTTTAACAAGCCTCTCCCCTTTTATGTGGAGAGCCTTTTTGAAATGAAGTTGTGATGAACTTTTGCCGGTTTATTTTTAAATTCCTACAATGTTGCCGAGTTTAAGCACATCCAGACACTTTTACAGAGCAACCCTTCAATAACAGCATTTTAAATGCTCAGGATTAAATCTGGCACTGCTTCTCCTGGCTGTCCCAAGGAGGAATTCTCTCCTGTGTTGTCCCCATCCATTTTTTCCATGGATTTTTTGGAATTCTCCCAGTTTTGGGCTGGTTTGTACCCCAGATTCTTGATGGTTTTTATGGTTAAAAGTCACCTGGTCAGGTGGGTGCTGATGTAGCTTCAACCTTTTGCTTTGGTCTTTAATTTAAACTCACAGAGCGAGTTATTTTCTAGTATTAATTGTTCTTTAATTGTTCATTGCACTAATTAATACCCAGTCCTCTCCTCCACTTGCCCCACTGCTGCTTTCTGTCCTGGCTCTCATGGGTTGGGGTCTTGTCTCTCTGATTTCCACAGAAACCCCAAAAACTGGAATAAAACCTCAAAAGGGACATCCAGGCTATGCCTTTCCCTGGGATTTCCCACTCCAGCTGGGATTGCTCCTCCTAAAAACGAGCATTACCTGGATTTTTGTGTGTGCTGCTAAATAAATCCACACGAGAAAAACAACAGCAAATAACTCATTTCAGCAACAGGGAGTTCATACTGATAATTACAAAGTGTAAAGAGAGCTCCCAACCTCCCTCATTGCACCTCGGAGGAATTAATTATTCCTCATTTGCCATGGGAATTATTCCACATTTGCCACGGGGGAGCCAGGGATGTGTGACCACACAGAGGAGGGTGGTGACAAACCCGAGCACCTTCCCCTGTGCTGTGGTTTAGGATTGTTCCCGAGTCCCAGCATTTCCTCTGGAGGTTTTTATTGTTGGAACCCTGAAAACTTTGGGGTTTTTTTTGAGCTTTCTGTGCCTTCTGGCACTGATCCCCCAGGAGAACACTGCTTTGGGTTTGAGGTCTTGGAAAAGGCTCCCAAAATTTGAGTGATGGAGTTAAAATCACGGGTGTGTAGTTATAATAGAAATGTGTAATTTCACGTGGTGATGGATTTGGAATTTGGGGTTTTTAGAATGTAGTAATGGGTATGGGACAGGATGGAAGTTTTTGGGTGTTGTCTGTTTCTGTCTTCTTTTTCCTTCTTTCTCCGTGATTTCAGGTAGAAGTTTTTGGTTGGACAGTCAGTGCTGCACTGTGGATCACAGGAGTTTGGTTATTACATCAAAAGTATCAATAATAAAGGTGTTAGTTCTTTTTTGAACTCTTTAGCCTTAAAAGACCTTGTAACCAGCTAAATTCACCCCCATTTTGCTCACCTTTAGCTGGTAGCTAGCAGTGTTGCAAAACTCTCTGTATTTTAAATAAGATTTAATAAACAACCAAGCCCAAACAGGAAAAAATCCATCTCCTTCGTGTTTTTAATCCTGACTCTGAGTGAAGACAGAAGAAAATGAAGACAGAAGAAAGTGAAGACAGAAGAAAGTGAAGACAGAAGAAAATGAAGACAAGCCACTAATTAGGTGATGCAGGTACCACCCCTTACATTTTATCCCGGCTGAAAAGTGCCAGGAACACTCAACGAGGCAGGAGAGGAGGAAAGGGAAAAATCCAGGAGCAGCCCCTTAGCCTTTTGGAAAGTGATTCTGCTCTCCTTAAAGACCGTGGGAAAAGCCTTGTCCATGCCAAAAAAAATCTGTCCCGAGGTTTGAGGCAGATGCTGAGCTCTGAAGGAAAGGCAGGGCTGGCTTTGCTCTTGCTCCAGGATTCTCCTGTTCCCTCTTTGTTCTTTATCATCTGTTGTGAACCGGTAGGAAGTCACTGCCCCATTTGTATAAAACCCCGAATCCTCAGCATCACCCCTAAATCAGGGGAGGTTTCTGCTTGCCCAGGGCAGCTGTGGCTGGCCCTGGAATTGTCCCTGGAATTGTCCCTGGGGTAGTGGGAGGTGTGGAATGGGATGAGCTTTAACCCCACCTGCGATTCTGTGGTACAAAAACCCAGCAAGTTTCACTCCAGCTGAGTGCAGCCAACATTTCCCTGTTAAACCCCCAGCCTGTTTATTCATTCACAGCTGTCACAGCTTCATTTTCCCCCCCGTTCTTGCCTCCAGCATCTCCTCTCCTGCCCTGTCTCTGGAGCTGCTGGGATCACTGGGCAGCCACAGCCACATCTCCCCTTGTCCCTGCTCCGTGCCCTCCTGCAGGCTCCCGAGGATTCTGTTTGCACTGCTCCGGCTCAGACCCCGGGCTTTAGGGATAAACCAGATTTTCTTCTGATTAAAGACTTCTGGAAGATTAAAGATACGCAGCCGGGGCCCGAGTCAGAGCTGCAAAGCAAAGATCACTCTGCAACTTTGCACTTGGCGATTTGATTGTTTCTTTTTCTTTCCGTCTGTTCTCCTGCATTTTTAAACACAGAAATTGGGAATGGCAATCAGCGGCGCAGCGCCCAGCTCAGAGCAGGGCTCCACACGGAGAGCCGGGGTGCAGTCAGAACAAGTCCCAGGGTTTTGGCACAGCCAGTCCAGCTCTGCTGGATGTTCTCCCACTCCCTACACAGCCCCAGGCTCCTGCTTCAGTCTGGCTTTGTTCTGCTCTGCTCCACTTTCTCTTTCCCTGCCATTCCCAGCAGTTCTCTCCATCCCACACGCACAGACCTCTCTCCCTCGGCCTGGATGGAGCAGAGGTGCCTCCCTCTCCTCCAGCAGGATTTTCCCCCCAGTCCCACGGGCAGAACGGGCTCTTCTCACGCCCCTGAAGCAGGAGCACAGCGGGGCTGGCTGGACAAAGGGCAGGGGACACATCCGCCAGGGTGGGCGCAGGGCAGTGCCCGTGGGAGCCAGGACATCTCTGCAGTGCCAGGGACACAGCCTGGCACAGGAGCAGCTGAACTGGGCCAGGATCCACCACTGGAGCAGCAAACTCTGCCTCCATCCTCCTCCTCCTCCTCCTCCCCATCTCACCTGTGCCCGCTGAGCCTGACCTGTGTCACCATCCCCAAAACCATTCTCCAGCACCAAAGGCTGTCCCCAGAAATCTGCAGGGCACAGGTTCTGCCACCAAACACACCCAGCCAGCCCTTGGCACAAGGGTCCTGCCACGCCCTGGGGTCTCTGCGGGATGGTCTGAGGGTCCCCCTCTGCCAGGAGGTGCTCAGGGACATCCAGGAGCCACCTGAAAGGGTTCTGCCACACCCTGGGGTCCCTGTGGGATGGTCTGAGGGTCTCCCTCTGCCAGGGGGTGCTCAGGGACATCCAGGAGCCACCTGAGCCTGTGCTGAGCTGGAAAAGGACAAGGATGGGACAGTCCTGCTGGCCCAGCAGCTGCTCTGGGACCTGGATGCCACCCCCGGGAGGTCCTGGTGGCTTTGTGTGACCGTGGATTGTCCTTGACCTGGATATCCTTGAACACCCAGCCCTTGGCACTGTGCTCCTGCCACACCCTGGGGTCCCTGTGGGATGGTCTGAGGGTCCCCCTCTGCCAGGGGGTGCTCAGGGACATCCAGGAGCCACCTGAAAGGGTCCTGCCACACCCTGGGGTTCCTGTGGGATGGTCTGAGGGTCTCCCTCTGCCAGGGGATGCTCAGGGACATCCAGGAGCCACCTGAAAGGGTCCTGCCACACCCTGGGGTCCCTGTGGGATGGTCTGAGGGTCTCCCTCTGCCAGGGGATGCTCAGGGACATCCAGGAGCCACCTGAGCCTGTGCTGAGCTGGAAAAGGACAAGGATGTGACAGTCCTGCTGGCCCAGCAGCTGCTCTGAGACCTGGATGCCACCCCTGGGAGCTCCTGGTGGCTTTGTGTGACCGTGGATTGTCCTGCCCTGCTGCCACCAAGCTCATCAGCCGCTCCCACAGCCCTGAGAAAATCCACCCCATTTCCTCTGTGGCAGGAGCGTTCCCAAAAGGCTTTTAGAGCAAAAAGGGCTCGTTTTGTTTGACTCTGTGTTAGGTTACTTCCTCTCCTTCTGGAACAGAGATAGCTCAAAGCGACAGTCAAACAGAGAGGAAATAAAGAGAGTTATGAGGAGAAATAAAAAAGGGTTTATGATCACTTTTCCCACCCACCACGTCCTCCCAGCCCAGCTTCCAGCTGCCAATAACTCACTGAGCATTCCCAGCATCAGCCCCGGGCTGCTCATCCTTCCAGCCCCTGCTCTGGCCGCACACCCCCAGCTCTGCTCAGCTTTTCCTGCACCTCAAACCCGCTCCGGGTCTGGGTTTCCTCCTCCCCAGGGAAGGAGCTGGATCCCTTCAGAGGCACCTCCTGCCTCCACCACTTTTATTGCAGAGACCTGCCACACACACACACGGAGAGCACCCGCAGATCAAACAGATGCTGTCTGTCACAGAGCTTAGAGCCTAATTACAGGAGATTACAGAAACTATTTATAAATATTTATACCCATTTAAATATATTTATAAACGTATCAGGATTGGATAAAAGTGTGTATTGTTGTTTTAGCTTAAGACACAACCAAGTATCTTTTATACAATGCTCATACAATAATCATATATTTGTATTAAGCTGCTTTTTGACGAACACGGACAGCAGCTGTTAACATTTGAATCGCTGTTAATACAAAGTAGGTTGGCACCAATGAGCTGTGGAGGATGGGTGGATGCTCAGGAGTCTGGAGCAGCAGAGCAGGTGTGCTACAGAGCAGGAATTTTCTCCTTCCTAGGCAGAAATCTGCTGGATTCACCCAGAAGGAGACTGGAAATACAGAAGTAGATGATGGATCTTTTTCTTTCCATCATCAATTTGCTGGTTTATTTTGCCAGAAGAGAGCTTTCCCCCACCCCTCACCTGTGCTGCACCTGGGGGAAATTTCCCACACTGTTCCTGGTGCTGCTCTTCCCACCAGGATCCTCTACCTGGGAGCAGCAGGTGCAACACCCGAATCACAATTTCCTGTCACCCCCAGATTTCCCAGCCTCCCAACTCCCCATTTTGTGGCTCGTTTTGGACCCATGGCACCTCCAGAGCCAGGTCTGTGCTGCTCCCTGTGCAGCAGCTTCGCTCCTTTGTCTGCTGCTCGGGAAAAGCTCCAGCAAAAACATTTGGAAAATCCCCCGTGATTTCTTCTTTCCTTTCCTTTGGCCTCCCGAGGGACACCACGTGTGTGCCACCCAGAGGTGTGCCACGCATTTGGGGTCACAGCTGGCAGGGGCTGTGCGCCCTGAGCCAGATGTGCCCAGGAAGGTTGGGACAGGAACCTCTCAGTGCATTCCCGTGGAAAACAGAACTCAAACCTCGGGAGCAGCCAGGAATCCGGGGGGACGTGGGCTGGGCGTCAGGACTGGTCTGGAGGTGGGAATCTGGAGGAGAAACGTGGATGGAAGTGCAGGAGGAAGCAGCCAAGTGAAATTTGGGGAGCTTGGAGCAGCAGCGGGGAGCTCTTGGTGCGAGCTGCCCCTTGTGCCCATCCCGAGGAGGATCCAGGTGGGCTCTGAGCAGCTCAGGTGCTCCTCTCCGTGCCAGGGATGCTGCTGGGGTGGTCCAGCCCAGCTCTGCCTCCTCCCAGACACCTTTTCCCGGCTCTGAGCAGAGAGCAAAGCGGGGAGCTCGCTCTGTGCTCCCAGCAGGGCGGTTTTGAGCAGGACCAGCCCTTGGTCAGGCATCAAACAGCAGCGTGTGAACCATCTGCTTCTTCGGCTCCAACACCCCGAGAAAAGGATTGGATTGAATTGGAAAAAGGATATTAATCTGAAAAGCACACAACAAAGCAACTGCAGGGTGTTTCCCCCCACGAGCCGGAGCGAGGGAAAGCTGATTACCATGACACACAGGAGCCCTGATCTAATATTCCACTTCGAGATTTGCAAATAATGTGCCCATTAACATTCATTAGCTCTTTAAATAATACCTGCCAGCCCTTCCAGGCAAGGAGGAAAGGCCCCTTCGCCCAGGAATCCATCACCTAACAGCCTCTAATTGTGCAGTTTTCCAGGGCTCCGGGAAGTCTCCGTGAAAACAAGGCAGGACAGAAGAGCAAAGCTGGAGCTGTCACTGCTGGCAGCACAGCCCACCCTTGCCTGCTCCGGGATTTTGGTTCATTAACCGCTCCTGTGGCACAGCTCTGAGCTGCAGGGGTGCTGGGGGATGCTCCCTGCAGGGATGTGTCAAGGCACAGCACCCAAAATTGCTGCAGCCCTGCGGCTCCCCCGGGCAGCCTGCAGACACCGGTGCCGGGCTAAGGAGGAGGTGGTGCCGTGCCTGGGGTGCCCCAGGAGGTGACGTTTTGGGAATCTCACTGAATTCCCACACATGGACAGGTCTGAGGGGTCTCTGTGGAAGTCACCCCCTGGCAGAGGGGGAAAAGTCAAGGTTTGGGATCTGGGCACGGCCTTGGAGCTCCTACAAACCCCTCTGCTCTGTTTGCCAGGGGCTTTGTGCCCTCCCAGCCCTTCAGGAAGGAGAAATTCTGTGCCAGAGGCAAAGGGAACCCAGGACAGGAACCTCACCACTCTCTGGCCATGCTGGATGCCCAAAGCAGCCCCCTGGATAAACCAAATTTTCCAGCTTGCACTGAAAACTGCCCCAGCTGAGAGTCTGTGTGTTCAGACCCTGCCAGGGCACCTTGTCCTCTCACCTGTGTGTCCTGTCACCTGTGTGTCCCCTCACCTCTGTGTCCTGTCACCTGTGTCCTGTAATCTCTGTGTCCCTTCACCTGTGTCCTGTCACCTCTGTTCTGTCACCTGTGTGTCCCGTCACCTGTGTGTCCTGTAATCTCTGTGTCCTGTCATCTCTGTTCTGTCACCTGTGTGTCCTGTCACCTGTGTGTCCTGTAATCTGTGTCCCTTCACCTCTGTATCCTGTCACCTCTGTTCTGTCACCTGTGTGTCCCCTCACCTGTGTGTCCTGTAATCTCTGTGTCCCCTCACCTCTGTCCTGTCACCTGTGTCCCATCTCCTCTGTGTCCTGTCACCTCTTTTCTGTCACCTGTGTGTCCCCTCACCTGTGTCCTGTCACCCCTGATTCGGGCACAGGTCCTTGCAGGATTGTGAATTCTGGGAATTCCGGAGTGGAGAGCCCTGGGGGACACAGACAAGGTGACCCATGAGCCTGGGGAGGTTGCTGGGGTGCAGAAGCTTTGTCACCTCCACTCAGCCGATGTCCCTTGGGTCACCAGCCTTGCTCCGAGCTGCGCTGAGCTCTTTGGACACACCAAATCTTAAAAATAAAACAACCCCAAACTACCAAGGAGAGAAACTTGGGCAGGCTCAAAGCCTGGCGAGCTGCTCCATCACAGCAGTGACAGGATTGTCCCCACCCAGCCCAGCTCTGAGTCACTCTGCCAGCACCCAGAAGAACTCTTAGGCACTGTAAAGCTCCAATTAATTGTCCACACAAGCACTCTGCATTTTCCCGGCGTGTTTTAGTGCTTTTAAAAGCAGCCACAGCAGCAGATAAGTAGGTCCCTGCGCTCGAGGCCACGAGCAAGCCCGGGGGCATCGGGGGGTCTGTGGCAAATCCTCGTGTGCTCCTCGGGAAATGGCTCTGCTTGTCACAGACCATACAGGAGGGGGGGAAACGCTCTGGGAAAGGCACATTTTCCTGGAGAAGGGCTGTGCAGCTCTTCAGAGCTGCCTTTAATCAGCCCCAAATGAAGTTGGGGCCGTTCACAGGCAACCCCCCAGAATGATTTGAGATGGATGGGAGCAGCCAAGGGGCTGCACCTCGGCAGGATCAGTGAGAATTCTGCCCCCCGAAAAAGAATATTCTGGAGCAAAGAGAAGGCTGGAGGAATCCAGGAAGGTGAAATGCAAGGAGAGAGGGGGACAAACCCTTTTTTAATGTGCAGAGCAGCGGGGAAGTGCTCAGGAAAAGGAAATCGTTTGGTGTAAGTGCCTCTCTCAGTAGCTATTGCAGAGAAATGCAAGAGCAGGATGAGTTTATGAGGGTGCTTAAAGGGCAGTGATCTGATGAAGAGGAGAAATGCAGAATTAATGTTCTCGCCTGGATTTCTGCACAAATTCACCACGCAAGATTTGGCTGGATGGCTCCAGACCTCTGAGAGAAATGAAAGAGAATTTCCAGAGGCAGAGTGGAGCAGTGGTTGTTACCATCCCACTTGGATATGCAAACCACAGTGGCCATCACTGCTCCTGGAGAAAAGAGATCAAGTTTACACTGGTTTTTCCCCATTCCCAGTCCCCCAAGGTCCCCCCAGCTCCCAGGGTGACAATTCCCACCCCAGACCTGCTCTCCATTATTGCTGAGCTCCCACTAATCCTCCCTGTTATCTCTCAGCAGCTCCCATCTCATTTATCCTACCAGCTTCCACAAACTTCTTTAATCTCAGACTCCTGTAAACTCGAGCAAAAATCCGATTTGTGTTATGTACTCCCCATCCCCTCCTCCTGCACCTGTGTGAACGTGGATAAAATCACTATTTAATAGTGCTGGTCAAGCCTGGCTGCTCCTTCTGGAGCCTCCTGCCAGCCCCTTTGGATCAGCTATTAAAAGTTGTGTGAAACTTGGGAATATTAAGGAGAGAGAGGAGGAAGGATGGGAACCCTCAGGAACTGGAACTGCTGTTGGGGAGAAAACAGGGAGATGGATCCACCCAAAAAAGTCTCAGAGTCTCCATCCCTGGAGTCTCCCACATTCCAAAGGCACCTGGACGTGACCCAGCCCTTTCTGAGAGCTCTGAGAGGGCTTGGGGGTCCCTTTTTTCAGGAGACAAGGACGATTCCATCCCCCAGGAGCTGCTGCCCACCAGGATCCCTCATCCAGCTGCTCCAGCTGCTCCAGGGGCTGGCAAAGTCACGGAGAACAGACCCTGGCCAAAGCCAACCCTGTGCTGCCTCTCCAGAGGTGGGAAAAGCTCTGCTTGGATGGGTTTCAGGAAGGTTAAATTTATCCCAGAACAAGCACTCGAGCAGTTTTTCAGCTCCTTTTCCCCACAGGTTTGGTTTGTTCCTCGTTCCTTCTGCAGTGCCTTGACTCACCAGGCTCTAATTACTGCCTGCACATATAAACATGCACTTCTCCCTGGAAAAAAAAAAAAAAAAAAAAATCCATTATTTTTCCCTAAAATGGAGGGCAGTTTGCAGCTGCCTGGGTAATGTGAACACTTGCAATATGTCATTAAAACAAGCTCTCCCCCCTGAGCTCCGAGGGAGCTGCAAACGGGGCTGTCTGCACCAATTTCGGGAAGTTTTGTAATCCCAGCCCCGAGTCTGAGGAACACCAGACTCGGTAATTTTCCAGCACTAAAATCAGGGAGCCGGGGACAATTCCAGAGCGGAGTTAATCCCTCTTGCAGCCATTTGGAGCAGGAGGGGAAGAGCAAAGGCGTCAGGGAGCCCTTTCAGATTTCACAATTATCTCAAATCGCTCGAGCTCGGTCCCTGTGGAGCATCAGCAAACTCAAAGCCCAAAGGCAGAAGAACTTCAGACAAAAGGCAGCTCCCTCCGTGTCCTGGCACCTTTCAAACATCAGAACCTGCCACGTTTCAAAGCTGTGACTGTGACTGGATTAAACCACCTGCAACAAGCCATCCCGACGGAATTTCAGCGTAAAAAAAAAAAAAAAAAAAAAAAAAAATCCTCGTGTCATTGTCGGCCGTGAATATAAAGTTAAGGGAGAAAAGGTTATTTTGAAAGCGAAATTATCGTTGTGGCTTTCCTTGATTAAATTCTCGGAGCATTTGAGGAGCCCTACTCCAGTTTAAGGTTTAATTTTTGACAAAATAGCACTTTGATAGGGAAAAAAAATCTTCTGAAAAGTAGCTGGCTCCAATGTTGGAGAACCCATAAAAGTGCAGGAAAATAAAGTGCTGGTATTAATTTTAATATATAACCTATTAAATAGAAGCAATAAAATGTTAAACAGAAATAAAATATTTTATTCTTATTATTATTAGCATAAGGAAGAACATCCAAAGCAGTGCTGGATATTCAGGAAAGGGGAATCCCAGACTGGTTGGGGTTGGGAGGGACCTTAAAGCTCATCAAATTCCATGGGCAGGGACACCTGCCACCATCCCAGCTTGCTCCAAGCTCTTTGCCAAACCAAATTCCATCCCAACCAACCCTTCCCAATCCTTTATCCCCGAAGGGTTGGTGGGGACACCAGGGAAGGGCCCCTTGCAGCCACCCCGAGCTCGTCCTGGTGAAGTTTTGGAGGTGCCATCGAGCCTTGGGACACCCCGAGGTGTTTTCTGCTCCAAGACTGGGGTCAGCACAAGGGTGAGACAGATCCCGGGGATTGAATGGATCCCAGGGATTTTATGGCTCTGTTATTGATGATCCTTTTCCATATTAATTCCTAGCCCTGGTATTATTGGTGCTGGGCTAATAACAGTTTGTTACATTTGATTAGACTGTTCAGGCTCTAATCAGACCAGCAGTATATCCTTGGCTCCACAGAAATATTCCCATTCCAGCCCTAAAAACAACTGGGGTCTGACAGGCAGGGGGAAGGGGCAGCCACAGCTCCTGGCTCCCTGCAGACAGGGACAAAAAAAATCCCCAGGGACCTTGTTGTGGCTTTGAAATGGAGAATCCAGGCCGGGACAATGTGTGACCACGGCAGGGAAGGGGGGCTGAGGACAGCCCGGGGTGGCCTCCAGTCAGCAGGGCATGGAGGCCGCCCCTCCCAGCAATCGTTACTGGTCAGGGCCTCAATTAACAGCCATCCCAGCAGAACTTCCAGCTGCACAATTAATTAGAGGTCAGAGAGGGCTGGAGCTGTCTCCCCCAAACTGAGGATGCTCCTCCTTTTGCATTCCCAGAGCAGCCAAAACGCAGCACGGGCTTCGTTCCCTGCCTGGGATGGAGCAGGAGGGAATCTCCTCATTTTAACCCCTCTGATTAGAGCCACAGGCACTTCCCAGGAGGGGCTGACTAAACCCACACCCCTTGTTCTGCTCTGCTCTCCCTGGAGCACCAAACATCCCAGGGAAAGCTGGGGGAGCAGGGGACACTTCCAGGTGGGAATCTCCTCATTTTCACCCCTCTGATCAGCGAGAGCCAGGAGCCACAGGCACTTCCCACACTCCTTGTTCTGCTCTGCTCTCTCTGGAGCACCAAACATCCCAGGGAAAGCTGGGGGAGCAGCCTTAAATCAATCCTGAAATCACCTCCACCACCAGCATCCCATTAACTCCCTCTGCAATCCTATTTAGGGAGCCTAAGATGTGGAGTAACAGCAACGTGACTTTCGTATCACTCGGAGAGAAAATACTTGGATGCACTCCTGGTTTATCTCGGGAAACCATTCCCTGGCACTGCAGCTGGAGCTGGAGCTCTCCCTCTCCTGCTGGTTCCAGGTGATAAAGCCCCACACGGAGCCTGATTGCTCTGTCTCCTTTACCCAAGTGACAAGATGCCTCTCGGTGGCCAAATTTTCCTCTGGAAGCTCCTACCTGAGCGATTCTCACCTGAGTGAGAGGCTTGTGAGGGACTTGGGGGTTTAGCATTGACCTGGATTTACAAGGAGAGGAGCTGCTGCAGGCTGGGAGCAATTCTGAGCTGGAGAACAGCCTGGGATCCATCCTCAATTTTCCTGGATTTCCCTGCTGGTGGTTGTTCAGCACATCTGTCCTCAGTGACAAAACCCTGCTGGCACAAAAAGCCCCAGCCTGTGGTCACAGTGCCTTGGTTTGAAAGACAGGTGTCTGCTAAGGAAGGCAGGGGCCTCTCTTGAAATGGAAAATGTAAATCCCGTCTCTTGAAATTATGATAACTTTGAAATTAAGGGGCTCTCAGGCAAAGATATGGGAATAGGAATAACAGTTCTTTACTAGGAAAATTCCAATAGCAATGCAGTATTGCAGAGAACAAACCCAGAGCAGGGGCAGAGGGAGAATCCAAGGTGCCCCCGTCAGTCAGTCAGGGTTGGTGCAGTCCCATTCCATGGTGGCTGATCCTCCTGCAGGGACAGATGTGGTTCTGCTGGAGCAGGGCTCCTGCACAAGGTGCACTTTTCCTCCAAAGCTGCAGGGATGATGTGCAAGGCTCTGGTTTTCCTCTGGGATCCAGTGGGAAAAGGCTGCTCTGCTGTTCCAAATCTCCCCTTTGATCTGGGTAGGAAATGCTCGGCTCCTGCCCTGGCTGGAGCATCTCCCCATGGGATGATGGAATTTGATCAGCCCTGCCCTGGGACTGCATGGCCATGGACAGGAGAGATCTCCTGGAGGGAGGATGGGCTGTGGGGAAGATAAAAAAAGATAACCTGGTTTTTAATAAATGGCTCATTAACAGCAGATATCTCCCCTGGAGATAAGGATATGAAGTGGGGAGGAGGAGGGAGGAGAGAGGGATCCCCAAGATAAAGAACACTGCAACAGCTGGGTGAACAGCTGGAACATGAACAGCAGAGATCCCCACAGAGATCAGGATCACTGCCACAGCTGGGTGAACAGCTGGAGACAGAATTCACACTTTGGTCACATCCAACCCCACACACACAGATGTGGTGCTGTGACCGTGCTGAGCCACCACAGCCTGGACAGGAGGTCCTTCTTATCCTGCATGGATCCCACATGAGGAGAAAAGCCCTGGAGAGAGGCAAAACTTCAATCCTGGGTGTGGGGGATTTGTTTGGCACGGCCTGGGAGCTTGCTGGTCCAAAGCTCATCCAGGGAATGAGGAACTGCCTGGAGCTGGTGGGATTTCCTCCCTAAGTGCCCCCAGAGTTATTTCAGGAAGTGTGAGGAAGTGAGGGATTATCCAATCCCATGGATTTGGGATGGAGCTATGCTCTGCAGGACCTGATTGATCCCACTGGAATGAGGTTGATCCCACTGGGAACGAGGCTTGGAGGGCACTGGGATTCCAGCCCTGATCCCTCAGTGCTGCTCTCACCTCCAGGGCCAGGGATGTGGGACAGGGCAGGCACAGCTGGAATGCTGCAGCCAGGAATAAATTCCTGGGGTGATGTGAGGGATCTGAACCCTCCCAGATGCTCCTGCAGCACTGCAGGTACAGCTCACCCTGCCCATGGAGCTGTAGGATAATGGGGATTAACTGATTCAATTCCTCATATTCGTGTTTCACTGTTAAGCTTCCCAATTTCACATGGTCCAAGCATGTTTGGGTGGCCTGTGTTTTATATTCATTGCAACTTCTTATTTTCTTGGTTGGTTCTATTTTGCCTAATAAAGTGCTTTCATTTACCTTCATTTCCATATTGTACTGTAGCTAAAGAACAGAGATAAAGAGAGCTACGAGGAACTTGGAATAGATAATTGGTTAATTAAAACAACTTCCCTGTTATGTGGCTTATAACATATTGTTCTCACAGAAGCAACAATCTGGTGAACTGCTCTGCATAGGTAATTCCAACTTCCAGCTGCCTTTAATGAGTGTATCCTGCAAAAGGGCTGGGAATGAGGAAATCTGGATAACCTGGCTCCCTTTCCCACACAGATTTGAGTGGCTTTGTATTAAATCTGGATCCAGTTTTCTCTCCCCATCCACTTAAGACAACTTATAGTTGTCATGGGAATTTATCCACTGCACACCCACCCACCCTCTGCTGTGTCACCAGGACCTGTGGGAAGCACCTCGTGTGGAAAAGACACGTTCCCAGCTGTCTCCTTCTCCTAAAAGGAGTTTGGATCAGGTGGGATACCCTGGAGAGAGGGCAAATCACTGCTCCAGGCTGAAGGAGCTGGAGGGGACAGGGTGGGTGGGATCAGGGCTGGAATGCTGGGGCTGGGAACCTGCAAATCTGTCAGAGATCCCACAGCGAGGGACAGGGATTGAGGAGCCAGGCCTGGGAGAAAGGGGGAAGATCCAGGATGAGAAGTGGCTGCTGCAATCCCAAAATCCATGAATCATTTGCCTACACCAAGTCTGGAATCAAGGATCTGCCTGCAGGGACACGCTGGGCATGGGAAGAGCTGTTAATAACCCTTTGGAACATTCCCTTCTGTCCAATCTGTTCCATTTCCATCTCTCTTGGTGTGTTTCCCATCTAATATTTAGGGTGGGTCTTTTCAATGTGGTGGGAGTCTGGGCAAACCCATCCCAAAGCTCTGGACACCTCTGGATGCTGTTCCCAGCATCCTGGAGCAGGCAGGTGGCCCTGTGGGTCACTTTTGTAGCCTTTTGGGCCACTTTTCTAAACCTCTGGCTGTGACCTCCCCCCCAAAAAAATGTTCTGACAAATATGGGAACATCCCCCTCTCCCCACAGGAGAAATCCAGCTCTGATGAAGGCACTGAAATTCAGCTTCCTGATGTGTCCTTGTGCCCCGTGAAGCATTGCAACAGCCCTCCAGACACCTGGATCCCTGCAGGAATGTCCTGAATCTCGATTGGAGCCCACCTGCGATGGGAGAGGGGGTGGGATGCACACCTGCATCCAGGTAACCCCCAGGAATCAGGCAGTGCTCTCTGCAGGGAGCAAAAACAGGATCAAAAACTCCCCTCAAAACGAGCAGGGGGAAAAAAAAATTTAAAAAAAGAGAAATAACAGGGACTTCTGGTTTATTCCTCAGTTCCAGGTGATTCAAGTAATTGGAAAATCATAGTTGTGAAACAACTCTTTGCAGAGCATCATAATCAGCAGCACAGCTCAGCGGGGCCTGAGTGCAGCAGAGAGGCTTTAAAGACCCCCTGAGCAACGAGCTTTTGGGGGAGCTGTGTCATTCGGAGATGGCATCTCTGGGAACAGCAGTTCCCAGCAAAAAAGATCAAGCCTGCAGGAGCAGAAGGATGCAGAGATTCGGGGAATGCTTGGGAGACTTTTCGCCAGCTTGCTGGCAGCCCCCGTCCTGCCCAGGTCCTGCTGCTGCAGGAAACACAAACTGCAAATTATCCCTGACATTTCCACGGTGCAAAGCAAACTGTGAGCACGTGGCTGCTCATCCCCAGCGCTCTGGGAGAGCTTTGGGAGAGCTCTGTGGGCTGCCAGGAGTGCAGGCTCGAGTGGCACCTCCGTCACGGCCGCGGTTCCCCCGCGTGAGGCATTCGCGTCACGCCAAGTCCCCTCCACGTTATTAATTTTGACTCGGTGCTCTGAGTTCTGCTCTGAGCAATCCATAATCTCCAACCAAATAATCATAAAGGCCCTGCTGGCCTTGAAACATATGTCTCTGACAAGAGCAATAAACCCATTTATTGCTATTGTGGCCACTGCAGAGGAGCTCGTGCGATGTGAGCGTGAGATTTCCTCGGAAAGGGAGCCAGGCCCGGCATTAACTAAATAAAAATATTGCTCTAAAGATCTACTGATCATGTATGTGGGCATTTAAATATCAGAGATAGTTACTGCAGTGAAGGCTGGGAGAGGGGGGGGGAAAAAAAAAGACATAAAATGAGATTAAGACAGAAGGATGGAGGCTGCTGCCATAAAAGTAACTCAATAAACGAGGCGCCGAGCTCGAGCCTGCACATCCACGAGCATAAAGCCAGGGATGCAGCAGGATCAGGTCACAAAAGCTCCAGGAAGAGGAAAATGTTTCTTTAGCAGCCCCAGGTTTGGCCAAAAAGCCCCAGCCAGTGGAGCAGGGCAGCAATTTGAGAGCTTTAGGAGCAACCAGGGTCTATCTGTGGTGCTCAGTGGAGCAGAGCAGGCACTGCCCCAGAGGTTCTCAAGCAGTAAATGGATTGGAGCAGTGATGATAACGTGTTTGCAGGAGAAAATTGCCTTTATTGAGGCAGTGTCATGCTAGAACTCCCCAACAATAACAGGCAGGCTCAGGAAGAGGCAAAGAAACAGATTGGGGGAGATTTTCAGGCTTTTAAAGGAAATTAAACAAGATGGAAATGCACTGAAAGGGAGCTGCACAGAAAGAGAGGAGCAGCATGGGCTCCACTGGGGTGTCCTGAGATATTTAGGAACACGAATGTGGACAGGACCAAACAAGTTTTATGGCCTGAGCTCCTCTCCACTGCTACATAAAAATCGAGAGACTCGTGGAAATGGAGTTAATTCACCATTGCATATGCAGAGGGAACAGCTGTAATAAAAGGGAATGTGCTCCTTGGCTGGTATTTATTTTTCAAATGTTCCCACTAAAATCCTGGGGACAACAGCAGCAGGAGTGCAGGAGGACACTCCAGACTTTTATAGGGGAAAAAAAAAGTAAATAATGAGTGAAGGGAGAACAGAGGAAATGAAAGGATGGCATTGACCTGGTAAAAAAAAAGTACAGGATCAATGCCAGGCTGAGATTATTACAGATTATAAGAGCAGTTCTAGGATTTTCCCCCTTCCTCACATCAGCTGTGGATGGAATTGGCTCCTGTGGATGCCTCAAAGCAGTGGATGCCAGTGAATATTGCTCAGCTGGGGGTACTCAAATCCCATATATCCCCTCAACCCTCATTTCACGGGGAGGATAAATACAGTGCCATATAAAAATACTGAATCCTAAAGTCAGGGATGGCTCTGACAGATGGAATAACACCAGATTCTGCCCTTAAAAATATTTATTTATTGGCTAGCAAATAACCTTTATGACAAAGATCATTCCGTTCGCTCACTTCCTGCAATAAAAAAAAAAAAAAAGTTTATTCTGCTTAAAACACTTCTCACGAGCTTCTCAAGGGAGATAATGTTGATGGGATGTGATAAGAGAAGGTTTGGGGTGCTCCAGGCTCTCCCTATTGCCACCAAAGGTGGAGGGGGAGAGGAGATTTCCAGAGGAGCCTCTGGGACAGCAGGAATGAGAGGAAGGGAGGGTGCAGCCATTTCCCAGCAGTGTTTGGGGTGTTATGAGTGACAGTCTCAGGTTGTAGTACAGGGTGTGACCCAAAGTGTGAATTCTGTCCCCAGCTGTTCACCCAGCTGTGGCAGTGATCCTGATCCCTGTGGGGATCTCTGCTGTTCCTGTTCCAGCTGTTCACCCAGCTGTGGCAGTGATCCTGATCTCTGTGGGGATCTCTGCTGTTCATGTTCCAGCTGTTCACCCAGCTGTGGCAGTGATCCTGATCCCTGTGGGGATCTCTGCTGTTCCTGTTCCAGCTGTTCACCCAGCTGTGGCAGTGTTCTTTCTCTTCCCCACAGCCCATCCTCCCTCCAGGAGATCTCTCCTGTCCATGGCCATGCAGTCCCAGGGCAGGGCTGATCAAATTCCATCATCCCATGGGGAGATGCTCCAGCCAGGGCAGGAGCCGAGCATTTCCTACCCAGATCAAAGGGGAGATTTGGAACAGCAGAGCAGCCTTTTCCCACTGGATCCCAGAGGAAAACCAGAGCCTTGCACATCATCCCTGCAGCTTTGGAGGAAAAGTGCACCTTGTGCAGGAGCCCTGCTCCAGCAGAACCACATCTGTCCCTGCAGGAGGATCAGCCACCATGGAATGGGACTGCACCAACCCTGACTGACTGACGGGGGCACCTTGGATTCTCCCTCTGCCCCTGCTCTGGGTTTGTTCTCTGCAATACTGCATTGCTATTGGAATTTTCCTAGTAAAGAACTGTTATTCCCATTCCCATATCTTTGCCTGAGAGCCCCTTAATTTCAAAATTAGAATAATTTGGAGGGAGGGGGTTACATTCTCCGTTTCACAAAAAAGAGGCTCCTGCCTTTCTTGACAGACCCCTGTCTTTCAAACCAAGACAGTGACTCCTCAGCATCAAAGCTGTCCTACTTCCCCAGCCTTATCATATTTGCCAGAGCACAATTCAGGGAACAGGACTCCAGCACAAATCACATTCCACTGGAAGCCTGGGTGATAAATAAATTACATCCTTCTTCTCGAAACAATTTCCCATGATCAATAATGAATAAAAAAAAGTCAGGTCCAAAGCAGTGTTGTGACAGCCCTGCACAGAAGTGAGTGGCAGCCAGGATTTTGCTTCAGCAGCAAAATCAGGGCCTGATAAAACATCACATTTCCCCAGGACTCCAAAGATACTGGAAAACAGGGAGAGAAACTCATGTTCCACCCCGTCCGAGGAGCCTGGCAGCACATTTGGAATAAAAAGCCTTTATTTGGGAATGAAAATAAATTATAAATAAAGAATAAAATAAAAGGGCATTATTTGTAATAAAAAGCCTTCTCCTGCACAGAGCACTGCACAAACAGGGGTGGGTGTCCTGAGGGCCAGGGCAGCTCCATGTGGGCACAAAAGCTGCTGGGATGAGGATGCAAGGCCAGGAAAACGTTCCCTCCCAATCCCACAGCCTCTGGAAGCAGCTCAGTATTAGTGAAGTGTGGGATTTCTGCTCACAACATGCAGAATTTAGGGCTGAGATGAGATGTCCTGGTGCCCCTGCATTTTGGGGACATTCCAAGGTTTCACTGTCACTTGCTAAAAGCAATTTCAACTCACAGCTCCTGCACTTCGGAATTTCAACCTGTCCTGAGAGGTCCCAGTCCAGTAACCCATGATGTTTATTGCCTGAAAGGGGTGAGGGGAAGGGGTGTGATGGGAAATGGGAGTCCAAAAACTTCTGTGGGACACGTGGGATAAAAGGGTTGTGGCGTGGGGAGGAGCTGCTCCAGTTTACAGCTGGATGAGCTGCAAATAAATCCTATGGGGATCAAGAAAGATCCTGGAATCCCAGAGTGGTTTGGGGTGGAAGGGAGCTTAAATCTGATTTTATTTCACCCCTGCCATGGCAGGGACACCTCCCACCGTCCCAGGATGTTCCAAAATCCCATCCAGCCTGGCCTTGGGCACTGCCAGGGCTGCTCTGGGCACCCTGTGCCAGCCCTGCCCACCCTGCCAGGGAACAATTCCTGCCCAAAATCCCATCCAGCCCTGCCATTCCCTGTGTGCTGTCCCTCCATCCCCTGGCAATCATCTCTCTCCATCTTTCCTGCAGCTCCTTCAAGGCCACCCTGAGCTCAGCCCAAAGCTTCTCCTGTGCAGGTGAACAATCCCAGCTGTGCCAGCCTTTCCTCCCAGCAGAGCTGCTCCAGGAACACAGAGTGATCCTGCAGGGGCTCTTCCTTCTCTAGAAAATTCCTGTGATTTTCTGAGGACACTCTTAGGCCTGACCTAATTCTGTTCCAGCAGAGATGTGGAGCTCAATTCCTGGACCAGCCACATCCATGAGCTGAGAGCTCTCTGTCCTGCTCATCTCTGAGCTCTGCCAGGGCTCAGGCAATGCCAGAATTCCCAATTATTATGGTCTTTACTTAAAGAGTGCCATCCCCGAGTCTAAAGCAGGCATCAGCTTCCCAGATAAAAACAGAATCACAGACGCAAATGTCTGTGCTGACCACAGTTCACAGCTCCAGTGACTCAGCTCCGAGCAGGAGGAGAAAGTGCAAATCTGCATGAGGATTTCCTTAAAAACCTCGTAAGGAGCCACTGCACAGAGCTGAGAATTCCTGTGCCTCGTGGATCCGAGAAAAACAACACATTTTTATAAAAGATGAGGGGGAGAATTGGGAGCTGTCTCAAGAGCAGCTGCCATGACGCCAAACCTGACCTGGAACAGAGACCAGACAGAGCAAAAGGAATAAAATGGGTGTTTATTGAAAGGAATAAAATCGGGATTTATTGAAAGGAATGAAATCGGGATTTATTGAAAGGATTCACCTCGGGCAGTGCAAGAGCCCGGCCAGGGCTGCACCCAAATCAAATCCAAGGTGGATCCCAGTCATGAGTTTTTACACTTTTATAATTTTTGGTTCATCTGCACGTTGGGGTTAATTGTCCAACCAAGCAGTAGAGAGTGTGAAAAATAATAAAAGCTCAAACTCAAGGCACGATCAGGAGCAGGATCGTGATCCTTGTGGATCCCTTCCAGCTCAGGATTCCGGGATGAAAGTGCTGGAGCTCCACTTTTCCCCTCCCAGGCTGAGTCAGAGCACCCTGAGAGCAGCAGATCAGCGAGGGAAGGAGAACAGGAGGAGGAAGCAGCTGCTCCTGTGCCAGCACGGAACACGGAGCTTTTCAAATCCCTGTCTGTGCTTTCCTGCAGAAATCAGCCCTGGCTCCATCTGAGTCAGCCCAGCTCCCTCTCAGGGTGGACACGCAGCTCCCAAATCCATGACACCTCACTCCAGACACCTCAGGGCATCCCATTCCAGCCCTCCTCCTCCTCCTCCTCCAGGCAGGAAACGGTGAGAAATTGTCACCTGGCTGCTGTGGCTGGGCTGATACCCTCCTGCTGCAGTGACACATTCACAGGCTCTCCTTCCTTCCTCTGACTCACTGGGGTGTGCAGAATTTGGTATTTTTGAGTTGGAATTAAGAGCTTTAAAGTACCTTGGAGGATTATCTGTGGCTTTTCAGGCTCCTGGGTGTTCATCTGAACCTCTGGGTTGGATATGAGGGCTTGGGGGGAACATCTGGGTCTATCTAAAGGGGACACAAGGACACGGATTTATTATTCCACAGCAGGCTCTGTATAATTCTGAGGGCTCAGGAAGAATTTCTATTTCTGCCATTGGATGTATAAACTGGGGTTTGGGGTTGGTTTTTTTTCCTTCTGGAATCCCAACAAGCAGCTGCAGGAAAAGGCAGATTTGGTTTGGGAAGATGCATCTCGACCCGATCACCAGATTTGGGATCAAGAAGGAGATTTTCCTTAAATCAAGGATCACAGGGATGCCTTTCTATTTCCCACCTTCTTTCTGGCATGGAATTGCTCTCTCAAAGGCCTCCTGGAGGATTTTTTATGGGGCCAAGCCCCTCCTGTTGCAGGAGCTCACAGCAGCAGCACATCCACAATCTCCCTCCCCTTGTTTTTGAAGCCTTTGATATTTTAGGCTTGGAATTAAGACCTTTAAGGCACCTTGGAGGATAATCTGTGCCTTGTGAAGCTCCAGGACGTTCCTCTGAACCCCTGGATTTAATTCCTGTGTCAGAGTTGCTGTTGTCCATCCTCCAGTTCTGTGTGGGATCCAGGGAAGTCCCTCCCAGGGTTATCCTGCCTGATCCTCAATAATTCACCAGAAACGCTCAGAAAATCCTGCTGAGTGGCCCGAATAAACTGCTCTAATAATGTTCCCAATTAATTATCAGCTCTATCTTTCTAGCAGCTGTCCTGCTATTTTATGGAGGAACAGTGTGGAGCAAAATCACTTCAGCAATGTCGTTCTGGTCTTTGTTTCAGCCCAGTGTTCCCCTCTCACTGAAGCTTTCCCACTATTCCACATTTTCACAGGATGTGTCATTAAACCCCAAGTTCCCCAGGAGTTTCTCCAAAGCCCAGTGCACAGCATCTCTAATTTCAATGCATTTGCCTCAATAATACAATTTAATAACTACCACAGTTACAGTTTAGAATGAAAAATAACTCCTTAGCTCCTTAAACTTGCAATATTCCATCCTTTTGGCTTCTTTTAATTACCAAGCAGAAATATTTTTGGAACATATTTAACTTTTCAGCAACACTCCCATCAATTTTATCATTCCCATTTAGCAGCAGGCTTTACACCAGCATTAGATCCCTTTTAATTCCTATTATCAGATTTCTTTGAGTCCTAACACTTGGCTGTTTTCTTCTTTTGTTCTTTACTTCCCTAACTAGACTTTCAAATAATGTAATAGCTCAGCTTAAAAGGTAAAGCCCAGATAATTGGGGCTGGATTAATTAATTTCTCTTCCCTCCTTTCCAGAGGTGTCTGTACTCACAGCCACTGCCTGTCACCTGCATTTAAAGGAATATTTAAAGGAATATATTTCTGTTTCCTACAGGGGAGGATGAATTTCTATTTCCTACAGGGAGGAGGAGGAAGAGGAAGAATTTCTGACTTCCTACAAGAATGAGGAAGAGGATAAATTTCTATTTCCTACAGAGATGAAGAAGAGGAAGAATTTCTGACTTCCTACAAGGATGAAGAGAATGAATTTCTATTTCCTACAGGGAATGAGGAAGAGGATGAATTTTTGTTTCCTGCAGTGGATGAAGAAGAGGATGAATTTTTATTTCCTATAGGAATGAAGAGAGTGAATTTCTATTTCCTCGAGGGGATGAGGAAGAGGAAGAATTTCTATTTCCTACAGGAATGAGGAGAATTAATTTCTATTTGCTACAGAGAATGATGAAGAAGAATAATTTCTATTTCCTCGAGGGGATGAGGAAGAGGAAGAATTTCTGACTTCCTATAGGAATGAAGAGAATGATTTTCTATTTCCTACAGGGAATGAGGAAGAGAATGAATTTCTATTTCTTACAGGAATGAGGAAGAGGATGAGTTTCTATTTCCTACAGGAATGAGGAGAATTAATTTCTATCTGCTACAGAGAATGATGAAGAAGAATAATTTCTATTTCCTGGAGGGATGATGAAGAGGATGAATTTCTATTTCCTACAGGAATGAGGAAGAGGATGAATTTCTATTTCCTAGAGGGGATGAGGAAGACAACGAATTTCTATTTCCTCCAGGAAATAGACGGTCCCAGCCTTGGCAGCTCCTCCAACATTTGGGCCCCACCAGGGTTCAGCTCAGCATCTGCTGCTCCTGGCATGTGCAGATCCCCCTGGGCTCTGCCCTGCCCCACGCCCTGAGCCTGCTGCAGACCCAGCACTCAGAGGGGAGCTGGGGCTCACCCCTAGGGGATGTGGGGCTCAAACCTAGGGGGATGTGGGGCTCACCCTGGGGGGATGTGGGGCTCAAACCTAGGGGGATGTGGGGCTCACCCTGGGGGGATGTGGGGCTCAAACCTAGGGGGATGTGGGGCTCACCCTGGGGGGATGTGGGGCTCACCCTGGGGGGATGTGGGGCTCAAACCTAGGGGTCTGCGGGGCTCATCTTTGGGGGGATGTGGGGCTCATCCTTAGAGGATGTGGAGGTCACCCTTGGGAGGATGCAAGGCTCATCTTTAGAGGATTTGGGGCTCACCCTTGTGGGGATGTGAGGCTCACACTTAGAGGATGTGGGGCTCATCCTGGGGGGATGTGGGGCTCACACTCAGGGGGATGTGGGGCTCACACTCAGGGGGATATGGGGTCACCCATAGGGCGATGTGGGGCTCACACTCAGGGCGATGTGGGGCTCACACTCAGGGGGATATGGGGTCACCCATAGGGCGATGTGGGGCTCACACTCAGGGCGATGTGGGGCTCACACTCAGGGCGATGTGGGGCTCACACTCAGGGGGATGTGGGGTCACCCATAGGGCGATGTGGGGCTCACACTCAGGGGGATGTGGGGTCACCCTTAGGGCGATGTGGGGCTCACACTCAGGGGGATATGGGGTCGCCCTTAGGGCGATGTGGGGCTCACACTCAGAGGGACGTGGGGCTCACACTCAGGGGGATATGGGGCTGCCGGAGGAGCCAGGCTGGAGCAGAGCAGTGGCTCTGCCCGTGCCAGCAGCATTCAGAAAAGCAGCAGCGTTCCCTGGCATGATGAAGGACTTCCCTGCATCCCTGCTGGCACCTTGAGACATGGATTTCATCAAGGATTTCATTTGGAGGAGCTCCCTCGTGATGCTCTCCATCCTCCCCCGCTGCTGTGCCCCCCTGAGCCCGACCCCAAAGTGGGGACAGAGGAGGGGAGGGGCTGGAGAGGTGCTCAGGACAGGCCAGGAGGTGGCCAGGAGGTGGCCAGGAGGTGGCCAGGAGGTGGCCAGGCAGTAGCCAGCGTGCCCAGGCAGGCTGGGAGAGCCCTTCAGAGCTGCTCTTCCCTCGCTTGTGCCTCCCCCCAGCTCTCCCTGCTCTCCCTCCCCTGCCCTGAGGTTCTACGGCTATAATCAAATCATAACTTTTATTAAATTTGAGATTACTTTTTAATGGAATCAATTTCTTGTGTGGTGCTTTTTCCCTTCTGCCCCACGGCTCAGCCACGCTCTGCACTTTTGTGGTTTTACTCGGGTTTTTATCTCTGCTGCTGCTTTAACTCCAGGCCCTGGCTGAGCATCCCTGTCCTGCCTTAGAGGGACACTTGTCCCATGGCTCGGTGTCCCCAGAGCAGGAATTCCTGCCGAGGGACACCACAGGGGCAGCAGGATTTGTCCCATGTTCCAGCTGGCACTGGGGATGGAATCAGCAAGAAATTTTCCCCCGGAGGGAAGGGAGCCCTCCCCTTTCCCTTTGGCTTTGGGGCTGCCTTGGAAACGCTGTAGGAGATGGAAATTCATCCTCTTCCCCCTTCTCAGTAGGAAGTCAGAAATTCATCCTCTTCCTCATCCCCTGAAGGAAATTCTTCCTCTTCCTCATTCCCTGTAGGAGATAAAAATTCATCCTCTTCCTCATCGCTGTAGGAAATAGAAATTAATTCTCTTCATCATCCTCTAAAGTCAGAAATTCATCCTCTACATCATCCCTATAGGAAATAGAAATTCATTCTCTTCATCCCTGTAAGAAGGCAGAAATTCATCCTCTTCCTCACCCCCTGAAGGAAATCAGAAATTCTTCCTCTTCCTCCTCCTCCCCTGTAGGAAATAGAAATTCATTCTCTTCCTCATCCCTGTAGGAAAATTGAAGTTCATCCTCTTCCTCATCCTCTGAAGTCAGAAATTCATCCTCTTCCTCACCCCCTGAAGGAAATAAAAAATTCATCCTCTTCCTCATCCCCTGAAGGAAATAGAAATTCATTTTCTTCCTCATCCCTGTAGGAAATAGAAATTCATCCTCTTCCTCATGCCCTGGGAACGTCAGAAATTCGGCCACGATTCCCGTGGCTCTCTGAGGATTCCCACACCAGGACAGCCCCTGTGGATATCCCCAAGCACAGCAGCTCAAACCTTCCCACCTTGGTGGCTTTGCAGTTTCCTGGGAACCTTCTTGCCCAAAATGGTTCCATCTTTGCAGTTTTATGTAACTTTCCCCTCTCCTTCCCCTCCTCCCCTCGTGCTGATTCCTTTCCCTTTCTTCCCCAACACCTCCAGACTCTATTATATCCTCTGATGCAAAAACCCCACTCTGCTTGCACTTGGAACCATATCATGACAACAAGAAAAATAACAGTGACAGCTTTTCTTTGCTCCTCCTCCTGCTGATGTTCTCGAAAAGGAATTTCACATCCTGACTCTGGCTCTCACACTGAAACCTTTTGGATTCCTCAGCTTTCTCAGGCGAGGATTTTCTAAATCCTGTGTTTTCTAAAGCCTGATTTAGGAGCCACAGGTCAGGCTGAGTCCTTGTTGGTTCAAGACCTGGCTCTAACCCAGGTCTCCTCTCCCAAAAACTTCCTCTGAGTTTGGAATTACCTGAATTGTGAAGATGGATGTTCTGCTCCGGAGGCGCGTGGGCTTTGTGCTGTCTATTACAGAGGAGTTTCATTGAATTTCTGCGGGAATTTAAATCAGATTCCTCCAAAACAAATCAAGATGCATTATCTGCAGTGGTTTCTTCAGCTGGAGCTGGAGCAGCAGGTCCTGAGCCCAGGGACGTGCAGAGGGGCCCAGAGGCTGCAGGGAGGGGGTGTCAGGGGGTACAGACCCCGCTGGGGGTTAATAACGCAGGACAACCACCCCAAACAATTCCTTATCCCAAATTTTTCCTTTCTTCAGCCCGTTTGGTGCTCATGTTCACACCAAGAGCATCCTAAATGCTTGTGCTGACCACAATCCCTGTGTTCATCCCACTGCTGGAGCCAGGCCAGAGGAGGCTCCAGGATGAGCAGAGGGATGGAGCAGCTCTGCTGGGAGGAAAGGCTGGCACAGCTGGGATTGTTCACCTGCACAGGAGAAGCTTTGGGCTGAGCTCAGGGTGGCCTTGAAGGAGCTGCAGGAAAGATGGAGAGAGATGATTGCCAGGGGATGGAGGGACAGCACACAGGGAATGGCAGGGCTGGATGGGATTTTGGGCAGGAATTGTTCCCTGGCAGGGTGGGCAGGGCTGGCACAGGGTGCCCAGAGCAGCCCTGGCAGTGCCCAAGGCCAGGCTGGATGGGATTTTGGAACATCCTGGGACGGTGGGAGGTGTCCCTGCACTGGCAGAGGTGGCACTGGGTGAGCTTTAAGGTCCCTTCCACCCCAAACCACTCTGGAATTCTCTGAAATTTCTCTCCTGCAGAAATAAAGTGGAGCTCTGCTGTTTGATTTATCCAGGACAAACCAATATCATCTTTTCCCTCCAATCCTGGCTCTCTGTTTAAGTTTAATAAAAGATCCACCTATTGATTGGAATTCTGATGTGTCTGCCTTGCTGTATCTGAAATATCTTCCATGGCTGAGCATCCATGAGGCCAGAACTGGGTTGTCCATAATTAACACATCTCCAGAGGCCTTCCCAGCATTTAACCACTTCCAAAAGAGCATCAAATGCCTCTTTTGGGAATTTGGAGGAGACTTTATATTGTTCTTTGTGTCCCTCCTAAGATGGGAGCCCAGAGCTTTCTCCAAACTCGACAAATCTCTCATGCGGTGACAGGGAGAAGTTCGGAGTCTGCAGCAACTCAGGTAACTTTGCTGTGTCTCGTCCTTTCAAAGCCTGATTTTATTTCTCAGCCAAGTCCATTCTGGCTCTATCTGTTCCTGGGAACAAAAGGATGTTATTCTTTGAGCTTCATTTGAAATGCTCTTCCATGGCCATTTATGAAAAGCACAAAAATAACTTCAGTCCTGAAGCATGAGACACATCACCAAGAGCTATATATAAACACACATATATGAATAGATATTTGTGTGTGTTTGGGTGTAGTTTTTAAGGATGACATTCCCATATTTTTTTTTTTTTTTTTTTTGCCTGGGCATGTGGGGTTTATTTCTGCAGAGGGAGAAGTTGTTTTTTTTTTTTTTCTTTCCCAGTCTCACACAAATCACCAGGACTGGGGGAGCTGCAGCTCTGCCATAACTCTGCCTGTAATTAATAAATCATCTGAAGAGCAGAGAGTAACAGGTCCACTTTGAGGGCCAACAAGAGACTTCTAAGTATAGAAGCCTTTGAAAAATTAACATCAGAGTCCATTTTGGTGCCCTCTCTCAGCTCCTGGGTTTCTCCTGCTCCAATCCATGGGTTTTGTCCTGCAGGTGCAGCAGAGTGGGGAGGGCTCTGGGCCCCTGGAGCTCAGGGATGGACGTGCCCCATTCCCAAGGACGGGGCTGGTGCCATCCCCGTGGCTTTTCCCACGTTTTGCTGCTCAGAGCAGCGTTTCATTTCTGGCTGCTTTCTGAGCCTCAGGTTGCAGTGAGTAATTAACTCCCTCTGTTACACTCCTCAATCAAACTGAGACATTCTGGCCGCTTCTCTCGGGTTTTATTAAGTAAAACTGGATCAAAAGATCATTTCCTACAAAACCAACATTGTGCCAGGCTTGGGCATCCTTGGTGACCTGTGCAAGCTTTGCAGTGGATGTGACACTCAAAAGGACACACTACATTTTAGAAGGTCAATATTTGTTTATTACAGCAGCTTGTTGTTTTCTATATACTTTAAAAACTTTACACTTTATTCATTGCTTCCAATACAATAACATAACATTCATTGGTGTAAAGCAGTTTCTACTACTGTTTTTTACAAAGCTTTTTAATTTTTTTTTTTAGCTGCAGGTCCTTTCCTTTCCTTTCCTTTCCTTTCCTTTCCTTTCCTTTCCTTTCCTTTCCTTTCCTTTCCTTTCCTTTCCTTTCCTTTCCTTTCCTTTCCTTTCCTTTCCTTTCCTTTCCTTTCCTTTCCTTTCCTTTCCTTTCCTTTCCTTTCCTTTCCTTTCCTTTCCTTTCCTTTCCTTTCCTTTCCTTTCCTTTCCTTTCCTTTCCTTTCCTTTCCTTTCCTTTTTTTTTAAACTAACATAAATTTTTTTAAGTTAAATTAAATTTCTCTGGCTCACAGACCAGCTGTTATCCCCTTCCACATCTTTGCAGGTGGAATTCCCTGACACCTCCTCCCTGTCTCTCTGCTCCCACTGGAAAATACCTTTCCAAACAGGGATAGTTTGGAAATACCCATTTCATTCTCCAAAATACCTGTCCCCATTTACCTCCCTGAGCTGGTGGCTCCTCGTGGCCACCCAGGCTGGTGCCACTTGTCCCCTGGCACAATGATCCCATTTATTCCAGGCTGGAATGTGCCTGGGAAGGGGCTGGGTGCTTCCTTCTGGCTTCTGCCTCCCCAGGCTGCCGATTTCCCTGGAGGAACAAAGAATCCAAACGCTGTCCCTCAGCCTGGCAGGGAAGAACATTTTTCAGTGCCACCTCCAGGAGGACAGGCTGTCCTTCCTGCAGAGCCATCCCAGCGGAACAGCCCGAGCTGCACACAAACATTATGTAAATGTCTGTTCCCCAGCCTCGCCGGGGCTTCTCCTGCTTCATTAGGTCACTGGCAGAGAAATTCAGCACAGCCTCTCCCGTTTGCATCTTCCCATCAGAGGTTGTTTGCCAGCTCTTTCCGCTTTTTTTTTTTTAATTTTTATTTATTTTTTTTAGGATTTTTTAGAAAAACGGGCTTGTCCTTGCTGCTGAGGAGGCCCAGATCTCCATGTGAGGTGTTTACCTGCTCTGTCTCCTCATGCACACCTCCAGTGAAGCTGCACTGGAAGAGAAGAGAGGAAAAATCATGGCAAAGGATGAACGGAAGGAGTTTTTTTACAGAAATAATTATAAAGAATTGGGATGCTTTGCTGGGGAGGTGATGGAGTCACCATCCCTGGATGTGTTTAAAAAATGTCTGGATGTGGCACTTGGTGCCATGGGTTCATTGAGGTGTTGGGCTGGGCTGGACTCCATGATTTTGGAGGTCTCTTCCAACCTGGGGATTGTGTGATTGTGTGATTGTGTGTGATTGTTTCAGTCTGTGTGATTCTTTGATTGTGTGATTTTGTGACTTTGTGTGATTGTGTGTGATTGTGTGTCTGTGATTGTGTGATTGTGTGATTCTGTGTGATTGTTTGAGTCTGTGTGATCCTGTGTGATCCTGTGATTGTGTATGTGATTGTGTGATTGTGTGATTTTGTGTGATTGTGTGTGATTGTGTGTGATTGTGTGATTGTGTGTGATTGTGTGTCTGTGATTGTGTGATTGTGAGATTCTGTGTGATTGTTTGAGTCTGTGTGATTCTTTGATTGTGTGATTTTGTGTGATTGTGTGATTATGTGTGATCCTGTGTGATCCTGTGATTGTGTATGTGATTGTGTGATTCTGTGTGATTGTTTCAGTCTGTGTGATTCTGTGATTGTGTGTGATTGTGAGATTGTGTGATTTCGTGATCCTCTGATCCTGTGCTCCTGTTATTCTGTGATTGTGTGATCCTGTGATTCTTTGTGACTTTGTGTGATCCTGTGAATTCTGTGATTGTGTGATTCTGTGTGATTGTGTGATTCTGTGTGATTGTGTGATTTTGTGATCCTGTCATTCCGTGAATTTTGTGATTCTGTGAGATTCTGTAATCCTGTGAATTCTGTGACTGTAATTGTGTGATCATATGACTGTGTGATTCTGTGAATTCTGTGATTCTCTGATTCTGTGTGACTCTGAATTCTGTGTGATCCTATGACTGTGTGATTCTGTGATCCTGTGATTGTGTGATTCTGTGATCCTATGATTGTGTCATTCTGTGTGATTGTGTGATTTTGTGATCCTGTGATTGTGTGATTCTGTGGTCCTGTGATTCTGTGATTCTGTGATTGTGTGATCCTGTGATTGTGTGAATCCGTGTGATTGTGTGATTTCGTGATCCTGTGATTCTGTGAGGTTCTGTGATTCTGTGAATTCTGTGACTGTAATTGTGTGATCCTATGTCTGTGTGATTTTGTGTGATTCTGTGATCCTATGATTGTGTGATTCTGTGTGATTGTGTGATTCTGTGGTCCTGTGATTCTGTGAATTCTGTGATTTTGTGACTCTGTGTGATCCTGTGACTCTGTGTGATCCTGTAATCCTGTGATTCTGTGACTGGAGCCGTCCCCAGGCTGGTCCTGGGGATCACCCCCCCTCAGGCTCCTCCTTTTGTCCCCATGCTCATGGGGTGCCCCAGGGCTGCAGGACAGGGATGAGAATTCTGCTCCCAGCACGAGCAGAGCCCCTGGGAAAGGGCTCATTTTCCAAACAACCAATGCACACAGGATGCAGCAATAACAATTTTCTTAAAAAATGAAGGTTCTCTGCCAAAAGTCCTTGAATTTTGCTCTGATGACCCCGTGTCCTGCTGTGCATTGCTGGTTTCCAGGGATGCTCACAGGATGGGGGTTTTAGGCTCGTGCTCTGTTTTTATGGCGTTCTCCATCATTTCTGGAGCTGCTGTTATGTGCTGTCCCTGTGGCCATTCCCATTTCCCAGAGCTCGGCTCCTGCCCTGCCTGCTCTGGAGCTCTTCCTCCCAGTCTGCCCAGTCCAAACCAGCCCCATCTGCCTGTGCTGTGTCCTCACACTCCTCCCCTTCAGCTGCTCACCTTCTGTCTCAGGAGATTTCTTCCCTGAACCTTTCTCCAGGACATTTTCACTCCCAATCCAGCACTTCCAGGCATGGAAGGTTTTACTCAGAAGGATCATAGGATGAGTGGCTCCCTCCCATTCCAGGCAAGGAAAACGACAGGAATTATAAATTCTGGCCAAGGAGGCCAGAGGGATCCTGGGGTGCTTTTCCAGCAGGTCAGGGGTGAACCTGTCCCTGTGCCCAGCCCTGGGGACACCTCTGGGTGCTGTGCCCAGCCCTGGGGACACCTCTGGGTGCTGTGCCCAGCTCTGGATCCTCAGCACAGCAGGGACAGGAGCTCCTGGAGCTGAGCAAGGGCTGGAGCCTCCCTGTGCCCAGGAAAGGCTGAGGGAGCTGGGGGGGCTCAGCCTGGAGAGGAGCCCCGGCTGAGAGGGGCCCCAGCCCTGGGTGTCCCTGAGTGCCTCTGGGTGCCCCTGTGTGTCCCTGTGTGTCTGTCTGTCTGTCCCTGTGTGTCCCTGTGTGTCCCTGTGTGTCCCTGTGTGTCTGTCTGTCTGTCCCTGTGTGTCCCTGTGTGTCCCTGTGTGTCTGTCTGTCTGTCCCTGTCTGTCCCTGTGTGTCCCTGTGTGTCTGTCTGTCTGTCCCTGTGTGTCCCTGTGTGTCCCTGTGTGTCTGTCTGTCCCTGTGTGTCCCTCAGTGTCCCTGTGTGTCCCTGTGTGTCTGTCTGTCCCTGTGTGTCCCTCAGTGTCCCTGTGTGTCCCTGTCTGTCTGTCTGTCCCTGTGTGTCCCTGTCTGTCTGTCTGTCCCTGTGTGTCCCCGTGTGCAGGGAGGGTCAGAGCAGTCCCAGGCTCTGCTCCAGGTCGCAGCAGTGGCACCAGAGGAAGGGGCAGGGGCTGATCCCAGGAATTGCCCCTGCCCAGGAGGCAGAACCTGTGCCCTGGGCAGAGTGTGCAGAGAGGCTGTGCAGTGTCCCTGCCTCCCTGGGGACATTCCAGATATTCCTGTGCCCTCAGCTCTGGGATGGAGCAGGGAGGTGGCACCAGCTGAGCTCCTCCCAAACTCATCCACTCTGGGATTCGGAGACCTCTCAGTGTTTGTAAGGACTCACCCAATTCCTTCTCCTCCCTTCCCCCCCTGGCTCTCCCCACACGTTCAGGTGATCCCAACCCTTGGATTTCAGTCAGATTTTCCTCCCTTGGCCAGGAGACCTTCACCCCGTGCTCCCACCATGAGAAAACCTCGAATATTCCAAATAATGCTCCTCCATCCCCATATTTAATGCACTGGGAAAGCCATTCCCCTAAAATATAAAAAGCAGGGGGAATATAGAAGTAAATATAGTGCCTCCCTAGCATTCTAGAAGTAAATATAATGCTTACCTGGAAGAAAGCACTGCAGGAATACTAAAAGTGAGTTGTTTGGTTTGACAGAGCACAATGAGTACCTGCCTTCATTACTCTGCTGAAATATGGGCTGCTCCCAGGCATTTGGATAATTATTTGTGTCATACACTTTTTATTTATTTATTTTGCCTTTAGCCCAGCCTGGGTGTGCCAAGGATTTTGTGCAGAAATCCTCACACTCTGTGTGTGTGTGTGTAGGGAGCTGTAACAATTCCCTAATTCTTTGTGGAATGACAAGAATCGTTTGTTTGTTTGTTGTTCTTATTTTAATCCTGGAAATGAACATTGGTAATCACTGTTTTATGGAGAAGCAGCTCAACACATTCCTGCAAACTCTGCTGAAAGCAAGCACGGGAAATTTCACCCCTCAGAAAATATTTTTGCAAAAAAAAAAAAAAAAATAAAGCGTGAATTTGAACACACAAAATCAATTTTTTTTGCATCCTTGGCAGCAAGAGCCTCACTCAAATTTCTATTAAGCTCTGAGAAAGCTGTTTTGTGTCAGGAAAGACAAAGTCTTTCTGGGATTTTCTTCCACAGATGCCAGGCTCCTAATGAAAAACCCAGATAGGAGCAAAACCAGTGGGGTTCAATATTCCTTCTGTACCAACTTGGTAATTAAAAACTGGGAAAAGGAATCCAAAACCCTAAAAATGGATGGAGGCCAAAAAAATTGAGTTGGGAATGGACAATCTCCCCAGCCCGTGGGTGTTTTGTCCCTCACCTCAGCAAACCTGGAATTTCCAGGGTGGGATGCACAGGAGGTTGTGGGGGTGGGAATGGGAATCAGCAGAGGGAATTAGGACAGGGAATAATAAATAATATTCGGGTTAATAAAGCTCCTGAATCCAAGGCACGTGCCAGCAGCAGGATTGCACTTCCCAGGGGTTGGGAGGAATGTGGGATGCAGCTGGAGCACCTTTTCCTTTAAAAATATCCGTATTCCTTTGAGGGTTTGGCTGATGGGAGACGTTTCTGTGAGTCAGGAGGGATGCACTGCTGTGTTTGTGAGCTGGGAAAGCACCAAATCCTTGCTGCTCCGGGTTTCCCATAGGCAACACATCCACAGGGTCCAAATATCTGAAGGAAAACTAAATGGAAGGTGGAGAAGAGAATTTCCATGGGATGGAGGGACAGGACGCAGGGAATGGCTCCCACTGCCAGAGGGCAGGGCTGGATGGGATTTTGGGCAGGAATTGTTCCCTGGCAGGGTGGAATGGATTTCCCAGAGCAGCTGTGGCTGCCCCTGGATCCCTGGCAGTGCCCAAGGCCAGGCTGGACATTGGGGTTGGAGCAGCCTGGGATGGTGGGAGGTGTCCCTGCACTGGGGATAGTTTAGATCTCTCCCAGCCCAAATTTTCTGTGATTTTGTGATTTTTAGCTCCCAGAGCCTGTGGGAATTTGAGCTCCCATGGGAGCTGTGGGTGCTGTGACCTCGAGCCCCTCCAGCCTTGTTCTCTGAGCGTTCTCCTGGGATTCTCCAGGCAGGGAGAGCCTTCCCCTCCACCCTGTCCCCACGGGACAGCGGTGCCCGGCTGGCACAGTGCCCCCAGCTCTGCCCCAGGGCTCCAGGGCACCCTGGTATTGCCTGTCAGGGAGATTGGTGGCATCTGAGCTGCCAAACCTGCCGAGCCATTTACAAGGCGCCGCTGGCCGGTGATGAATGGAGTTATTATATCTGCACAATCTTATCCTGCCCCCCAGCAAAACTCCCTGCTGGCTGCAGCAGCGCCGGGTGAGCTCGCCGAGCACATTTGTCTTGCAGGGGAGAGGGAGGATGGAGGGCTGCAATAAGCAGCATTCAATAGCCGAGAGTGTGGGATTCCAGCTGGGCTCTGCTCCCCGCGCTGCTGCGCTCTCCCATGGCTTTCCCGGGCGGCACGAATGGTTCCTGCAGCTCTCCTCCCATCCTCGGCTGTGCCTCAGGTGGGAAAACGAGCCTGGTGTGAGGGGGGGTCACCTCATGCCACAGGCAGGACTCTGTCCTGGCTGGGGACACCAGTGGATGCTGTTCCCAGGCTCTGTTCTCTCCTGCTTTGGGAATGTTGTTCCCACAGCAAAGACCAGGTGTAAAATGCCCTTTCCTCCACGCCTGCTGCAGCACTCGTGCTGTCCAGACAGGGCTAATTAAGAAGTTAATTAAGGAGTTAATTAATCCCCCCAAGCTTTGGGAATGGCGAGCCATCAGTGGCTGACCCCTCCTGCCCGGTGTTCCCTCTGCAGCTGCAGCCAGGACGGCATTTCTGTGGCACAGGAGGGCACAGAATGGTCTGGAGCCCCCAAAAGCCGGGCAGGAGCTCCTGGGCTCCTCCAGCTCCTCTAGGGGTGGTGTCACCCATGGGAGGGTGACGTGCAGGCCAGGACTGGCACCCAGGAGTCTTTGTGGGCACAGTGACCAGCTGTGACACTGGCACAGGGTGCCCACAGCAGCTGTGGCTACCCCTGGATCCCTGGCAGTGCCCAAGGCCAGGGACTGGAGCAGCCTGGTGCTGGATCCCAGAAATCTTTGGGATTTTTGAGCTTTCTGTGCTTTGTGACACTGACCCCCAGGAGAACACTGATTTTGACCTGAGGCCTTGGAGAAGGCTCCAAATTCGAGTGATGGAGTTAAAATCACGGGTGTGGAGTTAAATAGAAGTGTGTGATTTCACATGGTGGAGGGTTTGAAATTTGGTGTTTTTATAATATAGTAATAGATATATATATAATATATAATATATATAATGGGACAAGATGGAGGATTTTGGGTGGTGTCTCTTTTGGTGTCCTTCCTTCTTCTTCTTCATGATTTCAGGTAGTTTCTGGTTGGACAGTCAGTGCTGCACTGTGAGTCACAGGAATTGGATTATTGGGTTAAAAGTATCAATAAAAAAGGTGTTAATTCTCTCTTGGACTTGTAGCAGCTCGATCTCCATTTTGCTCACTTTTAGCTGGTGGCTGGAAGTGTTGCAGAACTTTCTGTACTTTTGATAAGACTTAATAAACAACCAAGCCTGAACATGAGAAAATCAGTTTCTTTTGCGTATTTTTAAATCCTGGCTCTGAGTGAAGACAGAAGAGGCTCCAAACCATAAATCAAGTGGTGGGAACACCTCCACTGTCACACCCTGGCATGGCACGAGGTGGACTGAGAGCAGATTTAGCAGGGATTCCGTTGCATTCCAGGATTCTGCAATCCCAATATTCCACTCTCTGCGTGCCAGGGCAGCGATCGGGAGAGCGCTGCCCGCCCCGGGCTGTGCCGCCGTCACCGAGGGAGGATGGAATTCCATGGAATTCCGCACGGACACTCTCCCATCCCCGGGAGGGGACTGTGGCGAGTTGTGGCTCCCGGAGCTGGCCCTGGGGGGGCTGTGGGAACCTCCGGCTCCGGGTCCCGCTCCGTGGGCGGGGAGGGGATGCTCCAATGGAGCCGAGCTCGGGGGAAGTGTGGGAAGAAGGGCTGGGAAAGGACAGCGGCCCCAGCGCAATTCCCAGCGCCGGGAATAGCAGAGAGGGTTTAACCCTGTGCGGGCTGGGCACGCGGGATGCGACTCGGTGCCTGTCCCGACACAAACGAGGGGACATCGTTGGTCACCCCTGGCCAAGAAAGGGACACTGGGACACCCCTGTCCATCCCTACCTGTGCAAGGGGCACTGGGGACACTTCTCTCCACCCCTAACCAAGAAAGGGACACTGGGGACACCTCTGTCCATCCCTAACCAAACTGGGGACACCTCTGTCCACCTGTACCCAAACTGGGGACACTGGAGAGACCTCTGTCCATCCCTAACCAAACTGGGGACACCTCTGTCCACCTGTACCCAAACTGGGGAAACTGGGGACACCCCTGTCCATCTCTAACCAAGAAAGGGGCACTGGGGACACCTCTGTCCACCCCTACCCAGAAAAGAGACACTGGGGACACCTCTGTCTATCCCTGGCCAAGAAAGGGACAGTGAGGACACTTCTGTCTATCCGTACCCAAACAAGGGACACTGGGGACACTTTTGTCCATCTCTAACCAAGAAAGGGGCACAGGGGACACCTCTGTCCACCCCTAGCCAAGAAGGGGACACTGGGAACAACTCTGTCCACCTGTACCCAAACAAGGGACACCTCTGTCCATCCCTACCTGTGCAAGGGGCACTGGGGACACCTCTGTCCACCCCTACCCAAACTGGGGACACCTCTGTCAGCTGGTACCCAAATAAGGGACACTGGGACACCTCTGTCCACCCCTGGCCAAGAAAGGGACACTGGGGACACCCCTGCCCACCCAAACAAGGGACACCAGGACACCTCTGTTCACCCTTACCCAAACTGGGGAAACTGGGGACACCTCTGTCCACCCCTGGCCAAACTGGGGACACCTCTGTCCGCCTGTACCCAAACAAGGGACACTGGGGACACCTTTGTCCATCTCTAACCAAGAAAGGGACAGTGGGGACACTTCTGTCCATCCCTACCCAGAAAACAGACACTGGGGACATCTCTGTCTACCCCTACCCAAATTGGGGACGTCTCTGCCCATCCCTACCTGTGCAAGGGACACTGGGACACCTCTGTCCACCCCTGGCCAAGAAAGGGATACTTGGACGTCCCTGCCCACCCAAAAAAGGGGCACTGGGGACCTTTCTGTCCATCCCTACCCAAACTGGGGACACCTCTGTCCATCCCTAACCAAGAAAGGGACACTGGGACACCTCTGTCCACCCAAACAAGGGACACTGGGGACACCTCTGTCCATCCCTGGCCAAGAAAAGGACAGTGGGGACACTTCTGTCTATCCCTACCCAAACAAGTGACACTGGGGACACCTTTGTCCACCCCTACCTGTGCAGGGGACACTGGGGACATCTCTGTCCATCTCTAACCAAGAAAGGGGCACTGGGACACCCCTGTCCATCCCTACCCAAACAAGGGACACCCCTGTCCATCCCTACCCAAACAAGGGACACCTCTGTCCATCCCTAACCAAGAAAGGGACACTGGCGACATTTCTGCCCACCCCTACCTGTGCAGGGGACACTTTGACAGCGCTGCCCACGGGACCATCCTCACAGTGGTGCCAGCTTTGCCCACTCATTAAAACCTGGGAGTGAGGGAGCAGCGAGTGGCAGCGAGGGCTGGAAAAGCTTTTGCTGCCGTGTCCAGGTGGGATCAGAGGCTGGAAACCCAACCAGGCACTTTGTCATCCTGTTCCTCC